>CANTUZ010000025.1:11561729-12761729 GCA_947846985.1 Fratercula arctica | reverse complement strand
CAGAACGACAGATAGTCCTCCCCCCCCCTCTCCTCAGAGAGGAGAGGAAGAGATAAGGAGATTTACGAGTTTAGAAAAAGAACTAAACTAATGAAAATAATAATAAATAAGAAAAATAGTAAATAATAATAGAATAGATTAAAAAAAAGTATACAATATATACAAAACCGTATCCAGCTCCCAGGATGATGATCGCGTCACCAGCGGACACAGGGAAAGTCCCAGACTGGAGTCAGTGACGAATAGGAGCTGAATTCCAGAACTAGCGTCAGGAATGCTCGGATCAGGATCAAAGGCAGATGAACAGACAGGGTCCTCCTCAGATGTCAGCCATTGAAGAAAAGACGAGCCAGAGCAGCCTTGCCCCTTTGATCCCTTAGCTTTTATACTGAGCGTGATGCAGATGGGATGGAATACCCTGTTGGTCAGTTTTGGGTCACCTGTCCCATCCACTCCTCCCTGCAGGTGGGACCCCTCTACACTTCTCCGCTTCTGACCCTCTAACGGGGCAAACAGCGAAGTTAGTTGACCTTGGTTGTTATAGCAATAAGCATAAGCAAGAGCCTCTGTGCATACCATTCCTTGGTATAATCAGGTCTTATCACTCTGAGAGTGAACAGTTTCTGAACAATATGCTGTTAATTTCAGACTTTAGTCAGAAGAGGCCCAGCTAAAAAGTAAAATCACAAATCAGAAAATTGGTTCTGTTTTACCTCAAACCAGGACAAGGCTAAGCTCAGCACCATATTCATCTACCTATACTAAATATGCAACTCCAAAGATAGTCTAGGTTTTAGTAACTATGCCAGGGAACAGAACAAATGAGAGAAAAAAAATAATAATTCAAACATATATTATACACCAATGCACGCAGCATGGGGAATAAGCAGGAAGAACTAGAGATCTGTGTGCGGTCGCAGGGCCATGATCTCATTGCAATTACTGAGATGTGGTGGGATAGCTCACATGACTGGAATGCTGCCATGGATGGCTATGTCCTTTTCAGGAAAGACAGGCCAGCAAGGCAAGGTGGTGGAGTTGCTCTTTATGTGAGAGAGCAACTGGAATGTATTGAGCTCTCCCTGGGGGCAGATGAAGAGACAGTTGAGACCTTGTGGGTAAGGCTAATATGAGAGACACTGTTGTGGGTGTTTATTACAGGCCACTTGATCAGGATGGGGAAGCTGTTGAGGCCTTCTACAGACAGCTGAAAGTAGCCTTGCAATCACAGGCCTTGGTTCTCATGGGGGACTTCAATCACCCTGATATCTGCTGGAAGACCACACAGCCAGGCATGTCCAGCCCAGGAAGTTCATCCAGTGTATCAATGACAAGTTTTTGACTCAGGTGGTGGAGGAGCCAACAAGGAGAGGAGTACTACTGGAACTAGTACTGACAAACATGGAGGGACTGGTGGAGGACATTAAGGTTGGGGGCAGCCTTGGCTGTAGTGATCATGAGAAGACAGAGTTCAGGATCATGGGTACTATGCACAAAACAACAAGAAGTAAAATCGCAACCTTGGACTTCAGGAGGGCTAACTTTGATCTCTTCAAGAAACTGCTTGGAGAGATCCTGTGGACTAGGGCTCTGGAAGGTAGGGGAGCTCAAGAGAGCTGGTTGGTATTCAAATACCACCTTCTCCAAGCTCAGGATTGGTGCATCCCTAAGAGCAAGAAATCAGGCAAGGGACGCAGGAGACCTGCATGGTTGAGCAGGGAGCTTCTGAAAAAGCTCAAGTGGAAGAAGGAAGTTTACAATACGTGGAAGAAGGGACTGACTGCTTGGGAAGTTTACAAGAATGCCATCAGAGTATGCAGGGATGAAATGAGGAAAGCCAAGGCCTCCTTGGAATTAAACCTGGCAAGGGATGTCAAGGTCAACAGGAAGGGCTTCTTCAAGTACATTGGAGGCAAAAGGAAAACTAGAGAAAACGTGGGCCCGCTGTTGAATGAGACAGGAGCCATGGTGACGGAGGATGCGGAGAAGGCGGAGTTACTGAATGCCGCCTTTGCTTTGGTCTTTACTGCTCAGGCCAGCCCTCAGGAGTCCCAGACTTTGCAGGTAACAGAGAAAGTCTGGACAAAGGAAGACTTCCCCTTGGTTGAGGAGGATCAAGTGAGAGATCAATTAAGTAAACTTAATTCCAGTTAATTAAGTAATTAAGTAAACTTAAGTCCAATTAAGTAAACTTAAGTCCATGGGCCCTGATGGGATGCACCTGAGAGTGCTGAGGGAGCTGGCAGAAGTCATTGCTGGGCCGCTCTCCATCATCTTTGGAAGGTTCTGGAGAACAGGTGGGGTGCCTGAGGACTGGAGGAAAGCCGATGTCACTCCAGTCTTCAAAAAGGGCAAGAAGGAGGACCCAGGGAACTATAGGCCAGTTTGCCTCACCTCCATCCCTGGAAAGATGATGGAACAGCTCGTTCTGGGTGTCATCTCAAGGCATGTGGAGGAAAAGAAAGCTATTGGAAGTAGTCAACACGGATCCACCAAGGGGAAACCATGTCTGACTAATCTGATAGCTTTCTACGATGGTGTGACTGGATGGACAGATGAGGGGAGGGCAGTGGATGTTGTCTACCTTGACTTCAGCAAGGCTTTTGACACCGTCTCCCATAACATCCTCATAGGGAAGCTTAAGAAGTGTGTTAGATGAGTGGACAGTGGGGTGGATAGAAAACTAACTGAAAGACAGAGCCCAGAGGGTTGTGATTAGGGGCACAGAGTCTAGTTGGAGGTCTGTGACAAGTGGTGTTCCCCAGGGGTCAGTACTGGGTCCAGTCCTCTTCAATATATTCATCAATGACCTGGATGAAGGGGTAGAGTGCACCCTCAGCAAGTTTGCTGATGACACAAAGCTGGGAGGGGTAGCTGACACACCAGAAGGCTGTGCCACCATACAGCAAGACCTGGACAGGTTGGAGATCTGGGCAGAGAGAAACCTTATGAAATTCAACAAGGGCAAGTGTAGGGTGCTGCACCTGGGGAGGAATAACCCCATGCACCAGTACAGGTTGGGGGCTGACCTGCTGGAGAGCAGCTCTGTGGAAAAAGACTTTGGAGTCCTGGTGGACAACAGGATGACCATGAGGCAGCAATGTGCCCTTGTGGCCAAGAAGGCCAATGGCATCCTGGGGTGCATCAAGAACAGTGTGGCCAGCAGGTCGAGGGAGGTCATCCTCCCCCTCTACTCTGCCCTGGTGAGGCCACATCTGGAGTACTGTGTCCAGTTCTGGGCTCCCCGGTTCAAGAAGGACAGGGAACTGCTGGAAAGGGTGCAGCAAAGGGCTACAAGGATGATTAGGGGACTGGAACACCTCTCTTAAGAAAGGCTGAGGGACTTGGGTCTTTTTAGTCTGGAAAAAAGACGACTGGGGGGGGATCTTATCAACACTTATAAATACTTAAAAGGTGGGTGTCAGGAGGATGGGGCCAGGCTCTTTTCAGTGGTGCTCAGCAACAGGACGAGGTAATGGGCACAAACTTGAGCATAGGAAGTTCCATCGAAACATGAGGAGGAACATCTTTATTTTGAGGGTGGCAGAGCACTGGAACAGGCTGCCCAGAGAGGTGGTGGAGTCTCCCATCTCTGGAGACATTCAAAACCCACCTGGACGTGTTCCTATGCAACCTGCTCTGGCAGGGGGGTTGGACTAGATGATCTCCAGAGGTCCCTTCCAACCCCTACCATTCTGTGATTCTGTGATATGTTGTATATTGCTAAATTAGTAACAGTTGATACTTTAAAAACTAATTAGATTTAGTCCAGTCTTTCCTCCCCAAAGTCCTGGTAAAGTTTTTCTGAAAATTCTAGTATGCTGTGGATGCTGTACCCCTTAAAGTATCTTCACAGGTAACTGATAATTTTGAGTATTAAAACTAACTGGAGATCTAATAATCAAGTTTTATATGGACACACCTAGTAATTACAGTAATGTACAATCCAACAAGGAATCAACACATTATTTCTAAAACAATAAATGCTTAATAAATAGCAAAACCAATGTGAGTTTTCAGATCTAAAAATTCCAGGGAATGTTATAAATTAAAGCTAAGAAGTATTATATCTAAGTCAGAAAAACAGAAGTTACTCCAGACTTTATTTTGATTCAAATTGTAAAACTCATGTTGAAAATCTATTATCCTGGTTTCAGCTGGGACAGAGTTAATTTTCTTCCTAGTAGCTGCTGTGTTTTGGATTTAGTATGAGAATAATGTTGATAACACATCTTGTTTTAGTTGTTGCTAAGTAAGGCCTACTTTAAATCAAGGACTTTTTCAGCTTCCCATAGAAGCTGAGAGGGAGCTGGCCAAAGGAATATTCCATACCATAGATGTCATGCTCAGTATATATATGAATGGGGGTTGGCCGGGGGGCAGGGCAGGAATCTGCAATCATGGCTCAGGACAGGCTAGGCAATCAATCATCAGGTGGTGAGAGCAAATAGACTGCATCACTTTATTTTGTATGTTCTTTTACCATTATTATTATTGTTATTTTCTCTTCCAATACTGTTCTATTAAACTATCTTTATCTCAACCCACAAGGTTTTTTCCCTCCTTTTTCTCCCTCTTCTCCAGGAAGGTGGGGGGAATGAACAGCTGCGTGGTCCTAGTTGCCAGCTGGGGTTAAACCATGACATCTGTGTAAAGTGTGCTAAATTCCTTATTTTTATTGCAGGTGGACCCAGTTTATGGAATTAATTCAGTCATTAAAGAAAAAAAAAAAACAAAAACCAAAACACCCACCCTGTAATAGCGAAGGACTAACAAGTCTGAAACATCACTATTCTATGATTAGATACTCTGATTAGAGTCCCTGCAGCATACTGCCAAATAAATATTCTATGTTTTGCTAGCATTTTAAGAGTTATTTTCATTAATAGATGAGTCCTTATATTCATAGCATATTCCTACCACATAGCAAACAAACTCCCACATGCTTGTATGCTTTTGCAAAACAGCTGAAAAGCAACATTGCTGGCCTCAAAACTTTGTAATTATATGTATGCACATACATGCCATTCCAAATGGCATTTTTTCTTTATTTATAGAAAACATGTAATGTACTGGGGCACAGTAGTATTTTTCCCTTACATTATCCATTCACTGAAGCATGTTCATATTGGCATTCACCAACGGTTGTATATTGGCTATGGGCTTGTATTATCCAAGAGAGTGATTTTATTCAGTAAGCTGGCAAAATCCAGATAACATCTACTTTACTGGTCAGGAAAAAACTTCAAAACACCAAATCACCACATTTAGCATTCAAATCAAGTATTTTTCTGTAAGTTATTAAAAATCTATTTGTTTCAGTACAATTATTTATTATCACTTAATTGTATTTGTAAAAGTATTAGTTCCCACCTATTTATATATAGTACCAGAGTGTGTCTGCTTGCATAATGAAAGGATATTCTGAGAATTCACATAGATCTTCCCTGGAATAGAATTACCGTAGCAATAATATGGAAGACAAGGGGAGCAGAAAATAAAAAGTACCAACTTTTACTATGTTATGAATCTACAATATTGATCTGAGATTACCCTTAGCCTGGCTGCAAATATATTTCATATTAGGTATGTGGGTAGGTATGTCCTGGTTCTGGCGGGGATAGCGTTAATTCTCCTCAGGCTCTGGGAGGGACACAGGTATTCCATCCCATGTGAGCCATGCCCACTCTGAGCTGCCGGGGGAGGAGGCAGGAAGTCACCGTTTGGGGTGCGGGGGCATCCCGGGTCCAATCAGTGAGCAGCAGTTCAGTATTCGTGTTTGTATATTCCTCTATCCATGTTGTTGTTGTTTTTCTTGTTCCTTTTGCTGTTCTGTTAAACTGCCTTTGTCTCAACCCAAGAGTTTTGCCTTTTTCTTCTGATCCTTCTCTGTATTGGGGAAGCCCGAGAGTGCGGCACGTGGTTCTGAAGCCAAACCACAACAGTCCTTTTTGGTGCCCAACATGGGGCAACAAGGGTTGAGATAACGACAGAATACAACTAGAGCTTGAAAAAACTAATTTGTTGTATGTGTTTATTGTATTAGGTAAATAGTCGCTGATCACCATGTTGCTTAGTTTGTTCTCATAGCTGTGTTATGTAAATTCCTATATGGCTCATGTACTCCCTGTGATGATATTTGTTACTTCTGGGAGGGGGATCAGGATTGTCATTTTACTGTCCTGTGCAATATCGGCTTACGAAACGATACCATCACTATTCAGACAGTTACTCTGGGGCATTTACATGGTATTGCTGTGCTGCCCATACCTTGGGCACCGCTTCGCAGAATTTATTAATAATTACACCCAGTCTATGGGGGAAACAGGGGGGGACACTTTCCCCAGCTCTTTTGCCTCCCTTTTCTCCTTTGAGTCAGGTATGACAGCTTTTGAGAATTTTGAATATCCTTGGGATGCTCAAGCCAGCATGTTCCTAGTGTTATGTCTCCTGAATGCATTCCAGGTCTCGTTTAGGGTTAAACAACTATTTAAGACTACCACCCAGAGATCTGCTCCAAGGCTGGACAGTCAGGGGTGGCATGGCAGGTGGGAGAACATGGGCAGGTACTTAGAGAACTTCTCACCTCCAGTGGTCTGGGACTTCACCCCTGAACAATTACAGGACCCTGATAGAGGAGTAGAATATCTGAAGGGAAAATGCTGTGGCTATTCCAGAGAGGCACAGCTCACCGCACTGTGCTGGGCCCTGGCCAGTATCTACCAGGCACTGCTCAGTGTTATGCAGCACCCTCAGGGGGAAGAGATGGAAGCCAGACCAACAGACACTGCGGCTGAACTAGGGAACCAACCCGTCCCAGTATCAGTTGCCCCCATAAAGAAAAAGAAGTACGCTGAGCACACCATCGTCATATGCCAACTCACTGGCAGTAATGGAATGGAAAGGCGAAGAGGGACCAACGGTGGATGAGGTGGCTGGCCGGCTCCGGTGATACGAAGAAAGTCTCTCTTCCCCCCTTGTCTCAGCTGTGGAGAAACTGTCCCGGAAGGTCCAGCAACTTGAAGAGAACATGTCCTACTCCCCACCTGTACGGGCCAGCATCTCAGCTATTAGGAGCAGGCGTTTCCCCACTCAAGAGAGAGAGTACAAAGGGTACACACCACGAGGCACCCTGTGGTTCTACCTGCGAGACCATGGAGAGGACATGAGGAAGTGGGACGGACAACCTACTTGGATCCTGCGGGCACGGGTACAGGAGTTGCAAGGAAGGACAACCACAAAAGGGGATCCCTCCAGGATAAGTGCGGCCCCAGTTTCCAGTGGGCAGTTCCCCAGACAGAGCATAAGGCCTGATCTTGCTTCTGATCCTCTTGAAGGAACCTCCAAGTCATTTCTGCAAGAAGTGAGTACTGGATACCATGACCAGTATTAGAGGGGCCCTGCCTCCTGCCAGGTAGGAAAAAGGGACAACTGGGTTTATTGGACAGTGTGGATTTGTTGGCCTGGCACATCAGACCCACAGGAGTATAAGGCTCTAGTGGACACAGGAGCACAGTGTACTCTAATACCATCAAGCTATAGAGGGGCAGAACCCATTTGTATTTCTGGGATGTCCTGGTTCCGGCAGGGACAGGGTTAAGTATTCCATGCCATGTGAGCCGCGCCCACCCTGAGATTAAAAGGAGGGAGGGGGCGAGCAGTCGGGTGGGTTCGGAGCGGGCTGGCGCGTCCCGGGGCCGGACCGGCGGGGAGCGGCGGTTCCATATTCGCATCTGTATATTTCTCTGTCGGTGTTATTGTTGTTGTTTTCTTGTTCCCTTTGCTGTTCTGTTAAACTGCCTTTGTCTCAACCCAAGAGTTTTGCCTCTTCTTTTGATCCTTCCCGTACCGGGAAGCGCTGGGCGAGCGACACGTGGTTCTTTGTTGCCATCTGAGGCCAAACCACGACAGTCCTTTTTGGCGCCCAACGTGGGGCTCGAAGGGTTGAGACAAGAACAGAATCCAACTAGAGCTTGAAAAAACGAATTTGTTAGGTAAATAGTCACCAGTCACTATGTTGCTTAGTTTGTTCTCATGGCTGTGTTATGTAAACTCCTATGTGTTTTATGCACTCCCTGTGATGATATTTGTTACTTCTGGGAGGGGGATCAGGATTATCATTTTACTGTCCTGTGCAATATCGGCTTATGATATGATAACATCACTTGTTAGATGGTTATTTTGGGGTGTTTATGTGGTATTGCTGTCCTGTCCGTACATTGGGCACCACCTCTCAGAATTCATTAATAATTACACCCAGTCTATGGGGGAAACAGGGGGGGACACTTTCCCCAGCTCTTTTGCCTCCCTTTTCTCCTTTGAGTCAGGTATGACAGCTTTTGAGAATTTTGAATATCCTTGGGATGCTCAAACCAGCATGTTCCTAGTGTTATGTTTGCTGAATATGTTCCAGGTCTCGTTTAGGGTTAAACAACTATTTAAGACTACCACCCAGAGATCTGCCCCGAGGCTGGACAGTCAGGGGTGGCATGGCAGGTGGGAGAACATGGGCAGGTACTTAGAGAACTTCTCACCTCCAGTGGTCTGGGACTTCACCCCTGAACAATTACAGGACCCTGATAGAGTAGTAGAATATCTGAAGGGAAAATGCTGTGGCTATTCTAGAGAGGCACAACTCACCGCACTGTGCTGGGCCCTGGCTAGTGTCTACCAGGCACTGCTCAGTGCTATGCAGCACCCTCAGAAGAAAGAGACAGAGACCAGACTAGCAGGCGCTGCGGCCCCTGCGGCAGGCGTTGCGGCTGCTGTGGCCCCTGTGGCAAGTGCTGCTGCAACGGGCACTGCGGCTACTGCGACCCCTGCGACGGGCACTGCGGCTACTGCGACCCCGGTGACAGACACTGCAGCTACTCCAGCCCCAGTGACAGCCACTGCTGCTGAACCAGGGAACCAACCCGTGCCAGTATCCGTTGCCCCCATACAGAAGAAGAAGTACACAAAGAAATCGGTTCGCATAGTAAGAGATGACGATGAACCAGGGCCATCACAAGGACAGGAGGAAGAGGCAGAACCAGAGATAATTACCCGATCCCTATCCCTGAGTGAGCTGCGGGATATGCGAAAAGATTTTAGCCGACTTTCAGGTGAGCACATTGTCACCTGGCTGCTTCGGTGTTGGGATAATGGGGCCAGTAGCCTGGAATTAGAGGGTAGAGAAGCCAGGCAATTGGGATCCCTGTCTAGGGAAGGTGGCATTGACAAGGCAATTGGAAAAAAGACCCAAGCCCTCAGCCTCTGGAAGCGACTCCTGTCAGGCCTGAGGGAGAGGTACCCCTTCAGTGAAGATGTTGTATGTCAACCAAGCAAGTGGACCACCATGGAAAGAGGTATCCAGTACCTGAGAGAATTAGCCGTGCGGGAGATGATTCATTATGACTTGGACAACACAGACTTGCCCACAGACCCGGATGAGGTGCACTGCACAAGGCCCATGTGGCGGAAGTTTGTACGGAGTGCACCATCGTCATATGCCAACTCACTGGCAGTAATGGAATGGAAAGGTGAAGAAGGACCAACGGTGGATGAGGTGGCTGGCCGGCTCCGGTGATATGAAGAAAGCCTCTCTTCCCCCCTTGTCTCAGCTGTGGAGAAACTGTCCCGGAAGGTTCAGCAACTTGAAGAGAATACGTCCTACTCCCCACCTGTACGGGCCAGCATCTCAGCTATTAGAAGCAGACATTTCCCCACTCAAGAGAGAGAGTACAAAGGGTACACACCACGAGGCACCCTGTGGTTCTACCTGCGAGACCATGGAGAGGACATGAGGAAGTGGGATGGACAGCCTACTTGGATCCTGCGGGCACGGGTACAGGAGTTGCAAGGAAGGACAACCACAAAAGGAGATCCCTCCAGGAAAAGTGCCACCCCAGTTTCCAGTGGGCAGTTCCCCAGACAAAGCATAAGGCCTGATCTTGCTTCTGATCCTCTTGAAGGAACCTCCAAGTCATTTCTGCAAGAAGTGAGTACCGGATACCATGACCAGTATTAGAGGGGCCCTGCCTCCAGCCAGGTGGAGGAAAGGGACAACCGGGTTTATTGGACAGTGTGGATTCGATGGCCTGGCACATCAGACCCACAGGAGTATAAGGCTCTAGTGGACACAGGAGCACAGTGTACTCTGATACCGTCAAGCTATAGAGGGGCAGAACCCATTTGTATTTCTGGGGTCACAGGGGGATCCCAAGAGTTCACTGTACTGGAGGCGGAAGTGAGCCTAACTGGGAATGAGTGGCAAAAGCATCCCATTGTGACTGGCCCAGATGCTCCATGCATCCTTGGTATAGATTACCTCAGGAGAGGGTATTTTAAGGACCCAAAGGGGTATCGGTGGGCCTTTGGCATAGCTGCCTTGGAGGTGGAGGAAGTTAGACAGTTGTCCACCTTGCCTGGTCTCTCGGAGGATTCTTCTGTTGTGGGGTTGTTGAGGGTCGAAGAACAGCAGGTGCCGATTGCTACCACAACGGTGCATCGGCAGCAATATCGCACTAACCGAGACTCTCTGATTCCCATCCATAAGCTGATTCGTCAACTAGAGGTTCAAGGAGTGATCAGTAAGACTCGCTCGCCTTTTAACAGTCCTATATGGCCGGTGCGAAAATCTAATGGAGAGTGGAGGCTAACTGTAGACTATCGTGGCCTGAATGAAGTCACGCCACCGCTGAGCGCTGCTGTGCCGGACATGCTAGAACTGCAGTATGAACTGGAGTCCAAGGCAGCCAAGTGGTATGCCACGATTGATATAGCGAATGCATTCTTCTCAATCCCTTTGGCAGCAGAGTGCAGGCCACAGTTTGCTTTCACTTGAAGGGTCATCCAGTACACCTGGAATCGACTGCCCCAGGAGTGGAAACACAGCCCCACCATTTGCCATGGACTGATCCAGACTGCACTGGAACAGGGTGAAGCTCCAGAACATCTGCAGTACATTGATGACATCATCGTATGGGGAAACACAGCCGAAGAAGTTTTTGAGAAAGGGGATAAAATAGTCCGAATCCTTCTGAAAGCTCATTTTGCCATAAAACGAAGTAAGGTCAAGGGACCTGCACAGGAGATCCAGTTCTTAGGATTAAAATGGCAAGATGGATGCCACCAGATCCCAATGGATGTGATCAACAAAATAGCAGCTATGTCTCCACCAACTAGCAAAAAGGAAACACAAGCTTTCTTAGGCATTGTGGGTTT
Source organism: Fratercula arctica (assembly GCA_947846985.1). Taxonomy (NCBI): domain Eukaryota; kingdom Metazoa; phylum Chordata; class Aves; order Charadriiformes; family Alcidae; genus Fratercula; species Fratercula arctica. Next base: position 12,750,524 of record CANTUZ010000025.1, on the reverse strand, counting down.
TTGGAGGATGCATATCCCAGATTACAGTCTAACTGTAAGCCCTCTGTATCAAGTAACCCGGAAGAAGAATGAGTTTAAATGGGGTCCTGAGCAACGACAAGCTTTTGAACAAATCAAACAGGAAATAGTCCATGCAGTGGCCCTGGGGCCAGTCCGGGCAGGACAAGATGTGAAAAATGTGCTCTACACCGCAGCCAGGGAGAATGGCCCTACCTGGAGCCTCTGGCAGAAGGCACCAGGGGAGACCCGAGGTCGACCCCTAGGGATTTGGAGTCGGGGATACAGAGGATCCGAAGCCCGCTACGCTCCAACAGAAAAGGAGATCTTGGCAGCATATGAAGGGGTTCGAGCTGCTTCGGAGGTGGTTGGTACAGAAGCACAGCTCCTCTTAGCACCTCGACTGCTGGTGCTGGGCTGGATGTTCAAAGAAAGGGTCCCCACCACACATCATGCAACTGATGCTACATGGAGTAAGTGGATTGCACTGATCACACAGCGAACTCGAATGGGAAACCCCAGTCGCCCAGGAATTCTGGAAGTGATCATGGACTGGCCAGAAGGCAAGGATTTTGGAATGTCACCAGAGGAGGAGGTGACGCGTGCGGAAGAGGCCCCACCATATAATAAACTGCCAGAAAATGAGAAGAAATATGCCCTGTTCACTGATGGGTCCTGCTGGATTGTGGGAAAGCATCGAAAGTGGAAGGCTGCTGTGTGGAGTCCTACACGACAAGTTGCAGAAGCCAGTGAAGGACAAGGTGAATCGAGCCAGTTTGCAGAGGTGAAAGCCATTCAGCTGGCTTTGGACATTGCCGAGCGAGAAAAATGGCCAGTACTTTATCTCTGCACTGACTCATGGATGGTGGCAAATGCTCTGTGGGGGTGGTTACAGCAGTGGAAGCAGGGCAACTGGCAGCGCAGTGGCAAAAACCCATCTGGGCTGCTGAACTATGGCAAGATATTGCTGCCCAGATAGAGAATCTGGTTGTGAAAGTACGCCACGTAGATGTCCACATACCGAAGAATCGGGCCACAGAGGAACATCAGAACAACCAGCAGGTGGATCGGGCTGCTAGGATTGAAGTGGCTCAGGTGGATCTGGATTGGCAACATAAGGGTGAACTATTCATAGCTCAGTGGGCCCATGACTCCTCAGGCCATCAAGGAAGAGATGCGACATATCGATGGGCTCGTGACCGAGGGGTGGACTTGACCATGGACACTATTGCACAGGTCATCCATGAATGTGAGACATGCGCTGCAATCAAGCAAGCCAAGCAGTTAAAGCCTGTTTGGTATGGAGGACGATGGCTGAAATATAAATATGGGGAGGCCTGACAGATTGATTATATCACACTGCCACAAACCCATCAAGGCAAGCGCCATGTGCTCACAATGGTGGAAGCAACCACTGGATGGCTGGAAACATACCCTGTGCCCCATGCCACTGCCCGGAATACTATCCTGGGCCTTGAAAAGCAAGTCCTGTGGCGACATGGTACCCCAGAGAGAATTGAATCGGACAACGGGACTCATTTCCCCGTAGCGCACATGAAGAATATGTTAGGGAAGACAGTCTGGGTTAGTCCTGCCTCAGGCAAAGGCAAACCCATCCGTGGGATTGCTTTTGCCCAAGGACCTGGGTGCACTTGGTGGGTGATGCAGAAGGATGGGCAAGTCCGATGTGTACCTCATGGGGATCTGGTTTTGGGTGAGAATAGCCAATGAATCAAATTGTGTGTTGTTGATTGCTAAGTAACACTGTCACTGTATGTCCTCGTTACTATAATTGCTATCAGCTGTACTGCAGTAAGACTCACCCAAATTAAGGACAGATGGACTTTGATGAAAAATTGAGTAAAGCACAGCGGTGATGGGATCAGAACTGACCTCAGCAGCTGGGGCCCAGCAACTTCCTCAAGATCTACATCTTCATCCCATGGACTGTGGGCATGAGCTGCACCGGGTACACCAGCTAGAAGCTCTGAAAATACAGCATGTAACAGGCCAGCACCACACACCATCTCACCTGCCCTGAGAGACTGTTCTAACATATGGAGCCCAAAGCCATGGATTAAATGAACTCAACGGACATTTTAGAGGGATGGCCCATAGACTAAGGGCATTATATCTATATGAATATATGAATATATATATATATATATATATATGACAGGGGAAAGTGATGGCAATTCATTGGAACCTGTAAGATCTGGGCATGGCAAAAATGGTATGGAATAAGAGGTGGATAATGTCCTGGTTGCAGCGGGGATAGGGTAAATTTTCCCCAGGCTCCGGCAGGGACACAGGTATTCCATCCCATGTGAGCCATGCCCACCCTGAGCTGCCGGGGGAGGGGGCAGGAAGTCGTGGCTTGGAGCGGGCAGGGGCATCCTGGGTCCAATCGGTGAGCGGCGGTTCCGTAGTCATGTAATCATGTTTGTATATTCCTCTATCCGTGTTATTGTTGTTTTCTTGTTCCCCTCTGCTGTTCTGTTAAATTGCCTTTGTCTCAGCCTATGAGTTTTGCTTTTTTTCTTCCAATTCTTCTCCATATTGGGGAAGCCTGACAGAGCGGTATGTGGTTCTTTGTTGCCATCTGAGGCCAAACCACGACAGTTAACTGCTAGGAATGAGCCCAACCCTACCATTTTGCCCTTTGGTGATACAACATCACTGAAGGAATTAAAAGACACATGATGGTACATAAAGTTAGGCAGTCATGGTCAATCATACCCATGGCACGGTAAATTTAGGAAAGGTAAATCCTGTGCTTAGAAAAGCTGAAGTTCAAACTTTCTGCCACACTTGCTTCAAAAACCTGTGAAATCTGAATAGAAGTGCAATTAAGCTTTTACTTAAAATGCAGTGCAGATGTAACTACAGGAGGCAGTTGCCAAGAAGAGAGCTTACTGTGACGTTGGGTGTAATCAATGCTTGGGGTAATCAACTAAGAATTTGGTTATCTCCAGCAAGCTTTAGCAAAATATCCCACACTAAAAGCTCTCACGTACACCATAATATTCACTCATTATCACTTAATAGTCTGACTGTGTCTGGAGGTTATCATCCAAATTTTTGGAATCTCTTTGGCAAATGCATCATTCGAGTTATCTGATACACAAGATCTCAAGAAATCATTGCTAATTTGAATATAAGTAAATTAGCATATACTAAGAAGAGAAGTTATAAACACTCACTGCGAAGTTCTGATTGAAGTTCTGGTTGTATCCTGATGGATAAAACTCAGGTGCTTTAACAGACAACTTTGACATTACCACAGGAACCACAGCCACCTGAGATTCAGACATTTCCGGTCCAGTATCAGGAACTGAAACTTTATCTTGCGATCCAGATGGAATTCTTGCCTGTTCCAAGTGTTCTGAAAAGTTTTTGTTAGCAGTTTTTCTTAGAAATCACTAAATTAGCATGTATTCACACAGAGTACATCACTTTTTAGACTTTAAATATACTTTTACTTATGCTACAAATATACTTTCAAATATACTTCAAATACATTGGTTTTATTGTTTTTCTTAAATACGGATAAAGTTTTCACTTTATCAAACTCTAGATGCCTTTCTACATGACAGAAAGTGAACCCAATATCCATGTGAAGGTGACAATACAAAAAAAAAAAAAAAAAAGAGGAGGAAGAGAACCCTCTCCTCCCACATGAAAACATGCTTTCTAAAAGAGATAACCTGAGAAACTAGTAAATCTTCTTATGATATGCCTGCTGGTTTTGTGGGTTTTTCATAGATTTCAGATGCAAAGGCAATACTCTGGAGGTCAATAAGTGGAAGACATCACTAATTTTTAACATAATCCTGAAAAACACTTAACTATCTTTGTTCTTGTACACCATTTGCAAAAAATTCCAATGAAACGGTGTTTTTTAAAGCACATTTTCCAAATCTATCTTTATAGATTAACTCCTAAATTTATTAAAAATGGAACCTGATATCTACCTAAAAAAGCTAACCAACAAACAATGCTTTATGTTAACGTTGGGTTGGGTTTATTTTTTGGCAAACGTTTAGACCAGAGTTAAAGAGTTCTTCAATAAAGGGAAAACTGAGACCATCTGTGGTCAGATTAACAAATGGATAAAACACACGCATACAGATGTGTGGGCACAGAAAGACAGGGAGGGACAGAGAGGTGTTGCAAGCAAGCAGGCTGTAATGCAACATCACACCTTTACTTAGGCACAGGTCCATAGCCCAGAAACAGGACCATTCATCTAAGGAAAAGTACAGTTGTAAGGCCCCCTATGCGGCTCATCTCCATGCGGTGCCGAGAAGAGCCAAGCAGGCGCCCGAGCTGTGCGGAGCACTGGCCCTCAGGCTAGATACGGGTGGTGGGAGAAAGGACGCGTCCCCGTGGCCAGACCGGAGGGAGGTGGGTGGGCGAGTGAGTGAGGGAGCCCCAGGGGCTCCGCTCTCAGCGGGATGACGAAGGGAACGGGGGTTGGCGTCAGAGCAGCAAGCGAAGCAGGAGCAGGGCGGTGCGCGCAAAGGAGAGGAGCGTAACGGGCTCTAGGGGGCCGCTCCCCGATACCTTCGGCACCCGAGGCCTCCGGAAGCGCGGGAGGGGGGAGCCGCTGCACGGCGGCCAGTACCTGCGTTTCCGGGGCCCAGCGGCGCCGTCCTCGGAGGCCGCAACGGTTCTTGCTGCGGGAAGAGGCTGCCCGTTTTGTGCTGCTGCTTGGCCGAGCCTGAGCTGTGGGAACCGCTGCCACCGAGGCAGGCCCCGCTACCGCTCTCCAACACGCCCGAGCCGCTGAGGGAAGCGGCGCCTCCTCGACCCCGGCTAGCACCTGGAGCTCGGCCGAAACTATCTGACATGCTCGGGCCGGGGTGGCTCAGGCACTCAGGGGAAGAAGCCAGCAACTCGGTCCCGCTTCGCCGCGGCCCAAGCCCTTCACTTTCAGTTTCACCCCCACACGCACCGCCACGGTAGTCGCGACCCAGAGCGGCTCACAGCGCCTCCTCACGGCCTCGCACCGCCCGTCGCCATAGCAACCGTGGCGCCACCGCGGCCTAGCACCGCCCACCACCGGAAGGGTGAGGAGCGCGGCCCACTTAGGCGGCCGCGGCTCCGCCACAGTGGGTGTGTCTGAGTTGTTTTACTCTGTTACTACCTGCAGGTGTGGGCTAGGTGGGGTGTTTGCGAGAACTGCCACTGTCGAGGAGGCCAGCTCGGCTGCCATGGGTTAAAGACTCTCGCCCGGATTTTAGGCCGTGTTATGAACCCTACGTGTTCAGAACTGATGAGTCAGCCCCCCCTCCCCCGGGGTCGACTTCCAACAACAAAGTGTGGGGTTTATTTGTGTCAGCAGCCAGTTCTGGAGCCTTGGGATGTATTTGAGTCACACCTTCCTCAAAAATCACAAAAGCTTGGAAACAGCATTTTTAAAAAGACAATATTCTCTTGTAATTGCTTCCCTGCAGGAACAAATAGCACGCTGTGACCATAGCAGGACCAAGATTGCAGCTACGCGTGGTAGGAACATGGTAGGTGTCTGCTTTTAAAAGCATCATGCCACACTATGCATATAGAACTGTTTTCCACAAGAAAGGTGTTTGTGTGGAAAAGCTGCAGGCTAAATTGTAAATTTAAGCCAACAAAGTTAAGCCTCCAATGTACCAATATTATCGTACTGTTAGGTCTACTTAATATAACTGTTCAGAAAGAGGGGAATGGAGGCATCCTTGGTTCCAGCTTATGATGTGAACTGGGTGTATGAAAATCAGAACTAACTTTTTTTTTTTTTTTTGCTCTGACCTACACTATGCATAGCCTAACAGCTAGAAGACTGGAGAATATGTAAAACTGGTTTAATGATGTTTTTGCCCATTATCCTGCATAGGTCATGTCTCCCTGAAGGAATTTAGAGAGCTTGCTTCAGTGCTGATCTAGGGTCTTCTCAATCTTGGACAGATTAATGTGGAGAGTTAGACATTGACATGCGCAGTAGGTACTGCATTAGATATTTTGGAAGCTTAGAAAAGTAGCACTGTTTGTAAACAGGAGCGTCTGGTTGTAAAAACACAGGACATAAGATTAGACCATATAACTCAGAGAAGCCTTTGTTGCATGGAATTTCTGGTAATACTAACAGTGGCTAGTGCATTTTGTCGTCCTTTCAAATCAATGACCCAATGTTTGGGGTTTCTGAAGAAATGTGATGAGAGGAAGAGTTTCTTTACTCTGAGGGCTCCTGGTAATCTGTATTGTATGGCATGGCGTGGTGCCACCGCAGCCTAGCACGGCCCGCTGCCGGGAGGGTGAGGAGCGCGGCCCACTTAGGCGGCCGTGTCTCTGCCACAGTGGAGGTGCCTGAGCTGCCCCACTCTGTTACCACCTGCAGGATTAATTCTCCCCAGGCTCCAGCAGGGACACAGGTATTCCATCCCATGTGAGCCATGCCCGCTCTGAGCTGCTGGGTGGGGGAGGGAGCAGGAAGGGGGGAGGGAGCAAGAAGTCACGCTCGGAGCGGGCTGGGGCATCCTGGTCCAGTTCCATAATCGTGTTTGTATATTCCTCTATCCGTGTTCTTGTTGTTTTCTTGTTCCCTTTTGCTGTTCTTTTGCTGTTCTAAACTGCCTTTGTCTCAACCCAAGAGTTTTGCCTTTTTTCTTCCGATTCTTCCCCATATTGGGGAAGCTCAAGAGAGCAGCACGTGGTTGGTTGTTGACATCTGAGGCTAAACCACGACAGTCCTTTTTGGTGCCCAACATGGGGCAACAAGGGTTGAGATAACGACAAAAACCAACTAGAGCTTGTAAAAATGAATTTGTTGTGTGCATTTATTGTATTAGGTAAATAGTTACTGGTCACCATGTTGCTTAGTTTGTTCTCATGGCTGTGTTATATAAATTCCTAAATGATTTATGTACTCCCTGCAATGCTGTTCATCACCTCTGGAAGAGGGATCAGGATTATCATTTTGCTATCCTGCGTGATATCACCTTATGATATTATAACATCACTGTTCAGACAGTTATTTTGGAGTATTGCTGTCCTGTCCATACCTTGGGCACCGTCTCTTGGAATTTATTAATAATCACACCCAGTCTATGGGGGAAACAGGGGAGGACACTTTCCCCAGCTCTTTTGCCTCCCTTTTCTCCTTTGGGTCAGGTATGACAGCTTTTGAGAATTTTGAATATCCTTGGGATGCTCAAACCAGCATGTTCCTAGTGTTGTGTCTCCTGAATGTGTTCCAGGTCTCATTTAGGGTTAAACAACTATTTAAGACTACCACCCAGAGATCTGCCCCGAGGCTGGACAGTCAGGGGTGGCATGGCATGTGGGAGAACATGGGCAGGTACTTAGAGAACTTCTCACCTCCAGTGGTCTGGGACTTCACCCCTGAACAATTACAGGACCCTGATAAAATGGTAGAATATTTGAAGGGGAAAATGCTGTGGCTATTCTAGAGAGGCACAGCTCACCGCCCTGTGCTGGGCCCTGGCCAGTATCTACCAGGCACTGCTCAGTGTTATGCAGCACCCTCAGGGGAAAGAGATGGAAACCAGACTGACAGACACTGCGGCTGCTGCAACCCCTGCGACAGACACTGCGGCTGAACCAGGGAACCAACCCGTACCAGTATCAGTTGCCCCCATACAGAAGAAGAAGTACACAAAGAAATCAGTTCGCATAGTAAGAGATGACGATGAACCAGGGCCATCACAAGGACAGGAGGAAGAGGCAGAACCAGAGATAATTACCTGATCCCTATCCTTGAGTGAGCTGGGGGATATATGAAAAGATTTCAGGTGACCTTAAGGCGAACACGTTGTCACCTAGCTGCTCCGATGCTGAGATAATGGGGCCAGTAGCCTGGAATTAGAGGGTAGGGAAGCCAGGCAGCTAGGATCCCTGTCTAGGGAAGGCGGCATTGACAAGGCGATTGGGAAAAGACCCAAGCCCTCAGCCTCTGGAGGCAGCACCTGTCAGGCCTGAGGGAGAGGTACCCCTTCAGTGAAGATGTTGTATGTCACCCAAGCAAGTGGACCACCATGGAAAAGAGGTATCCAGTACCTGAGAGAATTAGCCGTGCGGGAGATGATTTATTATGACTTGGACAATGCAGACTTACCCACAGACCCTGATGAGGTGCACTGCACAAGGACCATGTGGGGGAAGTTTGTATGGAGCGCACCATTGTCTGTCTTGATATGGCAGTTTGTCCCTTCATTGGGAGTGTTAACCTGGGATGTAGGAAACTAGGTTCAAAGTCCTTTCTCAGTATAGTGGTTTGGCCTCAGACGACAACAAAGAACCACGTGCCGCTTGCTCGGGTTTTCCCAATACGGGAAGGATCAGAAGAAAAGCAAAACTCTTGGGTTGAGACAAAGGCAGTTTAACAGAACAGCAGAGGGAACATGTAAAAAAAAAAAACAGCAACAATAACACGGATAGAGGAATATACAAACACGATTACGGAACTGCCGCTCACTGACCCTGGATGTGCCAGCCTGCTCCAAGCCTGACTTCCTGCCCCCTCCCCTCCTCTTAATCTCAGGGTGGGCGTGGCTCACATGGCATGGAATACTTAACCCTGTCCCCGCCGGAACCAGGACAGGAAGATAAATTAAGTAAAAAACCACTGTATTTACTTACATAAACTGTTAGCTACAGATGAGTCTGCTCTCAGATAAGTGAAGTTAGCAGTTACAGTTTTTAAACCGTTACATTTACAGGGCAGCTTTACTGAAGTCGGTTTTGGTTCTGTGTTACAAAAGTAACTTGTTTAAATCGCTGGTTAATGAGGTGTATCTGCTGTCGCGAAAGCAGTATAATGCTGTTGCTTTTTTAACCAGCTCTAGTTCTAGTTTATGCTCCAAGCATGATGATGGTATCATTCTAGGTCTTGATCATTGGAGGAGGAGTTGCTGGCCTGGCTTCTGCAGGAGCAGCTGAATCAATGGGTGCAGTTGTTCGTGGATTTGATGCTAGGTAGGTATGTGAAATGGTAATAGCAATCTAAAATTATTTTAAGATTAAGTAGTTTGTAGCTGTATTACAGGTGAAAGCACTTGTACTGCACTGGTTCCCTCGATACCATTTTTATTCTTGCATTATTCCTCCATTTTTTTATTCCCCAAAACAACCAAACCATCCAAAGAGTCCATCTCATTAAATCATTCAGAACTATATGAATAAAAAATCGTTGCCTCATGAAAATGAGAAAGTTAGGGCTTTTGTCCAGAATTTCATGTCTCCCTAATTCTTGGGGACACAGGGAAGAATAGTAAAGAAAGAACCTTTATGGCCTTGTTTAGAGCTTGCTTTGATCCAGGTTCATGGCTGCATATTCTCATTCACTTCTGCTCTCCTGATCTCGGAGACGCTAGCTAGGAACTCTTTGGAGACACACTTGCTGAAGGAAAGAAAGAGATCAAGTTACTTTATATATGAAACTCAAGATAAAAAATCAGGAACTGCAGTTGAAGCTGCTTTAAATGCTACTGTCTTGGGGTCTTGTCCTGGTTTGAGGTAAAACAGAAGCAACTTTCTGTTCAGTAATTTTATTTCTTAGCTAGGCCTCTTCTAACTCTCTGAAATTAACAGCATGTTGTGTCTAAAACGGTTCATTCAGAGTGATAAGACAGTTTGTGCCAAGGAATGGTATGCACAGAGGCTCTTGCTTATACTTATTGCTATAACAACCAAGGTCAGCTAATTTCGTTATTTGTCCCGTTGAAGGGTTGGAAACGGAAAAGCGTAGAGGGGTCCCACCTGCAGGGAGGAGCGGACAGGACAGGTGACCCAAAATTGACCAACAGGGGTATTCCATCTGCCCCATGCTCAGTATAAAAGCTGAGGGATCCAAGGGTCAACACTCTTCCTTCAGTGGCCAATGTCCGAGGAGGACCCTGTCTGTTCATCTGCCTTTGATCCTGATCCAAGCATTCCTGACTTCAGCTGTGGAATCCAGTTCCCGCCTGTCACTGAGTCCAGTCTGGGACTTCCCCAGGTGACATCATCCTGGGAGCTTAATACGATTTTGTATATACTGTATCTGTTTCATTATTTTCCTTTTTATTTTATTATTAATATTTCATTAAAGTAGTTTAGGTTCTTCTAAACTCATAAATTTCTCTTTATCTCTCCCCCTCCTCCCCGTGCACGAGAGGCTGGGGGGGAGCATCTGTTGCTGGCCATTGTCCAATTTGGACAAAACCACGACAGATTTATTGGCGCCCAATGTGGGGCACGAACAGAGCTCTGATTGATTGCCTGAATAGTTTGAATTCCAGCTTGTTCAGGGAGAACAGACAGTTCACATCATGTCATTCTCACATGAAATCTTGTATCGTGCCTTTAGAGAGCTTTGTATGAAGTTAATTGATGCAGTGGGGCTTAACTGGTCGAATATATTGCATGGTCTATTTCTTCTTTGTGTTTGGATGTGGTGGTCTAAGCGTGCTATGTTGGTGTGGATTTGCCTTCAGATGTATAAAATAATTGCTTGGATAAAAGTTCTACCTGAATATCTTGGGCATCACATGATGGAGTCTTTTCTAATTACACTTTTGGGATGGGTTCTTTTACTAATTACACTCTTGGTTTTACCTGGGGAAAGTTTACTTTGCCCTTGGATGATGATGCCAAAGTGACAGTAACAGAATAAGGGGATGAGAAACCTTCGGGCTGTTTAGAGAGTGAACGTTACATTCATTCGTATGTGATTTTGTTGTTGGGTTTCCTGAATGTGTTGTAGGGGTGGTTTATTGTTAAATATCAGTGCAGGAGTGAGTATTATGTGACATGTGATATTGCTACTCAAACCCCACGGCCAGAGTCAAAAATAGCAGAAATTCAGACAATCCCGCTGCTAAAAGCCACAGCAGAAACTCAGACAACCCGGCCTCCAAAAGCTGCGGTACGAATTCAGACAACCCCCCTACTGAAAGCCACAGCAGAAACTGAAACAACTCAGATCACTGCCCAAGCCACAACACAGACACAAACAACACCACCGGCCCCGACACCAGCCCGAGCGCCAACGGCTGCCCCCCCCACAGGCCCCAACATCGACCAGGCCCACATCGGCTGCCCCCCCACCGGCTCCGGCAAAAGCCACGGCACCGGCCCAGCACGTGCCAGCACCGGTCACTCAGCAGCCTGTGGTCAAAGTCACTCCACCCCCTGCCCCCCCCACGCCTGTATCGCCATCCCCTCCCCCTCCCGCAGCAGCACCAGCTGCTCCAGCCCCGACAAGGAGCACGGTCACTGCTCCGGCTGCTCCGACAACGAGCGCTGCTGCTAGCCAAACTCCAGCAGAACCGGCACAAGTTGCCCCAGTGACCAGGAAACAGAAAAAGTTAGCTCGTTCCCTTGCCTCTGACGACAAAGACCAGCCCAAGCCAGACAGCGTAGGAGAGGGTTCCTCTGTGGAAGATGCAGGAGAGGGTCCTTCTCAGCCAGCATTAATACAGGATGAGGACTCAGATGCAGAGATAATCATTAAATCCTTTTCCATGAAGGATTTGCGAAATATAAAGAAGGACTTTAGTCGTCATGAAGGGGAGACATTTGTCTCCTGGTTGCTCTGATGCTGGGACAATGGAGCTGACACCATAGATTTGGATGGCAGAGAAGCTAAGCAGTTGGGAAACCTGTCCAAAGATGGAGGGATTGATAAAGCAATTGGGAGAAAGGCAGACATCCTCAGTCTCTGGAGGCGACTGCTATCAGCATGGACCAGCGTGGAGAAAGGTATTAAGTACCTGAGGGAACTGGCTGTGTGAGAGGTGATTTATAGCAACTGGCAAGTGATTATAGACCCTGATGAAATGCCATGCAAAGGATCTTTGCTGAAGAAGTTTGTGCAGAGTGCACCATCAAATTATTCCCATACATTATCAACAATGGTCTGGGGAGGATCTGATACTGATACACCAACTGTGAATGAGGTGGCTAACAAGGTGTGACAGTATGAAGACAGTCTCTCCCATCCCATTCATGTAGCAGCAGTGGAGAAAATGGCTGAGCAAACCAAGACAATGACTGATCAAACTAAGATCATTGCTGAGACAGTGGAGAAAATGACTAAGACAATAGCTGAGCAAAATGAGAAAAATGATAAACTTTTTCATGAGCTGCTTGAAAAACTGTCTGAGAAGGGGAAAGAATCCCACCCTTCCCCTGAACAGACCTAGGTGGCAGTCATTAAGAAAAAATGCCCTCCTACGAAATCAACTCAAGGGAAACAGGATCCACTCTGAGATTTCCTGTGGCTTTGCCTCTGCAACAACGGAGAGGACATGAATAAGTGGGATAAAAAACCTACCCTGGTTCTACAGGCATGAGTGCTTGAGTTGCAAGGTAAAGCAGATGGAAGGAAGAATTTCTGCAGGAGGATGGCTGCTCCAGTCCATGGTAAGCGATGCTCCAGTCCTTGTAGGAACTCATCTGCTAATTGTAGATGTTGTCCTCAACATTAGGGTTGCCCTGCCTCCAGCCAGGAGGAGGAGAGGGATAACCGAGTTCATGGGACTGTATGGATTCGATGGCCTGGCACATTAGAGCCACAGAAGTATAGAGCCCTTGTGGACACTGGTGCACAGTGTACCCTATTGCCATTGAATCATAAAGGGACAGAATCTGTTACTATTTCTGGAGTGACAGGCGGACTGTATTAGAAGCCAAAGTGAGCCTGAGTGGGAATAAATGGGAAAAGCATCCTATTGTAACTATGCCAAGGATGCACGGAGCATTTGGGCCAGACTACCTTAAGAGAGAGGGTATTTCAAAGACCCGAAAGGGTGTTGGTGGGCTTTTGGTATAGCAGCTGTAGAGACTGAGGACATTACACAGCTGTCTACCTTACCTGGCCTTTCAGATGACCCTTCTGTGGTGGGATTGCTGAAGGTTAAAGAACAGCAGGTGCCAATTGCTACTGCCACAGTGCATCGGTGACAGTATCGCACTAACCGAGACTCCCTGATTCCCATCCAGAACCTGATTCATTGGATAGAGACCCAAGGAGTGATCAGCAAGACTCGCTCACCCTTTAACAGCCCAATATGGCCAGTCCGAAAGTCTGATGGAGACTGGAGATTAACAGTAGACTATCGTGGCCTGAATGAAGTCACACCATTGCTGAGTGCTGCTGTGCCAGACATACTAGAACTGCAGTATGAACTGGAGTCAAAGGCAGCCAAATGGTATGCCGCAGTTTGCTTTCACCTGGAGGGGTGTCCAGTACACCTGGAATCGACTGCCCCAGGGGTGGAAACACAGCCCTACTATTTGCCATGGACTGATCCAGACTGCACTGGAGAAGGGTGGAGCTCCAGAACACCTGCAATACATTGATGACATCATTGTGTGGGGTAATACAGCAGAAGAACTTTTCAAGAAAGGTAAGAAAATAATCAAGATTCTTCTGAAAGCAGGTTTTGCTGTAAAAAGAGGTAATGTCAAGGGGCCTGCATGAGACATCCAGTTCTTGGGAATTAAATCATGGAATCATAGAATATTTATGGTTGGAAAGGACCTTTGAGATCATTGAGTCCAACCATACACACACAAAAAAACCCAACCCTACAATCTCTGTCACTAGAGCATGCAGAAATGGCAAGATGGGTGTCGCCAGATCCCAATGGATGTGATTAACAAAATAGCAGCTATGTCCCCACCTACTAACAAAAAGGAGACACAAGCCTTTTTAGGCGTTGTGGGTTTCTGGAGAATGCACGTTCCAGGTTATAGTCAGATTGTGAAACCTCCCTATGAAGCGACTCGAAAGAAAAATGAGTTTACGTGGGGTCCTGAGCAACGACAGGCCTTTGAGCAAATTAAACAAGAGATTGTGCATGCAGTAGCCCTTGGGCCAGTCCAAACAGGACAGGACATTAAAAATGTGCTCTACACTGCAGCCGAGGACAATGGCCCTACCTGGAGACTCTGGCAGAAAGCACCAGGGGAGACTCAAGGTCGACCCCTGGGATTCTGGAGTCGAGGGTACAAAGGCTCTGAGGCCAACTATACCCCAACTGAGAAAGAGATCTTGGCAGCATATGGAGGAGTCAGAGCTGCTTCAGAGGTCATTGATACCGAAGCACAACTCCTCCTGCTGCCCCGATTACCAGTGCTGGGCTGGATGTTCAAGGGTCAAGTTCCTTCTACTCATCATGCCACCAATGCTACCTGGAGTAAGTGGGTTGCCTTAATCACTCAGCAAGCTTGAATAGGAAACCCCAATCGTCCAGGAACTGTAGAAGTGATCACAAGCTGGGCTGAAGGCAAAGACTTCACAATGCCACCAGAGGAGGTGGTGACTCGTGCTGAGGAGGCCCCACCATATAATGAACTCTCAGATAATGAGAAACAGTATGCTCTGTTCACTGATGGATCTTGTCATATTGTAGGAAAACACAGGAAGTGGAAAGCTGCTGTGTGGAGTCCTACACGATGAGTTGCAGAAGCTACTGAAGGACAAGGTGAATCAAGCCAGTTTGCAGAGGTGAAAGCCATTCAGCTGGCTTTGGACATCGCCGAGCGAGAAAGATGGCCAGTACTTTATCTCTACACTGACTCATGGATGGTGGCAAATGCTCTGTGGGGATGGTTACAGCAGTGGAAGCAGGGCAACTGGCAGTGCAGAGGTAAACCAATCTGGGCTGCTGAATTATGGCAAGATAATGCTGAGCGGCTAGGGAAACTAGTCGTGAAGGTACGCCATGTAGATGCCCACATACCCATGAGTCGGTCCACTGAGGAACATCAAAACGATCAGCAAGTGGACCAGGCTGCTAAGGTTTTCAAGACAGATTTGGACTGGGAACATAAAGGTGAACTATTTTTAGCTTGGTGGGCCCATGACACCTCAGGTCATCAAGGAAGGGATGCAACATATAAGTGGGCTCGTGACCGAGGGGTGGATTTAACCATGGACGCTATTGCGCAGGTTATCCACGACTGTGAAACATGCACCGAAATCAAGCAAGCTAAAAGGTTAAAACCTTTGTGGTATGGGGGATGATGGCTGAAATATAAGTATGGGGAGGCTTGGCAAATTGACTATATCACACTCCCTGAAACCCGCCAGGGTAAGCGCTATGTGCTTACTATGGTGGAAGCAAGCACTGGATGGTTGGAAACCTATGCCGTACCCCATGCTACTGCCCGGAATACCATCCAGGGCCTTGAAAGGCAAGTCTTGTGGCAACATGGTACTCCAGAAAGAATTGAGTCAGACAGTGGGACTCATTTCAAAAACAATCTTATAAGTGCTTGGGCAAAAGAACATGGCATTGAGTGGGTACATCATATCCCCTATCATGCACCAGCTTCTGGGAAAACTGAGCGATACAATGGACTATTAAAAACTACCCTGAAATCGATGGGGGATGGAACCTTTAAAAACCGGGACAAGCATTTAGCACAAGCTACCTGGTTAGTTAACAGCAGGGGATCCATCAATCGAGCTGCTCCTGCTCAGTCAGACCTTTTACATAATATAGAAGGGGATAAGGTCCCTGTGGTGCATGAAAGGAATATGCTGGGGAAAGCTGTTTGGGTTTCTCCTGCCTCAGGCAAAGGCAAACCCATTCATGGGACTGTTTTTGCTCAAGGACCTGGATGTACTTGGTGGGTGATGCTGGAGAATGGAGAACTTCAGTGTGTACCTCAAGGAAATTTGACCCTGGGTGAAAATACTCAACTCTGAGCTGTATGATGTTAATTGTTATATGTCGTGGTTTGGCCTCAGATGGCAACAAAGAACCACGTGTCGCTCGCTCAGCGCTTCCCAGTACGGGAAGGATCAGAAAAAAAAGGCAAAACTCTTGGGTTGAGACAAAGGCAGTTTAACAGAACAGCAAAGGGAACAAGAAAACAACACCACCACCACCGACAGAGAAATATACAAACGTAATTACGGAACCGCCCCTCCCCACTGGTCCGGAACAGGGACGCACCAGCCCCCTCCAAACCCGACTGCCTGCCCCCTCCCTCCTCTTAATCTCAGGGTGGGCGTGGCTCACATGGCATGGAATGCTTAACCCTGTCCCTGCCGGAACCAGGACATTATCCACCCCTTATTCCATACCATTTTTGCCACGCCCAGATTTTACAGTTTTCGGAACATGTGACTGGTGTACCCGGCGTAGCTCATGCACACAGTCCATGGGCCGAGGATGTAGATCTTGAGGAAGTTGCTGGGTGTCAGCTCTGATCCCATCACCACTTTGCTTTACTCAATTCTTCATCAAAGTCCATCTGTCCTTAATTTGGGTGATTCTTACTGCAGTACAGATGATAGCAATTATAGTAACGAGGACATACACTGACAGTGTTACACACGATTTGATTCATTGGCTATTCTCACCCAAAATCAAGTCCCCATGAGGTACACATCGGACTTCCCCATCCTTCTGCATCACCCACCAAGTGCACCCAGGTCCTTGGGCAAAAGCAATCCCACGGATGGGTTTGCCTTTGCCTGAGGCAGGACTAACCCAGTCTGTCTTCCCTAACATATTCTTCATGTGCACTACAGGGACCTTATCCCCTTCTACGGTATGTGGAAGTTTTGATTGGGCAGGGCCAGCCCAATTGGTAGATCCCCTGGTATTAACTAGCCAGGTAGCCTTTGCTAAATGTGCATCCCAATGTTTCAAGGTCCCACCACCCATTGCTCTCAGTGCAGTTTTTAACAGTCCATTGTATCGTTCTATCTTCCCAGAGGCTGATGCGTGATAGGGGATGTGATATACCCACTCAATGCCATGCTCTTTGGCCCAGGTGTCTATGAGGCTGTTTCGGAAATGAGTCCCGTTGTCCGACTCAATTCTCTCTGGGGTACCATGTCGCCACAGGACTTGCTTTTCAAGGCCCAGGATAGTATTCCGGGCAGTGGCATGGGGCACAGGGTATGTTTCCAGCCATCCAGTGGTTGCTTCCACCATTGTGAGCACATAGCGCTTGCCTTGACGCGTTCGTGGCAGTGTGATATAATCAATCTGCCAGGCCTCCCCATATTTATATTTCAACCATCGTCCTCCATACCAAAGAGGCTTCAAACGCTTGGCTTGCTTGATTGCAGCGCATGTCTCACATTCATGGATGACCTGTGCAATAGTGTCCATGGTCAAGTCCACCCCTCGGTCACGAGCCCATCTATATGTCGCATCTCTTCCTTGATGGCCTGAGGTCTCATGGGCCCACTGAGCTATGAATAGTTCACCCTTATGTTGCCAGTCCAGATCCACCTGAGCCACTTCAATCCTAGCAGCCCGATCCACCTGCTGGTTGTTCTGATGTTCCTCCGTGGCCCGATTCTTCGGTACGTGGGCATCTACGTGGCGTACTTTCACAACCAGATTCTCTATCCGGGCAGCAATATCTTGCCATAGTTCAGCAGCCCAGATGGGTTTGCCTCTCCACTGCCAGTTGCCCTGCTTCCACTGCTGTAACCACCCCCACAGAGCATTTGCCACCATCCATGAATCAGTGCAGAGATAAAGTACTGGCCATTTTTCTCGCTCGGCATTGTCCAAAGCCAGCTGAATGGCTTTCACCTCTGCAAACTGGCTCGATTCACCTTGTCCTTCACTGGCTTCTGCAACTTGTCGTGTAGGACTCCACACAGCAGCCTTCCACTTTCGATGCTTTCCCACAATCCGGCAGGACCCATCAGTGAACAGGGCATATTTCTTCTCATTTTCTGGCAGTTTATTATATGGTGGGGCCTCTTCTGCACGCGTCACCTCCTCCTCTGGTGACATTCCAAAATCCTTGCCCTCCGGCCAGTCCATGATCACTTCCAGAATTCCTGGGCGACTGGGGTTTCCCATTCGAGTTCACTGTGTGATCAGTGCAATCCACTTACTCCATGTAGCATCAGTTGCATGATGTGCGGTGGGGACCCTTTCTTTGAACATCCAACCCAGCACCGGCAGTCGAGGTGCTAAGAGGAGCTGTGCTTCTGTACCAACCACCTCCGAAGCAGCTCGAACCCCTTCATATGCTGCCAAGATCTCCTTTTCTGTTGGAGTGTAGCGGGCTTCGGATCCTCTGTATCCCTGACTCCAAAACCCTAGGGGTCGACCTCGGGTCTCCCCTGGTGCCTTCTGCCAGAGGCTCCAGGTAGGGCCATTCTCCCCAGCTGCGGTGTAGAGCACATTTTTAACATCTTGTCCTGCCCGGACTGGCCCCAGGGCCACTGCATGGACTATTTCCTGTTTGATTTGTTCAAAAGCTTGTCGTTGCTCAGGACCCCATTTAAAATCGTTCTTCTTCCGGGTTACTTGATACAGAGGGCTTACAGTTAGACTGTAATCTGGGATATGCATCCTCCAAAAACCCACAATGCCTAAGAAAGCTTGTGTTTCCTTTTTGCTAGTTGGTGGAGACATAGCTGCTATTTTGTTGATCACATCCATTGGGATTTGGCGGCGTCCATCTTGCCATTTTATTCCCAAAAACTGGATCTCCTGTGCAGGTTCCTTGACCTTACTTCGTTTTATGGCAAAACGAGCTTTCAGAAGGATTCGGACTATTTTATCCCCTTTCTCAAAAACTTCTTCGGCTGTGTTTCCCCATACGATGATGTCATCAATGTACTGCAGATGTTCTGGAGCTTCACCCTGTTCCAGTGCAGTCTGGATCAGTCCATGGCAAATGGTGGGGCTGTGTTTCCACCCCTGGGGCAGTCGATTCCAGGTGTACTGGATGCCCCTCCAAGTGAAAGCAAACTGTGGCCTGCACTCTGCTGCCAAAGGGATTGAGAAGAATGCATTCGCTATATCAATCGTGGCATACCACTTGGCTGCCTTGGACTCCAGTTCATACTGGAGTTCTAGCATATCCGGCACAGCAGCGCTCAGCAGTGGCATGACTTCATTCAGGCCACGATAGTCTACAGTTAGCCTCCACTCTCCATTGGATTTTCGCACCGGCCATATAGGACTGTTAAAAGGTGAGCAAGTCTTGCTGATCACTCCTTGAACCTCTAGGTGATGAATCAGATTATGGATGGGAATCAGAGAGTCTCGGTTAGTGCGATATTGCCGCCGATGCACCGTTGTGGTAGCAGTCGGCACCTGCTGTTCTTCGACCCTCAACAACCCCACAACAGAAGAGTCCTCCGAGAGACCAGGCAAGGTAGACAACTGTTTAACTTCCTCCATCTCCAAGGCAGCTATGCCAAAGGCCCACCGATACCCCTTTGGGTCCTTAAAATACCCTCTCCTGAGGTAATCTATACCAAGGATGCATGGAGCCTCTGGGCCAGTCACAATGGGATGCTTTTGCCACTCATTCCCAGTTAGGCTCACTTCAGCCTCCAATACAGTCAACTCTTGGGATCCCCCTGTGACCCCAGAAATACAAATGGGTTCTGCCCCTCTATAGCTTGATGGTATTAGGGTGCACTGTGCTCCTGTGGCCACTAGAGCCTTATACTCCTGTGGGTCTGATGTGCCAGGCCATCGAATCCACACTGTCCAATAAACCCGGTTGTCCCTTTCCTCCACCTGGCTGGAGGCAGGGCCCCTCTAATACTGGTCATGGTATCCGGTACTCACTTCTTGCAGAAATGACTTGGAGGTTCCTTCAAGAGGATCAGAAGCAAGATCAGGCCTTATGCTCTGTCTGGGGAACTGCCCACTGGAAACTGGGGCCGCACTTTTCCTGGAGGGATCTCCTTTTGTGGTTGTCCTTCCTTGCAACTCCTGTAGCCGTGTCCGCAGGATCCAAGTAGGTTGTCCGTCCCACTTCCTCATGTCCTCTGCATGGTCTCACAGGTAGAACCACAGGGTGCCTTGTGGTGTGTACCCTTTGTACTCTCTCTCTTGAGTGGGGAAATGCCTGCTTCTAATAGCTGAGATGCTGGCCTGTACAGGTGGGGAGTAGGATATATTCTCTTCAAGTTGCTGGACCTTCCGGGACAGTTTCTCCACAGCTGAGACAAGGGGGGAAGGGAGGCTTTCTTCATATCGCCAGAGCCGGCCAGCCACCTCATCCACCGTTGGTCCCTCTTCGCCTTTCCATTCCATTACTGCCAGTGAGTTGGCATATGACGATGGTACGCTCCGTACAAACTTCCGCCACATGGGCCTTGTGCAGTGCACCTCATCAGGGTCTGTGGGCAAGTCTGTGTTGTCCAAGTCATAATAAATCATCTCCCGCACGGCTAATTCTCTCAGGTACTGAATACCTCTTTCCATGGTGGTCCACTTGCTTGGTTGACATACAACATCTTCACTGAAGGGGTACCTCTCCCTCAGGCCTGACAGGAGTCATTTCCAGAGGCTGAGGGCTTGGGTCTTCTTTCCAATTGCCTTGTCAATGCCGCCTTCCCTAGACAGAGATCCCAACTGCCTGGCTTCCCTACCCTCTAATTCCAGGCTACTGGCACCATTATCCCAACACCGAAGCAGCCAGGTGACAATGTGCTCACCTGAAAGTCGTCTAAAATCTTTTCGCATATCCCACAGCTCACTCAGGGATAGGGATTGGGTAATTATCTCTGGTTCTGCCTCTTCCTCCTGTCCTTGTGATGGCCCTGGTTCATCGTCATCTCTTACTCAGCGAACTGATTTCTTTGTGTACTTCTTCTTCTGTATGGGGGCAACGGATACTGGCACGGGTTGGTTCCCTGGTTCAGCAGCAGTGGCTGCCACCGGGGTTGGAGTAGCTGCAGTGGCTGCCACAGGGGTTGCGGTAGCCGCAGTGCCTGTCGCAGGGGTCGCGGTAGCCGCAGTGCCTGTCGCAGCAGCGCCTGCCACAGGGGCCGCAGCAGCCGCAGTGCCTGCTGGTCTAGTCTCTGTCTCTTTCTTCTGTGGGTGCTGCATAGCACTGAGCAGTGCCTGGTAGACACTAGCCAGGGCCCAGCACAGTGCGGTGAGTTGTGCCTCTCTGGAATAGCCACAGCATTTTCCCTTCAGATATTCTACTACTCTATCAGGGTCCTGTAATTGTTCAGGGGTGAAGTCCCAGACCACTGGAGGTGAGAAGTTCTCTAAGTACCTGCCCATGTTCTCCCACATGCCATGCCACCCCTGACTGTCCAGTCTTGGAGCAGATCTCTGGGTGGTAGTCTTAAATAGTCGTTTAACCCTAAACGAGACCTGGAACATATTCAGCAGACATAACACTAGGAACATGCTGGTTTGAGCATCCCAAGGATATTCAAAATTCTCAAAAGCTGTCATACCTGACTCAAAGGAGAAAAGGGAGGCAAAAGAGCTGGGGAAAGCGTCCCCCCCTGTTTCCCCCATAGACTGGGTGTAATTATTAATGAATTCTGAGAGACGGTGCCCAATGTACGGACAGGACAGCAATACCACATAAACACCCCAAAATAACCATCTAACAAGTGATGTTATCATATCATAAGCCAATATTGCACAGGACAGTAAAATGATAATCCTCATCCCCCTCCCAGAAGTAACAAATATCATCACAGGGAGTGCATAAAACACATAGGAATTTACATAACACAGCCATGAGAACAAACTAAGCAACATAGTGACCAGTGACTATTTACCTAACAAATTCGTTTTTTCAAGCTCTAGTTGGATTCTGTCATTGTCTCAACCCTTCGAGCCCCACGTTGGGCGCCAAAAAGGACTGTCGTGGTTTGGCCTCAGATGGCAACAAAGAACCACGTGTCGCTCGCTCAGCACTTCCCGGTACGGGAAGGATCAAAAGAAAAAGGCAAAACTCTTGGGTTGAGACAAAGGCAGTTTAACAGAACAGCAAAGGGAACAAGAAAACAACAACACCACCACCACAGACAGAGGAATATACAAACACGATTACGGAACCGCCGCTCCCCGCCGGTCCAGACCCAGGAGGCGCCAGCCCGCTCCAACTCCGACTGCCTGCCCCCTCCCTCCTCTTAATCTCAGGGTGGGCGTGGCTCACATGGCATGGAATGCTTAACCCTGTCCCTGCCGGAACCAGGACATTATATAATACTAACAGTGTTCTACAAGTGTTTTTCAGGATAAAATAGTGGTGATGAGACCTGAGCTAGCTTCATCAAGTGGTGTCCAGCAAACTCTTCAGGATGGACATACTACCTGTGGACATGGACCACAATGAACTTTACATCATCTTTTCTGCCCTGAGAGTCTGCTATGATAGATGAAAACCTGCAATTATGAACTAAATGAACTTAATGAACTTTGGTGTATAAAGATAAAATCATAAGTGAGAGATCTATGTATCTATATATATGTATATATTTGATGGAAAAGAAGTGACAGTAATCTGAGCATGACGCAAATGGTATGGAATAAGGGGTGGAATGTCCTTCTTTGAGGTAAAACAGAACCAATTTTCTGATTTGTAATTTTACTTTTTAGCTGGGCCTCTTCTGACTAACTGAAGTCTGAAATTAACAGCATATTGTTCAGAAACTGTTCACTCTCAGAGTGATAAGACCTGATTATACCAAGGAATGGTATGCACAGAGGCTCTTGCTTATGCTTATTGCTATAACAACCAAGGTCAACTAACTTCGCTGTTTGCCCCGTTAGAGGGTCAGAAGCGGAGAAGTGTAGAGGGGTCCCACCTGCAGGGAGGAGTGGATGGGACAGGTGACCCAAAACTGACCAACAGGGTATTCCATCCCATCTGCATCACGCTCAGTATAAAAGCTAAGGGATCAAAGGGGCAAGGCTGCTCTGGCTCGTCTTTTCTTCAATGGCTGACATCTGAGGAGGACCCTGTCTGTTCGTCTGCCTTTGATCCCGATCCGAGCATTCCTGATGCTAGTTCTGGAATTCAGCTCCTATTCGTCACTGACTCCAGTCTGGGACTTTCCCTGTGTCTGCTGGTGATGCGATCATCATCCTGGGAGCTGGATACAGTTTTGTATATATTGTATACTTTTTTTAAATTATTTAATTTTTTATTTTTTTATTCTATTATTATTTACTATTTTTCTTATTTATTATTATTTTCATTAAAGTAGTTTAGTTCTTTTTCTAAACTCGTAAATCTCCTTATCTCTTCCTCTCCTCTCTGGGGGGGGGGGGGGGAGGGCCATCTGTCGTTCTGATTGGCCAATCCCGTCAAAACCATGACAGTGGTTTAACAATACCTTTATTTGCACGTGCTTTGCAGACAGTATATTTATTACCAGCAATCCTAAAAACCTATATATCTGTTGTTTAAATAAACTGCACTATTTAAGTAGCTAGTCATTTCGGTTTCTCACTGAACAGGACCAAAGACTCGAAAGTGGCTGTGCTAGTTCATGAGCACGACTAGACTGAAGGTGCAGTCCACTATTAGTGTATCCAAATCGTAATAGTTTAATACATATTAAACACGATTGGACTGATAGTGCTGAATTGGGCATCACTCAGAATTTAAACCTAGCCGCACCTAGCCTCCCACCTCAGTGAGGAGTGTTAGAACGCAAGGGGGTTTATCTTCTGCCAAAACCGCTTTGCCCCTTTTCACACAACAGGGGCCTACAAGAAAGCTGGGGAGGGACTGTTTGCAAGGGCATGTAGCGATAGGATGAGGGGCGATGGTTTTACACTAGAGTAGAATAGGTTTAGATTAGACATTAGGATGAAGTTCTTTACAATGAGGGTGGTGAGACTTTGGAACAGGTTGCCCAGAAAGGTGGCCCCATCCCTGAAGACATTCAAGGCCAGGCTTGATGAGGCTCTGAGCAATCTGATCTAGTTGAAGATATCCCTGCTCATTTTAAGGGGGTTGGACTAGATGACCTTTAAAGGTCCCTTCCAACCCAACAGACTCTATGATTCTATGATAACTGAAGTCCTCAACCTTCTACATTTAGTGAAAAAATGTAGAGATAGGGAGTAGCATAGGGGATCTGTTTGACCCTGGTGAGACAAAGCTGTATCCTTGAGAGAACTGAGAGAATTCCTTGAGAGAATTCCAAACAGAATTTGGATGTTTGCGCCATGTACATGTTTCAGTTGATTTGTTTTCTCACCTTGTTATAGCTACTACAGGAGAGAAGGCTCGTGATGTTATTCGACATTGGTTGCAATGCATTGCAGTCATGGGAGTACCAAAAACTGTAAAAACTGATAACAGACCAGCTTATGTGTCCGCTAAAATACAGGTCTCTTTACAGACATGGGGTATTAAACATGTCACCGGTATTCCTCATTCCCCAACTGGGCAAGCAGTTGTGAAACGCATGCATCATACTTTAAAAACCATGCTTGATAAACGAAAAAGGGGGAATCCCGTAGGTATGACACCTCAAGAGCGATTGTATAAAGCAACTTATGTTTTAAATTTTCTAAACATGTCGTCTTTGTCATCCAATGCTTGTAAATATTTTAACTTCACCAAATACCCTCGAAACGCAACATATCTCCAAAAGGTCACCCCTCTTGATAGCATATATCCGAATCAATCAAAATGGTGCAATTGGACATCCACTCATGTTGCCCCTGCGGATCCGGTACCCCGGAAACTGCCCCAGGGTGTGTTTTTTATTTGTGGAGATCATGCCTGGTCAGGGATTCCTTCTCGCATTACGGGAGGGCCTTGTACTCTAGGAAAATTAACCATGCCGACACCTAATATCACAACGATACTAAATCACACTCATGCAAAAGACTGCCACTGAAATAAACGCTCGGTAACTCATGCTTTCAAGTCAGATTGTAACAACCAAGTACACTTTTGGCAGCCACCCATGGTTGCCATTTCTTCTTTCCTTGCCTGCGGTGTGGCTTTGGTGAAAGCGCTCACGCTCTTAAAAAAGCTAGGTTGTTGGCTTGCAAAACAAAGTAACGCTACTTCATTAGTGCTTTCTGGCCTTTTATTAGATTTAGATTCCGTACGCCACGCAACTCTGCAAAATAGGGCAGCCATCGATTTCCTGTTATTAGCGCATGGCCATGGATGTGAAGATTTTGATGGCATGTGCTGTATGAATTTATCAGACCACTCTGAATCAATCCATAAAAGTATACAACAGTTAGAGCGAAATGTGCAGAAATTACAAATAGAGGGAAGCTGGGAATGGCTGGCTAACCTTTTTAACAGCTGGGGTATTTCAGGATGGCTATTATCAACTGTAAAGGTTGGATTGTTGTTGTTATTATTTGTGTGTGCCTTAATGCTTGTCGTGCCCTGTATTTTAGGCTGCTTACGGAAAATAGTGCAAAAAATGATTAATCAAGCTTTTGTTGTAGAAAAATTAAAAAGGGGGAATTGTGGAGATAGAGAGTAGCATAGGGAATCTGTTTGGCCTTGATGAGACAAAGCTGTACCCTTGAGAGGCGCCTTGAGAGAAAAGATAAGCAAGCGTCAGGAGATATCAGCAAGAACAGGAATGTGAAAGCAAAGCTGCTACTCCGCGTGAACAGACAGAGACGACCAATTAGAAGACACCGAGAAACGTGTGGCAATTGACCTTCAACCTATCAGCAGGATGCTGCCTGTGCATGGAGAGTGCTTGTACCTATAAAGCTCGGAAAATTGTTGTAATAAAGGTCTTTGGTCCATACCCTGCCAGAGTCCATGAATCAATGCTCCACAAAAAAAGTAATTGCATCACTAATTTTAGGTCCCTAATGAAGATACTTGGATAAGGAATGAAGGCACTCTAAAGTTTCCTGTGTAGTCAACAGTTGCTCCGAGAAGAGACTCAAAGCTGGGAGCTTAACTGTTGACTGCTCACCCATTTCTCTTGTCATGACTATGTAAGTCTACAGCCCAAATTTAGATGCCTAAGATAGGTGATAAATACACAGCCTGTGGCCCTGTCTTTAATCTGTGAAATGGGAAATACCAGCAAGTCTGGTTTTCCACAAGGATTTTTTTTTTTATACATTTACCCTGTAAATCTGGCATTTATTTTGCATCGTGTGATATCACAGTAAATAATGATGGACTAAATTCCAGTGTGAGGGGAACATTCACAACGTGCAGAGGATTTAACACAAACATTCTTGCACATCAAGATAAAAGTATACAAGGATGCTTAAGGAAGGGAATTAAAAAAAATCTGAAAAGTTTTAGACAGATCTTGATCATGCTTTTAAGAAAAAGAAACTCTTTCCAGTTTGTTTTAAGGCATATGCAGATTTTCTAACAAACCAGTGAAGGTTTTTCCATATTGCACATCATAAACCTGGAGACATATTCATTTTTCCTCTTTCATATTAGATATTGCTAAGTAATACTAGATTCCACTTCTGCATAAAACCAAACACGTATAAGTAATTTTAATGCAGATATATTGCTGGAAAGATGATGGAACAGCTCATTCTGGATGCCATCACAAGGCATGTGGAGGAAAAGAAAGCTATCGGAAGTACTCAACACGGATACACCAAGGGGAAACCATGTCTGACTAATCTGATAGCTTTCTACGATGGTGTGACTGGATGGACAGATGAGGGGAGGGCAGTGGATGTTGTCTACCTTGACTTCAGCAAGGCTTTTGACACCGTCTCCCATAACATCCTCATAGGGAAGCTTAAGAAGTGTGGGTTAGATGAATGGACAGTGGGGTGGATTGAAAACTGGCTGAAAGACAGAGGTCAGAGGGTTGTGATTAGGGGCACAGAGTCTAGTTGGAGGTCTGTGACAAGTGGTGTTCCCCAGGGGTCAGTACTGGGTCCAGTCCTCTTCAATATATTCATCAATGACCTGGATGAAGGGGTAGAGTGCACCCTCAGCAAGTTTGCTGATGACACAAAGCTGGGAGGGGTGGCTGACACACCAGAAGGCTGTGCCACCATACAGCAAGACCTGGACAGGTTGGAGATCTGGGCAGAGAGAAACCTTATGAAATTCAACAAGGGCAAGTGTAGGGTGCTGCACCTGGGGAGGAATAACCCCATGCACCAGTACAGGTTGGGGGCTGACCTGCTGGAGAGCAGCTCTGTGGAAAGAGACCTGGGAGTCCTGGTGGACAACAGGATGACCGTGAGCCAGCAATGTGGCCAAGAAGGCCAATGGCATCCTGGGGTGCATCAAGAAGAGTGTGGCCAGCAGGTCAAGGGAGGTCATCCTCCCCCTCTACTCTGCCCTGGTGAGGCCGCACCTGGAGTACTGTGTCCAGTTCTGGGCTCCCCAGTTCAAGAAGGACAGGGAACTGCTGCAGAGGGTACTGCAAAGGGCTACAAAGATGATTAGGGTACTGGAACACCTCTCTTATGAAGACAGGCTGAGGGACT
Organism: Fratercula arctica; assembly: GCA_947846985.1. Lineage (NCBI taxonomy): Eukaryota > Metazoa > Chordata > Aves > Charadriiformes > Alcidae > Fratercula > Fratercula arctica. The sequence continues at coordinate 12,723,357 of CANTUZ010000025.1, read as the reverse complement.
TGGGTCTTTTTAGTCTGGAAAAAAGACGACTGAGGGGGGATCTTATTAATGCTTATAAATACTTAAGGGGTGGGTGTCAGGAGGATGGGGCCAGGCTCTTTTCAGTGGTGCCCAGTGACAGGACAAGAGGTAACGGGCACAAACTTGAACATAGGAAGTTCCACCTAAACACGAGAAGGACCTTCTTTACTTTGAGGGTGGCAGAGCACTGGAACAGGCTGCCCAGAGAGGTGGAGTCTCCATCTCTGGAGACATTCAAAACCCACCTGGACGTGTTCCTGTGCAACCTGCTCTAGGTGGCCCTGCTTTAGCAGGGGGGTTGGAATCTCTCAAGGTACCTTCCAACCCCTACCATTCTGTGATTCTGTGAAAAACAACTATGGGACAAAATAATCCTTCTGAACATAAGAAGACCTATCATGGTTTTGGCCAAACTGGCCAATGGCCAGCGACAGATGCTTCCCCCCCAGCCTCTGGTGCACGCAGAGGAGGAGGAGAGATAAAGAGAAATTTACAAGTTTAGAAGAAACTAAACTACTTTAATGAAATATTAATAATAAAATAAAAAGGAAAATAATGAAACAGATACAGTATATACAAAACCGTATTAAGCTCCCAGGATGATGTCACTGGCAGACACTGGGGAAGCCCCAGGCTGGACCCAGCGATGGGTGGGAACTGGATTCCAGAGTTGGAGTCAGGAACACACCGATCGGGATCAAAGGCAGATGAACAGACAGGGTCCTCCTCGGACATTGGCCATTGGCCATTGGTCCTCCTCGGACATTGGCCACATACCCTGTGCCCCATGCCACTGCCCGGAATACTATCCTGGGCCTTGAAAAGCAAGTCCTGTGGCGACATGGTACCCCAGAGAGAATTGAGTCGGACAACGGGACTCATTTCTGAAACAGCCTCATAGACACCTGGGCCAAAGAGCATGGCATTGAGTGGGTATATCACATCCCCTATCACGCATCAGCCTCTGGGAAGATAGAACGATACAATGGACTGTTAAAAACTGCACTGAGAGCAATGGGTGGTGGGACCTTGAAACATTGGGATGCACATTTAGCAAAGGCTACCTGGCTAGTTAATACCAGGGGATCTACCAATTGGGCTGGCCCTGCCCAATCAAAACTTCCACATACCGTAGAAGGGGATAAGGTCCCTGTAGTGCACATGAAGAATATGTTAGGGAAGACAGACTGGGTTAGTCCTGCCTCAGGCAAAGGCAAACCCATCCGTGGGATTGCTTTTGCCCAAGGACCTGGGTGCACTTGGTGGGTGATGCAGAAGGATGGGGAAGTCCGATGTGTACCTCATGGGGACTTGATTTTGGGTGAGAATAGCCAATGAATCAAATCGTGTGTAACACTGTCAGTGTATGTCCTCGTTACTATAATTGCTATCATCTGTACTGCAGTAAGAATCACCCAAATTAAGGACAGATGGACTTTGATGAAGAATTGAGTAAAGCAAAGTGGTGATGGGATCAGAGCTGACACCCAGCAACTTCCTCAAGATCTACATCCTTGGCCCATGGACTGTGTGCATGAGCTACGCCGGGTACACCAGTCACATGTTCCGAAAACTGTAAAATCTGGGCGTGGCAAAAATGGTATGGAATAAGGGGTGGATAATGTCCTGGTTCCGGCAGGGACAGGGTTAAGCATTCCATGCCATGTGAGCCACGCCCACCCTGAGATTAAGAGGAGGGAGGGGGCAGGCAGTCGGGTTTGGAGGGGGCTGGTGCGTCCCTGTTCCGGACCAGTGGGGAGGGGCGGTTCCGTAATTACGTTTGTATATTTCTCTGTCGGTGGTGGTGGTGTTGTTTTCTTGTTCCCTTTGCTGTTCTGTTAAACTGCCTTTGTCTCAACCCAAGAGTTTTGCCTTTTTTTTTCTGATCCTTCCCGTACTGGGAAGCGCTGAGCGAGCGACACGTGGTTCTTTGTTGCCATCTGAGGCCAAACCACGACATATAACAATTAACATCATACAGCTCAGAGTTGAGTATTTTCACCCAGGGTCAAATTTCCTTGAGGTACACACTGAAGTTCTCCATTCTCCAGCATCACCCACCAAGTACATCCAGGTCCTTGAGCAAAAACAGTCCCATGAATGGGTTTGCCTTTGCCTGAGGCAGGAGAAACCCAAACAGCTTTCCCCAGCATATTCCTTTCATGCACCACAGGGACCTTATCCCCTTCTATATTATGTAAAAGGTCTGACTGAGCAGGAGCAGCTCGATTGATGGATCCCCTGCTGTTAACTAACCAGGTAGCTTGTGCTAAATGCTTGTCCCGGTTTTTAAAGGTTCCACCCCCCATCGATTTCAGGGTAGTTTTTAATAGTCCATTGTATCGCTCAGTTTTCCCAGAAGCTGGTGCATGATAGGGGATATGATGTACCCACTCAATGCCATGTTCTTTTGCCCAAGCACTTATAAGATTGTTTTTGAAATGAGTCCCACTGTCTGACTCAATTCTTTCTGGAGTACCATGTTGCCACAAGACTTGCCTTTCAAGGCCCTGGATGGTATTCTGGGCAGTAGCATGGGGTACGGCATAGGTTTCCAACCATCCAGTGCTTGCTTCCACCATAGTAAGCACATAGCGCTTACCCTGGCGGGTTTCAGGGAGTGTGATATAGTCAATTTGCCAAGCCTCCCCATACTTATATTTCAGCCATCATCCCCCATACCACAAAGGTTTTAACCTTTTAGCTTGCTTGATTTCGGTGCATGTTTCACAGTCGTGGATAACCTGCGCAATAGCGTCCATGGTTAAATCCACCCCTCGGTCACGAGCCCACTTATATGTTGCATCCCTTCCTTGATGACCTGAGGTGTCATGGGCCCACCAAGCTAAAAATAGTTCACCTTTATGTTCCCAGTCCAAATCTGTCTTGAAAACCTTAGCAGCCTGGTCCACTTGCTGATCGTTTTGATGTTCCTCAGTGGACCGACTCATGGGTATGTGGGCATCTACATGGCGTACCTTCACGACTAGTTTCCCTAGCCGCTCAGCAATATCTTGCCATAATTCAGCAGCCCAGATTGGTTTACCTCTGCACTGCCAGTTGCCCTGCTTCCACTGCGTTAACCATCCCCACAAAGCATTTGCCACCATCCATGAGTCAGTGTAGAGATAAAGTACTGGCCATCTTTCTCGCTCGGCGATGTCCAAAGCCAGCTGAATGGCTTTCACCTCTGCAAACTGGCTTGATTCACCTTGTCCTTCAGTAGCTTCTGCAACTCATCGTGTAGGACTCCACACAGCAGCTTTCCACTTCCTGTGTTTTCCTACAATATGACAAGATCCATCAGTGAACAGAGCATACTGTTTCTCATTATCTGAGAGTTCATTATATGGTGGGGCCTCCTCAGCACGAGTCACCACCTCCTCTGGTGGCATTGTGAAGTCTTTGCCTTCAGCCCAGCTTGTGATCACTTCTACAGTTCCTGGACGATTGGGGTTTCCTATTCAAGCTTGCTGAGTGATTAAGGCAACCCACTTACTCCAGGTAGCATTGGTGGCATGATGAGTAGAAGGAACTTGACCCTTGAACATCCAGCCCAGCACTGGTAATCGGGGCAGCAGGAGGAGTTGTGCTTCGGTATCAATGACCTCTGAAGCAGCTCTGACTCCTCCATATGCTGCCAAGATCTCTTTCTCAGTTGGGGTATAGTTGGCCTCAGAGCCTTTGTACCCTCGACTCCAGAATCCCAGGGGTCGACCTTGAGTCTCCCCTGGTGCTTTCTGCCAGAGTCTCCAGGTAGGGCCATTGTCCTCGGCTGCAGTGTAGAGCACATTTTTAATGTCCTGTCCTGTTTGGACTGGCCCAAGGGCTACTGCATGCACAATCTCTTGTTTAATTTGCTCAAAGGCCTGTCGTTGCTCAGGACCCCACGTAAACTCATTTTTCTTTCGAGTCGCTTCATAGGGAGGTTTCACAATCTGACTATAACCTGGAACGTGCATTCTCCAGAAACCCACAACGCCTAAAAAGGCTTGTGTCTCCTTTTTGTTAGGAGGTGGGGACATAGCTGTTATTTAATTTATCACATTCATTGGGATCTGGCGGTGACCATCTTGCCACTTAATTCCTAAGAACTGGATGTCTCATGCAGGTCCCTTGACCTTACCTCTTTTTACAACAAAACCTGCTTTCAGAAGAATCTTGATTATCTTCTTACCTTTCTTGAAAACTTCTTCTGGTGTATTACCCCACACAATGATGTCATCAGTGTATTGCAGGTGTTCTGGAGCTCCACCCTTCTCCAGGGCAGTCTGGATCAGTCCATGGCAAATGGTGGGGCTGTGTTTCCACCCCTGGGGCAGTCGATTCCAGGTGTACTGGACACCCCTCCAGGTGAAAGCAAACTGTGGCCTGCACTCTGCTGCTAAAGGCATAGAGAAAAATGCATTAGCTATATCAATTGTGGCATACCACTTGGCTGCCTTGGACTCCAGTTCATACTGCAGTTCTAGCATGTCTGGCACAGCAGCGCTCAGCGGTGGTGTGACTTCATTCAGGCCACGATAGTCTACTGTTAATCTCCAGTCTCCATCAGACTTTTGCACTGGCCATATTGGGCTGTTAAAGGGTGAGCGAGTCTTGCTGATCACTCCTTGGGTCTCCAGCTGACGAATCAGGTTCTGGATGGGAATCAGGGAGTCTCGGTTAGTGCGATACTGTCACCGATGCACTGTGGCAGTAGCAGTTGGCACCTGCTGTTCTTTAACCTTCAGCAGTCCCACCACAGAAGGGTCATCTGAAAGGCCAGGTAAGGTAGACAGTTGTGTAATGTCCTCAGTCTCTACAGCTGCTATACCAAAAGCCCATCGATACCCTTTCGGGTCTTTGACATACCGTCTTTTGAGGAAGTCTATGCCAAGGATGCACGGAGCATCTGGGCCAGTTACAATGGGGTGCTTCTCCCATTTATTCCCACTCAGGCTCACTTCAGCCTCCAGTATAGTCAGTTCTTGAGACCCACCTGTCACTCCAGAAATAGTCACAGATTCTGTCCCTTTATGATTCGATGGCAATAGGGTACACTGTGCACCAGTGTCCACAAGGGCTGTATATTTTTGTGGCTCTAATGTGCCAGGCCATCGAATCCACACAGTCCAATACACTTGGTTGTCCCTTTCCTCCTCCTGGCTGGAGGCAGGGCACCTCTAATGTCTATCATTAGTAGATGAGTTTCTACCTGGACTAGAGAACCTCCCCGTGCGGACTGGAGCAGCAGTCCTCCTGGAATAATTTGTTCTTCTATCTGCGTTACCTTGCAACTCACTTACTCCTGCCTGTAGGGCCGAGGTAGGTCTTTTATCCCACTTATTCATGTCCTCTCCATAGTCACAGAGGCAAAACCACAGGATATTTCGTAGTGTGTTCTGTTTCCTCTGAGTCGGTCTCGTAGGAGGGGGTCTTCTCCTAATGGCTGCAACACGGGTCTGTGCAGGGGAAGAATAAGATCTCTCCTCCATCCTAGATAGTTTATCAAACAGTTTATCAAACAGTTTCTCATTTTTCTCAATCATTTTCTCAGTTTTATCAGTTAATCATTCCACAGCTGCTACAGTGAGGGGACGAGAAAGACTGTCTTCGTACTGTCGCAATCTGTTAGCCAGTTCATTTAGTTAGTGAATCATCATCAACTCCTCCCCAGATCAGCATTGACAAGGTATGGGAATACATTGGTGGTGCACTCTGTACAAACTTTCGCAACATAGGTCATCTACATGGCATTTCATCAGGATCTACATTCACTTCCCAGTCACCATAAATCACCTCTTTCACAGCCATTTCTCTCAGGTACTTAATACCTTTCTCTACGCTGGTCCATTTAATCGAGCGGCATTCAATATCATCCTTAAAAGGATATCTGCCTTTTACGGCTGATACGAGTCGCCTCCAGAGACTGAGAGTCTGTGACTTTTTCCCAAGAGCTTTATCTATACCTCCCTCTCTGGCCAGATTTCCTAACTGCCTAGCTTCGCTACCATCTAACTCCATGCTATCAGCCCCATTATCCCAGCATCGGAGCAACCAGGAGACAAGTGTCTCACCATCATTCCGGGTAAAATCCTTTCTCATATTTTGCAGATCCTTCATAGAGAAGGATTTAATGATCACCTCTGTATCTGATTCCTCCTCCTGGGCTGATGCAGGAGCCTCTCCCCTATCGTCTTTAGAAGAACTCTTTCCTCGATCTTCATCAGAAGAGTCCTCCCCCCTGCTACCTGGCTTTACTTGGTCTTTATCACAAGGGACAGAGGAACTTACTGACCTCTTCTTTTTCCTTCTGGTCACCGGGGTAACTTGTACTGGTGCCGATGGAGTTGAGTAGTGTCAGTGCATATCGTACTACACCTATTCCTGCACCAAGATTTAAAGAGAAACCACCCCTGCAACCCATGCAGGAAAATCGACACCAAAAGCATGATTTTAGGAATGCAACTGTCATTCATGATACCCAGAGGAGATGCCTCTCCTGGCTCTGATGGTGACAATTTGACATAAGAAGTAAAGGGCGAAGTGAATATGTCCATGGTAAAATTCAAAGTATAATTAGTGTAAGTAGTAACAGAATCCATTACGTAATGCCCAAGGTATGAAGGTAAAGAAGCTATACATTCAATCACAGCGTGGATCAGAATTAAAAACAGCAGCAAAATAGCATGTTTGAACCACCGCATACAGACACAAAGAGCAAGCAAGCAATGCAACACATAAGGCAAGCTAAGCATTGTCGTATCAATTAACTTTAAAGTAATCCCTACAAAGAGACGATGCAATAATCTGTTTAGCAATGACATGATATGAGCTGTCTGTATCAATCTCTGAGCAAGCTGGAATTCAAACTATTCAGACCATCTATCAGAACTCTGGTAGGGCCACAGTTGGGCCACAGTCGGGCCCCACATTGGGCGCCAATAAATCTGTCGTGGTTTTGGCCGGATTGGCCAATCAGAACGACAGATAGTCCTCCCCCCCCCTCTCCTCAGAGAGGAGAGGAAGAGATAAGGAGATTTACGAGTTTAGAAAAAGAACTAAACTACTTTAATGAAAATAATAATAAATAAGAAAAATAGTAAATAATAATAGAATAAAAAAAAAGTATACAATAGATATAAAACCGTATCCAGCTCCCAGGATGATGATCGCATCACCAGCAGACACAGGGAAAGTCCCAGACTGGAGTCAGTAACGAACAGGAGCTGAATTCCAGAACTAGCATCAGGAATGCTCGGATCGGGATCAAAGGCAGATGAACAGACAGGGTCCTCCTCAGATGTCGGCCATTGAAGAAAAGACGAGCCAGAGCAGCCTTGCCTCTTTGATCCCTTAGCTTTTATACTGAGCGTGATGCAGATGGGATGGAATACCCTGTTGGTCAGTTTTGGGTCACCTGTCCCATCCACTCCTCCCTGCAGGTGGGACCCCTCTACACTTCTCCGCTTCTGACCCTCTAACGGGGCAAACAGCGAAGTTAGTTGACCTTGGTTGTTATAGCAATAAGCATAAGCAAGAGCCTCTGTGCATACCATTCCTTGGTATAATCAGGTCTTATCACTCTGAGAGTGAACAGTTTCTGAACAATATGCTGTTAATTTCAGACTTCAGTTAGTCAGAAGAGGCCCAGCTAAAAAGTAAAATTACAAATCAGAAAATTGGTTCTGTTTTACCTCAAACCAGGACATATACAAAATGCGCGACAAAGTTATAAATGATACAACCTGGCTATAAATATAGGAAAGAGATTCTTTAGAGAAATTTCTAAGTTCCCCGAGGAAGCACTTGGTATAATCTAAGTCTTACCCAAAGGCGTCCCTATGGGGGGGAAGAAAGGCTCAGCCCATTGACTGGTCCCGGAAGTCAGTGATGGAGTTCTCCTCGACTTGTTCGTGATGGTGTCTTCCCTGATATCCCCCCTCTCTCGGGCTATTTTTATACTATTTGTTATCTTCAAGGTGGAGTTTGAGTGACTTTAGTCATACATACTTTAATTATGATTGTTGTAAAATTCTCTCGCTTCACATTTAAAGGTATAGTTTATGAAAAATTCAGGGCGCAGACTCAAGAAGGAGTGGTTGCACCTTGGAGGCGGGTAGCCTTTGGGATGGAGGTGTGTTTTGGTATTATAATGACATTATAATGAGCAAAGTTCGCACAAAGGACAGCATTTCATCAAAATTTGACAAAATGTTGGCTCAGGGTAGCGAGTAGGCAGTTTATCTGTTCCACAGTAAGCTAGTTAGGCCACTTATCTATTTCATGGTACCATCTCCTTCCTGTATCTGCATAAGACAAGGCCATGGAATAATTACCTTCCGTCCTGTACCTCATGTAGCTTCGCAAGCATCCTTGTACAGGGAACCGCAGATGTTGCATTCTTTGCATGCCAGTCGCAGCTGTTTTCTACCTCAGAAGCCTCTTGATTTTATACTTTTCCTTAATGTGTGAACAATGCTGTACTTTTGTATTCTTGGGCAGTTTACTAATTATTCCATAGCCCCTTCAGGTACTGGAAGGCTGCTATAAGATCTCCCCGGAGCCTTCTCTTCTCCAGGCTAAACAACCCCAGCTCTCTCAGCCTGTCCTCATAGGAGAGGTGCTCCATCCCTCTGATCATCCTCATGGTCCTCCTCTGGACCCCCTCCAACAGGTCCTTCTTGTGCTGAGGGTTCCAGAGATGGGTACAGTACTCCAGGTGGGGTCTCACGAGAGCAGAGTAGAGGGGGAGAATCGCCTCTCTGGATCTGCTGGCCACAGTTCTTCTGATGCAGCCCAGGATGCAATTGGCCTTCTGGGCTGCAAGCACACATTGTTGGCTCATGTCCAGCTTTTCATCCACCAGTACCCCCAAGTCCTTTTCCGCAGGGCTGCTCTCTATCACGTCATCCCCCAGTCTGTATTGATAACGAGGATTGTCCTGACCCAAGTGCAGGACCTTGCACTTGGCCTTGTTGAACTTCATGAGGTTTGCTCAGGCCCACCTCTCTAGCTTGTCCAGGTCCCTCTGGATGACATCCCGTCCCTCTGGCCTGTCAACCGCACCACTCAGGTTGGTGTCGTCGGCAAACTTGCTGAGGGTGCACTTGATCCCACTGTCTATGTCATTGATGATGATGTTGAACAGCACCGGTCCCAGTATGGATCCCTGAGCGACACCACTTGTCACCCCTCTCCATCTGGACATTGAGCCATTGACCACCACCCTCTGGATGCGACCGACCAGACAGTTCCTTATCCACCGAACAGTCCACCCATCCAATCTGTATCTCTCCAAGTTAGAGAGAAGGATGTTGTGGGGGACCATGTCAAAGGCCTTGCAGAGGTCCAGATAGATGATATCCATTGCTCTCCCCTTGTCCACTGATGCAGTCACTCCATTGTAGAAGGCCACCAGGTTGGTCAGGCAGGACTTGCCCCTGGTGAAGCTATGCTGGCTGTCTCGAATCTCCTCCCTGTCCTCCATGTGCCTTAAGCATAGCTTCTAGGAGGATCTGTTCCAGGATCTTCCCAGGCACAGAGGTGAGGCTGACAGGGCGGTAGTTCCCAGGGTCCTCCTTTCTACCCTTTTTAAAAATGGGTGCGATGTTTCCCTTTTTCCAGTCACCAGGGACTTCACCTGACTGCCATGACTTTTCAAATATCATGGAGAGTGGCTTGGCAACTACATCAGCCAATTCCCTCAGGACTCTGGGGTGCATTTCGTCAGGTCCCATGGACTTGTGTATGTTCAGGTTCCTCAGGTGGTCACGAACCTTGTCTTCACTTCCAGTGGGAGGGACTTTGTCCCCCAGTCCCCGTCTTGCAGTCCTTCAACTTGGGAGGTGTGAGGAGAGAGGCAAAAAAAGTTGTTGAGAACCTCAGCCTTCTCCTCGTCTGTTGTTACTAGTTTGCCATTCTTGATCATCAGGGAGGGTATGCTTTCTTTAACCTTCCTTTTCTGGTTGACATACCTGTAGAAGCCCTTCTTGTTATTCTTAGCATCCCTTGCCAAGTTCAGCTCCAGCCACGCCTTGGCCTTCCTGACCTCATCCCTGCATAACCAGGCAACGTCCCTGTGCTCTTCCCAGGACACCTGATGCTGCTTGAACTGCCTGTGCAGTTCCTTCTTGCCTTTTAGTTTGACCAGCCGGTCCCAGCTCAGCCATGCTGGTCTCTTCCCTTTCTTGCTTGATTTCTTACCCCTGGGGATCAAGAGCTCTTGCACTCTATGGAAAGCATCCTTGAAGATCTGCCAGCTCTGTTCTGCCCCCTTGTCCCTGAGGACCCTTTCCCAGGGGGTCCTATTGACTAACTCCTTGAAGAGCCGGAGGTTTGCTTTCCTAAAATTCAGGGCCCTGACTATGCTCCTCGTCTGACATGCATCCCTTAGGACTGTGAACTCCACCAGTGCGTGGTCACTGCAGCCCAGGCTGCCTCCAATCTTGACATCCCCGATGAGCTCACTCACATTGGTGACTATGAGGTCCAGTATGGCATCCCCTTGGGTAGGGCTGTCTATTTCCTGTCTTAGGAAGTTATCGTCGAGGCACTCCAGGAACCTCTTGGATTGTCTACAGCTTGCCATGTTACTTTTCCAGCAGATGTCAGGGTGGTTGAAATCCCCCAGCAGGACAAGAGCCTTCGAGCGCAATGCCTCCTGTAGCTGGAGGAAGAAGGCTTCATCAGTAGGTTCCCCTTGATCAGGCAACCTGTAGTAGACACCAACCACAAGGTTTCCCTTGTTGCCTCGGTCTCTAATTCCTACCCATAAGCTTTCAACTTCCTCTTGGCTATTCTTTAGGGACATCTCTTCACACTCTATCCATTCCTTAACATAGAGGGCAACACCTCTGCCCCTCCTTCCTTGCCTGTCCCTTCTGAACAGCCTGTAGCCATTGATAGCCACATTTCAGTCGTAGGATTCATCCCACCAAGTTTCAGTAATGGCCACTATGTCATAGCTTTCTAGCAGCACGGTAGCTTCCAACTCCTCCTGTTTGTTGCCCATGCTGCGTGCATTTGTGTAGAGGCACTTCAGCTGGGCTGTTGGCTGTGTCGCCTTCTTAGAGGAGCACCCCTTGGGGTGTTTCTCGGGTGTTTCCCTGTTGACTCGGACTACCTCAGGAGTCCCTGGCTCGTCTCCGTAAGACTTTGGCTGTGATGCAGCATCCCCAGCATGCCTTGGGGCAACAGGTTGAAGGCCCTTACTAGTGCCCCGTCCCTCTAACCCTGATGTATTATCCCACAACTTGTCACAGACAAGCCTGATATTATTATCCCCTTCCCCCTTCCCATCTAGTTTAAAGCCCTGTCGATCAGCCCTGCAATCTCTTGGGCCCTCTTCTGATGGGCCCTCTTCTGATTGGGCCCTCTTCCCCCTTTGAGAAAGGCGTTTCCCGTTTGATGCCAATAAGCCCAGTGCCGTGTAGGCCATCCCATTGTCAAAAACCCCAGAATTGTGGTCTCTTTAGTCCTAGAATAAGCTTTAGATCTCTTGTCTGAAGAAGACTGCTACTAAAAAGACCAGAAAAGTCATGGTGGATTGAGCTGCCTCTAAACATGGATCTCCTTTTTAAAGTAGTGGTTGTGTGATCCCTGTCTGTGTCCTGTCCCCTGTACACCACACCACCCCCACCCCCCACTTTTCTTTTCTTAGAGCTCCAACTCTGGAACAGTTTATGTCTCTTGGTGCTGAGCCTTTGGAAGTGGACTTAAAGGAATCTGGAGAGGGACAAGGTGGTTATGCTAAAGAAATGTCCAAAAAATGTATTGAAGCTGAAATGAAACTCTTTGCCAAACAGTGCCAAGATGTTGATATTATCATCACTACAGTGCTTATTCCAGGTATGTTTTACATGCAAGATACTAATTTTCCTTTATCTTGTGCAAGTTTTCATGTTTTGGAGCTGTGCCTGCAGTGAAAACAGAGGTGTTAATGAATTATCTCTATGCGTGCATGTACCTTTTCCCTTCCCTGATAAATGCCTGTTTTTAAAGTGTGTGTCTTTTTTTACAACTTTTGTTTTCATGAACTAGGAGTCTGACTCAATATCATCATGTTTTCTTATTAAACAAGGAGTAGATAGTAATAAAGTAAGAATATATATTTCTCTTGCATATTTATTGCATCACTGCTATTTCTGCTATGCAGCTTGTGCACTGAAACAAGTCCAATTGAAACAGTGCTGTCTTTTGTAATTGAACCAGTAAGGTAGACCTTAAGTTTTAGTAATTTAATACTTTGCACAACATCTGTCTCTAACTTATGATGTGGCATTTCTTTTTTTCGTTTATGTAAGATTGTATGTTGTCTGTTTACTGAGGACAAAATTGGACTTGCCAGCATCTTTGGTAGACTGCCCATGCATACTTTTTTTTTAATACGCTCGGGAGCAAGATGTTTTAGTGTCTCTTTTCTCTGTCTGTATAAACAAACCCTCTGTGACATTTCATCCTGGGTACCAATTAGTTGAAAATTTTGCTTACAAAAATAAGGTTTAGAGAGAGAGGAGAACATCTCCTGAGCTCTACAAATAAAAGCTGTATTTTGTGTTTAACTTGCTATGCCTTGTCTTGTCAGGCAAAAAAGCTCCCATCTTGTTTAAGAAAGATATGATTAAATCAATGAAGGAAGGTTCAGTTGTTGTGGGTTTAGCTGCAGAAGCAGGGGGAAACATTGAGACTACAAAGCCTGGAGAAATGTATGTTCATAAGGTGAGCATTTTGGTCTGCAGATCATTCTCTGTTTGCATGAATTCACATTGTATTTTGTAAACTGTATGCTGAAAATGAGTAGCTGATTTTGCTATTTAGGCTTAAGTAATCCTTTACATTTGCATTTGTTCATTAATCATCTCTATATAACAATTTGAAGATTTTTAAAGAAACAAATATCTTTGTATAATGTTTACTTGGTTGGTAAGTGTGGAAGTGGTATTTCTTAGACTTACAAGTCCAGTGATTTGCCTTTGATTTGAAGGTGGGGTTTGATGTCTATTTCTTGGTATACCTAAAAAGACAGCAGTAGCAATAGCTTCTTTGACTTGCTCATCACCTCCCACAACTGGAGGTTACAATCCCTGTTGCAGGTACAGCTAAACAGGTTCAGACTATGTCAGTGTTTACTTCAGTGCAAAGTCTCTGGCTTAGCTCAATATAATTTCAGCTTCAGGAGGGTGCTGTCTTCATATGTCTCTAGCTTTGCCAACATGAGTGTGTCTGCCCTAGAGTATCCAAACCACTTGTAACCCAAACTAGGAGTAGCATGAATTGGTTCCTTAAACTAAGCACTTTTGCCCTGGACTGAGCTAACTACTTTGGTTTTGTTCTGCTGTTTATTGGCTCAGTTGAGAGCTTGTTTTTTGGGGTTTTTTGGGGGTTTGTTTTTGGTACTTGTGAGAAAATTACTAGCAGTTATAGAAATCTGGGTGATGAGATTTTAAAGTAGCAGATTTCCAAGTTTGTTATTTGGTAATGTAAGGGTATAATGCTGTTATTAATCTGCTCTAGGGAAGCCTGTAGGACATATTGCTGCCATGGTTGTCCTTAATATAAACAGGGATGTGTGTGTATGCCATGAATCGTGCATTGTATTTGGCTTTGTGGTTTTCTAGGGCTTTTGATGTCACTGCTTAAAAACTGAAATTAGAGTATGTAGAACAGAAATAAGCAGATACTGCCATGAAGAATTTATATGGCATGCTTTTAGCCAGAGGAATATTGCCTCTGGATGTGGAGATAGAGAGTAGCATAGGGAATGTGTTTGGCCTTGATGAGACAAAGCTGTATCCTTGAGAGGCGCCTTGAGAGAAAAGATAAGCAAGCATCAGGAGATATCAGCAAGAACAGGAATGTGAAAGCAAAGCTGCTACTCTGCGTGAACAGACAGAGACGACCAATTAGAAGACACTGAGAAGCGCGTGGCAATCGACCTTCAACCTATCAGCAGGATACTGCCTGCGCGTGGACAGTACCTGTACCTATAAAGCTCGGAAAATTGTTGTAATAAAGGTCTTTGGTTCATACCCTGCCAGAGTTCGTGAATCAATGTTCCACAAATGGCAGCCCGAATCGGGACTTGAATCGTAGGAAGATACGACCGGTGGAGCAGCCCGGCTGAACGAAAAAGTGGCGGTATCTGAGAGCTGCAGTCCGGACGACTAATCACCAAGGAAAGGTGAGCAGCCGGGAACGTGTGAGAATGGGGTCGAAAATGTCCTCAGAGGAAAAGGCGATTGTATGTATATTAGAAAAGTTTTTAAGTAAAAGGGGTATACAATATGATGAAGGAACTCTTCGGCTTTTGCTAGCATGGCTAAAAAGCAAGGGCTTTCCCGATGATTCTACAACAGCTTTCCAATTATCAAATTGGGAGCAAGCCGGTGAAACTTTGTTTGAGGCAGCAACGAAAGGGGATGCGGTAGCTACGAAGGTCTTAACAACCTGGAGGTTAATTAAGGACACATTACAGCAGATGAAATCCGAACGGGCTGCCGCGGCCGCCGCCGTTGCCGCGGTGGCGCCGGACAGCCCGGCTGCCGCTCATATAGAGGAAAAGGAGGGGGAGAAGCTCGAGCCCCCGGGCCATCATGCTACGTCGTCAGCACCCCCGTTAGATTCGGCGGCAGCACCGCCGCAGCCCCCCGGGTCCGAACCTCTAGTTCGAATACGACAGTGCTTGCAGGAAAGGGATTTACCGGGCTGGGAGGATCCCCCGCCAAGTCAGGCAGTTCCCACGACTTACGATCCCGCCCAGCACTGGCAGCACTGGCAGAAGTTACGTAAACAGGCAACACAAGACGGCGATTTAGAAGCCGCTACTGCCCTCGTGTGTCCTGTGAAAATCACTCGACAAGGACCAAATACTTGGGAACCGCTGAGCTGGGAGCTAGTTAAAGAAATGCGAAAAACGATTATGCAGCATGGACTAACTTCCCCGTATGCGCAAGGATTATTAAATACCATTATGAAGGGACACATACTAACTCCGTTTGATATCAGACAATTGGCAGATGTTATCTTTACCCCCACGCAGCGTGTTCTCTTTATGGCACACTGGAGAGACGCATGCAGTTTTGCCGCAATAGATAATTTGTCTAGAGAAGATGGAGATCCTCTACAGAGGGCAGGCCTCCCTCAATTGTTGGGGGAGTCACCCGTCGATACTCCGCAGCTCCAAGCGCGGCGAGCACCAGAAATTTTAAAGCAGTCGGCAGACCTTGCCCTGAAAGCTATAATTAAGGTCCCTGACACAGGCAAGGCAACCCAATCTTTCACAACTATCAAGCAGGGTCCCAATGAACCATACATGACATTTATTGATCATTTACAAGAAGCTATTCATAAGCAAGTGGATAATGTAGAGGCCAAAGAAGCTCTGATGCTAAAACTAGCAGTGGAAAATGCTAATATTGATTGTAAACGTATTTTGCAACCCCTAAAGAATCCAAGCCTAATAGATATGATAGAGGCTTGTAATAGAGTGGGATCCATTTCCTATCAAACCGATATGCTTGCGGCTGCATTCACTGCCGCCGTTACAACAAAAGAGCAAATATGCTTCCGTTGTGGCAAACCAGGTCATTTTAAGCGTAGTTGTCCGCAAGGGACAGGAGCCAATGATCTGACCCCAGATATCTGTTCACGCTGCGGTAAAGGCAAATATTTTGCAAATCTATGCCATTCAAGATATAATAAGGTCGGGCAACCACTATCCCCGCATTCGGGAAACGGGAGGACCAGCGCGAAGCAGGGACGTGCCTCGACACAAATGCCCCGCAACCCAAGCCTATTAGGCATGCACCCGCGGACATCACGGGTCTGGACAGCCTCCGAGCACAGACCTCCGGAAGCACCGGTATGGATGTTGCCACAGCCATCAACGTCACAATAATAGACCAAAATGTACATCGTGTGCCTCTCGCACTATATGGACCACTGGGAAGAGGTCTTAGTGCACTGTTAATTGGACAATCTAGCACCACCTCCCAAGGACTATTTGTTTTACCCGGAGTAATAGACGCGGATTATACAGGACAGATTCAAGCTATGGTATGGACGCCATCCCCGCCAGTCTCCATACCGGCAGAAAGCCGCATTGCCCAGCTAGTCCCTTTCTTGAGCTCAGTGCCATGTGCCAAGCTCAGAAGGAGAGGGGCAGGAGGCTTTGGCTCCACAGGAACTCCAGTGATCTATTGGGCACACCAAATTCAAGCCACACGACCAACATTAACCAGTCAGCTACGTAACGGGGGTCACAAGCCAGAGTCGATCACAGTCAAAGGAATGATTGGCACAGGGGCTGACGTGACTGTGATCTCTTTCCAGCGTTGGCCTCCTCAGTGGCCCACTGCCTCTGCCAGTGGCAGACTTGCTGGAATTGGGGGAGTTTCCACCTCTCAACAAAGCTTACATGTTATTCAGATAATAGGGCCGGAAGGTCAAGTTGCAACTGTTCGCCCATACATTGTTAATGTTCCCCTTAATCTATGGGGGAGAGACGTACTTGGAGCCTGGGGCGTGACCATACAAACTTTGGACCCACAGAGGCCTTTTTAGAGGGGGCCACTGTCTTACGGCCTGTTATCCGCCTAACTTGGCTAACAGACACGCCGATTTGGGTAGAGCAGTGGCCCCTGACGACGGAAAAGGCCGAAGCATTACAGGAATTAGTTGATGAGCAAGTCCGCCAAGGACACTTGAAGCCGACTACTAGCCCCTGGAATGCGCCTGTCTTTGTGATAATAAAGAAAAGTGGAAAGTGGAGACTAATACATGACCTACGGCAAGTGAATGCTGTAATAGAGACCATGGGTGCACTGCAACCTGGAATGCCATCGCCGACTATGCTACCAAAGAACTGTAGCATCGTAGTAATGGACTTAAAAGATTGTTTCTTTACGATACCATTAGCACCGGAAGATGCTCAGCGGTTTGCGTTTTCCGTGCCAACAGTGAACCATCAATCGCCCATGCAAAGATACCACTGGACTGTATTACCACAAGGAATGAAGAATAGTCCTACTATATGCCAACTATACGTGGCGAAAGCCTTATCTGAAGTTCGACGAAACAATCCCGACATCATTTGTTACCACTACATGGACGATATCCTGTTCTCGGGAGCAACGCCTACCTTGCTGGCCCAAGTGGTCCAAGATGCCAGAGAGAGCCTAGAAAAATATGGCTTACAGATAGCCCCAGAGAAGGTACAGATGACATCACCCTGGAAGTATCTCATCTGGAAAATCCTAGACCACACGATTGAGCCTCAGATGCTCCAATTAGCCACAACTATACGAACATTAAATGATTTACAGAAGTTGCTGGGTGCCATTACTTGGGTATGCCTGCTGTTAGGAATTGACAATGAAACCTTATCGCCATTGTTTGCCCTGTTGAAGGACGATTCGAACTTACTATCGGACTGCACCCTGACCCCTGACGCAAAAGCAGCCTTAGCCCAAGTGACAGAAATGCTGCAAAAGCGTCAAGCATATTGAGTCAGCGAAGGCCATGATCTCCAATTGTTCATCCTAAATCAAGAAAGACAGCCGATAGGCCTTCTAGCTCAATGGATTCTGGAATCACATAAAGATCCACTAGTTATAATCGAATGGGTGTTTTTGCCCCACCAGCTGACCAAAACCATAGTTACGAGAGTTGAAATGATTTCCACTGTGATCCAAAAAGGCCGAAAGCGAGCGATAGAATTAAGTGGTGCCGAAGTCCGAATGATATTCGTGCCTCTAACATTACAATATTTGGAATGGTGTCAGGCAAACAGCTTACCCTTCCAAATAGCTTTAGAAGGGTTCCCAGGACAAATCTCTATCCACCCACCCTCACACAAGCTATTTACGTTCTGTGAAGAAGTATCTCTGGTGCACCTCCCTTTGTGTGCAGCAACCCCCGTAGAAGGACAAACGGTGTTGACAGATGGATCAGGAAAAACAGGCAAAGCCGTAGTTGTCTGGTTTGAGAACAACGACTGGCACCAAGAAGTGTATGAAACAGATGGCTCACCCCAGATTGTGGAACTGTTTGCTGTGGTCAAGATTTTTCAAAAATGGACAGATCCAGTTAACTTAGTTACGGACTCTCCTTATGTTGCAGGAATCGTGAGGAGAATCGAGAAAGGCTGGCTGAAACATGTTGACAACGAGAAGCTGTTTTTGCTATTTAAACAACTATGGACACTGAGAAGTCAGAGAAAGTGCCCTTATTATGTTTTACATATCCACAGTCATACCGAACTCCTGGGTTTTCTAGCAGAGGGCAACCGCAGGGCTGATCGCCTTGCTGCTCCAGCTTGGTCCGCCCCAGTTCCCGGGACGGTAGAACAAGCCCGATTGTCTCATTCATTTTTCCATCAGTCGGCAAGAACATTGCGTAAACAATTCCAATTGTCTTGGTCATTAGCGAGAGAAATTGTGCAAACATGTTCTGAATGCCAACAGTTTGCTCCTCTGCAGCCGGTGGGAGTCAACCCACAAGGCTTCAAAGCCTTGCAAGTATGGCAAACTGATGTCACTCATGTTCCCAAATTTGGCCGACAAAAATACATACATGTCTCC
This sequence comes from Fratercula arctica, assembly GCA_947846985.1. Taxonomy (NCBI): domain Eukaryota; kingdom Metazoa; phylum Chordata; class Aves; order Charadriiformes; family Alcidae; genus Fratercula; species Fratercula arctica. The sequence goes on along the minus strand of CANTUZ010000025.1, from coordinate 12,704,773 downwards.
ATCGATACTTATTCGGGAGCTCTCTGGGCTACTGCTGAAATGGGAGAAAAGAGCCGTGACATTATTCGTCATTGGCGGGGCGCTTTCGCCGCGTTAGGCATTCCACACCAAATAAAAACTGATAATGGCCCTGGTTACACTGGAGTCAAAACTCAAACCTTCTTACAAACTTGGGGGGTGCAGCACATCACAGGTATTCCCCACTCCCCACAAGGCCAAGGCATTGTGGAACGTGCACATCACACACTTAAAGAGATGCTAGAAAAACAAAAATGGGGAATGTTAGGGGAACCCCCACAGGCGCAGTTACAGAAAGCCTTATACGTACTAAATCACTTAACGATAGATGAAAGCATGCAAGAACCAGTTTTATTAAGACACTTTATATCCTTAAAAGAGCTTATAAATCTTGACCCCGAAAGTTGTGCAAATGTATGGGTAAAGTCATTGCTTACGGGAAAATGGGAAGGACCATTTAAGTTAATCACCTGGGGTCGAGGGTATGCTTGTATTTCCACAGGAAACGGGACCCGGTGGGTACTGGCATGGCTAGTACGACCTGCAGTGAGTCATCACCAAGAAGAGTTGAATAAAACTACTGAAGACGAAATAGTAGATGAGGGAAACGGGACCTCGGTGGGTTCCGGCCCGGTGTGTGCACCCCTACAAGCAGCAACAAAGCCAGAAGCACTGAATGACTCTGCTGTCCTGGTTCGGTCTACGGAACCCTAGCAAGCAGGCATGGACGCAGTTATGGAAGTCTGAACACAGCATCTTTGAAGAACCAACTAAGCATCGGTCTGAAAGGGGAGGTGCATACTACGGTACAGGGGCTCACGGACACGGTTGTCAAGATTTTAAAGGACTGTGTTGTATGAATCTAAGTGACCACTCCAAATCCATCCATGCCCAGTCGCAAGAACTGCACCGAGCGAGCCAGCAACTTGTGGAGACCACTGGGTGAAGTCTCTTTGCTGGATGGACTTGGGGGTGGGGTTGGTTGAAGGAAATTATACTCATTGCCTGTGTGGAAGGAATCTGTCTGTTATGTTTAGTATGCTGTTTGCCATGTTTAATAAGCATTATACGATCAGTTGTAGATGCCGCTTTGCATCGTACCCTTGTACGAGTTATAGAATATCGTCGTGTCCCAACTATGGACCACGGGGTGGCATGTGTAAGGGATAACAGAGGACGGTCCGAGTGAGACATGACGGAAAATTACTAGTTGAACCAAACCCAGTATGCATGTTGGGAAAAAGGGACTTGGTACTGTTGCTGCAAAAACTATGTGTGTATCCATGAGAACCTGACCTTCAAAGAAGAAGATAACAAGAAGGGAGTACAACAATGTAGTCAGGTATCAGACATCCACAGTTAGCAAAGCTGGATCATGAGTCTGGTGAGGCTTGCTGCATGAGCTGGCCACGCATGCAGTGACCCTAGCCTGTACTTTTCCACTCAATCCGGGGCAGGATATAAGGGGGCTGTCTCGGGTTGGAGAGAGGGGGAGAGACATGAGTGCACTTTGAAGATACAGGGGATGCCCTGAAGCGCTGTGTCTGCCCCCCCTCCCCGGTAGGTTCCACGTTCATTAGCCCCAACAGCTCAGAAGGCATTACAGCACACTGCAGATTTGTTTATGATATATCAAGACTTTCAACCTTACACCCTGATAGGACAGTGGGATGATGCACTCGCAAAGAGCCTGACTGCATTAGAGTGGGTATTTTTGCCACATACCTTTTCAAAAAACAGTATCTACGATGATTGAAATGTTAGCACGATTGATTTCATAGGGTCGTTTGCGCTGTCAGCAGCTGGCTCCTCTGCCATCATTTGCGGGGGTTAACCCGCCAGGGCTTACACCTGATGAATTTTGGCAATCCGAGGTTACGTACATTATGGAATTTGGATGTTTGCGCTATGTACATGTTTCAGTTGAATTGTTTTCTCACCTTGTTCTAGCTACTGCTCCTACAGGACAGAAGGCTCGTGATGTTATGCGACATTGGTTGCAATGCATTGCAGTCATGGGAGTACCGAAAACTGTAAAAACTGATAACAGACCAGCTTATGTGTCCGCTAAAATACAGGCCCCACAGTGTTCAGAGACGGGTCAGGAAAAACTGGGAAAGCTGCCATTGTTTGGAGACAAGGAACACAATGGCAACATAAGATTGAACATCAAGAAGGATCGCCCCAAGTCGTAGAACTACCGGCGATGACCATGGTGTTTCAGCACTTCCGTGGCCCTGTCAATGTTGTAACAGATTCAGTTTATGTGGCCGGACTGGTACAGCATTTAGACAAGGCTGTCTTAGGTAATGTAACCAATGAATTGCTGTTTGGCATATTAAAACTGTTCTGGATAGCAATACAAAAGCGACAGCAGGAATATTACGTGATGCATATTAAAAGTCATACCCAGTTACCAAGATTTATTGTAGAAGGCAATGCACAAGCTGATGCTTTAGTGTCTGCAGTGGCTCTGGGACCTGTGCCCAATGTTAAACAGCAAGCAATAGCACCGCATAGTTTTTATGTATTATGGCACCAATCCCCGAGGATTACGTGCTGTACAGCTTTGGCAAACTGATGTCACACATCTTCCTGAATTCGGCCATTTGAGGTATATACATGTATCAATTGATATGTTTTCACGGGTCAGAGTATTGTTGAGCGTGCACACGGTACCCTAAAACGCCTTTTACAAAAACAAAAAGGGGGAATGATAGGGGAAACCCCTGAAGCACGATTAGCTAAAGCTGTATATGTATTAAACTTTTTGCAGCTTGCTGATGATACTCCTGCTGCGATGCCATCCCTCCTTCGGCACTTTGGTTCTCTTGTGACCCAGGAACGGGTGGGTCCTGGAGCAAAAGTGCTGATGTGGGACCTCAGGACAGGACAGTGGTTGGGCCCACATGACTTGATCACGCGGGGAAGGGTTTATGCTTGTTTTTCAACAGGGGAAGATCCATCCGAATGGTTGCCCGCTAAGTGGATGAAGCCATGGCTGACAAAGAATCCCTCAGAAAATGACTCAACTGCTCGTGTGGACTCCTGATATAAGATGTCCAGAGTGTGGTGAATGCGAAACTTGGGTTGCCTGTCATTGTCCGGACTGTGGGTTTCAGTGGTATCGAAGTGCCAGTTTAGCTGGGTTGAGGTGTGAGCGTTGCTTTATTAAAAGGCAAAGGGACAAGTTTGCTTTATTGAAAATTTTACTGGTAACAGGTCATGAAGTAATAAATTCAGCCAGATACTGGCGATACGAAAGACAGTGTAGCCAAGAAACATTCCTAGAACAAGAAAACATTCCTTTGTCAGAAATTCGTTGTAGTCAGGGCCTTTTTGTACCTAGAGGGTGGATAGTAAAGAAAGAAAAGTGGGATAAAGTTGTGTGTTGCTGTATGAAAAGATACGCATGGAAAAGGAAGTAACTTAACTGAAAGGGCCGTTATAGTTTTAGAACAGTGAATTTATTTAGCAACGTGCGCTGGTTGTTGACGTTTGTACTGTGTGTCCTGACCCCTGTAACCTTTTCTGTTTTTCTTGGTAATGCATTTATAGCCTTGGTTCAAAAAGCTGTGAGTGTTACTAATCTTACTTCTTGCTGGGTTTGTGGTACTGCCAATCAATTTCACAGCCCAATTATTGGAGTTCCAATTGTCAATTGGTCCAAATACGACCCATATAGTTTGCTCAACACCAGTTATCAATGTAAGAACCTGTTCAGTCCGTTACAAGATCATCCTTTTCTTTTACAGACGATTAATGATACTGTTCTCTTTATCAATTACACAAAAGGCAGTCCTGCAGTATCATGGAATGCCGCGAATGCACCTGATTTTGGAATGCTTAATGTATCCTATGGTAACTGGATCCCCATTCAACTAAAGTATGGTCCTTATGATCCCATAAAACAAGGTCCCAGTAACAGAACTAACGGTGTTGAAGAGAGTAGATGGTCAGATTTTCTTTACAGACTAACTGCAGTAAATCGCTCTTTTGCTATTAATGTCACTTGTGACTTGCCAGCAGGGCTCTGGTGGCTATGCGGTGATCAGCGTGCGAGAAAGCAACTACCAGGGAATTGGACTGGTCACTGTACTCTTGGCATGTTGGTTCCGGACTTGCAAGTTATTAATCATACTGACTTACATGGCATTGTTCATGGCGTTTGGACACTGTCCCGACGCCTACGAGGAGTTAATAATCCTTTAATCCGATACAATACAGGTTATCATAGTTTTGTTCATGCCTTACTCCCCTCACTAGGCATCGCGCACTTGGAGAAAGCGATAGTTAACATTTCTACAGAAATGGAAAGCATTGCTAATGCAACCGCTGACGCTATCCTCAGAATGCAGACCGAAATTCAGTCATTGAAAGAAATTGTTTGGCAGAACTGCAAGGTACTAGATATTCTTACTGCTCATGCAGGCGGGGTGTGTACTCTTATTAATACCTCTTGCTGTGCTTATGTAGATGAATTAGGTCACGTGCTTCAAGATGTACAAAAAATATGGGAACACGCTAAAATTCTTCATACTGTTTCTGCTGATAATACATCTTGGTTTGATGCACTATTTGCTTCATGGGGAATTACAGGATGGCTAGCCTCTTTGATTAAGACAGCCTTGATTGTACTGCTCGTGGTATTTGTAATATTGCTTATTGTACCCTGCTTATTTCACTGTTTGCAAAATGCATTAGAAAGAATGGTGCGAAGAGTACGGTTTAATCAGGTACCGCTTCAGAAAGTGTATTTTGCTGATTTTTTAGTTTTTAAATAAAGAAAAAGGAGGAATCCCGTAGGTATGACACTTCAAGAGCGATTGTATAAAGCAACTTATGTTTTAAATTTTCTAAAAGTCATCTTTGTCATTTAATGCTTGTCATGTGCTGTATTTTAGGCTGCTTACAGAAAATAGTGCAAAAAATGATTAATCAAGCTTTTATTGCAGAAAAAAAAAAAAGGGGGAATTGTGGAGATAGAGAGTAGCATAGGGAATCTGTTTGGCCTTGATGAGACAAAGCTGTACCCGTGAGAGGTGCCTTGAGAGAAAAGTTAAGCAAGCGTCAGGAGATATCAGCAAGGAAAGGAATGTGAAAAGCAAAGCTGCTGCTCCGCGTGAACAGTCAGAGACGACCAGTTAGAAGACACTGAGAAGCATGTGGCAATCGACCTTCAACCTATCAGCAGGATGCTGCCTGTGCGTGGACAGCTCGTGAAGATAGCATGCAGCCAATCAGTAGGAGTTAGAGCGCATGAACAGAAAGCATAATACTATAAATGTAACACTTAGGCTGAATAAAGTTGGAATTGACTTGCATCATATTGGTGCGTTCGTCTTTCCCGTTGCCCACACGACTCAGAGTCAACTTAGAGACCTGGCACATAACCAGGCAAGGGTTCTTCAATCTCATGCTTGTTGTGGGAAAGCAACGGAAGATCGGGGAGGAGGATTGTAAATACGCTCAAGTGACTTGCACCTGGGGTACTGGAAAACACATATATCACACTAATTGTTATTCAGTCTCGGGTGCTTGCAAGAAAAACACTTGCACTTAGATGACATAAGTCTGTGATGGACTCAGGGACACCTTATCTAGCTGCTTGAGAATCCTGGCCTGTTGTGGAAGAAGATCAAAGCACAGTGGGAAAACTATGCCTGTTTGAACCCTTTTAAATGCCAGCAAGAACAGGGAGTCCATGTGCGCTCTTGCTAACAAGGACTCTCTCTCTCGTGCTGCAGTGCCCGCGGTCCCTGCTTGCATGCCTCTGCCCGGGTGTTGCTTTGGAGATTCCCCAGTCTGTGAGGTATCGAGATTAAACTTGTTCTTTGCCTTTCATCTGTGGTTTGTGCTTGTTCCTGCGTCCTGCCTGCATCGGCTCACACATTTGGTGTAGTCGGCGGCTCCAGGAACAACCATGCCATGGCTGAGGAAAAAACGGTGGGCTGGGGGTGAAACTGAGATGTCTTCCTATATTTCGGGATGGCCCAGTACTGAATAGTGGACTCCTGTTGCTGCTTTTCTGGCTCAATTGACTCCGCCACAGGCAGGGCCTAAATTAGATGATGGAGCAGTGATTACCCCCCAGGCAACTGAAATGGCTATGCGTCAGTTGCTGTGGAAAACGGCATCACGTTCTTCATGTGAATTAGCAGGGAAATTAGGATGGCTGTTAGCTACTGGACTTAGAGCTCTTAATCGTGAAGTTGTTGCATTACGTAGTAGAGAGTTGGAAAAGGAATACAGGCGTTTACAGGATGAAAAGGTGATCGTGCAAGAAGTAATTACTGTTCAAGCAGAGCGGTGCCATGAGCTGCAAGATAATGTAGACCGGTTGGTAGCGGGTATTGTTAATAAACAAAGGGAGAAATATGGGAAAAGTAAGCTTTCAATTTCCCAAGTTCGTGCTCTCACCACAAAATGGTCATGGGATCCCAAGGAATGGGATGAAAATATTTGGAGTGAACCCTCCGACTCTGAGACTGAGTTTGAATTTGACGCGGACTTAAAAAGCAGTGAGGTGGTGGTAGCACGACCCCTCATTCAAATGAGGGGGGAGCAGGAACGAGCAGACAGGGGAGTGCAGATCACGCGTACTGACACTCCGAAAGAGTTAAGGGAATTTTTAGAGATTTATCAGCAAAAGAGTGGGGAAGGTATACTGGCATGGATTCTGCCAGCTTGGGATAGTGGAGCTGCATCTATCCATTTATCAGAGAGTGAAAAAGATTTATTAAGCCCTATCCCCATTCGTGATCAGATACGAGGATATGCTCAGCTGCAAAAAGTCAGAGGTCCTGATGAGCAAGACATTATGGCACCTGTGTTGTATCAGTGGTTGTGTGCAGCAGTTTTAACAGCATATACAGAACTCATTGAATTAGTGTCGTCCCTCGGAAACTGGTGTGCAACCAAGAAAGGTATTAATTTGGTGCAGCAGATGGGGATGGCTCATGTGTTGGTTACAGGATGCAATCTGGACACTGTAGCAGTGATGAGAAGTATTGAAATGCAGTTTTTGAGAGGCGCGCCTGCCTCACTAAATCCCTTGATTATACCAGCAGTGGCAAATGCTATGGGTACTTTAGGTGCCCTAGGAAATACCTTGAGGGAAACTGAGGCTGTGATTTCGGGACCATCTGTGTGGGTGGTCAATAAAGGAAAGCCGACAAAACAGAAAGCAGTTACAGCATGGGTGACAAGGAAACAAAAGCGGAATGATTTTGTACAAGCTGTTATCCCACAATAAGAAAGAGATGGGATCACAACATCAGAAATGTTTCCCCGGTGGCAAAAGTTAGCATTTATGCAAAAAAGCCTACCACCCCCAGCCCCACCACCAACTCTGCACTCCCCCTCCACCCTGCCTGACACCTCAATGCAAGATGTGACCCGGGAACAAAAGCAATATACTTTCCAAGTATTGCCTCAGGGATACAAACACAGTCCCTCCATTTGCCACCTAATGATAGCAGCTGATTTAGCAGTATGGTCGGGTACCGTTACTGTTTACTATTATATTGATGGTCTATTGATTATGGCAGAGTCACAACAAGAAAGTGAAGCAGCTGCCGAATTGCTGAAAGCGCATTTGCAGGACCGAGGTCGGGCAATTAATCCAAAGAAAATACAGGGTCCTAGTGCTACTGTACAATTTTGGGGAATAGTTTGGCATGGACAGATTAGAGAAATATCAAATAAGGTACAGCAAACAGTCCAGCGATTCCTTTTATCAATCACAGTAAAACAGTTCCAGATCTTTTTGGGACTTTTAGAGTATTGGAGAACTTTTATCCCACATCTGGTGATATTAATGTGCCTTCTGCAGAAATTAACTAGGAAGAAAGTTGTCTGGCAGGGGACCAAGCAACAACAAGAAGCCTTTGATGACTGCAAAAACGCTTTGATTGAGCATGCACAATTATACACTCCTAAGCAAGGATATCCTTTTGAATTAGAAGTAACAATTCCAGATGATCCAGTTTTGGGATTGTGACAGATGACTGGGATGAAAAACCAGAAAGAACCTGTAGGATTTTGGTCCAAGGCATTACAAGGTTCCCCTACACATCATAACCCAACTTCTCCTCTTACTTTACATCCTTTGTTAATATCAGATTCTCGAGTTCTTGTATTTCAGGTGTCCTTGACAAGTACCTGTGCCTTATCTAGAGGAGATAGCATCAGAACGGTGTTATTGGTATCGCGAATCCAGTATCGAATTGAAGTCCAATCCAAAAAAGCACAAGCCACAGCTCCCCAATCTGTGTGGGCAGTTAACCTGCATCAGGTCGTCAAACCTGGGGTAATATTGGCTGAAGGAGCTGGAGCAACAGTGTATGTATTACTGGAAAGTGATGGCACTCCTGTATTCCTCCCCTATCACAGGTTGGCTCGCTGTGCTTTATAGTCTGGTACTAAAAGTACACACCCTGGATATATCTCTGCAAAAGCAGCACGTAAATACTTGGATTTGTTTAGCATCTACTGTACCTAACTCATCTGCCTTTTCTATTAAGGGAAGGTCAACAGCTGCAGATCTTTAGACAACTTGTTTTTTAGTGGTGCATCAACCCCAGCAGCTGTATTATAGAATGATACCATGCTAAGTGATTTTGATATTAATGTCTCTCATTGCTATCTTTTCTGAGTAGGTAACAGCTGTATGCCAATGAATACTACAATATCAACTGAAGGTAGACTATTTCCTCCCTTGACACCAGAAATCCTGCTTCAACTGTGAAGACGTGTGCTGCCTCAACATAACTGATGAAACAGCCAGCATGGAGCACGATATTCAGCATTCTCTGGGACTTAACATACCAAATGAAACAACCTACTGGTGGTGCCTGGCTGGCTGAGTGGTTTAATCCCCTGGCAAGAGGAATAGGACACCTGATTCAAAGCAGTATTGTAGAGATATGTTTGGTTTTCTTTTTTTTTTCTTCCCTTTTTCCATATATATGTTTATTGCATGCCTTTGTCAATTACTCTGTGTTATACCCCACAAGACTAAATGAACCCCAGCAGAAGCGGTCTCTTGAGCGAGGGGGTGGAATGTGGGAAAGCAACGGAAGATCAGCAAGGAGGACTGTAAATACACTCAAGGGACTTGCACCTGGGTGCTGGAAAACACATCTATCACACTAATTGTTATTCAGTCTCAGATGCTTGCAAGAAAAACACTTAGATGACATAAGTCTGTGATGGACTCAGGGACACCTTATCTAGCTGCTTGAGAATCCTGGCCTGTTGTGGAAGAAGATCAAAGCACAGTGGGAAAACTATGCCTGTTTGAACCCTTTTAAATGCCAGCGAGAACAGGGAGTCCATGTGCGCTCTTGCTAACAAGAACTCTCTCTCTCACTCCGCGGTGCCTGCATCCCTGCTTGTGTGCCTCTGCCCAGGTGTTGCTTCGGAGATTCCCTGGTCTGTGAGGTATCGAGATTAAATTTGTTCTTTGCCTTTCATCCATGGTTTGTGGTTGTTCCTGTGTCCTGCCTGCATCGGTTCACACACTTGCTTTGTGTGGATTCTCGGATTTCTAATATTTGAATTTTTTTCCTTTTGTCTGGTCTTACTGTTGTCTTTTGGTTTAGATATGAGTGGAAAGTGCTTTGCTGCTTGTAAGCTTAGCGTGTGTAACATCTGAAGAGGGTATTCTTCTGTCTAGACTGTCTTAGCTGACACTTAACTGATGCAATATACCAAGTAGTCTGTTTTTCTCTTTGAAGGCTTAATGTTGTGATATACATCAAAGGTAGTGTGTTCTTAGAGGCTATGAACTACTGCCCACTGCAGTCAGTAGAAAGATGCTGATTTCACAGAGCCTGCATTTGTGTGCCTGCCTTACAGTATCTGAAACAGTGATGATGTACTGGGATAAACAAAAGTTCTAACATCTTTGTTGTGCTTATTTGCTAGATGTTGAATTTCACAAAATCACAGGCTATCTTCTCAGGCTATAGCAAAAACCTGTGGAGTTGCATGACTTAAAGAGTCAGTGGAAAATAGACCCTTGGAAGCATACTTTTGTGTGGATATTTCCTCTTGCTTGTATGTGTGCCTCTCCAGATCCATTCTTAAATTTTGCTGTGGTTTCTGAGCTAGCACAGCAGATGTACGACACACGTTTGTTCAAAGTAGTGAATTATCCTGTTCCTTTCCTGCTTTTAAAGTTTTGTTTACTGCAATTGCAGGTTTTGCCTACTTCCAGATATTGCTTTGGAACCACGCTCACAAGGAGACATGCCAGTGAAAACATTTAGCCAGTGACTTTTCCTGGCTATGTATCTACAGAGATGAATTTTCAGGATGTGTTCTCTTTAAAGCTCTAGTTTAAGATCTCTTGTTTCCCTGTGGTGCTCTGACAGCAAGTTAATGCCCTGCCCCCCCCTTCAGTTCATTACAATTTGTTTTGAGTGTTAGTTTTGTGTGGCTACTTAGCTTTGTTCTGTTCTTTTCTGTCTTTATGCTATAGGAGCTTTGCTTCTGTGCTACCTGTAAGAGTTATGTGGCTTTCATGCCGTCATATAACAGTTCTATGCTTACATGTTGAATTGCTCAAGAACTTAAAAAATATCTTGCAAAAATTATGTGTATATTTTATTTATATATATTTATATGTATAAAAATCTGTCATCAAATATGCATTCTTTTATAATCCTGTCTTTTAAGAACAGAAAGAAACCAATATTTGCTGAGGTGTTTTTTGTTTTTTTAAATTTGTGTTGTTTTGTTCTTTGCCTTGGGGAAATGCTGATGATCTCGTTACATGTGTAATGTGTTAGAAGCTGATGTTTGGCTATTGCTGTTTTAATCTGGGCCTCTGTTTTAAGGGGCCTGTTTTAAGAAGTTTTGAGTTGAAAACTGGTAAAACCAGCAGACAAAGACTATTGTCAGGAAAGTTTTAATATCTTCAGAAGTTTTATTTGTGATCATCTCTCCTTTGTTTTGGATTTCATCTTTAGCTGATCAAAAAACTGTCATCTTTCAGGCTATGAACCGTTCCCTTGTAAATGTGATTCTAGGGGGCTATGGCACCACATCAACAGCTGCTGGAAAGCCCATGGAAATTACTGGAACCCACATGGAAATCAATGTGGACAATGCAATTGAAATGATAAAGGAAGCCAATAACATTATTATTACTCCAGGTAAGACACTCTTGACTTGTACAGCAAGATGTTCAGAGGATGAATTATTTAAAAAAACAAACCAACACAACAAACAAACCCAAAACAAAAAAGCAAGCCTGTAGCATGTCTTGCAGTTGCAACATACCAGCAGCATGTCAAATGTTGACTGGGGTTGTGGCATCTGTTTTTGTTCATAGGTTAGTCATTATTCCTCTGTGTAGAAATGTGTACGTCACTATTTTTTCCTTGTGTGTGTCTCTTCAAACTTTGTCCTATTTACTTAGATTTTAAATTCTTCAGGACAAAGGCTGTCTTCTGTAAATTATGTTTACAGTTAATTTTGTGTACAGCTGTTGTGGTGTGAGTTTCTAAGCACTACCACAGTACCAATAACAAAATATCTGTCCCTTAAGATTCCTCTACTTGCTCAATTCTGCATTTTTTTGTTAAAAAGCCTGCAGAAAAAAAATCTCAAACTTAATTAGTATCCACTAACTACTGGAATTAAAGTAGAAAAAAACCCTGAAAACAGAAAATCTGAAAATCCTGAGTTCTCTGAAACTCTTATGTTGGCCATAGGCTTATATAGTTCAATAGCACATTTCCCGTTAGAAGTCAGGTGGGGAGTAGTTCAAGACTTGTTTTCCTTCAACTGAATGGCAAAACTATTGTGTTAAATTATAGTTTAGCATTGGAATGAGAAGAATGCTAAAAAATTAAGTAGTCTTTCACTTTGCTACAGCTTAAATGAAAGCATCAGTGAGATATGGTTCTAATTTGGGAAGTTACCTTTGTTTCTAACAAAGCTTGCAAACATCTTCAAGGAGTTTGTCTCTTGCTCCTGTGGTCAAACCTTGAGGACACCATTAATAATTTATGTTCTGTATTTTCTTCCTGGGGTTTATTGCTCTGCTGAAATAATTCAGATAAAAAGACTGAAAAAGATTATTTGCTGCTAAAAGTCATATTCAGCTGCTGAATTATAGTGGTCAGGTTGAAACTCCCCAGGGAATATGAGCTGATCTAGTGAAGATGTTGAGAGAACAAGGGAAGAATGTCAGGTCAGTACTTTACTTGATGGAAAGTATCTCTCTTTTTTTTCATTCCGCTAAAATCTCCTACAAGTCTGTGTTTTGGTTTAATTTTTCTTTCAGCAGTCATTCTTATGCTGATCTCTCTCTCAGAAATACCAGCTGTAGGAATGTTCCAGTCTTATTAACTTAAGGCTGAATATCTAGAAATTTCATGCTTTAGCATGAAAGATATTTCTACCTTTTACTATTTCAGGGTATTAAGATCCCTTAGATTGTTCTTAAATTTGTGTTTTGGAAGTAGCCCCAGCAGTTGAAAAATAATTTTATTTCTTGTTTCATTGTTTGTTTGGTGTCATGCTGAAGTTTAGTTAAAAAGAATGGCTTTAAAATTTAATACGACTTTACTGTAGCAACAAAATCTTACTTTTTTTGTAAGGTAAGTTAGCTAGCTCCTTTAAATACGCTCTTTAGGAATGCTCCTTACATATGCTCTGCCTTTAGATATAGTAGTACTTTTCTACCAAATAAGCAGTGAAGTTTTTTGAAAAATAAAATTTCAATGCATCTTTTTGTATTCTGTTCAAGAGAACGGTTAGCAACCTTTTCTAAAGGTGGAGTTTGGAGACCTCTGTTAAAGCAGTCACTGTCGAAAATTGTTACTGTGTGGAGTAATCGCAACAGCTGACTTCACTGTAGGGAGAATAGGTTTTCCTCTGTGCTTGTAATCAATGGGGAGAGAGAATAGGCCTAAATTAAGTGCTTTGAATTGCCTCCTAGAGAAACCTCCATTAAGGGGGATTGTTCACTAGGTTAAAGTAGCTTTATTTTTTTTTAAGTCCTAATTTCCTAAGGGAACTGACCCTTCTGCTTGTGAAACTGTTCAGGAATAGTTAAAGGGGTGCAATGAGATGAGTTGAGGATTCTAGGCAGGAAATAAGGGCTTCCTTGCAGTATGGAGAAAGTATTTGCTAGGGTCAATCTGGTATGCAATGGAAGAGTAGATCAGGTAGCAGCCTCTGCACCAGGAACACAGGAAAGAAATAAGTCCTGGGATAACCAACTTGCATTAATAGCAACCAAAAAAACCCCAAAAAACCACCACCACCAACAAAAAAACACCACCCCCCCCAAAAAAACCACCAAAAAACCTCAAAACAAAAACCCAACCAACAAAAAAAAACCCCACCCACCAAAAAAATGGACAGTATCATCCAATTCTGACTGGCATGTTTGAAACAATACTGGAAAAAAAATTAACCACACTTTAATGTTAGATGCCCTCCTCCTTTGGTTAAAAATCCACAGACTACGTTACCTTTTTACTCTTCTACTAACCCCTTCTGCACTCTGGGATAGCTAAAGACATTCAGTGTGTATTGATGAGATGTTTCTTGCAGATGCTCAAGAGCTCCTGTGTTTGGACTGATGTGCTGCACACAGTGTCTCTGTTAAAAGTAGATCTCCTGTCTGTTACATTCTTCAAAATCCTTATAAGTCAATCCATGTGATCTTATGTTAGCAGCAGGATTTTAGCTTCCACAGGATAATGCTGCCTGATTTCCCTTTGCCTCTTCCAAGCATTAGAGCTGTGGTATCTTCTCTCACACCATGCTTTTTTAAGGTTTCTAAAGTCTTATTTGTTCAGAAAGCAGCCAATGAACACAGGAAGGTCTGAAGATGTAAGCTTCTGTCACTATTTTAATGTAACCTGTATCTTCACAGAATTACAGAGTGGTTGAAATTAGAGATCTCTGGAGACTGTTTAGTTCAGCTAGCCCCCTTGCTTAAAGCAGAGTCAACTAGAGCAGGTTGCTTAGGATCTTGTCCGGTTGGGTTTTGAATATCTGATCTCCATGGATGGAGACTTGACAGCCTCTCTGGGCGATCTGTTCCAATGTTCAGTCACCCTTAGAGTAAAACAGGTTTTTCTTATATTTAAATTTGTGACCATTGCCTCTTGTCTGTTCACTGGATACCACTGAGAAGAATCTGTCTCTGTCTTCTTTGCTCCCCTCCATGAGTATTTATACACAGTGATAAGATTCCCCTGAGCCTTCTCCAGGCTGAAGAAACCCAGCTCTCAGCCTCTCTTCTCATGACAAATACTCAAATCCCTTAAGCATTTTAGACCAACTCTTATCAGGTTCACATAAATTTTTGCTGTTGCAAGCAGTACTGTTATTAGAGTTCTTCGAGTATTGCATGGAAGGATTATTGGAGTGCATGTGGCTGGTCCCATGGACTTATTCTGCTGTAGTACTACTCCAAAAAGTAGAGATAATTCTTAGTATTGGCTTGGCCAGTATTGGCCCAAGTCCTTTCCTCCTTCAGTTTTTCATAGACCTTATAGGTATTGAAAGTACTGGAAAGCTAACATCATGCCTCCCTTGCTGATAGATTGGGAAACTATTTTCTAATTATGATAACTTAATATTTTACAATTAGTCAAGGTTCATTTTTCATTTGAAACAAGATATTTGGACAGATGTTGGTTAGACAGACTTATTCTCTGATTTCCATGTATTTATTTCAATCAGATGGTGAATTTCCTTTGGAATCAATACTCCAGCAATTAGTGTGTTTTTTCTTTGTTTTGCTTTTCTTCCACTGTTTTTTCAAGTTCATGGAAAAGTTGCATATAAGTCTTTGCAGTGTTTTACAGCATGTATTGCGATGGATAACAGCAGGGTTGTTGTAAGGTTTATCAGCAATCACTTGTTAGTGTTTACCCAGAATGTTGCAATTTTGCATATAAAATTGCTTTTTAGATGCATTTGTGCATGCATACATGAAAAATTAGGGAGTGTGCTGGTGTATCTGCTTCCTGGAGCAGTTCTCTTAACACCTTATTTCTCCATGTTTAGCAGAAGCTGTATGTGTGTCCAAATTGCATTAAAAATTTTGAAGACCCATTAGTTGTGCAACAAAAGAACCTTTCTTGGCTAACGCGATGACAGTGTCGCATGCTTTTGGCTTTCCTTTCAGTGCTACTGTGTGGGCGAGCTTTATTTTTATTTTTTTTTAATCAGTCTTGCTGATATAAAAGATTATTGGTTTTGCCTTTTACATTGGCTTTGCAGGGGAGAAACGTGAATGAATTCTTGAAATAACTGGCTTATACTTGAAACAAGTCAATTTCAGGAAGGAATCGCTGCAGTGGTTACCTAGTATTTTAATGAAATAAATCTTTTTTTACAGTTTGTGGTCATTTAGGCCTTTCACTTTGTGGCACTCCCATGGTGTTCACTGAGTGCAGCTGCTGTCCCTCTGTTTTTTGTAGGCCTGGAGTGCCTCAGACCTTAGTATGCTCACCATCCAGATGTAGTGACAGTCTCACACATCTGCTTTGAAAGGGTGCCAGCGTGGACATATGATTGTCATCAATTTAATGCCTGTACTGTGCCAAGAAAAATTGCATCTATCATATGGTCTCTTTTTTTTTTTGCTTCACAGCACATGATTGAGACAGAGACACTGTTGTTTTCATTTACTTTGCCTATAGCCATAACATTCTCAGTGAAGAGCACAGATTATATAACATGATGCATAACCTTTTATGACTAGGGTTTAAATTTAGAAATATGGGAGAGTTTGGATATTTCAGACTATTTTAGTTATTAAATTGTGTAGTGAAGAGCATTGCTTACTTGAGGTGGTCTTGCAGATCATATCTTTAATGCATTAGTAGGATCACATAAAAAACTGGATATTGCTGACCCTTCATTATAGCTTTCCCTTGTTATGGATGGGTAAAACAACAAAACTTTTTATAGGCTAAATTCTGCAGTCCCCAGAATTCATTGACCTTGGAGAAGAAATGCTTGTTCTACAACTAGTGTTGTATTTCTGCAAAGATACAACTGAGTAAAATGGTAAGGTGAGAACTTTCAACAAAGTTCTTCAACTGTATGCTGTGTTGGCCCCTAGTTAATCTATAATTAAATTATATTCTATAATAATAATTCTATATATAGAATATATAATTCTTTTATAGTTATTATAATATAGTTTAAAACTGTATACATTCTCATATGTGCATGGGTAATTGACACTGTCTATGTCCACATAAAGTTAAGTATCTTAGCTTTTGCCACACCATAACTTTCCTAAGACTTTTTCTATCAATGTGGGTTTTTTTCCTGCATAGTACTCTTATTAAGAAAACTGAATTCCAGGGTGCAAGGACTCTTAAAATTGTGCTTTGTATGGACTTTCTAAAAAAGTATGGTGTTTTTCTGGTAACTCTCATAGTTGAGGAAAATGCAGATTATCTCTTTAACAGCCTTTCAAAGTAGTTGCTAATACATTAGTGCGTTTTGTGTGGGTGTGTTGTTTTTTTTTTTTTAAACCTATTTTTATAAGTGGATATCTTGCAGGACTTGCATTTCTGTCTTCTGATGCTGAGAATCTAATTACTTTTGAGAACGTGGAAACATAGCTTTCTTACGTATTTGAAAATGTGATAGAATGGATTTAGTGTTATAGCTGCATTTTTGAATTTTTATTGTTACCTCTACACCTGAGCTCTAATCAAATGTGTTTAGGGCTCTGTTTTGTGGTTTGTGGTTTTTTTTCTCTCCATGGTTCTAATTGCTCATGAGTAATAGAACATGTGTATGGGTACCACTTGCACATTTCTCTAACTTAATAAATAAACAATTAAAATTAATCAGTTTTAATTATTTCAGTTTACAGTCATCATTCTTTGTTGCTCTACAAGAAAATCTGGAAGAATTGTAAAGGATGAGCAGTTAAGATGCTGTCTCAGTCTTAACATACTGCATAGCTCAGGTGCGCATAAGATGGAAATTACTGTCACAGTGATGAATAGCAGCTTAAAAACAATGTGTGCTGGTGCAAGTTTCTAGGAAGCTGAAGTATGTTTACTAGGAAGACACTAAGTGTGTATGTGTGTGTCAGTTCTCAGTTTCTTTCTTATAGTCAAATTAACTGGGTAGGTTCTGAATTATTAATGCTATAGATGGAGGGTCAAATGGAGTCCAGTAGATCTGTTAGCTCAAGTGCTGTATTGGTGATTTTAGCTCTCTCTCTTCCCTGCTTACCTGAATTCTGCTTTCAATTGGACCGGCTAATTTCATATGTAGGTCTTATCTTGTGAAATAATGAAAGCCTTAGGAGCATATTTTTTTATGATTATTTTTGATGCACTTGCACATTCAATTTCAAGAGGTACTGGCAGGCTACTGTCATATTTGGTTAACAGGCTCTCAGAAGCAGACTTCTGGGAGTCACTTCAATATTTGTCCAAAAGGCTTTTATATGAGCAGCTTTCTCAAACTTTGTGAATATGCAGTATGTGGTTTCAAGCAGAGTCTGTCACAAGTCTCTAACTACTGACAGTTCATGCCATAACTCTTCCTGAATTAAGATCACTTGTCCCTTTCTTGTCTTTTCTTTCTTTGGATTTTGCCAGGAATAGTGAAGTCAAAGGTGAAATTCATTCTCTTGGCAGCCCTTCAGGGCAGCTTTCCAGCCCTTGAAATAAGAATGTATATAGTATTTAACAGAAACCTTGTATTTTGTTTTCTGTATTGCCAAAGCAACTTTGGTCACAAAGATGCTCAAATAATTTTATTAGAAATGAAAGAGAATTTTGTTGGAAAATCTATTTGTGCTGCTAGAGGTGTGATGGGCTTTCTCGAGTGTACTTCAGAATAAGAGTTCTCCTACTGGACTCTAAGTGATTGAATTTGGTACACTTTAGGGCTAGCTGCAGTGCTACACACTGCTTATATTATTGAGTGGTGTGAAACGTAAGCTGTTAATGTTTTATCCTGTATATTTGCTCTTCTCCTTCTGATTCTCAGTATTATCCTTTGCAACAGCACCCCAACTGTTTATTGGCTGAATACAATCTATTCCCTTTGTGTTTGTTTTATCCTGCTGTTTGATGTAGAGCTTAAAATTGTAGTATATTTAGCATTATGTGGATTAATCATATGTCCTTAATTTTGTTTCTGGAGTTCCAGTTGTCTCATCTTTGCATTGTCTTAATGTTGTCTTGCTGATGGAGCACTCGGTTGACCTTTTAAGGATATATTTGTACAGAGTTAAATTCATACAATCATAGAATGGTTTGGGTTGGAAGGGACCTTTAAAGGTCATCTAGTCCAACCCCCTTACAATGAGCAGGGACATCTTCAACTAGATCAGGTTACTTGGAGTCCCATCCAATCTGACCTCGAATGTTTCCAGGGATGGGGCATCTACCACCTCTCTGGGCAACCTGTTCCAGTACCTCACCACCCTCATCTTTAAATAAATAAATAAATAAATTTCTTCCTTATATCTAATCTGAATCTGCTCTCTTTTTAGTTTAAAACAATTACCCCTTGTCCTATTGCAACAGGCCCGAAGAAAAAGTCTGTCCCCATCTTTCTTGTAGGCCCTGTTTAAGTACTGAAAGGCTGCTATAAGGTCTCCCTGGAGCCTTCTCTTCTTCAGGCTGAACAACCCCAACTCTCTCAGCCTGCCGTCATAGGAGAGGTGTTCCATCCCTCTGATCATTTTTGTGGCCCTCCTATGGATCCTGCTCCAGCAGGTTCATGTCTTTCCTGTGCTGAGGACTCCAGAGCTGGATGCAGTCCTCCAGGTGGGGTCTCATGAGAGCAGAGTAGAGGGTCAGAATCGTATCCCTTGACCTGCTGGCCACCTACACTTCTTTTGATGCAGCCCAGGATATGGTTGGCTTTCTGGGCTGTGAGTGCATATTGTTGACTCGTGTCCAGCTTTTCATCCACCAGTACCCCGAAGTCCTCCTTGGCAGGGCTGCTCTCAATCCCTTCATCCCCCAGCCTGTATTGATACTGGGGGTTGCCCCGACCCAGGTGCAGGACCTCATGAGGTTCATGTGGGCCCACTTCTCGAGCCTGTCCAGGTCCCTCTGGATGGCATCCTGTCTCTCAGGTGTGTCAACTGTACCATTCAGCTTGCATTCTGCAAACCTGCTGAGGGTGCACTCGATCCCACTGTCCATGTCCCCACCAAAGATGTTTAATAATACTGGTCTCAGTACGGACCCCTGAGGGACACTACTCGTCCCTGATCTCCATCTGGACATTGAGCTGTTGACCATTACGCTCTGGATTCAACCATCCAACCAATTCCTCATCCACTGAATAGTTCATCCATAAAATCCATCTCTCTCCAATTTGGAGAGAAGGATGTTGTGGGGGACCTTGTCAAAGGCCTTACAGAAGCCCAGATAGACGACATGCATAGCTCTTCCCTTGTCCACTGATGTAGTCACTCCATTGTAGAAGGCCACTAGGTTGGTCAGGCAGGACTTGCCCTTGGTGAAGCCATGCTGGCTGTCTCGAATCACCTCCCGATCCATCTGAACATACACAAGTCCATGGGACCTGATGAGATGCACCCCAGAGTCCTGAGGGAATTGGCTGATGTAGTTGCCAAGCCACTCTCCATGATATTTGAAAAGACTTGCCCCTGGTGAAGCCATGCTGGCTGTCTCGAATCACCTCCCTGTCCTCCATGTGCCTTAAGCATAGCTTCTAGGAGGATCTGTTCCAGGATCTTCCCAGGCACAGAGGTGAGGCTGACAGGGCGGTAGTTCCCAGGGTCCTCCTTTCTACCCTTTTTAAAAATGGGTGCGATGTTTCCCTTTTTCCAGTCACCAGGGACTTCACCTGACTGCCATGACTTTTCAAGTATCATGGAGAGTGGCTTGGCAACTACATCAGCCAATTCCCTCAGGACTCTGGGGTGCATCTCATCAGGTCCCATGGACTTGTGTATGTTCAGGTTCCTCAGGTGGTCACGAACCTTGTCTTCACTTCCAGTGGGAGGGACTTTGTCCCCCAGTCCCCGTCTTGCAGTCCATCCACTCGAGAGGTGTGGTAAGGGAGGTTGCCAGTGAAGACTGAGGCAAAAAAGCTGTTGAGTACCTTGGCCTTTTCCTTGTCTGTTGTTACCAGGTTGCTAGTCGCATTCATCAGCAGGGGTACCCTTTCTTTGACCTTCCTTTTCTGACTGACGTACCTGTAGGAGCCCTTGTTATTCTTAGCATCCCTTGCCAAGTTCAGCTCCAGCCACGCCTTGGCCTTCCTGACCCCATCCCTACACAACTGGGCACTGTCCCTACACTCTTCCCAGGATACCCGTTCCTGCTTCCACTGCCTGTGCATCTCTTTCTTGCCTTTTAGTTTGACCAGCAGGTCTCAACTCATCCATGCTGGCCCTCCTCTCCTGATTTCTTACACCTGGGATTCTGTACATTGGTTTTGAGTTGTTCCAAAAACATTTCTTAAGTTGTTATGCTTATACTGGTATAGCTTTTTAGCTCTCTATCTTCTCACTCCACATTCTTTTTTTTTTTTTTCCTTTCTCCTAAGATCAATCATGAGAAAAAAGTGACGTTAACCTAATTCAGGAAAGTATTGTCTTGTGTTTGAAGTCAAGTATCTGCTAATTTTTCTGTTGGATTGGAGTGATTGGCTGTGATAACCATGCATACTCTAGAGATACCAGAGTCAATAAGGTCATTTGTCAAGTGCATTTCTAGGTCTAGGAGTGCTTTTCCTTCAGGAAGGCTGCACACTTTTTTCCCTTTCATGAAGAATTATAGCCAGTTCACTTTGTGCTTTCACTTTTCAGTGATGTAAGGGACCTGCAAAGCATATTAATGTGGGTGATGTTTTTGCAGCAAATGGGCTTATTCATAAACAACCAAAGATATCTATCACAAGATTTTAAATATGGTACTGCTTGGAAGATGGACGTGAATGTTTGTGCATGATGTGGCTTGGGCTGATGATTGTAGCCAGACAGAATGGTAAAATAGTCCTATTACTTTAAAAAGTAGTTGAAGAAAACTCACCAAGCTTGTTGGTATAAGCTTTTGCTGGGGGGGGAGACTGTTGGTCCGTTCTGCAGTGATGTATTTCTGGGCATTTCTGCCTACTAGTTCCTTCTGTGTTGTCACTAGAAGTGTCCTTGGCATTTTTATTCCAGTAGGCTCTCCAAAGCTGCTTTGCAGGTGCAACAACTTTCTGAAAGAGCCTTCTTATGATGGAAGGATTGATAACGTACTCCTAGCTTTTTTAGTTTTATTGGGAATTGAGCGCATTCTTTTGCATACCTGTTGTCAGTCATACTTCTAACTTTCCAGAAAAGGAGCTCTCCAGGTGAAGAGTCAAATCTACAGGCCTCATTCATTTTCCCACCCACTCAGTTCCCTGCAACACTGGAAAAGTACTTACAATATTGTTAAGATTTTAACATTTCTTTTTATTAATTTGCGTGTGTTGTTATACTTAAAGAACTTCTCAACCTTGTAGATCATGGGTGGCAATTTTGTTATACAAAACAGAGTGGTCAGTACTTATTAATAGGGTTGGAATTTTTCCTGTTAGGTTTGGTATTCACCCTGTGGCTGGCCGTATGCCTGGTCAGCTGAACGTACTCCTGGTGTTATTCCTGGAAGCTGGTGTTCCCTACGATATTGTACTGGAAATGGATGAGATCAACGAAGACTTCCCAGGTTAGCGTGCGAGCTCTAAGTTTCTAGTAGACTGGTTTTGATCTTGTCAATTTCTATTTGATTCTTCTGTTTTTACATCACACAAGGATTTTAAAAATAGAAAGTCAGGCCATTCAGTTTTTCTTTGTGCCTGTTGTGATACCACTGTAGAGGAGCAGAGGTCTTGCAATCTGAATGCTCTCCCAGCTGATGGCAAGTGAGCACAGAGGAATACAAGAAATGGCCTGACTCAAAAGCAGAAAACTGAGAAGCAGAGTACAGACAGGTTAAAGCAAAGGGAAATATTGGATGCAGGAATACAGAAAAGAGTAGGTATTGAAGGGAGAGGGATAAATAGGCCTGTGAAACTTGTTTCCTTCAGAACCAAGAGAACTTTTTTTAAATGCTTGTAGCTGTGAAATAAATGACAAATGCTGTGTCTTTTTTTTATCACTGTTACTGCTCCATACAGGAAAACTACTGTTATTTCTTTAGGTCAGGTGCTGTGGATGATTTGACCCTGTTATTTCTTGCAAACCAGTATAGCAATATGCATACAATGTCTTGCTTTCCCATGTCTTTATTTAAAAATAAGAAAGTTTCTAGTAAAAGGTTTTTCTAAAGAATAATTGAAGGAAAAGCCAGGCACAGAGAGATTTCAAAGTGCTGATACTATGTGTGTATGAAACCACTTTTAAATATCAAAGGATTTAACTTTGTGTAGCAGTGGCCTAATGAGCACCTTGAAATGGGGTTCTAGATGTTTGCGGTTTGCTGGGGGTAGTTGGTAGCACACTTGGACTTTCATGTATAACTTGCCTTGATAAGTTTGTAAAATATTTGTGAATGAAGTAAATATTTGTAGAGTGCTTACCCTAAGGGGTTCTTCTGCCTCTAAAGATCAGATTTAACACACAAATGTACATCAGCCTCAGTGTTCAGATTTCAGATAACTTTTCATCAGTTATATTTTCTTTCTGTTGTTACAGAAACTGACTTGGTCCTTGTAATTGGTGCAAATGATACAGTTAATTCAGCGGCTCAGGAAGATCCGAACTCTATCATAGCTGGAATGCCAGTTCTTGAGGTCTGGAAGTCCAAACAGGTGAGATTAACAGGGTTGTGTTAGCACCTACCTATAGATAGCATGCTTTTAAAAACATGGTTTATAGGAGAAGCTAACAAGATTATCTTACTCTTATGGTTTCCATGAGAAGCTTTTCTGCAAGGTGTCCAACAAAACAGTCAGTGCTCTGCAAGTGTAATGCAGTGTTCATGATTTTATAATCAAGTGCTTTAGGGAGGCTAATGGTGACTGCAGTTGAAAAGACCAATGAAAGTACTTCTGCTCAAAAAATGCGATTAGAACAAATGATGTTCTGCTCACATCAAATTTCCTTGATGTGAAATCATTGTTTTCTTGTTCTGAACCCAATCTTAGCCTCAGTTCTTCTGTGGGTTAACTATTCATTAGCACCCTTTGTGAACTTTTTGGTTTGGAGTTCAGTGTTGTTATATTGAACCATTTAAGTACTCGGTGTTGCAGGCACATACATTAATCAGTGATTTTTCCATAGCTATGTGTTGCAATTTCAAAAATAAACATTTTACATGTTTAAAGTTGGTATAGCTTCATAGTTTCTCTCCTGAAGGTGCAGTGGTTAATTAATCTGACATTTAATGGCTAAAACTATCTGAAATTTATTTTAGGATTTATTTTTTTTTTTAAATCCCAGGTATGAAGTCATAATGAGTAATAGTCTGGAGAAGTACCAGAGAGTGTTGCACCAAGTATTGATGTGAACACTCATCTGAATTGTGGTGTTGACAGGGAAATGGGTTCTTAAAATAGTTTAAAAATGAAAAAGCCTCAGAACTCTATGTTATAATCATTAGTGCCCATCTTGCTTTGACTTTATTACATGGA
Source organism: Fratercula arctica (assembly GCA_947846985.1). NCBI lineage: Eukaryota > Metazoa > Chordata > Aves > Charadriiformes > Alcidae > Fratercula > Fratercula arctica. The sequence continues at coordinate 12,681,151 of CANTUZ010000025.1, read as the reverse complement.
ATAAAGTGAAAGCATATGAATAGATGTAGTGTTCAGTCACTTCATCTGACATGTTGTGTTTAACAATAACATGTTTCTGAAACTGGTCCAGATTTCAATTTATTTGGTATATTAAAATCTGAAATACAGTTTTGTAGTGAGCACACTATTTTGGCCAGGGATCTCTCTTACTCTGCCTTCATTTGTAGAGGTTGGTTTTGTGTCATCTTCATTTGAGGGGGAATGATGGTTGGTTTTCACTGTGTCAAACGTGAACTCTTTATATGCAGGTCATTGTAATGAAGAGATCTTTGGGAGTTGGTTATGCAGCTGTGGACAATCCAATCTTCTACAAACCCAATACTGGCATGTTGTTGGGAGATGCTAAGACTTGTGATGCCGTACAGGCCAAAGTCAGGGAATCATATCAATGCTAAATACTGTGTTATATTCCACTCATGATTGTGACTACAGTTTTGTCACAGAGGTAACGGAAAACAGGAGTTAGAAGAATCTCTTACTGTCATAATGCAGCCAGAATTTGGAGAAGACTGCATTGACTCCTAGGAGATGTGGTTCAGTCAGGGATGTAGGCTTTTATGAAAGGATGGGCCCATTAGCCCTTCAAACTAAATCTCCCATGAGGCAATGCATTAAAGAACAAAAATGTGCTTTTTAAGGTTAACATTGAGCTGTTAGAAGCAGGAAGTAATTACTCTTTGTCATCTTTAAGTAGTTATTGGCTTCCTTTTCCTAACTGTCTGTACTTCTGTCATGGAAATTCACTAAAAATTACTGTGCCAAAATCGTATTCTGTCTTATCAAAGCTGTTCTTTGGCCAGTATGGATAAAAATATCTATTTAATCAAAATTTAAAGCAGAATTGCAAACAAATGTTTAGATGATTTGAGATCCTAAACAATATTCTGTTAAATCTTTATTAAAAAAAAATTGAACTGTTTCTTTTGTGAATTGTATGGATGCTGTGAATCAGGAACACTTTAGGAAAGTTATTTTTCTTTAAAATACAGTTCCACTTTTTTGTAGTGTCCACTTACATTGTGTAAAACAAAACACAGGATTTCAGGGACTTACCAAGTGATCTTCAAGCCTGACAAGGAAATGTACACTTACTTGCACTGCTTAACTGTTTTCAGCAGCTGCTAAATTCTCATTCTTTTCCAGTTACTGCCTTTTTAAGTGTCTGAGGAAAAAATATAGTCCAGTTCTGAACAGAACATCTTGCATACCTGATCTGTTCACAGAATTTTGACCACAGTGTTTCAGTTTTTGTTCACTTAAACTTTTAACTGTATTTTCTACTTTGAAGTGTAGTGATGCTTTCTGAATTAAAATTTTTGTGATGCTAGAAAAGGCACTTTTGAACATATTTAAGATGCTGGAATTTATTAGAATTTTTCTAAATAAATAAGCTATTGTTTGGACAGCACAGAAACATACCAAACTTAAAATCCGGTGGTTTGATTATTTGACTTCTCCCTAATATAATTAAAAGCACTGTTAGATTCCTATAATTAGTTTAGTGAAGAATTAAATTAAATTATGATGTAGATTGCTGTTTTGTTTTTATGTTAAGTGTACTTGAGTGGAACTCAAATATTTGTCTAATAAAATGAATTTATCATGTTTCCATAATGATGTAACAACTGTCCATGGTGACAAAGGCTAAATAGAAATAGCTGTACTTGTGTTAAAGCATTCATATCTGGGCAAGATAAACTACTATGAAGTAAGTCTTGAAGTTAATCCATCTTGATTGATAGAACAAATTTTTTTTTTTATTACACCATGTATTGAGACCTCATTATAAAATATAGTATTTTCACTTAGCTACCTCTGGTTTTATGTGAAAACCACTTAAAATCCAGACTTTGAGCAGGTAATGCATTAATAAATCTAACAGTGTATGAAAGAATCTACCCTTATTGCAAATCTCTTTTATATAATTTGAAATAAAAACTATCACATAAGCATTAATATATTATACACTGCAGGAAAATACTTGTAATTAACTTTTAAATTAAAACATTGTGGCAGCTATGTTTGAATGTAGCACGTATGGCCTCTTGATGTCACTGTATTCAATTTTTCTTTTAGGTCTGCAAAAAAATAGGAGGGAAATGGGAGGAGGGGAAAGACTAGGAAATGATTCTCTCTCCCTCACAACTAAGCAAAAAAGGGATTTGAAAGGATTTAACATCCTAAAATGTTAATTTTTGTCTTGTCAAACTTGAAGTATCTAACTGCAGTATGCAACGTCTCTGCTTATGAGTAGTTAATATAAGACAACTTTTTTTTTTTTTAATAAAAGGGGAGGATTTTTTCCTTTGTATTTGGAAAAAAAAAATCATACAGTTATGTTGGATCAGAGGTACCAGTGTTATCTTTAAAAATGTGCTTTACCATGGAACACCAGGTAATTGTTGAAGTGCTAATAAAAAGTTGATTATTTTTCTTTATCAATCACTGTCTCTCTTCTCTCCTGTTGTATTTCCTGAGTAGATAAGTAGTCTGACATTCTTTCTGGGAGTTAGAAGATCAAAATGTCACCAAAGGATGTTGAGATTAAAGAACATAGTGAAAAGGAATCATAGTGAAATGTGCAATTTAAAAAAAAAAAAAATTGTATTTGAATGGTTCTTTAAAATATTCATTCTAGGTATGACTGGTATCACCTGACCTTAGCAACTTTTATATGACCTCTTCTAGTAAATGAAGAGGATTAGACAACTGCTGAGAGCAGTTGATCCCAATATGTTTCTTTTTTGATGTAGTTCTTCAGGCTTTCTTTTTTAACTTGTATGAATGCTTCATTTTCCATTGACTGAGGTGTGAGATGAATCCTATCCCATTGAGCCTGATACCATATAAGTTTGCTTCAGTTCTTAGTTATTTAGTTCTACAAGGTGTTCAAGTTGATTGTTAGGATGATTTCAGTATCTACCTTCAAAGTGAATGATAAATGAGTAATGTTAGCCATCTGATTGTTCAATTGTATAGTCGCACAAGTCTGACATGCAACTCATGTTTTTTTCAAGCTTTGTACAAGCTGAGACTTGAGGCCTCTTAAAGGCTGCAGCCTGGTGTTGATTCATGAGGTAACCGCTCTTTCCTCTTGATTGAGTAGCCCACCTGGGGAGCATATACCCACAGTATATGGATTTGTATTCTGACAAATGGTAAAGCCATAGCCTTTTGTGGATCTGACTGCTAGTTTGAAGATTTTACACACTCTCTCTCTCCTGTCTCCATCTGCTTATTATCACCCAAGAGGTATTTACTCTAGTTTGCCTCAAGCAGGCTAGGAAAATCTGTTCTGATCAGATCATGGCAAAGCAGCGCAGCAAGAACAAATGGAGAGAGGATGGAAGACACTAATTTCTGTTCACCTGGTGAAACTCTTCCAGTTTTCAGTGTGTGTCTACAGCCTCGAGATGCCTTGAATCTTTGTTTTTACTAGAAGTTGTTGCATTATTAAAGTTAGAGGAATTCAGGTTGGGAGGATCTTCTAGAGATAATTTGGTCCAATCCCCTGCTCAAAACAGATCCAGTTAGATCAGATCATTCCAGGCTTTGATTTGAAGGTCTCATGGTTGGAGATTCCACAGCCTCTCTGTTCCCCTGTTCCATTGTTTGAGTCTTTCCATTGTGAACAATTTTTTTTTTTTTTGATATCTAATTGGAATTTCCTTTTCTGCAACTTGTGTGTATTACCTAGCCTAATCCTGTTACTGTGCCCCTCAGAAGAGAGTCTGTTTTCTCCACTGTCTCATGGAAAACAAGAAGATTCTTCCCTTGTCCTTCTAAGACTGACAAACCCAGTTCTTTCAATTTTTCCTTATGTGTAATGTATGAATGATGGCTACTGGTCTGGCTCGCTTCAGTATGTCAATGGTTTCTTGTACTGAACACACAGTCTCACAAGTACAAAGTGCAGGGATGTGGAATAATTACTAGAATGACCAAAAATACAGCATTGTTCACACATTAAGGAAAGGTATAAAATCAAAAGGTTCCTAGGGTAGAATACAGCCACAGCTGGTATGTGAAGAATCCACCACATCATCTGCGATTCCCTGTACAATATTGCTTGCAAAGCAACACGGGGGACAAAGTGGAATGGAGAATAATACAGCAGATATGGGAACGAGATGGTACTATGGAACTGATAAGCTGCATATTTGTTACCCTGAGCCAACATTTTGTCAAATTCTGATGAAATGCTGTCCTTTGTGCTAACTTTGCTCATTATAATGTCATTATAATACCAAAACACACCTCCATCCCAAAGGCTACCCACCTCCAAGGTGCAACCTCCTTGAGTCTGCACCCTGAATTTTTTGTAAATTATACCTTTAAAGGTGAAACGAGAGAATTTTACACCAATCATAATTAAAGTATGTATGACTAAAGTCATTCAAACTCCACCTTGAAGATAAAAAATAGTATAAAAATAGCCCGAGAGAGGGGGGATATCAGGGAAGACACCATCACGAACAAGTCGAGGAGAACTCCATCACAGACTGCCTTTGACTTCCGGGACCAGTCGATGGGCTGAGCCTTTCTTCTCCCCCCATAGGGACGCCTTTGGGTAAGACTTAGAATATACCAAGTGCTTCCTCAGGAAACTTATAAATCTCTCTAGAGAATCTCTCTCCTACATTTATAGCCAGGCTGTAGTGTTTATAACTTTGTCGCGTGTTTTGTATACTTAACAAGACTTTCATTTGCACGTGCTTTGCAGACAGTGTATTTATCACCGGCAATCCTAAGAACCTATCTAGCTGTTGTTTAAATAAACTGCACTAAGTAGCTAGTCATTTCGGTTTCTCACTGAACGCGACCAAAGACTCGAAAGTGGCTGTGCTAGTTCATGAGCACGACTAGACTGAAGGTGCAGTCCACTATTAGTGTATCCAAATCGTAACAGTTTAATATATTAAATGCGATTGGACTGATAGTGCTGAATTGGGCATCACTCAGAATTTAAATCTAGCCGCACCTAGCCTCCCACCTCGGTGAGGAGTGTTAGAACGCAAGGGGGTTTATTTTCTGCCAAAAGTGCTTTGCCCCTTTCACGCAACAGGAGGAATCATCAATTCCCTTACCTGCTGGCTATATGCTTACTGATGCAGCCCAATATGCAGTTGGCCTTTTGCTGCAAGGTTGTGCTGCTGATTCGTGTTCAACTTGTCTAGTGGGACCATCTTGACCTTTTCTGCAGAGCTGTTTTCTAGCTTGTCAGCTCTCACTCTGTACTGTTGTATGGGGTTATTCCATCCTGAATAATGGACTTTGCATTTGCCTTTGAACTTAATTCATGTCAACCTGTCTCTTTAGTCTGCTGAGGTCCCTCTGACAGTCATGCCTTCCAGTATATCATTTGTTCTTTCAATTTGCTAAAATCTGTGAATTTGCTGAGAGTGTTTTCCTTCCCATTTTCCAGGTCAGTAATAAAGACATTAAAGTGTTGATTTCAGTACTGATCTCCTCATGAATGCTACTGGTACCTCACCATTTAGCTGGACTTTATACTGCAATCACAACCATTTGAGTCTGGTGGACCATCTAGTTTTCCATCTAGTTGATATGCCACCTGTGAAAACTATATGTCACTAATGTGCATGGAAACTGTGGGAAACTTTGTCAAAGGCCTTGCTAAAATCAAGGTATGAAACTGTGGAGGAATGGCTGAGTGAGAAGGGACATGATTTGATTGCGATGAACAATCCAGCCTTTGACATGAGCCTAGAGGAGAAGCCTTAGCTACAGGCCCGAATGCGACCGTAAACTCCCCCTGAAGCTCTTAAAAAAGCAGAAGTAACAAGAATGTAAACAAGATAAGCGGAACTACACCCGTGAATAGAAGAAGTTGCGATTACGTGGCAGTGCGTGGACGCAAGACATGTACCAATGAAATAATTGCTTTAATCACATAACATAAGTTGTAAACCAATTACATAGCTGTTGCTAACATGTACTTTTAGTGCCTGTCTATAAATATGCTGTAAAAACTTGAATAAAGGGAGAACGATCATACTCACATTGAGACTTCATCGTTACTCCGGGTCCGTCTCCCACTCCGACATGCAACATCTGTTGCTCTTCCTGTGTCCACAGGGTCAGCTGTCTCACTCTAGAAGGCAGTCAGGTTGGTCAGGCATGATTTACCCATGTAAAATCATGCTGCCTGTTCCTAGTCACCTTGTCTTTCATGAAGTTCCCAGGAGAGTTGGCTATGTAACCTTCCCAGGGTCAGGGTTAGGCTGTGTGGCCTATTGTTTCCCTGTCCTCCCCTTTGCCCTTCTTGAGACAGTGACTTATTACTCAGATCAGAAATAAAATTCTAACTTTGTAAAAGCTACTGTTTCTAGCAAATACACTGTTTATGTTCTGTCCTGAAAAGTATGAAGCTTTGTTTTGTGCTGGTACATTGGCTTTGTAACTTCTTATAAGTAGGGGAATTTAACTGATTACAAAATAACATTTGCAGTTATGTGATTTATTATGTCAATCAGTTTCTCAAGCTCTTGCTTTAGTCTGGAGTTTCAGAAACCATATCATAATCTAGTGAGTCATACATATCCTGCTATGTCAGTTCCTTCTGGCAAGCATGTAATTCTGGTCCATTGACGTAGGGGGAAATTGGGGACTGAACCTATATTTGCATTTTAGTTTGAATAAGAAGTTGGCTTTTGGAGTGAATCACAGGGGTGGGGTGGTTGTTGTTGTTTCCCTCTCCACTTGCTATATTTTGGTTTGTATTGCAGAGCAGTCTTGGAGCACACAAACTTGGATTCTTCTGAAACTAAGCTAGAAGATGTGTTAGAGCCATGAATGAATGTTCAGTCTGCAAGACCAGGTTAGAGGTAGTCCACAGTAAACACCCTCAAACATATAGGCGTGGATTTCATGTCATCAGCACTGAGTGCCTTGTTTGTCAGGTTTTTCTCTATTGTGCCAAAATAATTGCTAAGGTAGACTGACAGATGTCCAGAGCACAAGAGAGAGATTGAGGGTGTAATTAACTTTCTTCCATTCTAGGGCTTAATTATTTGTAATAATGTCGTGGTTTAATCCTAGCTGGTAGCTAGGACCATGCAGCCACTCACTCCCCCCCTCCACCAAGAAGGGTAGGGAGAAGAGGGAGAAAAGGAGAAGAAAGGGGAGAAAAAAAAACCAACCCACCCTTGTGGGTTAAGATAAAGATAATTTCATAGAACAATATTACAAAACAGGAAAATAACAATAATGACACAATCAGGGGCACAGAGTCTAGTTGGAGGTGAGTGACAAGCGGTGTTCCCCAGGGGTCGGTACTGGGTCCAGTCCTGTTCAATATATTCATCAATGACCTGGATGAAGGGATAGAGTGCACCCTCAGCAAGTTTGCTGATGACACAAAGCTGGGAGGGGTGGCTGACACACCGGAAGGCTGTGCTGCCATACAGAGAGACCTAGACAGGTTGGAGATTTGGGCAGAGAGGAACCTCATGAAATTCAACAAGGGCAAGTGTAGGGTGCTGCACCTGGGGAGGAATAACCCCATGCACCAGTACAGGTTGGGGGCTGACCTGCTGGAGAGCAGCTCTGTGGAAAGAGACCTGGGAGTCCTGGTGGACAACAGGATGACCATGAGGCAGCAATGTGCCCTTGTGGCCAAGAAGGCCAATGGCATCCTGGGGTGCATCAAGAAGAGTGTGGCCAGCAGGTCAAGGGAGGTCATCCTCCCCCTCTACTCTGCCCTGGTGAGGCCGCACCTGGAGTATTGTGTCCAGTTCTGGGCTCCCCGGTTCAAGAGGGACAGGGAACTACTGGAGAGGGTGCAGCAAAGGGCTACAAAGATGATCAGGGGACTGGAACACCTCTCTTATGAAGACAGGCTGAGGGACTTGGGTCTTTTTAGTCTGGAAAAAAGACGGCTGAGGGGGGATCTTATCAACACTTATAAATACTTAAAGGGTGGGTGTCAGGAGGATGGGGCCCGGCTCTTTTCAGTGGTGCCCGGGGACAGGACAAGAGGTAATGGGCACAAACTTGAGCATAGGAAGTTCCACCTAAACGTGAGGAGGAACTTATTACTTTGAGGGTGGCAGAGCACTGGAACAGGCTGCCCAGAGAGGTGGTAGAGTCTCCATCTCTGGAGACATTCAAAACCTGCCTGGACGTGTTCCTATGCAACCTGCTCTAAGGTGACCCTGCTGTGGCAGGGGGGTTGGACTAGATGATCTCCAGAGGTCCCTTCCAACCCTATGGTTCTATGATTCTATGATTCTATGACACAAGTCATTCTCACTGCCCAGTGAATTGCCATCGTCCCAAGCAGTGATCATGAATACCCACTCCTCGGCTAACCCCATTTTTATAGGATTATAGAGCATGACATCTATGGTATGGAATATTCCATTGACCATTCCATCGTTCTGTATAGGCTTCTTCTCAGCTTCTATGGGAAGCTGAAAAAAGTCCTTGAAAACTATAAACATCACCTGGCAACAACTAAACCAAGATGTATTATTGACATTTCTGAAACACAACAACTGCTAGAAAGAAAATTAACTCTCTCCCTGCTGAAACAAGGACAAATAAGTTAAAGCTTAAATTTGAAAAACCCACCCCAAAACAAAAAAACCTTTTTCCACTGACACATGTAGGCTTTTGTGTAAGCTTTCAAATTCTGCAGGAAAACTTTACAGGAAGAAATTTGAATACTGGGACATCTGGGCACTCTCTTCTGTACCTAAGCAGTGCAGTTCAAATACTCATTTCGCAAGACTTGCAATGAATATTGTTCCAAAAATGTCACTAATGTGGAGTGGTTTAAAAAAAAATAATTAAAAATGCTAATGACTTGCATAATCCAACTGCTCTGTAGCTGCGTAGAGAATATATTACATTAACTGTATGTAGTGGTTTGGCCTCAGACGGCAACAAAGAACCACGTGCCCCTCGCTCAGCTCTTCCCAGTACGGGAAGGATCAGAAAAAAAAGGCAAAACTCTTGGGCTGAGACAAAGGCAGTTTAACAGAACAGCAAAGGGAACAAGAAAACAACAACAACCACACTGACAGACGAATATACAAACGCGATTACGGAACCGCCGCTCCCTGCCAGTCCGGACCCGGGACGCGCCAGCCCACTCCAAACCCTACTTCCTGCCCCCTCCCTTCCTCTTAATCTCAGGGTGGGCATGGCTCACATGGCATGGAATACTTAACCCTGTCCCCGCCGGAACCAGGACAATTGTCCACCCCTTATTCCATACCATTTTTGCCATGCCCAGATCTTACAGTTTTCGGAACATGTGACTGGTGTACCCGGCATAGCTCATGCACACAGTCCATGGGCCGAAGATGTAGATCTTGAGGAAGTTGCTGGGCGTCAGCTCTGATCCCATCACCACTTTGCTTTACTCAACTCTTCATCAAAGTCCATCTGTCCTTAATTTGGGTGATTCTTACTGTAGTACAGCTGATAGCAATTATAGTAACGAGGACATACAGTGACAGTGTAACATACGATTTGATTCATTGGCTATTCTCACCCAAAATCAAGTCCCCATGAGGTACACATCGGACTTCCCCATCCTTCTGCATTACCCACCAAGTGCACCCAGGTCCTTGGGCAAAAGCAATCCCACGGATGGGTTTGCCTTTGCCTGAGGCAGGACTAATCCAGTCTGTCTTCCCTAACGTATTCTTCATGTGCACTACGGGGACTTTATCCCCTTCTATGGTACGTGCAAGTTTTGACTGGGCAGGGCCAGCCCGATTGGTAGATCCCCTGGAGTTAACTAGCCAGGTAGCCTTTGCTAAATGTGCATCCCAATGTTTTAAGGTCCCACCACCCATTGCTCTCAGTGTAGTTTTTAACAGTCCATTGTATCGTTCTATCTTCCCAGAGGCTGGTGCGTGATAGGGGATGTGATATACCCACTCAATGCCATGCTCTTTGGCCCAGGTGTCTATGAGGCTGTTTCGAAAAGAGTCCCGTTGTCCGACTCAATTCTCTCTGGGGTACCATGTCGCCACAGGACTTGCTTTTCAAGGCCCAGGATAGTATTCCGGGCAGTGGCATGGGGCACAGGGTATGTTTCCAGCCATCCAGTGGTTGCTTCCACCATTGTGAGCACATAGCGCTTGCCTTGACGGGTTCGTGGCAGTGTGATATAATCAATCTGCCAGGCCTCCCCATATTTATACTTCAGTCATCGTCCTCCATACCAAAGAGGCTTCAAACGCTTGGCTTGCTTGATTGCAGCGCATGTCTCACATTCATGGATGACCTGTGCAATAGTGTCCATGGTCAAGTCCACCCCTCGGTCACGAGCCCATCTATATGTCGCATCTCTTCCTTGGTGGCCTGAGGTCTCATGGGCCCACCGAGCTATGAATAGTTCACCCTTATGTTGCCAGTCCAGATCCACTTGAGCCACTTCAATCCTAGCAGCCCGATCCACCTGCTGGTTGTTCTGATGTTCCTCCATGGCCCGATTCTTCGGTACGTGGGCATCTACGTGGCGTACTTTCACAACCAGATTCTCTATCCGGGCAGCAATATCTTGCCATCGTTCAGCAGCCCAGATGGGTGTTTGCCTCTGCGCTGCCAGTTGCCCTGCTTCCACTGCTGTAACCACCCCCACAGAGCATTTGCCACCATCCATGAGTCAGTGCAGAGATAAAGTACTGGCCATTTTTCTCGCTCAGCGTTGTCCAAAGCCAGCTGAATGGCTTTCACCTCTGCAAACTGGCTCGATTCACCTTGTCCTTCACTGGCTTCTGCAACTTGTCGTGTAGGACTCCACACAGCAGCCTTCCACTTTCGATGCTTTCCCACAATCCGGCAGGACCCATCAGTGAATAGGGCATATTGCTTCTCATTTTCTGGCAGTTTATTATATGGTGGGGCCTCTTCCGCACGCGTCCCCTCCTCCTCTGGTGACATTCCAAAATCCTTGCCTTCTGGCCAGTCCATGATCACTTCCAGAATTCCTGGGCGACTGGGGTTTCCCATGCGAGTTCGCTGTGTGATCAGTGCAATCCACTTACTCCATGTAGCATCAGTTGCATGATGTGTGGTGGGGACCCTTTCTTTGAACATCCAACCCAGCACCGGCAGTCGAGGTGCTAAGAGGAGCTGTGCTTCTGTACCAACCACCTCCGAAGCAGCTCGAACCCCTTCATATGCTGCCAATACCTCGTTTTCAGTTGGAGTATAGAGGGCTTGAGATCCTCTCTACCCCCGACTCCAAAACCCTAGGGGTCGACCTCGGGTCTCCCCTGGTGCTTTCTGCCAGAGGCTCCAGGTAGGGCCATTCTCCCCGGCTGTGGTGTAGAGCACATTTTTAACATCTTGTCCTGCCCGGACTGGCCCCAGGGCCACTGCATGGACTATTTCCTGTTTGATTTGTTCAAAAGCTTGTCGTTGCTCAGGACCCCATTTAAAATCGTTCTTCTTCCGGGTTACTTGATACAGAGGGCTTACAATCAGACTGTAATCTGGGATATGCATCCTCCAAAAACCCACAATGCCTAAGAAAGCTTGTGTTTCCTTTTTGCTAGTTGGTGGAGACATAGCTGCTATTTTGTTGATCACATCCATTGGGATCTGGCGGCGTCCATCTTGCCATTTTATTCCTAAGAACTGGATCTCCTGTGCAGGTCCCTTGACCTTACTTCGTTTTATGGCAAAACCAGCTTTCAGAAGGATTCGGACTATTTTATCCCCTTTCTCAAAAACTTCTTCTGCTGTGTTTCCCCATACGATGATGTCATCAATGTACTGCAGATGTTCTGGAGCTTCACCCTGTTCCAGTGCAGTCTGGATCAGTCCATGGCAAATGGTGGGGCTGTGTTTCCACCCCTGGGGCAGTCGATTCCAGATGTACTGGATGCCCCTCCAAGTGAAAGCAAACTGTGGCCTGCACTCTGCTGCCAAAGGGATCGAGAAGAATGCATTCGCTATATCAGTCGTGGCATACCACTTGGCTGCCTTGGACTCCAGTTCATACTGCAGTTCTAGCATGTCCGGCACGGCAGCGCTCAGCGGTGGCGTGACTTCATTCAGGCCACGATAGCTTACAGTTAGCCTCCACTCTCCATTAGACTTTTGCACTGGCCATATGGGACTGTTAAAGGGTGAGCGAGTCTTGCTGATCACTCCTCAAACCTCTAGTTGACGAATCAGCTTATGGATGGGAATCAGAGAGTCTCGGTTAGTGCGATATTGCCGCCGATGCACCGTTGTGGTAGCAATCGGCACCTGCTGTTCTTCAACCCTCAACAACCCCACAGCAGAAGAGTCCTCCGAGAGACCAGGCAAGGTAGACAACTGTTTAACTTCCTCCGCCTCCAAGGCAGCTATGCCAAAGGCCCACCGATACCCCTTTGGGTCCTTGAAATACCCTCTCCTGAGGTAATCTATACCAAGGATGCATGGAGCCTCTGGGCCAGTCACAATGGGATGCTTTTGCCACTCATTCCCAGTTAGGCTCACTTCAGCCTCCAATACAGGCAACACTTGGGATCCCCCTGTGACCCCAGAAATACAAATGGGTTCTGCCCCTCTATAGCTTGATGGTATTAGGGTGCACTGTGCTCCTGTGTCCACTAGAGCCTTATACTCCTGTGGGTCTGATGTGCCAGGCCATCGCATCCACACTGTCCAATAAACCCGGTTGTCCCTTTCCTCCACCTGGCTGGAGGCAGGGCCCCTCTAATACTGGTCATGGTATCCGGTACTCACTTCTTGCAGAAATGACTTGGAGGTTCCTTCAAGAGGATCAGAAGCAAGATCAGGCCTTATGGTCTGTCTGGGGAACTGCCCACTGGAAACTGGGGCGGCACTTTTCCTGGAGGGATCCCCTTTTGTGGTTGTCCTTCCTTGCATCTCCTGTACCTGTGTCCGCAGGATCCAAGTAGGTTGTCCATCCCACTTCCTCATGTCCTCTCCATGGTCTTGCAGGTAGAACCACAGGGTGCCTCGTGGTGTGTACCCTCTGTACTCTCTCTCTTGAGTGGGGAAATGCCTGCTCCTAATATCTGAGATGCTGGCCCGTACAGGTGGGGAGTAGGATATATTCTCTTCAAGTTGCTGGACCTTCCGGGACAGTTTCTCCACAGCTGAGACAAGGGGGGAAGAGAGGCTTTCTTCATATCACCGGAGCCAGACAGCCACCTCATCCACTGTTTGTCCTTCTTCACCTTTCCATTCCATTACTGCCAGTGAGTTGGCATATGACGATGGTGCACTCCATACAAACTTCCGCCACATGGGCCTTGTGCAGTGCACCTCATCAGGGTCCGTGGGTAAGTCTGTATTGTCCAAGTCATAATAAATCATCTCCCGCATGGCTAATTCTCTCAGGTACTGGATACCTCTTTCCATGGTGGTCCACTTGCTTGGTTGGCATACAACATCTTCACTGAAGGGGTACCTCTCCCTCACGCCTGACAGGAGTCATCATTTCCAGAGGCTGAGGGCTTGGGTCTTCTTTCCAATTGCCTTGTCAATGCCGCCTTCCCTAGACAGGGATCCCAACTGCCTGGCTTCCCTACCCTCTAATTCCAGGCTACTGGCCCCGTTATCCCAACACCGAAGCAGCCAGGTGACAATGTGCTCACCTGAAAGTCGGCCCATGTTCTCCCACTTGCCATGCCACTCCTGACTGTCCAGCCTCGGGGCAGATCTCTGGGTCGTAGTCTTAAATAGTCGTTTAACCCTAAACGAGACCTGGAACATATTCAGCAGACATAACACTAGGAACATGCTGGTTTGGGCATCCCAATGATATTCAAAATTCTCAAAAGCTGTCATACCTGACCCGAAGGAGAAAAGGGAGGCAAAAGAGCTGGGGAAAGTGTCCTCCCCTGTTTCCCCCATAGACTGGGTGTAATTATTAATGAATTCTGAGAGGTGGTGCCCAATGTACGGATAGGACAGCAATACCACATAAACGCCCCAAAATAACCGTCTAACAAGTGATGTTATCATATCATAAGCCGATATCGCACAGGACAGTAAAATGATAATCCTCATCCCCCTCCCAGAAGTAACAAATATCATCACAGGGAGTGCATAAGACACATAGGAATTTACATAACACAGCCATGAGAACAAACTAAGCAACATAGTGACCAGTGACTATTTACCTAACAAATTCATTTTTTCAAGCTCTAGTTGGATTCTGTCGTTATCTCAACCCTTCGAGCCCCACGTTGGGTGCCAAAAAGGACTGTCGTGGTTTGGCCTCAGACGGCAGCAAAGAACCACGTGCCGGTCACTTGGCTCTTCCCAATACGGGAAGGATCAGAAGAAAAAGGCAAAACTTGGGTTGAGACAAAGGCAGTTTAACAGAACAGCAAAGGGAACAAGAAAACAACAACAACAACACTGACAGACGAATATACAAACGCGATTACATAACCGCCGCTCCCTGCCGGTCCGGACCCGGGACGCGCCAGCCCACTCCAAACCCCACTTCCTGCCCCCTCCTCTCCTTTTAATCTCAGGGTGGGCGTGGCTCACATGGCATGGAATACTTAACCCTGTCCCCGCCAGAACCAGGACACTGTATTAGTCTAATGTGATACATTTTTCTTTCTGCGAGGAAGATATGTACTTCCACATTTTCATAAATGGGCTTAGTAATATGTGATGCTCCAAATTCCCAAAAGGTTGATGTTTTGAAGTAGCAAAACCAGTCCTAAATCATTACACTATTACTTATGAAATTAAGAGACTAATTTATAGCCCTTATTCCAGGACAGTCATCATCGTAACTTCTAAGGTAAGTTTTCTCCACTTGCAAAGAGAAATGTTAGCTAGTGAGAAGAGAGCGAAGGAATAAAGTGTTAGAGGAAACATGACAACTATTCTGCTTTCTCTGTTTCACTTTTACCTGGAGACAGATTCCCCTGAGAATGAGGGGGATCATACTCTTCATCTGAAACATATGCATGGGTAGTTTGCATGCTTCCCTTAATGACAGTTCATCAGTTTTATTTTTCTCCATATACTCCAAGACTGCACGTAGCCCTTGTGCATCACTCTGAAACCTGGCTCTCTGCAGTCTAATTTTCTGCACAGGACATATAAATTATAAATTAATACCCAGTTTTATTTGTCTGTTAGAGAAACAGCTCTCTGAATTCTACATTGATAACTTTTAAATTCTTACCTGTTGACACTTTTTTTTCAACTCTGTAGGTCGTACTTCTGCAAAGCAGTTCTAGCTAGACAAGAATAGAGAAAATAACTATTAAACCTTATTTACCAACTAGAGCTGTCTTGGACATTATGTGAATAAGAGGTATAAAATATGTCTGTTTTACACATTTTGAAAATAAGGTTGAAGTGGGTCAGACATGTAAGAAATTGTATGTCAGCAGTACAGTATTCATGTTGCAAACATCATAACTTTGCTTCACATGTAAGTTTAGCTTTGAAAATGAGATTATACACGATGCACTTCTGTTATATGTGCTGAATATGGTATTTACTAGCAGTGTGATGTTTTGCAATTAGGCATGAGACCAGGAAAAGGCCCTGTGTGTCTCAAACTTCTGTTCCTGTCTCTTATTGACAAAATCCATAAAACTGGTTATTATCCAACCCTTTCCCTATTAGAGGAAGGAAGCAACAAAAGAACTGGAGAACAAAAGGGCTGAGGAGGCTTCACACTCAGTAAGAAGTGTCTTCTGAAAGAAGATTGTGATTGAACTCTAGCGCAGCGTGAAATTAAGTTATTTTATTACATGCTCAGTCTAACCTATAATTTAAAAAAATCCCTAGCAGAATGGAAACTAACAGCTAGTGAACATAAAAAGATCAAGCAGATGTTAAAGCTGTCTCTTGCAGTAATAACTAGCAGTTGCCCATTCTCCCTATTAAAATTTTACAAATGTGGATAGGAAAAAACATTTGGTTTTCTGATTTTACAGTCTTAGAAGCTCATTGTTGTCATAGGTCATGGTACAATGAACTTAAGCTTTCAGGTGTTTTATGGTGGATTTGTTAATGTGCAGACACAATGCAGGAAGTTGTCTCTTCTCTAATTTATAGGCACATCAGGAGTCCTTATTTTTCATCAGCATTCTCTCCCCAAATGTATCTATTGAATACTATTTTAGTGAAACATAAGATATGAGGTGATCTAATTATATTTGAATTTTAAAACCAGAGAAGATGATATGAATGAGAAACTTCATTTTTAGTTTGGAAACATTACCCTAGTGTGTATTACCTTGAGATTACTGTAGTCTTCATGTTAGACATATGTTGTAATTCCTCAGATTAAACTGGAATTATTAAAATGTATTTTAATAAAAGGTTGAGCAAAACAATGCTGGGGTAAGGCTGAGGTGACAGTGAAGACCAAAATACAGTTCAGAGCTCAGTTTAACAAATGGTGTAACATTGGAGGTAAAAAGACTTGCATTGGTTGTCCTGCAGGTTGACCTCCCTGATGAATTGCAGTGTACTCCTCTGGACAAGGAGGAGGCATCTGAAGTTCTGTGTCCTCTGTTGATGACATGAGCAACAAGGAAATTTTCAAGAGGGGATGAGTTTGACTTCTGTAACAATCGATTCTCTTTCACTCTATTCAGGGACCAGCTCTGTGGTTTTGGGCTGAACAGTTAAATCTCAGTGTCTGAACTGATGTACAAACAGCAACCATTTTTAAAATAAAATAAGTAGTAGTCTTAGCAACACATTGTTTCTGTGCACATACTCTTCTTGAAGTAACTGCCTATAAAATTGTTAACTCTTAAAAAGAAAAAGAAGAAAGATGGATCTTTTACCAACCAGAACCTGGAACACCTATAGTCTCCAAACTTCTCCCATGTTGGTTTTGTTAGGCTGTATTCTACCATTAGTTATCAATAAGCCCATACCAAATCCTTCCATGAATAGGATAACTTCTCACTGTGAAAAGCTGTAAAAGCATTTTGGCTTACTTACCTCTTTAATTCAGAAATAAGTTCTAGTATTTGGAAGATAAATCTTTGAGAAGATGGTTTGTTAGAATTGTTCCCACAGGCGATGCTTTTTTCCCCCCTCAAAAAAAAGCATGTTGGTGAGGTGCAAAGTCAGTATTTGAGCCTTAGTTTTCAACCAGTATTTTTTTTATCTTCAAAACATACTGATTTGACTCTCAGCTAGACTTACCTAATAATTATATGAGGTTAGGACAGGAAATTAGCTCAGGTTATGATTGGTTTGACATTAAGTTTATCGTACCTAAAGATTTATGTTCTTTGCAGGGAGTACTGAAGCATTTTGCCAGAGTTTAAATTCATTAATATTTTTCCATTTCCGAGCAGAGGTAATATCAACTCCCTTTTGTCTATTTGTCATGGTTTTGGCTGAATTGGCCAATGACAGAGACAACAGATGCTCTCCCCCCACCTCTTGCTCCAGGAGAGGAGGAGGAGAGATAAAGAGATTTATGAGTTTAGAAGGAACTGACCTACTTTACTGAAATATTAATAATAGAATAAAAAGGAAATAATGAAATAGATACAGTATATACAAAACTGTATTAAGCTCCCAGGATGACATCACCAGCAGGCACTGGGGAAGTACCAGACTCAACTCAGTGATGAGTGGGAACTGGATTCCACAGATGGAGTCAGGAACCCATGGATTGGGATCAAAGGCAGATGAACAGACAGGGTCCTCCTCGGACATCGGCCATTGAAGAAAGAGGGCTGACCCCTTGATCCATCAGCTTTTATACTGAGCATGGGGCAGATGGGATGGAATACCCCTGTTGGTCAATTTTGGGTCACCTGTCCTGTCTGCTCCTCCCTGCAGGTGGGACCCCTCTACGCTTTTCCCTTTCCGACCCTCCAACGGGGCAAATAACGAAATTAGCTGACCTTGGTTGTTATAGCAATAAGTATAAGCAGGAGCCTCTCTGTGTACCATTCCTTGGCACTAATTGTAAACATTGGTCTTATCACTCTGAGAAGAAACCGTTTTCTGCACAATATGCTGTTAACTTCAGAGAGTTAGAAGAGGCCTAGCTAAGAAATAAAATTACTGAACAGAAAGTTGGTTCTGTTTTACCTCAAACCAGGACATTCCACCCCTTATTCCATACCATTTGCATCATGCTCAGATCACTAATACTTTTATCTATCAAATCTATACATATATATACACATAAAAATAGATATATGCAGGTCACTCAGTTATGATTTATCTTTATACACAAAAGTTCACTAAGTCTATTTAGTTCATAACTGTAGAAATTCATCTCTCATAGCAGATTCTCAGGGTAGGAAAGGTGAATTAGTTTAGTTTCTTTTTTAAACTCATAAGTCTCTCTCTCTCTCTCCTCCTCCTCTCCTTGGAGAGAGAGGTGGGGGAGAGCATCTGTCATTCGTTTCAGTGGCCAGTCCGGCCCAAACCATGACATTTGTATATTAAAGTTTCATCAAAATGGAAACACAAGAAGATACTTTATCTAGCCCACATCTAATGCTGTATCCACAAATTTGAGTGCTCCTAATAGGAATTATTTTTAATTTATGTCAGTATTCACAAGTTGTCAAAATAGAGGAATTTAAGAAATGCAAATATTGAGATTTTTATCTATGAAATATGAAATTCATGTTTTCTGGTTAAAGCATAGATAAAACAAACCATTATCCCATTACTGGATTATATTTCTTGTGTAGAAAAGATCGTTTGTTTTGTTTTTTTTTTTACTCCAAAACAGGGGATGGTTGAAAAGGAAGCCCCTTAAAGAACAGTGTGATTCAGACATTTGTGTCCCAGGGAGACTTTGATACTCTGAGGAGGAGGGTTCTAGTTTGCCTCATGACTGTCCTGTGAAGGTAATACCTCTACATTGCAAGAGGAGTTAGGATCTTTGTCACCCCGAGCAGTACCTAAGTGTTCAGGATGTGGAATATGAGTTGCCACAAAATAAGAACATATTTTCATGCTAATGTCTTGCCATCATTTATTAAAATTCTGTAGGAAGAAATGGTGTTGAGGTCCAAACAGTGGAGGTAAGACTGTGTGTGTATTGGTGTATGTAAATATGAGTTGCCAAAATGTAGGTTTCAGCTGATATTTATCTCTGAACACATTTTTCATAGAATCGTCTAGGTTGGAAGGGACTTTTCAGATTCAGTCCAACCATCAATCTAACACTGACAAAAAACGTTGCCATGTCTGCCCATCTTTTAAATACCTCCAGGGATGGTGATTCCACTACTTCCCTGGGCAGCCTGTTCCAATGCTTAATAACCCTTTCAAGTGTAAAAATTTTTCCTAATATCCAATCTAAACCTCCCCTGGTTCAACCTGAGGCCATTGCCTCTTGCCCTATTGCTTGTTACCTGGGAGAACAGACCGACTCCCCACCTCTCTACAACCTCCTTTCAGGTAGCTGTAGAAAGTGATAAGGTCTCCCCTCAGCCTCCTTTTCTCTAGGCTAAACAACCCCAGCTCCATCAGCTGCTCCTCATAAGACTTATTCTCCAGACCCCTCACCAGCTTTGTTGCCCTTCTCTGAACTCGCTCCAGCACCTCAATGTCTTTCTTGTATTGAGGGGCCCAAAAGTGGACACAGTACTCGAGGTGGGGCCTCACCAGTGCCGAGCACAGGGGGACAATCACTTCCCTAGTCACATTCACCACACTGTTCCTGATACAGGCCAGGATGCTGTTGGCCTTCTTGGCCACCTGGGCACACTGCTGGCTCATTTTCAGCTGGCAGTCAACCAACACCCCCAGGTCCTTTTCTGCCAGGCAGCTCTCCAGCCACTCTTCCCAAAGTTTGTAATGCTGCATGGGGTTGTTGTGACCCAAGTGCAGGACCCGGCACTTGGCCTTGGTGAACCTCATACCATTGGCCTCAGCCCATCAATCCAGACTGTCCAGATCCCTCTGCAAAGCCTTCCTACCCTCAAGCAGGTTGACACTCCCACCTAACTTGTTGTTGTCTGCAAACGTCCTGAGGGTGCACTCAGTCCCCTCATCCAGACCATTGATAAAGTTATTGAAGAGAACTGGCCCCAATACTGAGCCCTGGGGAACACCACTCGTGACCGGCCGCCAACTGGATTTAACTCCATTCACCACCACTCTCTGGGCCCAGCCCTCCAGCCAGTTTTTTTACCCAGTGAAGAGTTCTCCTGTCCCATTTGCTCGAGCATCTATGATTTTTATGTATGCTGCTACCTGGTTGCATGTTTAGATATTTCCTGTTCCAGAAATGTCAAAGTTAGCTCTCTATGGCTTAGCATGTGTTCCCATTATCACTGAGAAATAATCCTTGTGCAGAACACGTAATGGAGTAGCTATGATATGGTCTTCTGAAAAGGACCTTTTCTTGGAGTTGGTTGTTGCTGTTGTTTGGTAGTTTGTTGTTGTTATAACAGACTGTCCTGGTTTGGGGTGTGTCCTGGTTCCGGCAGGGACAGGGTTAAGTATTCCATGCCATGTGAGCCACGCCCACCCTGAGATTAAAAGGAGGGAGGGGGCGGGCAGTCGGGTTCGGAGCGGGCTGGCGCGTCCCGGGGCCGGACCGGCGGGGAGCGGCGGTTCCGTATTCGCGTCTGTATATTTCTCTGTCGGTGTTGTTGTTGTTGTTTTCTTGTTCCCTTTGCTGTTCTGTTAAACTGCCTTTGTCTCAACCCAAGAGTTTTGCCTTTTTCTTTTGATCCTTCCCGTACCGGGAAGCGCTGGGCGAGCGACACGTGGTTCTTTGTTGCCATCTGAGGCCAAACCACGACAGTCCTTTTTGGCGCCCAACGTGGGGCTCGAAGGGTTGAGACAACGACAGAATCTAACTAGAGCTTGAAAAAACGAATTTGTTAATAGTCACCAGTCACTATGTTGCTTAGTTTGTTCTCATGGCTGTGTTATGTAAACTCCTATGTGTTTTATGCACTCCCTGTGATGATATTTGTTACTTCTGGGAGGGGGATGAGGATTATCATTTTACTGTCCTGTGCGATATCGGCTTATGATATGATAACATCACTTGTTAGACGGTTATTTTGGGGCGTTTATGTGGTATTGCTGTCCTATCCGTACATTGGGCACCACCTCTCAGAATTCATTAATAATTACACCCAGTCTATGGGGGAAACAGGGGGGGACTCTTTCCCCAGCTCTTTTGCCTCCCTTTTCTCCTTTGAGTCAGGTATGACAGCTTTTGAGAATTTTGAATATCCTTGGGATGCTCAAACCAGCATGTTCCTAGTGTTATGTTTGCTGAATATGTTCCAGGTCTCGTTTAGGGTTAAACAACTATTTAAGACTACCACCCAGAGATCTGCTCCAAGGCTGGACAGTCAGGGGTGGCATGGCAGGTGGGAGAACATGGGCAGGTACTTAGAGAACTTCTCACCTCCAATGGTCTGGGACTTCACCCCTGAACAATTACAGGACCCTGACAGAATAGTAGAATATCTGAAGGGAAAATGCTGTGGCTATTCTAGAGAGGCACAACTCACTGCACTGTGCTGGGCCCTGGCTAGTGTCTACCAGGCACTACTCAGTGTTATGCAGCACCCTCAGAAGAAAGAGACAGAGACCAGACCAGCAGGCGCTGCGGCCCCTGCGGCAGGCGCTGCGGTTGCTGTGGCCCCTGTGGCAGGTGCTGCTGTGACGGACACTGCGGCTACTGCGACCCCTGCGACGGGCACTGCGGCTACTGCGACCCCTGCGACAGGCACTGCGGCTACTGCAACCCCGGTGACAGACACTGCAGCTACTCCAGCCCCGGTGACAGCCACTGCTGCTGAACCAGGGAACCAACCCGTGCCAGTATCCGTTGCCCCCATACAAAAGAAGAAGTACACAAAGAAATCAGTTCGCATAGTAAGAGATGACGATGAACCAGGGCCATCACAAGGACAGGAGGAAGAGGCAGAACCAGAGATAATTACCCGATCCCTATCCCTGAGTGAGCTGCGGGATATGCGAAAAGATTTTAGCCGACTTTCAGGTGAGCACATTGTCACCTGGCTGCTTCGGTGTTGGGATAATGGGGCCAGTAGCCTGGAATTAGAGGGTAGGGAAGCCAGGCAGTTGGGATCCCTGTCTAGGGAAGGCGGCATTGACAAGGCAATTGGAAAGAAGACCCAAGCCCTCAGCCTCTGGAAGCGACTCCTGTCAGGCGTGAGGGAGAGGTACCCCTTCAGTGAAGATGTTGTATGTCAACCGAGCAAGTGGACCACCATGGAAAGAGGTATCCAGTACCTGAGAGAATTAGCCGTGCGGGAGATGATTTATTATGACTTGGACAACACAGACTTGCCCACAGATCCTGATGAGGTGCACTGCACAAGGCCCATGTGGCGGAAGTTTGTACGGAGCGTACCATCGTCATATGCCAACTCACTGGCAGTAATGGAATGGAAAGGTGAAGAAGGACCAACGGTGGATGAGGTGGCTGGCCGGCTCCGGCGATATGAAGAAAGCCTCTCTTCCCCCCTTGTCTCAGCTGTGGAGAAACTGTCCCGGAAGGTTCAGCAACTTGAAGAGAATATGTCCTGCTCCCCACCTGTACGGGCCAGCATCTCAGCTATTAGAAGCAGACATTTCCCCACTCAAGAGAGAGAGTACAAAGGGTACACACCACGAGGCACCCTGTGGTTCTACCTGTGAGACCATGGAGAGGACATGAGGAAGTGGGATGGACAACCTACTTGGATCCTGCGGACACGGGTACAGGAGTTGCAAGGAAGGACAACCACAAAAGGAGATCCCTCCAGGAAAAGTGCCGCCCCAGTTTCCAGTGGGCAGTTCCCCAGACAGACCATAAGGCCTGATCTTGCTTCTGATCCTCTTGAAGGAACCTCCAAGTCATTCCTGCAAGAAGTGAATACCGGATACCATGACCAGTATTAGAGGGGCCCTGCCTCCAGCCAGGTGGAGGAAAGGGACAACCGGGTTTATTGGACAGTGTGGATTCGATGGCCTGGCACATCAGACCCACAGGAGTATAAGGCTCTAGTGGACACAGGAGCACAGTGTACTCTGATACCATCAAGCTATAGAGGGGCAGAACCCATTTGTATTTCTGGGGTCACAGGGGGATCCCAAGAGTTGACTGTACTGGAGGCTGAAGTGAGCCTAACTGGGAATGAGTGGCAAAAGCATCCCATTGTGACTGGCCCAGAGGCTCCATGCATCCTTGGTATAGATTACCTCAGGAGAGGGTATTTTAAGGACCCAAAGGGGTATCGATGGGCCTTTGGCATAGCTGCCTTGGAGGCGGAGGAAGTTAAACAGTTGTCCACCTTGCCTGGTCTCTCGGAGGACTCTTCTGTTGTGGGGTTGTTGAGGGTCGAAGAACAGCAGGTGCCGATTGCTACCACAACGGTGCATCGGCGGCAATATCGCACTAACCGAGACTCTCTGATTCCCATCCATAAGCTGATTCGTCAACTAGAGGTTCAAGGAGTGATCAGTAAGACTCGCTCGCCTTTTAACAGTCCTATATGGCCGGTGCGAAAATCCAATGGAGAGTGGAGGCTAACTGTAGACTATCGTGGCCTGAATGAAGTCACGCCACCACTGAGCGCTGCTGTGCCGGATATGCTAGAACTCCAGTATGAACTGGAGTCTAAGGCAGCCAAGTGGTATGCCACGATTGATATAGCGAATGCATTTTTCTCAATCCCTTTGGCAGCAGAGTGCAGGCCACAGTTTGCTTTCACCTGGAGGGGCATCCAGTACACCTGGAATCGACTGCCCCAGGGGTGGAAACACAGCCCCACCATTTGCCATGGACTGATCCAGACTGCACTGGAACAGGGTGAAGCTCCAGAACATCTGCAGTACATTGATGACATCATTGTATGGGGAAACACAGCCGAAGAAGTTTTTGAGAAAGGGGATAAAATAGTCTGAATCCTTCTGAAAGCTCGTTTTGCCATAAAACGAAGTAAGGTCAAGGGACCTGCACAGGAGATCCAGTTCTTAGGAATAAAATGGCAAGATGGACGCCGCCAAATCCCAATGGATGTGATCAACAAAATAGCAGCTATGTCTCCACCAACTAGCAAAAAGGAAACACAAGCTTTCTTAGGCATTGTGGGTTTTTGGAGGATGCATATCCCAGATTACAGTCTGATTGTAAGCCCTCTGTATCAAGTAACCCGGAAGAAGAACGATTTTAAATGGGGTCCTGAGCAACGACAAGCTTTTGAACAAATCAAACAGGAAATAGTCCATGCAGTGGCCCTGGGGCCAGTCCGGGCAGGACAAGATGTTAAAAATGTGCTCTACACCGCAGCTGGGGAGAATGGCCCTACCTGGAGCCTCTGGCAGAAGGCACCAGGGGAGACCCGAGGTCGACCCCTAGGGTTTTGGAGTCGGGGATACAGAGGATCCGAAGCGCGCTACACTCCAACAGGAAAGGAGATATTGGCAGCATATGAAGGGGTTCGAGCTGCTTCGGAGGTGGTTGGTACAGAAGCACAGCTCCTCTTAGCACCTCGACTGCCGGTGCTGGGTTGGATGTTCAAAGAAAGGGTCCCCACCACACATCATGCAACTGATGCTACATGGAGTAAGTGGATTGCACTGATCACACAGCGAACTCGAATGGGAAACCCCAGTCGCCCAGGAATTCTGGAAGTGATCATGGACTGGCCAGAAGGCAAGGATTTTGGAATGTCACCAGAGGAGGAGGTGACGCGTGCGGAAGAGGCCCCACCATATAATAAACTGCCAGAAAATGAGAAGCAATATGCCCTGTTCACTGATGGGTCCTGCCGGATTGTGGGAAAGCATCGAAAGTGGAAGGCTGCTGTGTGGAGTCCTACACGACAAGTTGCAGAAGCCAGTGAAGGACAAGGTGAATCGAGCCAGTTTGCAGAGGTGAAAGCCATTCAGCTGGCTTTGGACATTGCCGAGCGAGAAAGATGGCCAGTACTTTATCTCTACACTGACTCATGGATGGTGGCAAATGCTCTGTGGGGATGGTTACAGCAGTGGAAGCAGGGCAGCTGGCAGCGCAGAGGCAAACCCATCTGGGCTGCTGAACTATGGCAAGATATTGCTGCCCGGATAGAGAATCTGGTTGTGAAAGTACGCCACGTAGATGCCCACGTACCGAAGAATCGGGCCACGGAGGAACATCAGAACAACCAGCAGGTGGATCGGGCTGCTAGGATTGAAGTGGCTCAAGTGGATCTGGACTGGCAACATAAGGGTGAACTATTCATAGCTCGGTGGGCCCATGAGACCTCAGGCCACCAAGGAAGAGATGCGACATATAGATGGGCTCGTGACCGAGGGGTGGACTTGACCATGGACACTATTGCACAGGTCATCCATGAATGTGAGACATGCGCTGCAATCAAGCAAGCCAAGCGTTTGAAGCCTCTTTGGTATGGAGGACGATGGTTGAAATATAAATATGGGGAGGCCTGGCAGATTGATTATATCACACTGCCACGAACCCGTCAAGGCAAGCGCCATGTGCTCACAATGGTGGAAGCAACCACTGGATGGCTGGAAGCATACCCTGTGCCCCATGCCACTGCCCGGAATACTATCCTGGGCCTTGAAAAGCAAGTCCTGTGGCGACATGGTACCCCAGAGAGAATTGAGTCGGACAATGGGACTCATTTCCGAAACAGCCTCATAGACACCTGGGCCAAAGAGCATGGTATTGAGTGGGTATATCACATCCCCTATCATGCACCAGCCTCTGGGAAGATAGAACGATACAATGGACTGTTAAAAACTACACTGAGAGCAATGGGTGGTGGGACCTTAAAACATTGGGATGCACATTTAGCAAAGGCTACCTGGCTAGTTAATACCAGGGGATCTACCAATCGGGCTGGCCCTGCCCAGTCAAAACTTCCACGTACTGTAGAAGGGGATAAGGTCCCCGTAGTGCACATGAAGAATATGTTGGGGAAGACAGTCTGGGTTAGTCCTGCCTCAGGCAGAGGCAAACCCATCCGTGGGATTGCTTTTGCCCAAGGACCTGGGTGCACTTGGTGGGTAATGCAGCAGGATGGGGAAGTCCGATGTGTACTTCATGGGGACTTGATTTTGGGTGAGAATAGCCAATGAATCAAATCGTGTGCAACACTGTCACTGTATGTCCTCGTTACTATAATTGCTATTGGCTGTACTGCAGTAAGAATCACCCAAATTAAGGACAGATGGACTTTGATGAAGAATTGAGTAAAGCAAAGTGGTGATGGGATCAGAGCTGATGCCCAGCAACTTCCTCAAGATCTGCATCTTCGGCCCATGGACTGTGTGCATGAGCTACGCCGGGTACACCAGTCACATGTTCTGAAAACTGTAAGATCTGGGCGTGGCAAAATGGTATGGAATAAGGGGTGGATAATGTCCTGGTTCCGGCAGGGACAGGGTTAAGTATTCCATGCCATGTGAGCCATGCCCACCCTGAGATTAAAAGGAGGGAGGGGGCGAGCAGTCGGGTTTGGAGTGGGCTGGCGCGTCCCGGGGCTGGACCGGCGGGGAGCGGCGGTTCCATATTCGCGTCTGTATATTTCTCTGTCGGTGTTATTGTTGTTGTTTTCTTGTTCCCTTTGCTGTTCTGTTAAACTGCCTTTGTCTCAACCCAAGAGTTTTGCCTTTTTCTTTTGATCCTTCCCGTACCGGGAAGTGCTGAGCGAGCGACGCGTGGTTCTTTGTTGCCATCTGAGGCCAAACCACGACAGGGTGGAGCAGAGACAACTTTCTGTTCAGTGAGAGAGGCTCTTGCTTATACTTGTTGCTGTGGCAACCAGGGTCAGCTGACTTGGTTATTTACCCTGTGGAGGGGTCGCACCTGTGGGGAGGAGCAGACAAAACAGATGACCCAAAACTGACCAATAGGGCATTCCATCCCATGTGCCATGCTCAGTATAAAAGCTGAGGGAATCAAAGGGGTTGTGTGGGGTTTTTTTCCCCCCCAATGTTTCTTCCTTCCATGGTTCTCTTTTTTCAGTGATTGTTATCTGAGGAGGATCCTGTCAGTTCATCTGCCTTTGATCCTGGTCAGCGTGTTCCAGTTCCCATTTGTCACTGGAACTTTCCTAGTCCCTGCCAGTGATATCTCCCTGGGAGCTTGATATGGTTTTGTGTATATTTGTATATATTGTATCTATTTTATTATTTTCTCTTTATTTTGTAATTAATATTACATTAAATGAGTTCAGTTTTTTCTAAACCCATAAATCTCTTTATCTCTCTTCTTCCTCTCCTTGGAGCGAGAGTTGGGGGAGACCATCTGTTGCCTTGTTATTGGCCAACCCAGCCCAAACCACAATGTGGACTAAAAATGAAAGGGAGAGTTGACATCTTTCTTTTATTAGGCAACTGAGGTAGCTGAGCAAAGAATAGATGCATTTTTCAGACCTTATTTTCTTCTTCTATTCAGAGACGGCCTTGTTCTCAGCCTTGAAGGGTGTGTCATCCTCAAAGCTTGTCTGGTTCTTTTCCCAGCTATATCTTACGTTATTTCTTCTTCCAAAGTTGTTTTCTGTGGTATGTCAGGCAAACCTGTACCTTCTAACATTTCTTATTGATATGGGATCTAAAAATATTAAATATTAATGTCATATTAAAACTATCTGATGTGGTGTTTTTGCACTTATTCTTATGTGACTTTGCCTATTTTTCTTTGGCAGCGATGTTTGTTAACCTTCTCATTTTAAATCCTAAAATCTTGAACATTCTTAAATAAAACACATGCATTCTATTTTAAATTCTTACTATTAACATAGCAAAAACTGAAATGTCTTGCTGTAAGCTACAGCAAATACAGGAAGTTGTGCAAGTATAGTGAACAGGTATAGAGGATATTTCAATGTAGAAAAAAAAGGCAAAGTTTTTTAAATACTGTATTGTGTTTTCTAGCATTTGATGTCTTTGAGACCAGGGTACTTGGTTTGAATATTTTTATCAAATATTTCTTTAAAATTAACTAAAATATTTTAATCTGTTACAGAATCACATAGTTTATTGCATTCTCTTATTATTTAACTGGATTCTAGTCTGTCTTACTCATTGGTAATGAAATAAAATAAATGCCTGTTATCCCAAAGCTGTTTGGTAATCATGTAATATATTAATTCTAACAGCTTTTCCTATGACAAAAATAGTCAGTGGCTAGCTTTTGATGGGACCCTAGTTTCTTTTCTGTGCTGTGTTCTTTTTCAGTTAGTTCTGATATCAATTGTAAGAACAACAGTAAGGTATGGTAAGTCCCAGATGCTG
The DNA here is from genome assembly GCA_947846985.1 of Fratercula arctica. Lineage (NCBI taxonomy): Eukaryota > Metazoa > Chordata > Aves > Charadriiformes > Alcidae > Fratercula > Fratercula arctica. The sequence goes on along the minus strand of CANTUZ010000025.1, from coordinate 12,652,927 downwards.
TGACTGGGCCTTATGCTTGAGACTGTTATAGGAGTTATCTCATTTTCTTGGTATCATTCCAGTGTGTCCAGGTTGGAGATCTGCCCAGCCCTGTTTTCCGTGGTGTATAAATTCTGCCCATATGATGTTATTGTGAAAAGTGTTCAATAAAAACAGATTAAGGAAATTATTTTCTAGGTCTTTATGTAACATAATCTATACCAAGCCAGTTAGTATGGGAATGCATGATTTTTGAGCTCATAAAAATGAGGTTGAATGTAGTTTATAGGTAGAAAAGTACCATTGGCTATCAGATATTTGTAACAGTATTACCCAGGCAAAATGTCTAACACTGCTTCTGTGTTCCCTTTCCCAGTCCTAGCAGAGTCTTGCTGGGATTTTTCAAAATCAGTTTCTAAATGCACCTACTCAATTCAGCTGTTAACGTGTGCTTTTTGAGAGTATTCTACATAGCACTTTAATTGATGTATATCACAGATAGGTAGCAAATTTCGTTGGAGTACCTTTAGTAAATAAAGCTTTGTTTTGCTTTTTTGAGGATTAAAACAAACTTCAACATAAATGGCTTTGTAATCAAATGCCACTACAAACCTGAACATCAAAATCCTTATTTAAATGTGCTCTGGGCTTCCTGTCTACCTCCCTAATTCTTGTGTCAATTCTCCCTTGTGATTCTTTTCAGTGAGGGTCCTGAAGCAGTTCCCTTCAGACAGAAAAGCTGGTTGACTTGCTATGGGCACTTGGACTAAGCAGAGAGCAGGAGGGAGAAAGATACAGATGCTGGAGCACTTGGCTTGAGAGTTGAATAGTAATTGACTGTACCAGCCACTGGATGTCACCTTCTATATATATATTTATGTGAAAAAAAAGTAATAGTCTGGCATCAGAGAAAATAGTTTGCATCTGTTGTGGACATGGAAATGGTGCCTAGGTGAGCACAGGCAGCAGAATTTTTCTTTCTCTGCCTTCTGCTTTTTCATCTGAAAATCAAGAGAGGTTAATTTGAAATGACATCTTGTTATCTTTGAATGCAAGATGCTTGTAGCTGACTTTTGCCTTTGTTACCCTATAATCCTTCTTAAGTGGGGTTTAGATGTTGACTTTTCCTATAATGTGTAACCATGAGACAGCCACCAGGAAGGTCCTATTTCTGAAACTACTATGCTGATTTCCATCCCCTTTGTAGCATTAGCATTGACTTGCACCATGAGTTTCAGTCAACAGAAATGTGCTTTTGATCATCTGTGCGTTTGTAGGCTTGTCTTAAAGACAAAAATGTGAGTGTAGAAAAAGATACAACTAAGGCAGAGAAAGGAAAGATGGGGGGGGGGGGGGGAAGAAAAGACAGAAAGGATCAGAACCCAAAAGGAAGTATTCTGTTCTTGAGTTTGTGACCGGTTACTGCAGAATATCTAGCTAAGGAACAGCTTGAAAAAATGTATGGACAACATCAACGCCAGTCAAATTCTAATTGTCCTGTGGATCAACGTATGTAGTTACACTTAATATGGTCATGTGTTGTACAAACAGAATTGTGGCTAATGTACAGCCTGTCTGTTATGTCAGTCCCATCTGCAGCATCTGACAACATTATCAAAAGGCTGTAATAAAAGGAAGAAGAATCTCCTCTTGACTAAGCCACAAAGAACTGTGGTCTTTTTCACTTATTGAGTCAATGTATATGCAGGTAACCCTCTGCCAGAGTACACTGTACCATCATTTTTCTATTCCCATCGAAATTTTCATCTTTCTAGTAAATATATCAAATAATAAAATATAAACAATGTTCTAAGTATATTAATATACAATATAACAAAATATGTAAAATATAAAATGCATAATATAAGCTATATATAAAAAGTATGTCAAATATCTCCTAATTTGTGAGCTTAATATTATTGTCATCTTTACAATATTAATAATGCAGACTTCCTGTAAGTGTCAGAATGTTCTTTTCTGCGGAAAGACTTCCTGTCTGCAGAAAGACTTCGTGTCTAGTTGTCAGCTCTTAAAATTTTGCTGATATTTAAGATGTAGGATGACATCTTGGGCTTGGTGAAGTGAGGTCTACTTCTTCCAATTACTTCAGGTTGAGCAGGTTTTTCCCATGTGTATTGAGTTGATCTGAAGTGCTACAGCATTCTTGCAACATCCCCCCCTGCCCCCCCCCATTATCTGGGAAAAAATGTAAAAATCATCCAGTAAAAAATCAGCTCTGATTTTTATTTCTAACCAAACCTTTTTTTTCTCTACATGTTGTTGTATCTTACAGAATTCTGTGCGTTTGATCTTGAAGAATAGAAGTTGGATCCAATCTAAAAAACAGCAACTATTTTTACCAATTTTTCTCCTAATTGTCATTCCCCTGAAACTTATGACATAAACACTGAAGTGATGGTGTTTTCCCAGGGTTTTTGTATTTGTAAATATTTATTGTTTTCACCTATTTATGATAAATTGCTACCTTAAAGGTTTATTTAGTACTCTGGAAAGCTTTTTAGTTCTTACAGTAACATCTTGTTAGTGTATTTAAAATGGAAATGGTCTTCCCCCCCTTCTAGTTGTGTTTTCGTCATCTGATGTCATCTGCAATTAAAACTCAAGTAAGGGTCACTGCATGGTAGGTTTTCAGATGGCTGCTGGTTACCAGCTCTACAGGATTTTTCATTAAATAATGCTCTCTTTCCAACAGTCTTTTAGTTAATCCAAGTGTTTTCATGTTTGGCTTTTGATCTCATCTTTTATACAAAAGAACTGAGGAGACAATGTTTTTTATCTTAAAGCTCTGCAGTGAAGTTTTCAGTCCCAGTTTTTCATTGCTCTTGGGAAATTAATACTATATAAAGTAAAGGTTGCCTCTGTTTATTATAAAACCATATTACAGACTCACAGAATGATACAGGTTGTAAGTGACCTCTGGAGATCATCTAGTCCAACACCCCTGCCACAGCAGGGTCACCTAGAGCAGGTTGCACAGGAATGCATCTAGGCGGGTTTTGAATGTCTCCAGAGATGGAGACTCCACCACCTCTCTGGGCAGCCTGTTCCAGTGCTCTGCCACCCTCAAAGGAAAGAAGGTCCTCCTCATGTTGAGATGGAACTTCCTATGCTCAAAGTTTGTGCCCATTACCTTGTCCTGTCCCCGGGCACCACTGAAAAGAGCTGGGCCCCATCCTCCTGACACCCACCCTTTAAGTATTTATAAGTGTTGATAAGGTCCCCCCCAGCCGTCTTTTTTTCCAGACTAAAAAGACCCAAGTCCCTCAGCCTGTCTTCATAAGAGAGGTGTTCCAGTCCCCTGATCATCTTTGTAGCCCTTTGCTGTACCCTCTGCAGCAGTTCCCTGTCCCTCTTGAACCGGGGAGCCCAGAACTGGACACAGTACTCCAGGTGCGGCCTCACCAGGGCAGAGTAGAGGGGGAGGATGACCTCCCTTGACCTGCTGGCCACACTCTTCTTGATGCACCCCAGGATGCCATTGGCCTTCTTGGCCTTCTTGGCCACATTGTTGGCTCATGGTCATCCTGTTGTCCACCAGGACTCCCAGATCTCTTTCCACAGAGCTGCTCTCCAGCAGGTCAGCCCCCAACCTGTACTGGTGCATGGGGCTATTCCTCCCCAGGTGCAGCACCCTACAGTTGCCCTTGTTGCATTTCATGAGGTTCCTCTCTGCCCAACTCTCTAGCCTGTCCAGGTCTCTCTGTATGGTGTGTCAGCCACCCCTCCCAGTTTTGTGTCATCAGCAAACTTGCTGAGGGTGCACTCTATCCCTTCATCCAGGTCACTGATGAATATATTGAAGAGGAATGGACCCAGTACCGACCCCTGGGGAACACCGCTTGTCACTCACCTCCAACTAGACTCTGCACTGCTGATCACAACCCTCTGAGCTGTATCTTTCAACCAGTTTTCTATCCACCCCACTGTCCATTCATCTAACCCACATTTCCTAAGCTTCCCTATGAGGATGCTGTGGGAGACCGTGTGGAAAGCCTTGCTTAAGTCAAGGTAGACAACATCCACTGCCCTCCCCTCATCTGTCCATCCAGTCACAACATCGTAGAGGGCTATCAGATTAGTCAGACATGGTTTCCCCTTGGTGAATCCATGTTGACTACTTCCGATACCTTTCTTTTCCTCCACATGCTTTGAGATGATGCCCAGAACGAGCTGTTCCATCATCTTTCCAGCAATGGAGGTGAGGCTGACTGGCCTGTAGTTCCCTGGGTCCTCCTTCTTGCCCTTTTTGAAGACTGGAGTGACATCGGCTTTCCTCCAGTCCTCAGGCACCTCACCTGTTCTCCAGGACCTTTCAAAGATGATGGAGAGCGGCCCAGCAATGACTTCTGCCAGCTCCCTCAGCACTCTCGGGTGCATCCCATCAGGGCCCATGCACTTGTGGATATCCAGTTTACTTAATTGATCTCTCACTTGATCCTCCTCAACCAAGGGGAAGTCTTCCTTTGTCCAGACTTTCTCTGTTACCTCCAAAGTCTGGGACTCCTGAGGGCTGGCCCGAGCAGTAAAGACCAAAGCAGAGAAGACATTCAGTAACTCCACCTTCTCCGCATCCTCCGTCACCATGGCTCCTGTCTCATTCAACAGCGGGACCATGTTTTCTCTAGTTTTCCTTTTGCCTCCAATGTACTTGAAGAAGCCCTTCCTGTTGTCCTTGACATCCCTTGCCAGGTTTAATTCCAAGGAGGCCTTGGCTTTCCTCATTTCATCCCTGCATACTCTGATGGCATTCTTGTAAACTTCCCAAGTGGTCAGTCCCTTCTTCCACGTATTGTAAACTTCCTTCTTCCACTTGAGCTTTTTCAGAAGCTCCCTGCTCAACCATGCAGGTCTCCTGCTTCCCTTGCCTGATTTCTTGCTCTTAGGGATGCACCAATCCTGAGCTTGGAGAAAGTGGTATTTGAATACCAACCAGCTCTCTTGAGTCCCCCTACCTTCCAGAGCCCTAGCCCATGGGATCTCTCCAAGCAGTTTCTTGAAGAGGTCAAAGTTAGCCTTCCTGAAGTCCAAGGTTGCAATCCTACTTTGTGCATAGTACCCATGATCCTGAACTCTGTCTTCTCATGATCACTACAGCCAAGGCTGCCCCCAACCTTCATGTCCTCCACCAGTCCCTCTTTGTTTGTCAGTACTAGGTCCAGTAGTATACCTCTGTTAGATACCAATGGAGACAACTGAGCTCTTTTAATTACATAGAATTCAAGCAGTGTATAATACAAACCTTTGCTAATTTTATTTTAGTAGTTAAACATATTGGTCAAAATTGTCAAATGATGCCCTAAACGACTGTGCTATTACTGCAGGTAGACAGTGATATGTATTATGGCTTCATATCCTGTCTCCCCATTTGTCTTCTGTCCTCTGAGCAGTGCAGTTTCCACAAGCAAGCCATTTCAAGTAGTTTTATTTTTTGGTTTTGTGGTGCCACTTTCTACTTCCTATGATGAGGAATTCCAAGAGGAAGAGAAGGTGTCAAGGTTAGTGTGTTGTGGAGTTTCCACCTCTCTCTTGCTTTGCCTGATAACTGAGGGAGACCCTGCTGGTTGTGTTTATTCATTTACTTGTCTAGCATGCTGCATCTCCAAAAGCACAGACCTCCTGTGGTTTGAGCTCAAGAGGTATTTCTGTCAGGATAGCTGCAATGGTTTGGAGAGGTTTCATTCCTCCCTGGGTCAGCCAATAGGGAAGGACCCATTTACATGCAATTTTGCAAAAGGAGGCATTCCATCTAGTGAAACTGCATAATAGACGCTCAAATGAATACATTTCAATGTCATGTAGTGTTTTTTGTAATTAGAAAATATTTATATGACTAATTTCTTAGGAAAATGGGGGAAAAATCTATAAATTTTTCCACATTTTGAACTCTAGAATGTGACCTCAATAGGAGAGTTACCTATGCCAAAAGATTTCTTTTCATGACCAATATTCTTTGATTTGACATTTGAAACTTGTGCCGAAACCACTGAGGTCAAAAGCTATTAAAAATCTGCTTGCTTTTTTTTTTTAAGGAACAAGTATGTGTCTCTGTACAGAAGGTAAAGAGATGGAGTCTTTTTGCCTTTCAAGAAGTTACTTATTCACTTCAAGTTTTACAGAAGAAAAAGTTATTTATACACTGAGCAAATATGTTCTGTTTATCTGCCAAGACAATTCTTACACCATAATAATTCCTTCTGAAGAAACAAATGTCCCCTTTCACATTACAACTATGCACAGTTTACATGAATTTTTCCAGGACTCAACTTTAAAAAAACTGCAGTAACACATGTTTTTCTTTTCCCTTGTGTGTAAGCTGTGACCTTTTTATCATGGCCCCATGCTTATACAACCTGTAGGTGTTATAAAAAGTTCTCTGCTAAACAGGAGCACTGCAAGTTTTGACAGAGAAAAGAAAGTTTTACCACATCAGTGTTAGAAGGGCAGATGAGAACAGGAATTAGGAGCTCAGGCTAATGTGGGACTATCTGATCTGTGAAACACATCCAGCATTTGACTATGTTTCCGTTCTTTTGGGTCCCCATCTAACAATGTTGAGAGGCCTATTACGCTTAAAACAAGTCTCCTAACATTTGTTGTGCCAAGAATTCTGTTATTGCATACCAGTGAATGCTTTAAATAAAATCTTTAAAGCCTGCACACCCCCCAACTAAAAAAAAAAAAACACCATCTCCTTCTGAACAGAGGTTATAACGCCTCTTCTGTAGATTCCTTTAGCTTGGCAGCATATCCAAAGGGCTACCAGGAAGATGTGGAGGTAGGGGTGCATTCAGTTACTAAGCATCCTTTGCCCTAACAGCTGAAGGTGTTGCTAAGTTTCTCTCGACACATGGTCTGCACTCTTTCTTCTGTTGTCCCTTGTTTAGAGATGTACAATTAGCAACAGGGAACCAAATTCAAAAGCAGTCCAAGCCAAATCCTAAGTAACTCCATATAGCTGCTACCTAATACTAGAAGTGCCTAATTTCATGAGAGACTACCTTTTTGGTATAAAAATCTGAGTCTATCTTCTTTTTATCAATATGAAAATCAACACCTATCTTTTTATGAGGGTCTTGGGCCTGGGCTGAGTGATGCCTGGTTCCCCTGGGATGCCAGTCCACTGAGAATTCTTCCAGGACTTTTAACCCTTGGAGACCAATGAAAGCACCAAATTCTTCCAGAAATACAATTATACAGATGTTTTGTTTTAAAACAGGATCAGCACATGCAATGTCAGCAAAGAGCCTATATAAAATAGCCTACTCCTCAGAGCATAGGCTCTGGAAGTAAAGGCTGTAAGCCATGAGGAGACATCTGCCTCCTCAGAGAACTAAGACATGTCTACAAGGAATTCCCTAAACTGTGGACTCAAAAAACATCTTATACTTTTTTTTTCTATTTTTAATTAATCTTGACTCTTTAACAGTAACAGGCACAGACTTTTCTAAAAGTGGTGGACAAGTTTGAGTTGGGAGGAGGGAATTGGATCCTCTCCTCCTCTGGTGAACATAGGGCTGTAATCACATTTATTGCTTCTGTTGGCTGTGTCTGGAGATATCCCAAACTGATTCTGCACAAATAAGCATCTATAAGGGAAACCCTGAGAAAGGGGAAAGTTTCTCAAGGGACCTGGCTAGAGAAACACCAGTCTAGAAGTCAGACTTTAATTTAAGTACTTTTAAGTACCCATACACATGCCTGTAGGTATACATCCATCCAGAGATAGGCTGGATTTAGTGCCATAAAAAAATCTTCCTTGAAGATCTAAGCTGTAGCCTTTTTCCCGAGGTAACTCAGTGTGTGACACAGCAGTGGAGAGGGCTTCCTTATGCTATGTTCTCCACTGGTGCCTTGCACTAGGACCCTATAGCTCTGCAACCATTCTTCTTTAATACCTCACTGTGCAGAGCTCTGGGCAAGAGGTTTGTTTATCGCTGCTGGTTGCCTAAAGGACCAATGTTCTTTTCCTGTCAGAGGAACAGAGCCCTCCTGCCAATTTGAATGGTTGCAGTCGGTGGCTGAAGGCAGTTTCTGAGGCTGCAGCACATGACCGAGGAAGGTACCTCAGGCCTCCCCTGTTACACATCCTTTCAGGAGGGAGAGCTTTCTGGCCACGATGAGTGGTCACAATAAAGCTGTTATTGCTGGATTAACATCCCACAGGTGCACCACCTCCACCAAGAATTCTCAATAAAACCCAAGAAGCATTTTTAAAAAAACCCTCAGAATTGCTCAGATATTCCCAATTGCAAATCTTTAAAATAGTTTGCATATCACTAGGATTAAGCATTATTTGCTTTGAGTCACCTATGCCTTGGAGGTTATCAGTTACAGATTTGCTTTTATTCTTGATAGTATCTTAATTTATTGAAAAACTTTTTTCTTGCTAGTAAATTGTTCTATTGGAACAGATGTATTATGTCATTCACAAAAGACTTCTGATGTTATTTGTGACATATGAGATGTCATTCACAGAAGACCTTTAGAGGTGTTAGCTATGGAGAGAGTAATATTATCTTGATAAGCAGCATTTTCTAAACATCTCGTGGAATTTGTAACTTTCTTATGCTGTCCTAAGTCTTAAAAGCAAGCTAAAAATAGATAGAAATTAAATGTGCAACACAGGTGTGCTGGTTTTGGCTGGGATAGAGTTCATTTTCTTCATAGTAGCTGGTATGGGACTATGTTTTGGATTTGTGCTGGAAAGGGTGTTGATAATACAGGGATGTTTTAGTTACTGCTGATCAGTGCTTACACAGAGTCGAGGACTTTTCTGCTTCTCACCCCACCCCACCAGCAAGTAGGTTGGGGTTGCACAAGAAGTTGGGAGGGGACACAGCTGGGATAGCTGACCCCAACTGACCAAAGGAATATTCCATACCGTATGATGTTGTGCTCAGCAACAAAACTAGGGGGGAGGTTGGCGGGAGGAGGCTGCTGCTCAGGGACTGGCTGGGCATTGGTTGTTTGGTGGTGAACAATTGTTTTCATTTGCATCATTTGCCTGTCTTTGATTTTATTTCTCTCTCTCTTTTTGTTATTTTCCTTTTCATTACAATTTATTATTTTATTTTATTTCAATTATTAAACTGTTTTTATCTCAACCCACAGGTTTACCTTTCCAATTCTCTCCCCCCATCCTGCTGTGGGGGGGAAAGTGAGCAGCTGTGTGGTGCTTAGTTGCCAGCTGGGGTTAAATCATGACAACAGGTTTTATACAATAAGTTCAAATAGAAATGTTTCCTGTAACAAAAATATGTGTCATTTTATAACCGTTTCCTTTTTTACCGGAGAAGAATTTGGTCAGTACTGAGGTTTAAAGATGCACATTCCTCATGACTAAACATTCAAAGTCCAAAGGCAAAGCATGGAACATTTTATGATATTCCGAGTCATGATTTTGAAGTTATCCTTGTGGTTTTTGAAGTCCGTTTATTGAATATCTAGAAGCACCGCATAAGCTGGTTGTGAGACTTTTATTGAGTGAATCCCAAAATTACGGGGCCTGGGACTATCCTGAGCTGTTACCTAATGGTGTGGTTGTGCGTCTCTGAGCTACGTATGTTCTGCTTCTAGGAACCTGCATGTGGAGCTCAAGCAGGGAGCACAAGTGTATTTATCACCCTCTTGCTTGTACTACTATGGGCTGCAAATATATATCTCAATACCCACTCATGGATGGTGGCAAATGCTCTGTGGGGGTGGTTAAATCAGTGGAAGCAGGGCAACTGGCAGCACAAAGGTAAACCCATCTGGGCTGCTGAATTATGGCAAGATATTGCTGAGCGGCTAGGGAAACTAGTCATAAAGGTACGTCATGTAGATGCCCACGTACCCATGAGTCAGGCGACTGAGGAAGATTGAAACAATCAGCAAGTGGACCAGGCTGCTAAGATTTTCCAGACAGATTTGGACTGGGAACATAAAGGTGAACTATTTTTAGCTTGGTGGGCCCATGACACCTCAGGTCATCAAGGAAGGGATGCAACATATAAATGGGCTCGTGATTGAGGGGTGGATTTAACCATGGACGCTATTGCGCAGGTTATCCACGACTGTGAAACGTGCACAGCAATCAAGCAAACTAACAGGTTAAAACCTTTGTGGTATGGGGGACGATGGCTGAAATGTAAGTATGGGGAGGCTTGGCAAACTGACTACATCACGCTCCCTCAATGGTGGAAACAAGCACCAGCTGGTTGGAAACCTATGCCGTGCCCCATGCCACTGCCCGGAATACCATCCTGGGCCTTGAAAGGCAAGTCTTGTAGCGACATGGTACTCCAGAAAGAATTGAATCAGACAATGGGACTCATTTCAAAAACAATCTTCTAAGTAATTGGGCAAAAGAACATGGCATTGAGTGGGTATATCATATCCCCTGTCATGCACCAGCTTCTGGGAAAACTGAGTGATACAATGGACTATTAAAAACCACCCTGAAATCAATGGGGGATGGAACCTTGAAAAATTGGGACAAGCATTTAGCACAAGCTACCTGGTTAGTTAACACCAGGGGATCCACCAGTCGAGCTGGTCCTGCTCAGTCAGACCTTCTACATACAGTAGAAGGGGATAAAGTCCCTGTGGTGCATGAAAGGAATATGCTAGGGAAAATTGTTTGGGTTTTTCCTGCCTCAGGCAAAGGCAAACCCATTCGTGGGACTGTTTTTGCTCAAGGACCTGGATGTACTTGGTGGGTGATGCTGGAGAATGGAGAACTTCAGTGTGTACCTCAAGGAAATTTGACCCTGGGTGAAAATACTCAACTCTGAGCTGTGTGATGGTAATTGTTATATGATATTAAGTGTTCTATAAGAGTTTTTCAGGATAACATAGTGGTGATGAACCCTGAGCCAGCTTCATCAAGGGGCGTCCAGCAAAACACTTTGAGATGGACATGCTACCCGTGGGCATGGACCACAATGAATTTAATTCATCTTTCCTACCCTTAGAATCCTGCTATGAGAGATGAAATTCTACAGTTATGAACTAAATGGACTTAGTGAACTTCTGTGTATAAATATAAATCATAAGTGAGTGACCTGCATATATCTATTTCTATATATGTGTATGTATAGATTTGATAGATAAAAGTATTAGTGATCTGAGCATGATGCAAATGGTATGCATTTTTCTCTGCTTAGGCAGTGAGAGCAGGCCAGTGTGTTGGACTTTTTAAAAAATCTATTTGGTTTCACTTACTAGCTTTATAGAGTGAGAAATGCAGCAACATTAGGGGCCTCTTAAAATATGAACTGCTCTTTTCGCTGGGACAGTTTAAAATAATCTTAAATTTTGCATTAACTTCACATTTTTGTTTAAAAAGTTTTTATTAAATTCAGAATTTAGGCCTAAGTTATCCTAACACTGTCCCTTTAAGAAAATGTCAGCATATAGTAAGCACTCTGGATATGCTTTAAATTTTATTATTGTAGAGGGGGTTTTGGGGGGAGGGGGAGGCAGGGGGATGTTGAACAATTCAGAGCAAAGGGGAAGAAAACCTAACAAATTCTTGGATACTGTCCAATTCCCGAGCTAAACCATGAACTCCATATTTGACTTGAAATAAGGAATTTTCTCCTCAACAGCTGTCCCTGGAGTCAATATAAACTGTTCTAAAATATTTAGTTACCAGCAGAGAGATACTACAGGAGACACTAAAGCAAACTGTTGTGAAGCTTTGACCACTGTAAGGGAGCTTCAGATTTCAACAGTCATCATTCACAATGATGATAAAATATACAGGGTTCTTAGCAGACTGCAAAATGTTCCATAAAAGAAGATACAGCTCCACAGCCTCCTTACTCCGGCCAATTCTGGTTTATACCTACTTGACATTCTTTATTTGCATGTGCTCTGTTTTATACATTGTTTAAATATACAGTAAGGTTGATGCTTTTGTTGTAGTATAAATAAAAACCTAATGAAGGTAATCTCAGTCTCAGTTCATTATTCAGTTGCATATGATGGATTATCATAGGATTTCAGTTCAGCAACTGAGGAGTCAAGCAGCATTTTACAAAGACCTTTTTATCCTGCTTTTATGATGATTCATAAGAAAAGTAATGTCTTTCTTAAGGCTTCATTTTAAGTAGTGTTTTGAGATTTTGATTGAATACATGGTTCATTCAAAATGGCAAAGTTTTACTCAAAGGATACTGTTATTTCTAATGCTCCAGTTAGGTTTTAAGGGGTTTTTGGCTTTCTTCCATTGTCAGAAAGTATTGTTTCCAAAATCATCATTTATTAGAGCAGTAAGTCTTTAAAAATTACAAAGACAGGCAGAGGCGAACACCATATTCTTCTAGTCTTCTAAGGAATAAAGGAAAGGTAATTCAGCCTCTGTCATCAGGCCTGGATCTGCATTCCTTCCTCACAAACAGCTTTATTGATCTTTGTGTTGTTCCTCCTGAAAGAACTACTTACATGCATTGGAAGCCCTCTCATAATGTAACATGCCATAGCAATGAAAACATGTAGGGGAATAGCTGCATCATTATGCAATGTACAGTAGAGTCTATGAATCAGAGCCAAATATGGAGTTCATGGCTTAGCTCGGGAATTGGACAGTATCCAAGAATTTGTTAGGTTTTCTTCCCCTTTGCTCTGAATTTTAACCATCATCCCCCATACCACAAAGGTTTTAACCTGTTAGTTTGCTTGATTGCTGTGCACGTTGCTAATTGTACATCTCTAAACAAGGGACAACAGAAGAAAGAGTGCAGACCATGTGTCGAGAGAAACTTAGCAACACCTTCAGCTGTTAGGGCAAAGGATGCTTAGTAACTGCCTAACCTGTTACTTCATTTTAACCACAGCAAGACTCTACTCTAGGATCCCTTTCTCATCCAGGGAGAGAAGGAAGTGTCTTTGGAAGCCTGTAGAGGGAAATCTTGTCTACTTGTTTTGCAGGAAGTATAGATTCTTTGGGTGCTTTAGGGTTGACATACAAGTTGAGTGCTTAAAGTAAGCACCAGATGCTCCTGCTTAAAAACAGAAAACTGAGGTTCTTCATCAACTGGGATTTTAAGAAAAATATAACGTACTGGAATAGTCTTGATAAAATCCTTTGGGCTGGCAATGTTATGAGTGAGCAGATAACAACAGTACAGTTTTGTTTGGATTGCTTAGGGCCATTAAATTCCTACAACTGCAGATCTCAAAGTTTCCTTACCTTCTTCCTTAATCACAAATGACAATTAAAAGGTTTGTTATGTTATGATGAAATACAACTAATTGTCAAGCTACAAACTGTACTCCAGAAATACATGGCTCTCCTGTGTTTATAAGCTGATTTTCCAATACATTCTTGAAGTGCAAACGATGAACTGATTTGGCCTGCACGTATCACAGTGGATGGACATGCTGGACTGTGCCCGTTCATGTGTGTCTGGATAATCTTATTATTCTGAGTCTTATGGAGAGCATGTTAAGAATTTGCAATGCAGTTGTTTCCAGTCCTCACAGGCTTATCACACCCTTACACAAATAAAACAGGAACTCAGAATCTTCTGACTCCTGCTGGCTAACATCTCTTGGTACTTCTACCCCCTGCCTGGAGGCTACAATGACATTTTTAATCCTCATTTGTGATTATGAGGTGAACGTGTGTGACAGATGTTGAGTTTAGTTAACAACAGAGACTAAAGGTAAGAAAGGAAATTTTCCCATCAGTTATAACAGAAATGGATCAACCTTGAGGTCTATGAGTGTAGATTAATACTTATTTATTTTTTGCTTCTTTGCTAGGATTGAAAATTAATCATTTGTATTGCGTTACTGCTTTCAGTCACTATGTGGGAAATGCTGAAGTCAAGGGCCTTCAGTTAGTCTATCTTTCAAATAGGAAATAATTTCACTAGAGAGGATATAATTTACCTTGTAAAAGCTGTCATCATAATGTTAGCTACTGTATCACTGCTAACATCATATACTGTCCCATGAACAGCTAAAGCCCATAACATTTTTCCTACATGTCATACCTCCAATGACTTCATCCTTTGACTTTGTGCAGGACTTCAAACACAGAAGTAAAAAGCAGGATCCAAACAGGGTGACATTCCGCTAAGCTGGAGAACTTCTGAATTTTACTAGTAAAAATTGAATTTTGAACTTTGCGAGTAAAAAACAAATTTCTGTTCTAATTGGTGAAAGGCATTGCCATGTCCTAATAAGCTGTGAACTGAGAGAAAGAAAAATTTCCACGTTTTAAAATATGGAATCAATCATTATGACCTGTGAGCAGGAAGGTTCATCACACTGGTAGTTTTATTTGTTGTGCAAGCAGTCTAGCTTCTACTGACAAGATAACAAAAGTACCTAAAAATGTTTCCAACACTACTGGTTAGATATAGCCATAAATGGCAATTTATAAAGCAGCTTTAATAGGTGTGATAATACTTTGCATTTTGAACAGGGCCTGTTATCTAAGCTAGAAGACTTATAAATATTAATTGAGATTCAGAAAATTCTTGTGAGGTAAGTATAGTAAATATAGCAATATTAAGTTTAGAAGATTATCTGAAATGTTAAGCACCATGCCAAAAGTCATATAGTAACCCAGCACCTGACCTGGGAATACAGCTCTCTAGTTAATGCTCTAAGCTGTTAGGCTGCACTAGATTATAGTTCACTGGAACTGTAAATGAACTCAGAGCAGTCCTAACACATACAGAAATGATGCCTTAATGTCTTCTGTCAGCAAATTACAAGGCAGCAAGTCAGTCACGCTGGAACTTACCAGAGAATTCGATGCTGGAACAGTTGGATTCAATAATGTAACTAATTATATTTGATGTGGCATTATATGAGAGGGTTCTCCAGCAGACAGAAATGACATGTTTGTTTTGAGAGTAGGAAAATCCCATCTTGGGAAAGTCAGTTGAGTATTCAGGCTTGACTTTGAAGCCTTTGATGAGAGAAGCATGTCTGGTCTAATCTCTGAGTGACAGGTTCATAAACGCGCACACACTACAGTTGATACGCTAATGGCCATATTATGCTCTGCTGATTTTCTTTGCCCTGCTCATTCAATTTATTTAGAGACATCCAGAGATGAAAGAGAAAAATGCACAGTATGTTGTAAAGAACAAAAAAAAAGAGTTTTTGTTTGCAAGCTCTCTTGTTATCAAGCAAAGCATTAGAAACGCTCATGTAACGTAAAGAGGCCATGTAGTATGAAAGAATGCCAGTCTTTTAGATTAAAACCTGTCAGTATACATGGGAGGTAAATGTAGATTAGTGAAGATACAATGTTACTGAGAACTGCAGGCTTCTGTCTTTGCTCACATTGCTGGTCACATTTATGGAAATAATTTGCTATTGATTATGACTCTCTCCTGCTTTATGTCATGATGTGATTTATAAGCAGAAGAACAACTGGTTTCGCTTCTTACTAGGGAATTCTTCCAGAGTAGGATGAAACAAGTCTTCAGCAAGCGCAAACTGATGGTGAAGACAAGGGTTGCTATGATGCTGTATCTTTTATTGGTAGCTGCCACAGCTGCACTGAAGCTCTAGGCAGCTGGGACAAAAATCAGGGTAGTCTATGAGCTGTGTGAATGGAAAGCAATTGAGTGAAGGCCACTGATTTTCTCTGCATCCAGCAGGGTAGAAAACTTTGTCTCTGTAGCCCTTAGCAACAGCTGGTACAGAACATTACCAAGTCCATCATACAAAAATCTTTGGAATCTTTCTTCATTCTGCTTCAAAATCAAGTCATTTCATAAAGATAGTTTTATTTGATGCCCCACTGGAAAATCATCTCTCTTTAAGATCTCTGAGTTTAATTCTTGGTATATGTTTTTCTCTTACAAAAGATAAAGTGAAAATGCCAGTCTTGCATTCATAGGCAAGATGTTCTTGCCAGTTTTATAGACACAAAACCATTAATCTTACCTTTAACTGTTAAAAAAAAAAGTTCATTAGAGCCTGGGTTGCAAGAAAATTATATTAACTTTTGTAGCTATATTTTCTCATTTTCAAATGTCTTCTCTTGTGTCAAAAGCTTAACTACATTAATTCAGGGATATGTCATGGTGTGGAAAAGGGCACTGAGCTGGGATGCTGGGGTTTATCCCCAGCAGTGCCGCTCTCCTGTTTGGTGGCCTTTGGTGGCCTATGGTGAGTGACCTTCCAGTGTAGCATGTCTAAATACTCCCTGCCCTTTGCCCACTCAGAGCCTACGCACTGTCTCCCCCACATTAGAAAAAATGGGATTCTATCTTGATTAGGCATTGAGGCATTCAAATGATGATTAATAAAGTTTATTTGTACATGTTGATAGTGAAAAGTAAGACAACGGATAGGAATCCACGTAATACTCTGAGATTCCCTCTCTCCCTCTATGCTCCTCCTCTCTCTCTCTCCCTCCCCCCAAGTGTAAAAGGGACCAAAAAGCTACAAATAGCATCTCTGCTCTCCCCTATGACCTTGGTGGGAACTGAAAATCTGAAAATACAGCTCACAGCTGATAATGGATTTGGCAGCTGACTCTTATTACTGAAAACACACTGCTCCTCCTCAGTCCTTCCCTCAGTTTGGACGTATCTGTTAATTGCCCAAGGGAGCTGCATTCTTCTTTAATTTGAATGTCTGTAAAACCTTCACCTTACTGTAATACCGCATGACTCTCAGATTTGCAGCCTGTTCTTTTTTACATGCCATTGTGCCCATAAATGCTCATCAAATATTTGCTCTTTGCTGTAACTGTCCCCAAAAGTACCGTCTGGCAAATATATTCAGTTATAAATCTAAAGGATTATTATGGTACTATATGCCATATATAGTACTGCTCAGTCTGCGAGGAACGCAGCGGCAGCAACAGTAAGTTCTGTGTCTGGGCACTAGATTGAGGTGGACGGGGTTGGTTCCCAGAGCCAGGGAAACCTGAGGAAGAGCAGAGAGCCCTGCCAGGAGCCAGCAGCTCTCGAGAGCGAGGCTAACACGGCTTGGGCATTGGCAGGAGCAACCGCGGGAGATTTAAACAGTGGTTTCATAACCATGTTCCTGCAGCAGATACCACTTAGAATGAGGCACCTTGGACACCGGTGACCCACAAAAGCAGGACTCTGCTTCAGTCCCCACCCTCTGGCATCACAACCAAAAACAGGTATGAAGCTTTAACAGCTATAGACACTCAGGAGCAAGGTCTGCCAGGAGGAACTGCACCAGCAGCACACAGTAGATAGATACCATAAAAAAACAATGACAAGTGCTAGTAGTGAGTGATTCCCTGTTAAAGGGCACTGAGGCGCCCATCTTCCATCCTGACAGGGAGTCATGTGAGGTATGCTGCCTTCTGGGAGCTAAGGTTCGAGATGTTGCTGAGAGGGTGCTACAACTTGTCAGGAGTACAGGCTACTACCCATTGTTACTCTTTCATGTGGGCATGAATGATACTGCAAGCTGGAACCTGGGCAGAATTAAGGAAGACTATAAAGCCCTGGGGGTGTGAGGGAAAAAAATTGGTGCCCAAGTTATCTTTTCCTCCATTTTACCATTTAGAGGAAAGGGAGCAGCCAGAAATGGACAGATAATGCATATCAACTCCTGGCTATGTGGCTGGTGCCATTGTGAGGGTTTTGGCTTTTATGACAATGGGACATTCTTTGATGATTATGGCCTGTTAGAGAGGGATGGGATCCATCTGCCTAGAAGAGGCAAGGTAATCTTTGGCAGCAGGGTGGCCAACTTGGTGAGGTGGGCTTTAAACTAAAGGACTTGGGGGGTGGAATCCAAGATGGCAATGCTCACCATCGTATCCAACTGGGGAATAAGCCAGGCCAACCAGAGCAGCAAATTTTTTTTCCTTAGCTGCCTCCCAAGATGAGATCCAGAAGGTCAACCACCTCAAGGTCCTCTTGCACCCTCCAGGGAAACCTGCATGCTCAATTACTTCTCTGAAATGCCTGTACACCAACACATGCAGCATGGGGAACAAACAGGAAGAATTAGAGATCTGTGTGCAGTTGCAGGGCCATGATCTCATTGCAATTACAGAGACATTGTGGGATAGCTCGCATGACTGGAATGCTGTCATGGATGGCTATGTACGTGTTAGGAAAGACAGGCCAGTGGCGTGAGGTGGTGGGGTTGCTCTCTATGTGAGAGAGCAACTGGAATGTATCGAGCTCTGCCTAGGGGTGGATGAAGAACATGTTGAGAGCTTCTGGGTAAGGATTAAGGGGCAGGCTAATATGGGTGACACTGTTGTGGGTGTTTACTATAGACCACCTGTTGCGTGGAAGGGGCAAAGCGGTTTTGGCAGAAGATAAACCCCCTTGCGTTCTAACACTCCTCACCAAGGTGGGAGGCTAGGTGTGGCTAGGTTTAAATTCTGAGTGATGCCCAATTCAGCACTATCAGTCCAATCGTGTTTAATATGTATTAAACTATTACGATTTGGATACACTAATAGTGGACTGCACCTTCAGTCTAGTCGTGCTCATGAACTAGCACGGCCACTCTCGAGTCTTTGGTTGCGTTCAATGAGGAACCGAAATGACTAGCTACTTAAACAGTGCAGTTTATTTAAACAACAGCTAGATAGGTTCTTAGGATTGACGGTGATAAATACACTGTCTGCAAAGCACGTGCAAATGAAAGTATTGTTAAATATACAAAATGCGTGACAAAGTTATAAACGATACAGCCTGGCTATAAATGTAGGAAAGAGATTCTCTAGAGAGATTTCTAAGTTTCGCGAGAAAGCACTCAGTATAATCTAAGTCTTACCCAAAGGCGTCCCTATAGGGGGGAAGAAAGGCTCAGCCCGTCGACTGATCCCGGAAGTCAGTGATGGAATTCTTCGCGATGGTGTCTTCCCTGGGTATCCCCCCTCTCTCGGGCTATTTTTATACTATTTGTTATCTTCAAGGTGGAGTTTGAGTGACTTTAGTCATATATACTTTTATTATGATTGGTGTAAAATTATCTCACTTCACATTATAATGAGCAAAGTTCGCA
Source organism: Fratercula arctica (assembly GCA_947846985.1). Lineage (NCBI taxonomy): Eukaryota > Metazoa > Chordata > Aves > Charadriiformes > Alcidae > Fratercula > Fratercula arctica. Next base: position 12,633,958 of record CANTUZ010000025.1, on the reverse strand, counting down.
CAAAGGACAGCATTTCATCAAAATTTGACAAAATGTTGGCTCTGAGTATTGAGCAGGCAGCTAATTGGCAGCATGCCAGCTGCGGCTGTTTTCTACCTCAGAAGGCTCTTGATTTTATACTTTTCCTTAATGTGTGAACAATATCATACTTTTGTATTTTTAGCCAATTTAGTAATTATTCCACACCACTGGATCAGGAAGAGGAAGTCAATGAGGCCTTCTACAGACAGCTGAAAGTAGCCTCGCGATCACAGGCCCTGGTTCTCATGGGGGAATTCAACCACCCTGATATCTGCTGGAAAGGCAACACAGACAGGCACGCACAGTCCAGGAGGTTTCTGCAGAGCATTGATGATAACTTTTTGACACAGGTGGTGGAGGAACCAATGAGGAGAGGTGTGCCACTGGACCTTGTACTGACAAACAAAGAAGGTCTAGTTGGGGATGTGAAGGTTGGGGGCAGCCTTGGCTGCAGTGACCATGAGATGGTGGAGTTCAGGATCCTGTGTGGAAGAAGCAGAGCAATAAGTAGGATTACAAGCCTGGAGTTCATGAGAGCTGACTTTGGCCTCTTCAAAGACCTACATGGAGGAATCCCAGAATCCCATGGGTTAAGGCTCTAGAAGGAAGGGGGGTCCAAGGGAGCTGGTTAATAATCAAGCACCACTTCCTCCAATCCCAAGATCGGTGCCTCCCTATGAGTAAGAAATCAAGCAAAGGAGGCAGGAGACCTGCATGGATGAGCAAGGAGCTTCTGGAACAATTCAGATGGAAGAAGGAAGTTTACAGAATGTGGAAAAAGGGAATGGCCACTTGGGAGGAATATAGGAATGTTGTCAGAGTATGCAGGGATGCAACGAGGAAATTTAAGGTCCACTTGGAATTAAATATGGCAAAGGATGTCAAGGACAATAAGAAGGGCTTCTTCAAGTGCATTAGTAGTAAAAAGAAGACTAGGGAAAATGTGGGCCCACCGCTGAATGAGGTGGGTGCTCTGGTGTCAGGGGATGCAGAGAAGGCGGAGTTACTGAATGCCTTCTTTGCTTCAGTCTTTACTGCTAAGGCCAGCCCTCAGGAATCCCAAACCCTGGAGGTAAGAGTCTGGAGAAAGAAAGACTTTCCTTTGACTGAGGAGGATTGGGTTAGAGATCATTTAGGTAAACTCAACACCCCCAAATCCATGGGCCCTGATGGGATGCACCCACGAGTCCTGAGGGAGCTGGCAGATGTTATTTCGAAGCCACTCTCCATCATCTTTGAAAGGTCATGGAGAACAGGAGAGGTGCCTGAGGACTGGAGGAAAGCCAATGTCACTCCAGTCTTCAAAAAGGGCAAGAAGGAGGACCCGGTCAGCCTCACCTCCATCCCTGGAAAGGTGATGGAACAGTTCATCCTGGATGTCAACTCCAAGCATGTAGAGGAAAAGAAGGTCATCGGGAGTGGTCAGCATGGATTCACCAAGGGGAAATCATGCTTGACCAATCTGATAGCCTTCTGTGATGGCATGACTGGCTGATGAGGGGAGAGCAGTGGACATTGTCTACCTCAACTTCAGCAAGGCTTTTGACACTGTCTCCCATAACATCCTCATAGGTAAGCTTAGGAAGTGTGGGTTAGACAAATGGACAGTGAGGTGGATTGAGAACTGGCTGAATGGCAGAGCTCAGAAGGTTGTGAACAGCAGTGCAGAGTCTAGTTGGAGGCCTGTAACTAGCGGTGTTCCCCAGGGGTCATTACTGGGTCCAGTCTTGTTCAATATATTCATCAGTGACCTGGATGAGGGGACAGAGTGCACCCTCAGCAAGTTTGCTGACGACACAAAGCTGGGAGGGGTGGCTGACACACCAGAAGGCTGTGCCACCATACAGCAAGACCTGGACAGGCTAGAGAGTTGGGCAGAGAGGAACCTTATGAAATTCAACAAGGGCAAGTGTAGGGTGCTGCACCTGGGGAGGAATAACCCCATGCACCAGTACAGGTTGGGGGCTGACCTGCTGGAGAGCAGCTCTGCAGAGAGGGACCTGGGAGTCCTGGTGGACAACAGGATGGCCATGAGCCAGCAATGTGCCCTTGTGGACAAAAAGGGGGTGCATTAAAAAGAGTATGGTCAGCAGGTCGAGGGAGGTCATCCTCTACTCTGCCCTGGTGAGGCCGCATCTGGAGTACTGTGTCCAGTTCTGGGCTCCCCAGTTCAAGAAAGACAGGGAACTACTGGAAAGAGTCCAGCGGAGGGCTACAAAGATGATCAAGGGAATGGAGCACCTGTCTTATGAGGAAAGGCTGAGAGACCTGGGTCTGTTCAGCCTGGAGAAGAGAAGACTGAGAAGGGTTCTCATCAATGCTTATAAATGCCTAAAGGGCAGGTGTCAAGAGGATGGGGCCAGACTGTTTTCAGTGGTGCCCAGTGACAGGACAAGGGGCAAAGGGCACAAACTGAAACACAGGAAGTTCCATCTCAACATGAGGAAAAACTTCTTTACTTTGAGGGTGGCAGAGCCCTGGAACAGGCTGCCCAGAGAGGTGGTGGAGTCTCCGTCTCTGGAGATATTCAAAACCTGCCTGGATGCATTCCTGTCCAACCTGTTCTAGGTGAACCTGCTTTGGTAGGGAGATTGGACTAGATGATGTCCGAAGGTCCCTTCCAACCCCTACCATTCTGTGATTCTGTGATCCTATAAAATTACCTTCAACTCACTGTGTCAGAGCAGTAGATAAGTTATGACAAGTTTTACGTGTATTTTCTGTTGGACGACTGTATTCTTTGGTTTCTTGTTGCATGCAAATGGTCCAGACACAGCCAGAAAAAATATATATGGATTAGTTATTATTCATGTGATCCCTTTGTGCTGTTTCATCTACCGATTTAGGTGATTACATGCATGGTCTTAATGATGTGTAAGGTACTCCATTCTTCAATGCAGATTGTCCTTATATGCACTCTATACATCTTGATGATCTGCCTTCGGATCTATCTTACTAGCAAAACAGTTGGCCCATTTCTTTGTGCTCTTTGGAAGCCATCTGGATAACAACTTGCATTGCTTGATGCTCCTGTCCCCTCAGTGAACTTGACGCCTCAGCCAAGTGACATTTCATTTCCAGATGAGAGCTGGACACAGTTTTGTTCTCTTCTTTAGCCTTTCTTTGGTCCCTACGTCAATAGATACTGGGATTGCAGTGAGACTGGCATACGTCATGTGCAAGGCCTCAGAGACCTTTCAGGCAACCTAAGGCACGGATCATCCTAATGGACTTTGAAGATCCTTTTAATCATTGGTAGGCAGCGTTTGATGACTGTTAAAAGCTGTTTTGTGGATGGGGTTTAAGAAAACAGAATAGCTTTCTCAGAGCTCTGATTATGCCAAGCAATTGATCTTTGAGCTGTTAGAGTGTTTAGTAATTTGGCCTAATTTGCATAATACTAATAAATTAATGTAGTAAGTTGTAAAAAAGAATAAGACACCATTTCTGCCCCAAACTACTTTTTCCAGGCAGATACTTTATTAGTGCAGCTCAGTTCATAAACTAAAATAATGCAACGCCTTCCTCCCACGTTGTAATTTACAAAAATTGGATCAATAGCAAAGAAAGAAAAAAAGAGTATTCAGGCACAAACAGATGAACAGCTTTACAGATGAAAAGTAACAGAGATGGATGGAACTCTGAAAGAAAAAGAGTAAGAAATATTAATGGAAATGGAGGCTCAGTCCTTCAAAGGAGCTGACTGCAAAAATGAAAAAAAACTAGAAGGGCCTGTGAAACAGAGAACCAGGAAAAGTAATGCAGAGCAAGGAGGGGATACAGTCATGGAATCAAACATTAAATGCAGACAAGGAATGGGACAATTACATAGTGAAGTTGAGAGTGTAAAAGATAAGAAAAGCAATACTGGAAAATGAAATTAATACTCTGAGATTAAGATAATAGAATTTCCAGGAGAGCAGTTAGTGTATGAGAGACAAGAAGTCAGTAAAGGAAGAAGGGCCTCTAAGAGCAGCCTGAATGAATTTACTGCCAGAAAAGTTAGAAATTTCTAAAATCTCTTTTAAAGCTGTGACCCTGCAAAAAGGTATTCAGCACAAATGAAGAATCTGGCAAACTATGGATCACTTGAAATATTATGTAAAAATGTTCCTGAATCTTAAATACAATTACTTAATTGTTAGCCTGTAGGTTCAGTGAGAAAGGGGAGTTGACTCCCTTTGAACAAAGACCTAGCTTGGAAGCAGAATGCTATGGTGAAGCCCTTTCCTCACTGGGAGAGTGGACCTTTGATGACCAAATCAATTTAATTGAACCTCTAGGTTCTGGGTACCGGGCAGTCTAGCTCTGTGCCTCAGGAATCTGAGGGAATACTACAGCTCTTGGGCAGTCAGCTCCATCTGTACAGAGAGGTTAGGTCTTTCAGAGATTTCTCTGACAATAGGCATTCCCAGCACCATGCTGCTTGGATGTATTCCCAGAGAGCCTACCCGGTAGTGGAGCTCTTGTCTTTAGGGATAAAGTAGCAGGAAGGCGAGGAGCTTTGGCTTAGCCAAGCCACAATCACTTTTACTCTAGAAAACACTAGACAGTTACAAACCAACATCCTGTATGTACCCTCCTCCCTTGCTTAGTGTGATCTCATCTCTCCTGGGAGTCCTGGTTTGGACAACATCTTTCCTGCCTTTTTATCAGGCATGTGATAGTGGTTTGGCCTTTTTACTCACATGATCAACTTTTATCATGGTCTCTGTCCTTTTGTTCACATAGGAGGAGTCGTTCTTGGGTTAATGTAAACAGATCCTAGTGCAAAAGTCCAGTTCTCATTTTTAAGTTAAAAGAGGAGGAACTAGGTCATTTCAGTGCAAGTATTGCACACTGGTACAGCATAAAGTTTTGCTCCCACAACCCACCTGGTTTACCCTTTCTATACCATAAAATTAGTACTCATACATTGGCAACTTCCCAATGTATTTACAAACTGTGCAAGTCAACTGCCAACCCACTTCACACCATTCAGGTGCTTTCCTGAATGGAGAGGCTGATGAGCTCTCATGTTCTCCAGAGCCTCTATTGACCTTTTCATTTCAGTTTGACTTCTTTCAAAATGTTAATTTTGTAGCTGACTGAAAATCTTAGATTGTCTTGATCCAGATCATCGTGAAGATGAATTTGCATCAGAGAAAAACACTGCTAATATGTTTGGCTATAGCTGAGATCCTTTCTGGCTGTTTGAGCAGAGAGGCCAAGGATTTAATTTATCAAGGGACTGAATTTTTTTGTTACCTCTCCCGTGATTTGGTCCCTACTCTACTTTGGACTCTATCCAATGCTAAGTCTGGCATTGTTTTCAAGCAGCATAACACTTGCATCGAAGAAGAAAGGGGGGAAAAGGGGACGTAAAATGTTCTTTCAGTTTTTACTTGTAAACACCCCCATGGGAGTAATTTACTTTGATGATCCAAACATGCTATTTTGCAGTAGTGTTTTAGAACTCTATTGCAGAATTGGTAAATAAAGAATTAAACTTTCCTAAGTTGAGATGAATGGACCAAATCTGGAAATCTAGAATAGGTCAGTGCAGGTGAAGGTGATGGAGAGAGCGACAGGTGAACATATTTCTCCCATAGTGTTAGTTTACTTGTTACCTACTGCTGTGCTTTCATAGAGCAACATTTGGTAAAAGTACATGATTCCAGTGGGAAAAAAACTCCAAATAGTGTTTTGCCATCTTTTTTTTTTTTGACTTTTTGGAGTGCTGTCTGTTAGAAGGAACAAAGGAGTTGTTTGAGCACTGTGCTGTCTCAGTACCCAGAAAACACTGCCTTTTTTCTGCTCATTTAATGAAAAGGCTCCAGTAACGTCGGTCATGTCTGGTAGAAAAAAACAAGTACTTATTTCATATTTGGGGAGCTATTCATATTTTTGTATCCTGATACTTGAGAATTTTTTTCTCCCTGTCTTTCCAAACAAGCTGTGGAGGTTTCTTTTAGCTGCATGCCACATTATGGATATTTGACATTAAAGTGACTGCAGTGGAAAGAACAGCTGATACTGGGGAAGAGCATTATAAATCATTCCTATCTCTAAATCAGTTTTGTCTCAGACATATTTTTGTCTCTATTAAATTGATTCTAGTGTCATTCATGACTAGCCCCTGAGGTTGTTAATTTTCCATGGTGAAAGCTAAGATGGATATCTTTTTAATAGCTGTAAGAAAACAAAAATGATTCCATTGCACACATCTGGATGAACTGAAATACAGCTCTCCAGGCAATCCATTGTCTCTACTGCTATTTTAAGAAGTCTTATTTAGGATTATTTTAAATACTCTGGGCTTATTTGCAAGAATTATTATTTCTGTATTTATAACTCTTGCAGCCCTGTTGACTTATATGGAGAGCTAGACAGTGTCAGATTCATTGCCATTCTCAAAGGTATGTAAATAGCAGCTGTCAATACAAACAAGACTGCAAAGGACCTTCCTTTGGAGGCCATGCATGAAGTCTGGCTGTTTACTTGGTGTTGGAAGGAAAGTGGCTAATGTGTTCTCTGCAGGCACTGATCCAAAGCCGGTCTGTCACGACAAGGCATCTCTTTGTCAGAGCATTTGGGGGAGTGTTTGGAGTGCATTTTGCTATTTTTATAGAGTATAAACTCATGCCTGGAGTAACCTCACTGAAGACACTAGAGCTATACTGGGAAGCTGAGTTCTTTTTGCCATATGTACAATCTGTGTTGTGTGGGGTATGTAGATAGTAGAGAGTTGGAAACTGGAGGATCACAGACTGCTTGTGTGATAATTGTAAAAGATATAATTCTGTGATATACAGTGTTGGACCCAATTTCCGACTAGAAAGCACAACTGGATTACTTCATTAGAAAATATAGCCAGCTGGCTCAGCATTTGGTTTCATAGAATATCTTGTAAGACTATTGTTTCAGTCTGAGCCGAATTGCATACTTCTAATTAACCAGATAGGAGATGGGAGCATTGCGTAAGCAATAGTATCAAACCATGGCAGCGCTGTGTAGGGGAGAGGAGATGATAATGACATCTTACCCAGGAAGTCATCTGTGAAACGGATCTGATGGAGTCAGAAAGCATGAAAGATGCTTGAGAAGGCAGTGAAAGCTGGCTTTTATTCACAGCTCCTTTGGCAGGAGCAATGCTCTGAGGGAAAGCAGAGAATTAAAGGTTTTCTTTTTTTTTCTTTTAAAGCAAGTTCCTCACTGACAAAAAAAGTATGTTAGAAATAGACTGGATATTCAGAGGAGAGATGAAACAAGGGAAAGAGAAAAGCTTATTTATTTAAATAGCAAATTAATTTAGTTACCCATTTGATGTGCACAGTTGTCCAAAAATCACCATAAATATAGTGGTAGCTCTCAGTGTTCATGACAGTTTGTGTATTTGTAATATCTTGTATAGTGCATAGCATTGGTAGGAAACATGCTTATATCTTGGTCCCAGCTATATGTAGAGCTAGATGCAGCCACATACTGATAGAGGGAAAGAGGTGGAGTATGACATAGTGTTGCAAAAGGTGATAGTCCAACTCCTGCGCAGACAAGAATCACTGTTGAGAGGAGAGCAGTTGCTCTTGCAAAGTAATCTACAAGCCTGCGTGTGAAACTTCAAAGTTATAGTGCTTTGTCTCTTCTTTTTCATATGTTGCCAGGATTTTATTTCCTGTTTCAAAGCACTCTGCTTGGCAAGCCTTCTGTTTTGATTTCGGCAGGGCATTTCTTCCTAAGGGCTTCTATCAATACCAGTGCATACACTGTTACTATTCCTACTGTTGTCCATAGAAGTTCCAGTTAGATTAAAGGCAAAATGTAAAGGAAGAGAAAAACCATGTGCACAGTTTTTACCTAAAGGGCAGTTGCACCACAACATAGGTACAAGCTTGTACTTAGATGCAGACAGCTGTGCCAATATGCTTCTGACAGGGCAAAGGTTTGCTAGAATAATCCCTCCTCTACATTTCTGCTATTGCTAGTCCTGAAAATGCTCTGCAAAATTACAGAATCAACAAGGTGTCAAGTAAAGATGTGAAATAGAAAATGTAGATTTTGCTGAATTCTTCCATTTTGGAATCTCTCTCAAAAGAAATTGCCTCTGAACCTCGTATGTTTATTTTCTGCTATTTGCAAGTCCCCATCATTGTTGTTACCAATTTATCTGTAGGTGGAAGGGAGCCAGTGTTTGCCCCCTTCTTTCTAGTTCTGTGGTTGTAAGCACACCTCCTAGGGGATGTTTGTTCCTCTTCACTGTGTATGTTTCAATCTTTTACTTCATTATTTGCTGGGTGCACTATTCTCCAGAATATGCAGAGGTACATATTGTATAGTTTCCTCTTTCTTTTAGAATTTGAGAATCTAAATAGCCTTAATATCTGATCTCTCCACACCTGCAAATTTCCATAATTTATTTTGCTTTATTGATTTTATTGCTTTCCTTTTTCTTGCATAAAACGATCTCTATGATGTACATTCTATGTATAAAATGATTAACAAGAGTCTCCACAGACCTTTCTCTTCCACATCCCTTTCTCTTCCACATCCCTAAGCAACTTCTTCTCAAACAATTTTAGTGTGCTTTAGATGACAGCATTCTTAAGAAGGAGTCAATATGTAAGGACTGAAAGAAAAAAAGATGTGGGCATCAGTGTGGAACAGGAGGAGGAAAACAACTGGAACATAAAGAGGTCATAAAGAAATTAATTTGGAAAAAGAAGTAAATTCAAATACTTTTTTAAAGTAGACTGGAAATTGAGGACAGAGCTTTGTGAGGAGATAAGGGTTTATGCAGAGAAAGACTGGCAAAACCTTACAACATTATTCTGAATTAGATTTAGGGATTAAAACCAAAACATTCATAGAGTCACAATCTGCAGAGTACATATCTTGCTCTACATAGCTTTCCTTTCAAACTGTTGCATGTGTTATTCTTACCAAAATAAACTCTCCTGTTGGCTTCAGCTGGGCTTGCAAGATCAGACCCATGTCAATGGAACTGGAATAAATGTTTCCTCATTAACTTCTATCAAGGAGTTTTGCAACCTGTTGTGGAGTTAAATGAGGCCTGAGGCTGCTTTTCAGTCTTCAATGTAGACTTAGGAACAGGATCAGGCTACAGTGGTGGGGTAGGGCTACAGCTCTAATTATCTTTTAGATAATCTTTGTGGTAGCTTTGCTAAGTTTTAGGTTCCTGTTCTTACACTTTCTGATGTATATTCCTTTTAGGTCAGAATTCTTAGAGCTGCTACTGCTCCTGACTTCTGTAAAAACAATGGGGTAGTGACATTTTTAAACGATTCTCAGCTAAGGGCAGGTGGTTCCTAGACATATGCAGAGCTCCTAGAGGAAGCAGTGAGGAAGTTGAACAACATTCATAGAGAGGGAGTTGAAGGAAAGGAAAAATAAATGGCTCCAATAATTACTAGGCTCTCAGTTAAAATTCATCCTGGGTTGTTGAAATCTAAAATTGTTGCTATGAATGTGAAAGATAATTTAGCGGGGTCACATGGGAGTCCCACCTAGGATTTTCCATTTAGAGGTCAAATTGGGGAATAGACCTTGTGTCTATTAATAATGCATTTGTGATGTTGTTGTTCTGTACCTGCTCCATGGATAAAGAAGAGATTCTAGCCTTCATGGCTGTCAAGCCAAGCCTTTTAGTGAATATTAGATATCTACATTGCAAAGTAGATTTAGATCATGAAGAGAGTCTTGTCAACTTTCCCATTCACTGACTTGCAAGAAGAAAGTGAGGTGTGAGCTCTTTATTTTTGTGTGAAATAGTGTAATCACAAATATACACCATAGCTGCAATGTAAGCATCTCTCAATGGGATTTGAAAGTACGGCACAGAGTTCAATAAACTATTGCAGGCTAACTGGAAGGAATGAGTTTACCTGATCCAAAATGTAATTAGAAAGCAGAGATAACACAAGCAATGCCAGTCAAATGCAGATGTGGATGATGGGCGATCTACACCAGAGACGTCTCCACAGTCAGAAAGGCGTACCGCCCATATTACGACCACATCCACAAGGAAGAAAAGAAGGGTTATAGTTGTTGGTGACTCACTCCTGAGAGGAACAGAGGGTCCAAAATGCCAGGTAGACCCTCCTCTTAGGGAAGTCTGCTGTCTTCCTGGAGCCTGGGTTAAGGACATCACCAGGAAACTCCCTAGCTTGATACAGTCCTCACACTATTACCTATTACTGATCTTCCATGTAGGTGGAGAGGAAGCTGTGACCTGTAGACCAAGAGCAATCAAAGGGGACTTGGGGGCGAAGTCCCTTCAGTCCCTTCAGGGCGAAGTTACTTCAGTAACACGGCGAGCTGTAGACAATCCAAGAGGTTCCTGGAGTGCCTCGACAATAACTTCCTAAGACAGGAAATAGACAGCCCTACCTGAGGGGATGCCATGCTGGGCCTCATAGTCACCCAATGCAAGTGAGCTCATCGGGGATGTCAAGACTGGAGGCAGCCTGGGCTGCAGTGACCATGCACTGGTGGAGTTCACAGTCCTAAGGGATACACGTCAGACGAGGAGCATAGTCAGGGCCCTGAATTTTAGGAAAGCAAACCTCCGGCTCTTCAAGGAGTTAGTCAATAGGACCCCCTGGGAAAGGGTCCTCAGGGACAAGGGGGCAGAACAGAGCTGGCAGATCTTCAAGGATGCTTTCCACAGAGTACGAGAGCTCTTCATCCCCAGGGGTAAGAAATCAAGCAAGAAAGGGAGGAGACCAGCATGGCTGAGCTGGGACCTGCTGGTCAAACTAAAAGGCAAGAAGGAACTGCACAGGCAGTTCAAGCAGCATCAGGAATCCTGGGAAGAGTATAGGGACGCTGCCTGGTTATGCAGGGATGAGGTCAGGAAGGCCAAGGCGTGGCTGGAGCTGAACTTGGCAAGGGATGCTAAGAATAATAAGAAGGGCTTCTACAGTATGTCAACCAGAAAAGGAAGGTTAAAGAAAGCATACCCTCCCTGATGATCAAGAATGGCAAACTAGTAACAACAGACGAGGAGAAGGCTGAGGTTCTCAACAACTTTTTTTGCCTCTCTCCTCACACCTCCCAAGTTGAAGGACTGCAAGACGGGGACTGGGGGACAAAGTCCCTCCCACTGGAAGTGAAGACAAGGTTCGTGACCACCTGAGGAACCTGAACATACACAAGTCCATGGGACCTGATGAGATGCACCCCAGAGTCCTGAGGGAATTGGCTGATGTAGTTGCCAAGCCACTCTCCATGATACTTGAAAAGTCATGGCAGTCAGGTAAAGTCCCCGGTGACTGGAAAAAGGGAAACATCGCACCCATTTTTAAAAAGGGTAGAAAGGAGGACCCTGGGAACTACCGCCCTGTCAGTCTCACCTCTGTGCCTGGGAAGACCATGGAACAGATCCTCCTAGAAGCTATGCTAAGGCACATGGAGGACAGGGAGGTGATTTGAGACAGACAGCCTGCCTGACCAACCTAGTGGCCTTCTACAGTGGAGTGACTGCATCAGTGGACAAGGGAAGAGCAACGGATATCATCTATCTGGACCTCAGCAAGGCCTTTGACATGGTCCCCCACAACATCCTTCTCTCTAAGTTGGAGTGATACAGATTGGATGGGTGGACTGTTTGGTGGTTAGGGAACTGGCTGGATGGTCGCATCCAGAGGGTAGTGGCCAATGGCTCGATGTCCAGACGGAGAGGGGTGACAAGTGGTGCCCCTCAGGGATCCATACTGGGACCGGTGCTGTTCAACATCTTCATCAATGACATAGACAGTGGGATCAAACGCACCCTCAGCAAGTTTGAAGATGACACCAAGCTGAGTGGTGCGGTTGACAGGCCAGAGGGACGGGATGTCATCCAGAGGGACCTGGACAAGCTAGAGAGGTGGGCCCATGAAAACCTCATGAAGTTCAACAAGGCCAAGTGCAAGGTCCTGCACTTGGGTTGGGACAGTCCTCGTTATCAATACAGGCTGGGGGATGATGTGATAGAGAGCAGCCCTGCGGAAAAGGACTTGGGGGTACTGGTGGATGAAAAGCTGGACATGAGCCAACAATGTGCACTTGCAGCCCAGAAGGCCAATTGCATCCTGGGCTGCATCAGAAGAACCGTGGCCAGCAGATGAGGTGATTCTCCCCCTCTACTCTGCTCTTGTGAGACCCCACCTGGAGTACTGCGTCCAGCTCTGGAGCCCTCAGCACAAGAAGGACATGGACCTGTTGGAGGGGGTCCAGAGGAGGGCCACGAAGATGATCAGAGGGCTGGAGCACCTCTCCTATGAGGACTGGCTGAGAGAGCTGGGGTTGTTCAGCCTGGAGAAGAGAAGGCTCCGGGGAGACCTTATAGCGGCCTTCCAGTACCTGAAGGGGGCCTACAAGAAAGCTGGGGAGGGGCTGTTTGCAAGGGCATGTAGCAATAGGACGAGGGGCAATGGTTTTAAACTAGAGCAGGGTAGGTTTAGATTAGACATTAGGAAGAAGTTCTTTACAATGAGGGTGGTGAGACACTGGAAGAGGTTGCCCAGAGAGGTGGTGGAGGCCCCATCCCTGGAGACATTCAAGGCCAGTCTTGATGAGGCTCTGAGCCATCTGATCTAGTTAAAGATGCCCCTGCTTAGTGCAGGGGGGTTGGACTAGATGACCTTTGAAGGTCCCTTCCAACCACCACATTCCATGATTCTACGGTGACCCTGCCATTATAAAAAAATATATTGATGTAGGTGATGACTTTGGTTTTACTATCTCTCTTTAGTGATAGTGCCAACAGAGCACAGTGTCACTAAATTAAAACTTGCTCTCAAATTAATAGTCCAGAGCCAAGCACCTTTGGAATTCATCAGTCATGGTGGGGTCAGTTTGGACTTCTCTATCAGGTCCTTATAATGTGTCAAAAAAATTTCCAGGTTATACTTAATTTTGGGATCAGGTCAGGACCTGCACTCAGATTTTTTGCATCACCCATGTTTAATTAAACTGAGTATGGATTATAAATGAGTGCTCTCATCGTGACCTGCCTGCCCTGGTTTACCTTATGAAATCTAAACAAATCAAACACAAGATAGTCAAGACATAAGTATAATCCTTCAATAGTAATTATCTTACATTTTCCATTCCATTTATTAACAGAAGTTCACTCCTAAAAGCAGCAAGCAACCAAGTTGCAATTTGGAATCATTACATCAATACCATTAAAAGTCCTGATGTGCTGCATGTCCAACCCATAAATATCGGTCTGCTAAGTGTTCACCATCTGTTCTGTTACCCTCACAGTAAATAATCACAGTTGCAGCATTTAAATCAAAAACATGCTGAGAAATTTCTGTGCTCATTATCAGACAGCAGTTCAGCTCATCACAGTATTTCTGTTCTGGTTTGAGGTAAAACAGAACCAATTTTCTGTTTCGTAATTTTAATTTTTAGCTGGGCCTCTTCTAACTGGCTAAACCCTGAAATTAACATCATATTTTTCAGAAACTGTTCACTCTCAGAGTGATAAGACCTGATTATACCAAAGAATGGTATGCACAGAGGCTCATGCTTATACTTATTGCTATAACAACCAAGGTCAGTTAACTTCGCTATTTGCCTGTTAGAGGGTCAGAAGTGGAGAAGCATAGAGGGGTCACACCTATAGGGAGGAGCGGACAGGACAGGTGACCCAAAACTGACCAGCAGGGTATTCCATCCCATCTGCATCACGCTCAGTATAAAAGCTAAGGGATCAAAGGGGCAAGGCTGCTCTGGCTCGCTCTCTTTTCTTCAATGGCCAACATCTGAGGAGGACCCTGTCTGTTCATCTGCCTTTGATCCCGATCCGAGCATTCCTGATGCTAGTTCTGGAATTCAGCTCCTATTCGTCACTGACTCCAGTCTGGGACTTTCCCTGTGTCTGCTGGTGATGCGATCATCATCCTGGGAGCTGGATACGGTTTTATATCTATTGTATACTTTTTTTTTATTCTATTATTATTTACTATTTTTCTTATTTATTATTATTTTCATTAAAGTAGTTTAGTTCTTTTTCTAAACTCGTAAATCTCCTTATCTCTTCCTCTCCTCTCTGAGGAGAGGGGGGGGGAGGACTATCTGTCGTTCTGATTGGCCAATCCGGCCAAAACCACGACAGATTTATTGGCGCCCAATGTGGGGCCCGACTGTGGCCCAACTGTGGCCCTACCAGAGTTCTGATAGATGGTCTGAATAGTTTGAATTCCAGCTTGCTCAGAGATTGATACAGACAGCTCATATCATGTCATTGCTAAACAGATTATTGCATCGTCTCTTTGTAGGGATTACTTTAAAGTTAATTGATACGACAATGCTTAGCTTGCCTTATGTGTTGCATTGCTTGCTTGCTCTTTGTGTCTGTATGCGGTGGTTCAAACATGCTATTTTGCTGCTGTTTTTAATTCTGATCCACGCTGTGATTGAATGTATAGCTTCTTTACCTTCATACCTTGGGCATTACGTAATGGATTCTGTTACTACTTACACTAATTATACTTTGAATTTTACCATGGACATATTCACTTCGCCCTTTACTTCTTATGTCAAATTGTCACCATCAGAGCCAGGAGAGGCATCTCCTCTGGGTATCATGAATGACAGTTGCATTCCTAAAATCATGCTTTTGGTGTCGATTTTCCTGCATGGGTTGCAGGGGTGGTTTCTCTTTAAATCTTGGTGCAGGAATAGGTGTAGTACGATATGCACTGACACTACTCAACTCCATCGGCACCAGTACAAGTTACCCCGGTGACCAGAAGGAAAAAGAAGAGGTCAGTAAGTTCCTCTGTCCCTTGTGATAAAGACCAAGTAAAGCCAGGTAGCAGGGGGGAGGACTCTTCTGATGAAGATCGAGGAAAGAGTTCTTCTAAAGACGATAGGGGAGAGGCTCCTGCATCAGCCCAGGAGGAGGAATCAGATACAGAGGTGATCATTAAATCCTTCTCTATGAAGGATCTGCAAAATATGAGAAAGGATTTTACCCGGAATGATGGTGAGACACTTGTCTCCTGGTTGCTCCGATGCTGGGATAATGGGGCTGATAGCATGGAGTTAGATGGTAGCGAAGCTAGGCAGTTAGGAAATCTGGCCAGAGAGGGAGGTATAGATAAAGCTCTTGGGAAAAAGTCACAGGCTCTCAGTCTCTGGAGGCGACTCGTATCAGCCGTAAAAGGCAGATATCCTTTTAAGGATGATATTGAATGCCGCTCGATTAAATGGACCAGCGTAGAGAAAGGTATTAAGTACCTGAGAGAAATGGCTGTGAAAGAGGTGATTTATGGTGACTGGGAAGTGAATGTAGATCCTGATGAAATGCCATGTAGATGACCTATGTTGCGAAAGTTTGTACAGAGTGCACCACCAATGTATTCCCATACCTTGTCAATGCTGATCTGGGGAGGAGTTGATGATGATTCACTAACTAAATGAACTGGCTAACAGATTGCGACAGTACGAAGACAGTCTTTCTCGTCCCCTCACTGTAGCAGCTGTGGAATGATTAACTGATAAAACTGAGAAAATGATTGAGAAAAATGAGAAACTGTTTGATAAACTGTTTGATAAACTATCTAGGATGGAGGAGAGATCTTATTCTTCCCCTGCACAGACCCGTGTTGCAGCCATTAGGAGAAGACCCCCTCCTACGAGACCGACTCAGAGGAAACAGAACACACTACGAAATATCCTGTGGTTTTGCCTCTGTGACTATGGAGAGGACATGAATAAGTGGGATAAAAGACCTACCTCGGCCCTACAGGCAGGAGTAAGTGAGTTGCAAGGTAACACAGATAGAAGAACAAATTATTCCAGGAGGACTGCTGCTCCAGTCCGCAGGGGGAGGTTCTCTAGTCCAGGTAGAAACTCATCTACTAATGATAGACATTAGAGGTGCCCTGCCTCCAGCCAGGAGGAGGAAAGGGACAACCAAGTGTATTGGACTGTGTGGATTCGATGGCCTGGCACATTAGAGCCACAAAAATATACAGCCCTTGTGGACACTGGTGCACAGTGTACCCTATTGCCATCGAATCATAAAGGGACAGAATCTGTGACTATTTCTGGAGTGACAGGTGGGTCTCAAGAACTGACTATACTGGAGGCTGAAGTGAGCCTGAGTGGGAATAAATGGGAGAAGCACCCCATTGTAACTGGCCCAGATGCTCCGTGCATCCTTGGCATAGACTTCCTCAAAAGACGGTATGTCAAAGACCCGAAAGGGTATCGATGGGCTTTTGGTATAGCAGCTGTAGAGACTGAGGACATTACACAACTGTCTACCTTACCTGGCCTTTCAGATGACCCTTCTGTGGTGGGACTGCTGAAGGTTAAAGAACAGCAGGTGCCAACTGCTACTGCCACAGTGCATCGGTGACAGTATCGCACTAACCGAGACTCCCTGATTCCCATCCAGAACCTGATTCGTCAGCTGGAGACCCAAGGAGTGATCAGCAAGACTCGCTCACCCTTTAACAGCCCAATATGGCCAGTGCAAAAGTCTGATGGAGACTGGAGATTAACAGTAGACTATCGTGGCCTGAATGAAGTCACACCACCGCTGAGCGCTGCTGTGCCAGACATGCTAGAACTGCAGTATGAACTGGAGTCCAAGGCAGCCAAGTGGTATGCCACAATTGATATAGCTAATGCATTTTTCTCTATGCCTTTAGCAGCAGAGTGCAGGCCACAGTTTGCTTTCACCTGGAGGGGTGTCCAGTACACCTGGAATCGACTGCCCCAGGGGTGGAAACACAGCCCCACCATTTGCCATGGACTGATCCAGACTGCCCTGGAGAAGGGTGGAGCTCCAGAACACCTGCAATACACTGATGACATCATTGTGTGGGGTAATACACCAGAAGAAGTTTTCAAGAAAGGTAAGAAGATAATCAAGATTCTTCTGAAAGCAGGTTTTGTTGTAAAAAGAGGTAAGGTCAAGGGACCTGCATGAGACATCCAGTTCTTAGGAATTAAGTGGCAAGATGGTCACCGCCAGATCCCAATGAATGTGATAAATTAAATAACAGCTATGTCCCCACCTCCTAACAAAAAGGAGACACAAGCCTTTTTAGGCGTTGTGGGTTTCTGGAGAATGCACGTTCCAGGTTATAGTCAGATTGTGAAACCTCCCTATGAAGCGACTCGAAAGAAAAATGAGTTTACGTGGGGTCCTGAGCAACGACAGGCCTTTGAGCAAATTAAACAAGAGATTGTGCATGCAGTAGCCCTTGGGCCAGTCCAAACAGGACAGGACATTAAAAATGTGCTCTACACTGCAGCCGAGGACAATGGCCCTACCTGGAGACTCTGGCAGAAAGCACCAGGGGAGACTCAAGGTCGACCCCTGGGATTCTGGAGTCGAGGGTACAAAGGCTCTGAGGCCAACTATACCCCAACTGAGAAAGAGATCTTGGCAGCATATGGAGGAGTCAGAGCTGCTTCAGAGGTCATTGATACCGAAGCACAACTCCTCCTGCTGCCCCGATTACCAGTGCTGGGCTGGATGTTCAAGGGTCAAGTTCCTTCTACTCATCATGCCACCAATGCTACCTGGAGTAAGTGGGTTGCCTTAATCACTCAGCAAGCTCGAATAGGAAACCCCAATCGTCCAGGAACTGTAGAAGTGATCACAAGCTGGGCTGAAGGCAAAGACTTCACAATGCCACCAGAGGAGGTGGTGACTCGTGCTGAGGAGGCCCCACCATATAATGAACTCTCAGATAATGAGAAACAGTATGCTCTGTTCACTGATGGATCTTGTCATATTGTAGGAAAACACAGGAAGTGGAAAGCTGCTGTGTGGAGTCCTACACGATGAGTTGCAGAAGCTACTGAAGGACAAGGTGAATCAAGCCAGTTTGCAGAGGTGAAAGCCATTCAGCTGGCTTTGGACATCGCCGAGCGAGAAAGATGGCCAGTACTTTATCTCTACACTGACTCATGGATGGTGGCAAATGCTCTGTGGGGATGGTTACAGCAGTGGAAGCAGGGCAACTGGCAGTGCAGAGGTAAACCAATCTGGGCTGCTGAATTATGGCAAGATAATGCTGAGCGGCTAGGGAAACTAGTCGTGAAGGTACGCCATGTAGATGCCCACATACCCATGAGTCGGTCCACTGAGGAACATCAAAACGATCAGCAAGTGGACCAGGCTGCTAAGGTTTTCAAGACAGATTTGGACTGGGAACATAAAGGTGAACTATTTTTAGCTTGGTGGGCCCATGACACCTCAGGTCATCAAGGAAGGGATGCAACATATAAGTGGGCTCGTGACCGAGGGGTGGATTTAACCATGGACGCTATTGCGCAGGTTATCCACGACTGTGAAACATGCACCGAAATCAAGCAAGCTAAAAGGTTAAAACCTTTGTGGTATGGGGGACGATGGCTGAAATGTAAGTATGGGGAGGCTTGGCAAATTGACTATATCACACTCCCTCAAGAACATCAGGGTAAGCGCTATGTGCTTACTATGGTGGAAGCAAGCACTGGATGGTTGGAAACCTATGCCGTACCCCATGCTACTGCCCGGAATACCATCCTGGGCCTTGAAAAGCAAGTCTTGTGGCAACATGGTACTCCAGAAAGAATTGAATCAGACAATGGGACTCATTTCAAAAATAATCTTATAAGTGTTTGGGCAAAAGAACATGGCATTGAGTGGGTATATCATATCCCCTGTCATGCACCAGCTTCTGGGAAAATTGAGCGATACAATGGACTATTAAAAACCACCCTGAAATCAATGGGGGGTGGAACCTTTAAAACCCTCACAGTAAATAATCACAGTTGCAGCATTTAAATCAAAAACATGCTGAGAAATTTCTGTGCTCATTATCATACAGAGCAGTTCAGCTCATCACAGTATTTCAAAATAGGTCTTCATTATTTTCCATCTGGGAATATTACAAGCAAGTAACAAAACACATGTATACACACTTGGGACATCTGAGAACATTTCTAAATCTCAACAGTATTTCTTCTTATGCTAGTTAGACTTTCCATAGTAGCATTTTATACAACTAATAATGATGAACTGGTAATTGTGCCAGTGCCAGAAAGAAAAGCAGCAGCCTTTCTATGGATTGCACAGGGACTCAGTTCAGGCTTAGTCAACTCAGCCTCAGAGCCACTCAGTTTACACTGGGTGCATTTAGTGGTTTAGTATAGGTATAGCTTAGTCACTGCCATCCTAATATGACTTCATTATCTCATCTGTATACTCCTGATGGTAACTGGATATCTAACCTTACACTGGAGAGGACAGAAGTTATTTCTTTAAACTCACTTCCAATTTTCCAGTAATTTTGATTTTTGGCCAGTTTGAAATGTTAGGAATATGTAATTGGAAATTAATGGTTAAGATTATAAAATATTTGTGCTTTCAGTGCTGCAGCATTTTTAGTGAATTAGCCTCGGTGTTTACAAGAAACTCGCAAAGTTAAACCTACAAAGCTTTAAAGTGAATTGTACCGTTTGTATAATTCTCTGAGGAGGAAAATGTTTTTGCAAGTTTCTTGGCATGGCTTTGAAATTGTTAGAGCCTTTCATTTACTCAGCAGTGTGCATTGTTAAAAGTAAAACTTCCCCTGTGCTCTAATTTTTGGCCCAGTTAATCTTTCGGGAATGCTGAAAACAGGGCTTTAATTAGCAAGTTTATCAGTTAACCCAGTCACTCATCGCAGTGCTTATCTGATACTGTGTCCATGCAGGCACTTGGGAACATCAGAAAAAGACCGACTTGTCAGTGGGACAGTTAAGAGGATCTCGGTGGCAAGGGAAAAAGAGACCACAGAAATGGATGGCATTAAATGATATTTGATAAAAATCCGAAAGGAATTATCTGACCGAAGTAGCCTAGCATATGAGTGGATTTCTCTTGTATTTCTCCCTGTTATGTCACCCACAAGACAGTGGAAGTGAATGGTCCCTCGCAGTGTGAAAGTAGGGCCTGGTGTGATTGAAGTCCTTCACTGGGGAGGTGCTGACTGAGCTAAGAATAAAACTGTACTGATGCTGTCATCGCAAGAACAGTTGGCTGAAGCCAGTGTGGGGGACACAGCCAAAGTGCTCATTAAGCTCTTTTGCTGTCTTCAGCAACACAGATTTAGTGAGCAATCTTCTCCCCCTACTTGCCTCTGTTTTTTCTGTTTTCTGTTTAAGGGAAAGAGGGTGTGTGTATATGAGTGTTGTTGAGGTGCTGATGTTGGTTTTAGGAAGAGTGGACAGAATGTCATACATGCTTGCCTGTAAAGGGAACTGGGAAGAATAATGGATGAAGACTTTCTGGTGTATGGCCGTAGCAGAGGAAACCCATGATGATTTGTCTTGGGGATGAAAAGGGAAGACACCTTGTTTCCATAGGGTGAGCCTGTAATCACAGACCTCTTCTAGCAGCAAGTGTCTCAAGCTACAGTTCATGCAGCATTCAATCATTAGCAGTAATTGTTATGTGAGTACTTCAGTCTGCACCAGGTGAACTCTGTGACCAGTCAGGCAGGGCTTATCCCATGGCTTTAGAGGCCCTGGCTGGTCCTCTGAAACAATTAAATAACAGTACCCAAGGACTTAGGGGGAAATTAAAAAATAAGCCAAACCAAAAGAACTTAAGTGATCTGCTCCAGGTACTCCTGCTTAGTAATAAACATGGAAAATAAAAAATAAAATCAGAAAATAAACATGGAAATTGCAAAGAATGAAGGCTATTAAAAAAAACCACAAAAAACATTTGGGGGAGAGATGGACTTTCATTTTATTATTCACTTTACTTCATTTGCATTTGTGAAATGGTCTGTAACACTTTGTGTTCAGTTTAGTCTTTCACATGGCATCATTTGTGGTTCAGAATTCTTACTCACCTCATTTTTTTCCCTAAACAAACATGTACCATTCATGCAGTTCTAAAACTTTCTTGTCAGCAAAAAAATCTGTAGCTCTCATCAGTGCAAGGAATTCTGATATTAAAAACATGAATCACTTTGCTATCTTAAAATGAACCCATTAGCATGTGGCTGAAGAGTAAGTTTGAGAAAGAAATCGCATTAAGAGGATGGAGTGTCTACCTGGTGCCAAGAAGGCTTACTCAAGCAGTTCTGATGAGTTGATAGCTGAAATGTTTATGCTTTTATTCACATAGATAGCATATGAAAGACATCTATTTTAAACAACAGATAATCCAAGTGGTGCATTTAGTTTGTGATGTAACTGTGGCTGGTGTTCTAGGGCTTGCAGGGTTTGCTCCTGCTCTTATTGACTTAGCTGGGCTCTGCAAAGCTAGGCCCTTGACTTCTTTCCAACCTGAAAACAAAGGAAAAAAAAAAAACACAAACAAAAAAGGAAGACGTACTGGCTGTAAATTTCGTGTTCCTGCTGATGCAGGAATACAAATGCCAAGCATTGTAATGATTTTCACTCCACTGCTAAGATGTGTAAAGTCATGAAGAGTTCTGTTTATAAATAGAAAATGTGGGTCTCAGGAATGTCTTAGTGTTTAACACTGTGATATACAGGATTTAATGAAGCCCAGTTCCAAATGGCCGTTTGATTTGATGCAAGAATTTAAATGTCATCAGCAACTTCACTCTGGGGGATCCTTCAGACCTCATTTCCTAATTTTTCTTACGTTCTGTCACCTCCTTCAAACTGCCACACTCGCTGCCTTTCATTGTTCATTTCCCCCAGCAGCTCTTATCTTGTTTTTCTCATTCTTTCTCTGGGAAAAGGAATAATGTTGTCACTACATTATCCTTTAAAAAAGAAAACTACATTTTTTTTCCCGCCTGGATCACTTAATATGCCCAGATTCAAATCTTGGCTGCCTATTGAGACCAGTGGTTTGTGTGTCCAGTCTTACATTTTTAGCCTTTTTCTCCACTTTACTGTAATCCCAGAATGTGTAAGGGACTTTTTAAACATAGAGTATACATAAAAAGAGCCTAGATACTTCTTGCAGCCTCTGGGCATTTTCACCTGTCTATGGAAGGGTATTCATTTTGATACAGAATCATAGAATGGTTGGGGTTGGAAGGGACCTTAAAGATCATCTAGTTCCAACCCCCCTGCCATGGGCAGGGACACCTCCCACTAGACCAGGCTGCTCAAAGCCCCATCCAGCCTGGTCTTGAACACTTCCAGGAATGGGGCATCCACAGCCTCCCTGGGCAACCTGTTCCAGTGCCTCACCACCCTCACAGTAAAGAATTTCTTCCTAATATCCAACCTAAATCTACCCTCTTTCAGTTTTAAACCGTTAATATAGCTTCTCAGACATTCAGAAAGTGCATTGAACTAGAGTGGTGAAAATAAAACAAGCAGAAATGAAACATTAAAATATTTATTTGACATCTGTTTATCCTATACTTAACTACTTTCATCCTTTCTTACAAATCCCCTCCCCCGGTAATCATAGGTTAGTAGGCCATTATAATAATTTCTAGATGTATGTTACTGTCCAGACTATTCCAAAACCACAAGAGGCTAGTCCAGCTTCTTGTATTTACTACATCTGAATTTATCCTTAGCTGGGGCAACCTTTTGTTGATGAGCTTCCCATGCAAACAAATTACCCGTGTCTTTGTAGAACAGCTGATTGAAAAATTAAGCTGTGTAAACTTTTCAATCTTTTTCTCCAAAGGAGTGACATTTTCCCAAGCCGCTTGGTAGTTTCTGTGATAGATTATGTAGCTAGTGTTATGACAGATCCTCAGTTTGTATCACCGTTCATCGCTGTAAGTATTTGTCAAGGACTGCACAACAGTGACTACCATGTGCCATCTCTGTTTGGGATTGCTCATGACATCCTAGGATTTTGGCTTCTTGGTGCCCTGGGTCTGGGTCTTGCTCTAGGTTTTTTCTTGTTTGATCTCTCATGTGACACAGAGCTATAGCCATTTTTTATTCCATCTCATTCAGAGACCTATTGCCAAAATTCCAAGGAAAGGATATGTATTAACAGTGATAGCATACTCAGAGCAGGGAAAGGCAAAGAAGTCATTTAGTCCTTTCCCGATGTCATTCATGAAAGATATTTGTTCTTAAATTCTCCCATGATGCTAATACCACAACTTCCCCAGTCAAGTGATTGACAGTGGTTAGTACTAGAAGGGTTATCCTAATGCCTTCTCAAATATCCCTTGAGGCATTCCTTCTCCTATTGACCTTCTTAGCAACAGCCTAGATGCCAGATGATTGTTATTCTGTTTTCAACAAGTTTTCTCTTATCTAAGCTACAGTCCCAGGGTAATTCAATCACTTATTCCAAGTTTTTTAGATGTCTATTAACCATTGTAGACCTCCTTTGGATTTTTCCTTCATCTGGTCCACTCTCTCTGAAATTGATTAAACCTGTGTTCCAGCTGAGGCCTTCCCACAATGAAAAGACTACTTTGTGTCTTTTGCAGGCTAAACTGCTGTTTAAATGTCTCACAGTGGAATTAGTCTTTTCTTAGCATGACATTTTTGACTCATGTGCAGCTTGTACCTGTTGCTCACTATCCTGTATTTTTAAAGTGGATAACCCCTCCCTAAGAGCACTGTCCATTATATTTTGTCCATTTTATATATATATATATTGTCCATTATATTGTTTTTTATACTGTTTCTTCAAATTGCCAAGATCATATTGAATTCTATCACATCCCTCAAGCCTGATGTTAACTATAAATTTGAAAAACAGTTTCTTTCATCCTCCAGGTCAATAATTATAGTATCAGACCCAGGATATGCTCCTTCATAAGGCTTGTTAATTGTTAGCTTTTTGGTATCAGCTGCCTTTGCACATTTTTCTTACTAGTTATGCTCCCACTTTTTAGTCACTTTTTTCAGACTAGGCCTGATGAAACGGTGATCTGTGACCGGGTCACATCTGTTAGGATTTATTTGATCAGGCATAGCATTTTGAAAAACAGTCTGTATTGGTCCAATGGATTATATGGTTGGAAATGAAGGTGGCAGATGACTTCATGCTGTTCCAGAACATCATCTGAAGTAGTGTCAACAGCCTTACTGAAGTTCAGACAGACAATTCCTCTGCTTTTTCCCCATCTAAACAATCTCTTACCCAACACAGAAGAAAATTCGATGGGATCCTGACTGGTCTGTCTTAGCTGTTGCTTATTTGTTCCAGGTGCTTGCAAACTATTGCCTTCATGATGTATACCTTTTTTTTTCCCCTCTTTTTTTTTTTCTGGAAAGCGAAGTTAAGCTTACTAGTCTAACATTCTCTGATTCCCTTTTTTTCCCCCCCATATTTTAAGGGCAGACATCACATTTCCCATTTCTGGAACCTCACTGATCCCTGCAGTTTTTAAAATATTATTGGAAACTGTGATGAGTGCTCCAGACAGGTTTTCAAGTTTCCTAGAACTAGATTTTAAATCCAGATGATTTGAAACCATCCAATTTATCTAATGACTCTCTGGTATTAATTCTGATATTGTAATCATGACTGAGCCTTTTAGAAGCATCTGAAACAAAAAAAGCATTACCTGCTATGATCTATGGTATATTCAGTATCTTTTGTCTTTCTCATTAAGTAGCAAGCCAACATTTCTCCTGGTTATCCTCTGACTCTAATGGGTTTGTAGAACAAATGTGATGATAGTTTCTTTTCAGCCCACATTTGAGCTGTAGTTGTACTTCATTTTGTGTGTGTGCCATAATGACTTGTCCATACATGTTCAGGTTCCTTTACATTCCTCCCAAATACTCTCAGTTTTCAGTTTCTATGGGCTCCTTTTGTGTGCAACTTTTTTTTTTGTTTGAAGTCAATAAAAACCTTCTGCTTTAGTAACAATAATATCTTTTTTGTTTTGACAATTCCTTGAAATGTATTGCTATATTTTTCTATTTTCAGTGAAACAGAACCATGAAAATAATCTGGTACTGGTCAATGTCAAGCTAATATCCTGGGGTTCCCAGACTAAAAGCAAAACTCATTATTAAGAAAATATTAAAAATAACACACAGGCTCAAAGAACAGTTAGACCTCATGATGCTATTGTCACAGCCCTTCAGCTAAGTGTAGTGTCTACACTATTTATACTTTGCCCCATACACACACACACGTCACTTGGAGCAGAGGGGTGTGTAGGGGAAGTTGGTTTTCCCCGCGTGGGAAATATTATACATTTAATCTTTATATAACAAATTTTGTCACTTTGACTCTTGAAAAGGCCAGATCATGGCTCTATTGAGATGAGGAATAGTTTTCATCTTTATTTCATCAGGGCTAAGATTTTACCTAGAAGACTGTTCTCACTATCTTTCCACACTGTGCTTACTAACTGAGAATGATCCCATCTGTTGTGATACTAGCAACAGAGACTGCTGCATTTTCACTTCAGCCAGAGTACTTTTTCTACTGTTGTGTTGCTAAATAATTCATGTTGCACACCACTTAAAGCAACAGTTTATGAAAGCCACAAGGATAAAATAGCCACTCTCACTTTACCATCAAATATAGAATCATAGAATGGTAAGAGTTGGAAAGGACCTTAAAGATCATATAGTTCCAACCCCCCTGCCATGGGCAGGGACGCTTCCCACTAGACCAGGCTGCTCAAAGCCCCATCCAGCCTGGCCTTGAACACTTCCAGGGATGAGGCATCCACAACTTCTCTGGGCAACCTGTTCCAGTGCCTCACCACCCTCACAGTAAAGAATTTCTTCCTAATAGTTAATCTAAATCTCCCCTCTTTCAGTTTAAAACCATTACCCCTCATCCTATCTCTACACTCCCTCATAAAGAGTCCCTCCCCACCTTTTCTGTAGGCCCCCTTTAGGTATTGGAAGGCTGCTATAAGGTCTCCCCGGAGTCTTCTCTTCTCCAGGCTGAACAACCCCAACTCTCTCAGCCTGTCTTCATAGGAGAGGTGCTCCAGCCCTCTGATCATTTTTGTGGCCCTCCACTGGACTCATTCCAACAGGTCCATGCCCTTCTTATGTTGGGGGCCCCAGAGCTGGACATAGTACTCCAGGTGGGGTCTCACAAGAGCAGAGGAAGATCACCTCCCTCAGCCTGCTGGCCATGCTTCTTTTGATGCAGCCCAGGATGCGGTTGGCTTTCTGGGCTGCAAGCACACATTGCCAGCTCATGTTGAGCTTCTGTCATAGTTTGGGTGGGATTGCCCAATGATGAGATGACGAATGCTCTCCCCCACCTCTTACTCCAAGGAGAGGAAGGAGAGAGATAGATTTATGAGTTTAGAAAAAAACTAAACTATTTGAATGAAATACTAATAATAAAATAAAAAGAAAATAATGAAATAGATACAATATATATAAATACATACAAAACCATATCAAGTTCCCAGAAAGACATCCACAGCAGGCACTGGGGATGTCCCAGACTGGACTCAGCAACGGATGGGAACTGGATTCTGGATCTAGATTCAGGAACCACAGATCGGGATCAAAGGCAAACAGACAGAATCCTCCTTAGATATCACTCATTAAAGGAAGAGAGACATTGAAGAGCCAACTTAGCCCCCTTCATCCCTCAGCTTTTATACTGAGCATGGCACATGGGATGGAATACCCTATTGGTCAGTTTTGGGTCATCTGTCCTCTCCTCCCCACAGGTGCAACCCCTCCATCGGGTAAACAACCAAGTCAGCTGACCCTGGTTGCCACAGCAATAAGTATAAGCAAGAGTCTCTCACTGAACAGAAAGTTGGCTCTGCTTCTCTCCAAACCAGGACAGCTTCTCATCAACCAACACCCCCAAGTCCTTCTCCTCAGGGCTGCTCTCAATCCATTCTCCACCCAGCCTGTATTTGTGCATGGGATTGCCTTGACCCATGTACAGGACCTTGTACTTGGCCTGGTTGAACTTCATGAAGTTCGCATGGGCCCACCTCTCAAGCCTGTCCAGGTCCCTCTGGATGGCATCACTTCCCTCCAGCGTGTGTCACAGCTCTTCCATTTTCAGTGTAGCATAGACATCGTGTGAAGAAATTTAAATATGTAGGAGTGAAAAACTGAATCAGAAGTATATGAGAAAATACAGAAGGAGTAGAACAAGAGAGACAATAAAGCAGGGTAGAAAAATTTTGATTCCAGAGTATTGCAGAAAATTGCCTATTCTGTCAGATAAACTCTCAAGGATAGCTCCTGCAAAGAGGAAATTTCTTATAAATGGCAATACAGTCAGTAACCAAGTGGTCTCCAAGGAGTCCCACAAGCCAACAAGAATTAATTTTGGCAGACTGTAGCTCTTAAAACTTTGGGTGAATGTGGAACGTTGTGGTTTTATCTGCCTCTGATGCAATGTTTACTTGTGCGTCTCTCCCAGATGTACAGCATTGCAAGTTGAATTATTTAGGGTTTCATCAGATGTGATTAATTCTTCTGGGGTTTCCTGTCTAACCACATGGAGGTTATTACCCATGTATCCTTTTTCAAAAACTATATACATACAATCTTTTTATGGAATAAGAACAAAAGAGAGCATAACTTCATAGTGCTTTTTTTCTTCTCTTCTTAGAAATACAAGATATTTGATAATTTATTTCGAAGTACTTTGCATTTGCATGTACTGCTCCTTAGTGCCAAGTCCTGAGGGCTTGTGACCAGCTCTATTTGTAGATTGTGTTTCCACAGAATGCAGAGAAGCGAAGCGGCATGGCAGAAGATCTTTTATTCTAGTGCTTGAAGTAAGCTGCTGTGGGATGGTACCTCTGAGAACAAAGAAAGAAAGATCACTGATCATGATTCAACATCTTCAAATTCTTCTCAGTAAAAATTCTTGCCACCTACTCTCTCCTCCTTACTTTTGTCCCATCCCTGTTTTAAATGAGTTCTTCCAGAAGAGACCAGGGTAAATATGACTGTAAAGGTGCAGATGTAAAAGTAAAAGATAACATACTGCTATGTTTTTTTAACAATTAGATTACTAGGAGTGACTTTGAAACTGGAGGCTATGTGAAATTCATGCGTGCAAAGAAAATGTGTGGCAGATGCCTCAATGACATGGCATGGATATTCGCACATCACTTATTTTGGTGCTGGAAACTGCACAGTTATAACTGTGGTGTGGCATGAAATCCTCCATAAAGCAAATTTAACTTGAAAACTTGAAGTTGTCTTGAAAGACTTGGCTGAGGTTTAACAGCTCAAAAAACCCAGCTGATCATTATTGTGAAACAAAAGACGGTTCAGTCAATTCTATATATAATCCTGATTCCTAGGCCTCCTGGGATGTTTAAAGCAAGAAGAGAGAGAACATTGTCAGACTGCCATCTGAAAAATACATATATCTTCTCCCTACTGAGAGCCCTTGCATTACAATTATTGTCTTTTCCTACTGAACACTAAATTTGGACTGTTTTGGGTTCTATTTATGTCTCTGTGGGGAGTGATGGTCATTGCAGAAATCTAGTCTCCTTTTCCAAAATACTTCTGACACACAAAAACATTTGTCCCATCAAGGATGACAGTGTTTTCAGACACTTTCCATGGTTGTCTGTCTTTTCTTACAAAAGCAGATTTGTTTTGCATTCACTGAAGTGCATTCACTGGGTTAAGTGCATTACCATAAAACCATATCTTCAGTGCTTACCTGAGTGTTGTTTTTGTCATCATCTAGATGAGAAAAGAAGAAAGCCCTACACTTTTTCTGTGTCTGGATGATATTATAAATAATTAAAAATGTCTACATCATTTCTTACACAAATCATATCCGATTCTAGGAGTGATACTCCAGTTTTCTTTCCTCATCTTCTGGATTCAGTGCAAAATAAGGCAAATTAATTACCTTTCCAGAGGATATTTAGGATTTCCAAGAGATACTGGACTAGTGTGCCTTGGCAGCTTCTTTCTGTTTGATAAATGTATAAATCCATAGTCTGATGTGTAATTTAGAGTGCTCCTGGCACAAGGTTAGTATTCCTTCTCTTCCTGAGACACTTTTATGAATTGTATATCTTAACATTTAAAAGAGTCTTTCAATTGATTGTGATTAAGAATCAGGTAATAATGTACAGATTTTTCTAGGCAGTTTATCTGAACCTGTATGCATTTGAATAATGGGATTTTACTGGGAAAATTGTTTAGAGGTGTATGCAGAAAAATGTATGGTAGAAATTCTTGAGTTCCTTTCCAAGCAGAGAACAGATTAGGGAACAAGACGAACGTGTTTTGAATGGGTATGATCTGTGCTTTTAAGCACATCACATTCTTGGTCGCTCATCCAACTGATCACATCTCAGTAGCATAGCTTAAATTTCAGATATGCAAAAACACTTGATGAACTAAGCAAGTATCTCAATTCGGTGAATATCAAGTAAGTTCAGTGAAAACAATCTATTCACAGATGTGTGATAAGTAGAGAAGGAGCTTAAAACTCATGGAATTACTCATTCGTAGCAAATTAATCACTGAGTATGAGATGTGGTCCACTTCCAACCAGAAAGAGCACTGTCTTTGATAAAGACAAGATACTGAATTGCACATATTCCATTGTTACATCTATCTCCTACTTTCTAAGATATTTCCTGTAACATGCTGTAAAATTCTATAGCACCCCCCTCTGAAATGTGTATTTCTCAAGTTCCTTTTCTCCTTTATTTGTAAATATTTACAGAGAATTTCTAAATAAGTGTAAAGGGTAGAATGGAGTTGATTAATTGATCATTCTGTTAGAACAAAATAAAATCCTCTCTGAACATATTAAAGCTTAGAAAAAGTCCCATATTTAATTTTTGGGAAAGCCAGAGTCAATTTAGGGCCTCTTTCATGGTGCACTGAAATTAAATAGAATGAAAAGTTTGGATCAGATCCACATTCCCTAAATGGCCCCTCTACCTTTATGTCAATCTTTAAGATTAATCATAATGGTTGTGTTTATACTGATGGGCTGGAGCAGCCTGAAGGTTGAACTGGAGACTAAATTCACTGCCTGCCATAGTATTTGCCAGTGGGAGCAAGTCTAGGAAGTAGGATTTGTCTCTGAACGAATTCAGAAAGTCTATGGAAAAGTCTGATCAGGTGAATGAGAAGGCCAAACCCCTTAAAAAATGAATACTGAAGTTAGCACATACACAAAATCATGTGCAGGTATTCAGATGATCATTTCAGGTCTGCTTCAGTTTCCATTGAAACGGCTTTTTATCTGATTTCAGTATGCTTGGTAAGTCTACTGTTTTATTCAACTAGTATAGTTTTAAGTATGGAGTTGGCTTTCAAAGAAGCTAGCTGGTGTTTTCTACCAGCTGTATCTGATGCTGATCATAACATGTTCCCAATACACAGGAGGACAATTTTCAGTGCAGTAGTGCACCTTTCATGGATCAAAGGGATCCTCTTCATCGTGTACTGGTGAGGCTTTCCAATTGTCTACATTTCCCTTGTGCACAATTTGGTTATTTTGAGTGGTAAATGCCTCTGACAGAACTCCCCCTAACACCCCCCCAGGGGTATGGGGGGAATACCTTCCAGCTGTAGGCAGTGGAATTGTGCTGGCTTCCCGGTTGCCAAACTGTAGAACAAAAGCTGCCTTACAGCTTCTGTGTGCCCATGACATTGACTTGCAAAATGCTTCTTGGCTGTGAACATGACAAATCAAATGTACTCCTGAATCCTTACTGATGTGAAACACTCTGTATGTATGTGTGCCCAGGACACAAATACATCTTCTGTGTCTCTGACAGGTTCTGGGGCAACAAGTGGAAGATCAGCTTTTGAAAATATATTTCTCAGTGTTCTTACTTTAAATTTAAAACAGATCCTTGATATTTTTATAACAGCTTTCCATTATGTTTTATCTTAATGTTAAACTGAAGAGTGAAACTGTGGTACTGGAGCTGAGGTACCAGGTTTTGTTAGGAAAAACTTGTGTTACGCTGTAATATTTCATGGGCAGCTAATAGAGACAAGTGTTGGTTCTTTTACATGTGACAAGCTTCCTACTTGAGTGGCAAGAAGAATATGATTTGAAAAGGCAAGCAAGAGACTGTACTTGCATATCTGACCCTCCTTCACTGAAATCATAGTCCCAGCATATAGATGTGCCCATACTGTAATTGGTTTTCTTGCTCCAAGCCTCCTGT
Source organism: Fratercula arctica (assembly GCA_947846985.1). Lineage (NCBI taxonomy): Eukaryota > Metazoa > Chordata > Aves > Charadriiformes > Alcidae > Fratercula > Fratercula arctica. The sequence goes on along the minus strand of CANTUZ010000025.1, from coordinate 12,602,906 downwards.
CTTGTCTGCATGGAGGCAGAAGGCACACAACCACGAGGAAAGCCCTGGCTCCCACTCTGGTGCTGTAAAACAGCCTATGTAGCTATTTCATGACCAAGTCATGGCACCTAAGCATATAAGTTCAGAGAATGGAGAAAGCTTTTAGGAAGGGAAAGCAGCAAAGATAGATCACATAACAGCCTAAATATGTGACATATCCTTAGATAAAGCTGAAACTACAGCCAACAGCTGCTGCTGGAGTCTGCCATGGAGGTGGCATGACTAGCAAATATGCTTCCTCTGCTTGGTGTCTCGGTAGTGCTGACTGTTGAGACTAGAAGTACTCGAGAAGATCAAGAGAAATGGGTTAGTAAGGCCAAAGAAATCATATTTCATTGTTCAGAGGAGTGCTTATTGGTGCTTTTCCTTAAAAAAAAAGTTGCTAAAATCACGTTTTCAGCTCTGACTGCACCAGACCTCCACGTTAGCAAGTGCAAGTGATGATTATTCCTGATTCAGCAGAGCACTCAGGCACAGCTTAACTTCAGTTCTTAAAGAAGTTGAATTTAATACCACCTAATTAAATTCAGTAAGTACTTTGTTGAAGTGTGTCTTTGTATGATGTACAAAGTGCATCCCAAATTATGTTTTTTGTGGACTTCAGAAGTATAAATTTAGATGTTTAGAATTTAGATATTTAGACTTTAGAATATCCACAAAATATCAGTCACTGGTGCTGTTTAAATATTCAGATGTTTACAGTAAGTGACCTAAATTCTAGTCGTTGCTTGCTCTTCCAATTAGTTGTAGCTAGGGCTTTGTTACTCTAAAAACTAAAAAAGAAATTGTTTTTAATGTAAACAAACTCCTGATGCCCTGGTTAGAATATTCACATCCAGCTTTTAATAGGAACTGTTAATTTTCTTTATTTTTTTGTAAATTAATATGTGATAAACTAGTAGGAAAACGTATGGCAATTAAACAAATGTGATCTTGTGTCATGGTTTAGCCCCAGCTGGCAACAAAGAACCACATGGCTGCTCTCTCACTCCTTCCTTCTGCCCTCCCCACCCAGTGGGATGGGGCAGAGAATCTGAAGAAAAAGGCAAAACTCAGGGGTTGGGATAACAGAACAGCAAAGGAAGCACAAAACAACAACAATAATACTGATAAAGGAATATACAAGAATGATTAATACACAACTTTAACCGCTCACTGACTGGAACCCAAAATACACAGCGCTCTCTGGAGCTGTGATTTCTCAGCAGTGCTGAGATCCCTAATTCCATTTTGCTGGGCAACGTGTACCTAAAAAAAATGCAGTCCCTGTGCTGAGAGGAGATATAATAAAGACATGCTGTGTCTTTTGCTGTGCAGTTCAAGGTCATTACTCTGATCTTTTTACTTTTTAATCCTTGAAAGCATACCATTTTGAACTGAATGATGATTATATGGGCAAAGTGTCACAACATGCATATGTTATATTTGCAAGGTGCCTTATCTAGGAATAATCCTCTTACATTTTTTCTCCAGTGCCAGGACACCATACCGCACAAGCAATGTACTATAAGTATATCTTTTGCTGGTCTCCCTTCATTCTTTTGTTTAACAAAGACTGGTTTCCATCATTTGCAAGGTAAACTATAAAAATTCCCTACTAATGCTATCTGACACAGTACTGAAAAGTGAGCTGCAATATTTCAGCAGAGGACTCTTGCTTTGTACATTTGTATCACAGAATCCCAAAGTACTAATGGTATCTTTACAAGGAGGAAAAAAAAGTAGTAGTTGAAAACTCAAAGACATACCTTATCTGAATAGTGTTATTGTGAAGAAAATAGACTTGTGAACAAAAGATGGAAATTACAGAAACAGGAATCAGATATCACAGGTCCAGAAAAAGAATGGCAAATAGAATATGGGGCAAAAGACTCAAAGCCTGAGTGACAGCTCAAAGACAAGATGGGATTTCCATACATTTTCTAAACATTGCTTCTGTGCTTCCTTCAAAGAAATGTTAAAGAACGGTGAGTGTTCTATAGATAGGAAACGTGTGTGTGTAAGTAGGAAGGGGATGGATCATATTTATCCTTTTCTCACTATGATCAGTTCTATTTAAAAGTATGTGAATCTTTGGGGATGTAAATGTATATTAGCATGAAACTGAATAGTTTCAAGTTAAGCATAGCACATTTTTGGGGGGGAAGGAGGGAGCAAAAGGAAGGAAAAAAAGCAAACGTGTGTGGAAATAGGTTGAGGTCTTGCAAACTGATAACATAACAACTCTTTTCTGATACTATAGTCCAATATAGGTGCTTTGAAGCATGTTTTTTTCTGTTGCTTCTTCTCAGGGTTTAGTCCCTTGAAATGAGCAGAGAGAAATGTTTGGGGGAGTTTGGCACTGAGTTGCTATTCATTTGACAATGTCTTCTAGGTCGGTCATCTCTGAAAGAGCAATATGTTTTGCACAGGATATTTTGGTTTTCAAATCATTCAGTTGCTCTTTTAATTATTATTAATTTGAACTATTTATTCAGATTTATACTATATCACAGTCAAGTGATGACTGGCAGATTATGGAAGTTGAGGAAACAGGGAGATGAACAAGAACTATATGAGCAGAATATACAGGATTTGTACACAATTAACTGGTATGTAATGATAATGGAAAAAAAAGTAGCAGAATAGGGAGAGTGATGAAAGGAAAAAGTTAAGGAAGGCTGTCTCATTTCATTACATTATTCCTCTATTTTCAGAGCTGCTCTGAAAATATTTTCCCTATTTATTTTTTTTATTTCTCTCTCTTCTTAACTATTTGCAAAATTTACAGTTGTTTTATTCATCTTGTAATGCATTTAGAGAGATATTATATATGGAACATGTTATCTAAAAAAAGATATACTGCATATTTATAATTTCTTCTACGATATAGGAACAAATTCAGCCAGTATATAAACAGGTTCAACTCAGTTTGAGGTCTACAGTATTCAAACTCATTTATATCAAAAGTGAATTTGGTCCAGAACATATCTGTAAAAATCTATGCCTTTTTCTTGTGGATCCAGTCCTCATGCATCACTAACCTAATGCATTTCTGTTTTTACAATGATTATACAAATTTCTGCTTCATTTTAGAAAAGCTTGAGAGTAGCAAATAAACCATAGAGCCTAATAAAATCCAACTTTCAGGCAAACCCTCTTGTATATAAAATTGAACAGTACAAAGTTCCAAGGGCTTGTAATAGTACCATCCATTTTGTTAGCATTTTTCCAATTTATCTTGAGTTACAAACCCTCAGACTACTATGTCTATTGTAAATATTTAAGCATTACTGTTGACATAAAGATAATACTGACAAATTGAGTTAACATTTCTGCTGAGGATTACTGACCATGTGTAGTGCAGAACAACTTTAACACCCACATTAAGCTCTCCACTCATGCCAAACTGTGTTTAGTCTACTATATGGCAGTGACCCTCAAATGAATTTTTAGCTTTGATTTACACAAAACAGAATCATAGAATGGTTTGGGTTAGAAGGGACCTTAAAGATCATCTAGTTCTAACCCCCCTGCCACGGGCAGGGACACCTCCCACTAGACCAGGTTGCTCAAAGCCCCATCCAGCCTGGTCTTGAACTCTTCCAGGGATGGGGCATCCACAACCTCCCTGGGCAACCTGTTCCAGTGCCTCACCACCCTCATTGTAAAGAACTTCTTCCTAAGAAGTCTAATATAAATGTCCCCACTTTCAGTTTAAAACCGTTACCCCTCATCTTATCACTACACTCCCTGATAAAGAGTCCCTCCCCAACTCTCCTGTAGGCCCCCTTCAGGTACTGGAAGGCTGCTATAAGGTCTCCCTGGAGCATCCCCTTCTCCAGGCTGAACAACCCCAACTCTCTCAGCCTGTCTTCATAGGAGAGGTGCTCCAGCCCTCTGATCATCTTCGTGGCCCTCCACTGGACCCCCCCCAACAGGTCCATGTCCTTCTTGTGCTGAGAGTTCCAGAGCTGGACACAATACTCCAGGTGGGGTCTCATGAGAGCAGAGTAGAGAGGCAGAATGACCTCCCTCGACCTGCTGGCCACACTTCTCTTTATGCAGCCCAGGATGCGGTTGGCTTTCTGGGCTGCAAGCACACATTGCCAGCTCATGTTGAGCTTCTAGTCCACCAGCACCCCCAAGTCCTTCTCCTCAGGGCTGCTCTCAAGCTATTCTCCACCCAGCCTGTATTTGTGCCTGGGATTGCCCTGATCCAGGTGCAGGACCTTGCACTTGGCCTTGTTGAACTTCATGAGGTTCGCACAGGCCCACCTCTCAAGCCTGTCCAGGTCCCTCTGGATGGCATCCCTTTCTTCCAGCGTGTTGACCATGCCACACAGCTTGGTGTCATCGGCAAACTTGCTGAGGGTTCACTCAGTCCCACTGTCCATGTCTCTGACAAAGATGTTAACCAGCACTGGTCCCAGTACTGACCTCTGAGGAATGCCACTCGTCACTGGTTTCCACTTGGACATTGAGCCGTTGAGTGCAGCCATCTAGCCAGTTCCTTATCCACCAAGTGGTCCATCCATCAAATCCATGCCTTTCCAATTTAGAGACCAGGATGTCGTGTGGGACTGTGAAACACTTTGCATATGTCCAGGTAAATGACATCGGTTGCTCTTCCCTTAACTACCAGTGCTGTGGCAACATCGTAGAAGGCCACCAAATTTGTCAGGCATGACTTGCATTTGGTGAAGCCATGTTGACTGTCACCAATCACCTCCTTATTTTCCATGTACCTTAGCAGAGTTTCCAGGAGGATCTGCTCCATGATCTTGCCAGGCACAGAGGTGAGACTGACTGGCCTGTAGTTCCCTGGGTCTTCCTTTTTTCCCTTTTTGAAAATGGGAGTTATGTTTCCCCTCTTCCAGTCAGCGGGAACTTCCCCAGACTGCCACGACTTTTCAAATATAATGGAAAGTGGCTTAGCAACTTCATCTGCCAGTTCCCTCACGACCCGTGGATGGATTTCATCCAGTCCCATGGACTTATGTACCTCAGATGGGCTGGAACCTGATCTTCTCCTACAGTGGGCGGTTCTTCATTCTCATAGCCCCTGCCTTTGCCTTCTGTAACTTGGGCAGTGTGGTTAGAGCCCTTGCCGGTGAAGACTGAGGTGAAAAAGTCATTCAGTACCTCAGCCTTCTCCATATCCTGGGTGACCAGGTCTCCTGTTTCCTTCCGGAGAGGGGAAAGAAAGAAACATGAAACAAGAAACATGAAACAACCTTTCTCAGATCAATTAATTGTTTGACTTTCCTAATACATTTCCATTTTAACTAGATTATGTCTATATTGAAGGACAAGTAATGGGTGCAAGATGATAGTGCTCTCATGTGGGTGGGTGTCTGTGTGCACATGTGCATACTGCCATTGCTCTTGCTCCAAGATAATACCTGTGTTTTGAATATCTGCACACAGTGTTGATGGTTTCTCATATCTGCCTGCATTTGCAATAACACCTGGGTGTGCATAGTTAAAAACATGGAGAGGCTTTTTGATGTGTTGCTTTGTCTTCCAAGTACAAAGCTTCTGTGGAACCTTCTAGCCTTTGGACAAAGTACATACATACTGAACAGAAGTAAAGAATCAAAGCAGAAGTTTGAAATAATTTACTCCAGCAGTGTGATATTTACATACTGTAGTTTACAATTTGCTTTTGGCACTTGCAGCCAGAAGTGTCTGAAAAATGCAAGAAATTTTTGTTCTTGTCCTTGTATGTTATATTTGCTCTCACATAATTTACATCCTGGACATTGTCAACATTGAAGAGGGTTATAAGGCATTCATATATATCCTTGATTTACACAAAATTTGAAGCCCAAGCCATTTTCAGCTTTGCAATAGTCAAGGATGGTGCATGTTAAAATTTCTCTACTTGAGGGACTGGCTGGGAACATTATGAGCTGCATTATTTCTTACGTGCAACTAGAATTCAAGCATGATTTCATACCAAGCACCATTTTCTTAATTCTAGACTGCTTTAACACTAAGAGAACTGATGTGGATCGGGATGCCACATTGCAATTTGGTTACACAACATCATTCTTACTTGCCTCAGTATCAAATTCCCCACATTGCTTCATTATGTTGATGAGAGATTTCCACAACGTTTTACTATGAGGCAACTAAAACAATCCTTTTCACATGATTTCCTTTCTTTAACTGACAGACAATATTTTCCAGACTTACGATGTCTCCAATTATTATGCCAATAACAGTACTCCTAATAGCTAAAAGATGTTTTACAGAAGGGGGTTTAAATCCTTTTCCTAGCTTTATAGGTGGGGAGACCCAGGCACAAAGTAAGGAGTTGAACTGTTAGACTGCCTGCCTATCTGGCTAGTGGCCTAACAAGGACACAGGTCTTCTACCAGCTCCTAGTCATAATCTTAAATCCAGGAGAAACCTGAAACCACTGTGCTTTCTTGAGCAATGAAAGCAAATTGAGATTCTGAAGAAATGGGCACTGGTAAACATGATATCCAAGATGCTTGTCCTAAGTAAAACAATGCTTTATTAAAACAAAGTTGAAAGAGTCAACCAAACCTCTGTCACACAAAGTTGTTGGACACTGATCTAGTGAGATGAGTGCTTGTGGGCCTGTAATACTAGTACTCAAGGCTTAACATAACCTTAAAGGTGAAAATTCATGTGCCAGTCCAGAAATCAGAAGTAGCTCAGATAGATGGAGTCAGTGTATAAAGACCTACTATGGCAGTTACAGCTAGCTCGTGTGATTTAAACAAGTTTCTATATATTGTATTCTCCGGTATCAGCAACAGAGATTTCACAACTTTTGACCTTAATTTGCCCAGCCACCTGATTCTCCTGGTACCTTCTGGAAATAATAGCCCTCATTTCAAGAAAGGACTGTGGAGGCCTTAGCACAGGAGTATGTGAACAAATGAAATTTGCTTTCAGGCCGGAAGCGAGTTGAATATCTCTGCAGTGTAGAAAGCAGCAGTCCAACAATATAAAGTACTCCAACAACATAAAGACAGTGCTATTAAGATACCAGATATTTTGTCAGAGCTACAATTATAACTGAGTTGATTTGGAATTCAGTTTGCAACAAGTGTGTTTACATCCTAGCAAAGCAATAGAGGTATATAGCCTAAGAGTAATAGAGTATCCTGCCTGTCAGAAGTAAATATCTAGAATTTAAGCATTTTACATCCTACCTAAATCTCTGCCTAGGACACTATTATAGCACCTGAGCTCTTCGCAACCTTTGCATGTGCCTATTCTCAGTACAGTCCTGTAAAGCTGGCAAATAAAGAAGACACACTAGAAGAAATGGTATATCCTTAGTCATACAAAAGATCAATGATATGGTAAGATCTAACTGCCAGATTTTAACAGGAAGTATTAAAAGGTAACCCAAGTCTAAGAGATCAGTTTTATTGTTTCTTTATTTCAACTATCTTTTGTTTCTGCCAGTTGTCTTCTCTGCCACATCATGTGTTCCTGTCCCTTCTGCTCTTACTTTTCTCCCCTTACTTTGCAATTCCATTGCTCCCCCTCCCCAAACAACAATTTACTCTTCCTTTTTTTTCCTGCCTGGTTGGAATAAGCTTCTAACCACTTACACATGACTCAGTTTGCAGACAAACCAAGATAAAATGATCAGCAGTTGTGTATAAACCTGTCTGTAATTTCTTTATAAGATGCTCTTCTACTCTATCCTTTGACCTTGTGATGCTAATGAAAGGCATATATATGAGCACTCAGCAAGTCATCTGATGTGATCTAAAGTGGCATCAAGCCAGATGTCTCATTGGCTAATTCACTTGCTTAGAGTCAAAACTCAGACCAGGTCATGAAAACCCATGTTCGGACTGCTTTATATAAGGACAGGTGTAATACAGACACAGCTTCTTTGGTTTTGTACTAAATTCTTTCTTTGCGTTTGGCTATAGATTAGATTATAAGGAGAGCTTTCTCTTTCTAGTTGAGTCTTTGCATAGCTCTCTCTTTAGAGATCTTCCCTTACAGTAGCCTCCTACTTAGCATGAACTGAGCTTTTGAGATCCATTCCTACTTTCTGAAATCACTGCCTAAAACTGCAGGGATCTTTTGTAGCTAGGAGTCCTAGGGATCTTTTCATAGCTAGTGAAAGCCTTTCAGAGATATTTGCATTATGAAGTCTTAAGATTATACAAAATGAAACATATTTTCATATATGTCATCCTTTCCCACACACCATGGTTCTTCTCTTGGAAAAGGTATGGCTAGGAAAGCTTGCATCTCTGACAATGTCCTTCCTGTAGAGAGGCAAAAGCAAAGGATATATCTTCTGGGAAAATACTATGTTAGTAAGAGGTGTCTTTAATGCTCTTTGCTGGGATCAAGGATTATTGCAGGTCTAAATTGGTTCTTTAATTGGTGACTGAAAAGAAGTAGTAATGAGTTTGGTATCAACATTTATGCCTAATATTTAAGTGCCTGGGAGGAACTGAGTGCATAGTGAGACTACAGAACTACTGCAGCAGAAGTTGGAGAGACTGGAAAAAAAATCCTTTACTTAGGAAAAAATGTAAACTGCTTAAAACCGTGTAAAGATAACCTGAAACAATTATCCAGTCAGAGGAAGGAGGCTAGAGTGGGTGTTGGTCCAGAGACAGCTAGTTGTGTAATGTAAATTAGACTTTTCCACTGAAGTTTTGTCATGCCTTTTGCTGCCTAATGACAAAACACATATGAAGAAGCCTCTGTGCTGAGTTTCAAATAATTTTTTACAGTCATGGAAGAGCCAGTTACCTACTGCCACTCTATTGAGGCTTACAACAGCATCTAACAAACAAACAAGCAAACAAACAAACAAATGGCAGTGAACTCCTCTTCAGCATTCACAGATTGTCTTATTACTCAGTTTGTGGTTGTCATACAAAAACCTATGCATTAAAACATGCTAGTGGAATAGGGCTGTGTACAGACTCATGTCAAAAAGGGGGGTGGTAACGGTCTCTCTGACAGTAAGGTGCTATGATTGCACCTGAAATATGATCTGGGCAATGCACTGCACCAAATGGTGCTGCCGGCATGGTACTGGCAGGAGGGGGAATTCAACATTAAGGAGGGCTGCTGTGGAAATGGAACATAGACATTTTTCTTAAGAATTAAGATTTTTAAATATGACTAAACTCTTGAAGGAGGAGAATCTGTGGCTACCTTATGAATGAACATATGTAGAGATGGACACATCAGCAATACAGTGGAATTATTTAAAATGGCTTAGCAATAGGAGAGTTATCTAAGAACAGTAGGAGAGAATTTAGAGAAGGAAACTTCCTGGCCATGAGAGCTATTAGCAGTGAAATAATCCCCCCAGGGAGGAGCAGAGACTCTGTCCCATGGAACATGAAAAGCCAGACCAGATAAAATGCTGGTAGAAATACAAAAGGGGTTATGCTCCTGCACTGAAAGACGGTTAGAACAGAGGAGCCCGTAGGTTATTATTTGCACATCCTATGATTACTGAAAGGATTGATAACTCTCCTCTGCCCCCACAAAATGGTACCCTGCTGCTCCTTTTGGACAACGGGATAAAACTGACCCTTTCTGCACAGGAGGAAGGCTGAGATACATGTATGCAGTCATTCCGCCTGGATTAACGCCCAACCATATTTTCATTGGTGGTGGGGTTTTTGTTGTTTTTAAGCCTGAAGGCAGAATTCTGCTTCCATCTACCCCCACTTAACTAGCTGGGTTGTACATTTCAGAGGTTTACAGCCTGGCACTGCTACTCAGACTTTTGAAGATTTTGACTATATTTTCAGAGAAATGCTGGCTTTCAGGCAGCTTCCTCAAATAATTCAACAAATTCTGGATCTAACCATGCTATTCTGAGAACTGAGTGGTTATAAATCAGGGCAGAACTTGACAGAATGCTTTGAGACTCAGCAAGGGGAAAAAAAAAAGATGTTACAATAAATGAAGCATCTCATTTGATTTGAAACACTGACAATTAACATTCTTCAATTTTGCAAAACTTGCTAGCAAATATATGGGCAATGTTAAAATTTGCTGACCCAGAGGAAAAAATCTATACAGACTTGTCTTTTCTGCATTTTATAATCCTCAATGCATGGCCATTCAGCATTTCCTTTATTCTTTAGAGAGCTGTAAGTCTATGAAAAGGGAACTGAGGCTTCCTCATAATTGACTGATGTATAAACCACCAGTTGCATGATTTTTTTAATTAACCAAATTTTGGATGCTATAAGGGATCAGTGACTACCCTTATATAGAGATTGGGAATAAAGGAACACTCACATCCTGGGAAATCTGCCCTTTCTGGGGCAGAAAGATTCTACCTGGAAGCTTGAAGTGGTACCTCACATGCATTCCCAGCAAGTTCTCTTCAGAGATTCACTTTTAGAGTGATTCATGGATGAGAGAACTCCTTTGGACTTGTTTCCACTATAAATGAGGCATTCATGCATGCACAATATTTTCAGAGCATGCAACAAGTGTTTAAAATGCACTTGCGTGCTGCAACAAATGGGAATTTCCAAGACCTCACCTTATTGTTATATACATCTTAAAATGAATTAATACAGAGTGGTTCAAATCATCACTATTATTTCTCCATTGCACACAATGCAATGTGTGCAACTTCCCTCCCCCCTGCCAATTATTGTAAAATTATGCTAGTAGGCAACATATGCTCTTTCCAGTTCAGGAATAAGTGAAGAAAGAAGCTTTTAGGGTGAGGGGAAATACTTTCTCTGTCATTTGGGAGAATAGAAGTCATTCCCCATTATCTTAAAAAAATCCATTGAAAAAAAAAAGAAGGAAGATGAAACCATCCTTTCAGCCTAGCGTAATTGGGACTTCCCTGCTCTTTCTGAGATGCATAGAATTCTAAGCCAATGCCAGAAACAAAGGCAAAAATGCAAGGGCTAGGTTACAATCTTTGGATACACAAAAGCCACTTTAACCTACATTTTCATAGCTGATATGAGATATCTCCATGACTCAAATTTTCTTCCTTCTATTGCCTCATGAAAATAAGCACTGGGGGGGAAAAGTTTTGGAGGCCTAGAGCCAAACATAATCAGCGGGATGCCACGAGAATAAAATTAGCACGAACGCTGCAGGATAAAAGTCACAGAATCCAAACACAGAATGTGCCTGTTAGCACTGTGTGCTTTCACCCTTTTGTTTTCAGGGGTATGAAAGTCACTAGGGATGGAAGGAGGAACATTTTGGTAAGCAGGGAAATACCTACAGCAAGAACTAAAAATGAGGAAGATGCTCAGTGTTGCAGGCTGTCAAACAGCTTGTTCCTTTTCCTTTTTGGACTGAATTTGGTGAGATGAAGTCTCCTTCCTGTTCTGGGCACAGAGGTGTAGTTCCAGGTTGTAGGGCATGGAGGAGTCTCTGTCAATCCTTTCCCTTCCCTGCTCCAGGGCCTGGGACATTATTGCATGTGACATACTAACAATAAGCAGTAGGAAGATATGCAGCTGTATAGGTTACTTCCAGGAATTGCTGAATCCCCCAGTGTCCTGAATTAAAGGCTCATAAACATTTCAGAACAAAAGAAGCTGCTTTGACTAGCCAATTGCCTGAGATGTGACCCTTGGGAGTGTAGATGTCCTAGCTGTAATTTATTTTATTTGCTGTAATTTATGTGCTTTCTGAATAAAAACAAATGCATGAAGTGCTATAAAAGCACCGTAAGCCCCAACAATTTCAAAAAAGACCCTCACATAATTAAGCTGCACACAGACAGGGGTCCTAAAGAGGGAGAGATACTGACTCTTCAGGAGATTTATGACCATCAGGAAGTGTTCAGGAAGAAAAGCAGAGAGTCTCTTGTGGGAAGTCTGGGAACATGTGCCTTGTGTGTGTAAGGGCAGCTGAGGGCAGCAGCAGAGGGGGGAGAAGAGCTCATCTCCATGCAGCTGACCCAAGTCCTGCCCACTCTGTGCCACAGAGCTGGAGAACCCTACTGGGCCATGATGTGGCCCAGAGATTTTAGCAGCAATGGTTTTTTGAAGCTGGGCTGGTTGGGATGGATATAAAATGGAGATGAGCTAAATGCTTCAGAGCTTATCAATTCCAATGTGAACATCATCTACCAGCCTAAGAGGCAGGTATGGGTCTTATAAAAATATAAAGTTAATTAGAAAGAGTCAAAGTACTACCAAGGAAAAAGTGAAGGGAATCTAACACCTGGGAAGTACAGAGAGAATGAGAAAGTCCACAAGTAAAGTTTGAGGGAAAACAGATACCAAGGTGAAAAAACAGTGAAATTAGAAAAAATGTAGAAAGAAGAAATATTGAAAAAAGTATTTGAAAAAACAGCAAACATTCAGAAAAGTGTCTGTTTCTTAATGAATAAAAATCCCCATGTGCATATACTCTTACAAACATTTTTTGTTCTTTATTTCCTGTTCCCATAGCCACTGGAAAATGAGGGATTCAGAACCTGCAAATATGGACCAGGAGCTTTGTGGGTCTTCTAAAGCAAAGAGCCTTCCTTTTGACCTTAAAAGATTTTGTAGCTTCTGACTCTTTCAGGGAGGATCAGGGAGGATCCTAGAAAAATGCCTTTAAGACATGGAAGTAAAACAAAGGCCACGTGAAAAATACGTATAAGCCAACAGAGGGGTTTTCAGTGTTGAATAGATTTTGTTTATAAAAACTATTACAGCAAAGTCCTGTGTCCTATGCAGAGTTAATTTTCCTTTGTTCCTTCAGTCCTTTGTTTGTTCATTCATTCCTTCCTTGACTATAAAATAAAATTGAAATGAAACCACTATAATTTATATTTAAAACAAGAATTTCATCCTGGGCTGTAGGGTTATCTGGGACAGACTAGAATATTATTTCTGCCTTAGAACAGAGCCACTTATAGCAAAGAATCTCTAAAGCAAATACAAAGGGAAAATAATAGAAAAACTTGGCATCATGGTTATGTATTCACTAGCAAATGAAGCCTCATTTTGTTTGGAAATGGACAGGAGTCAAAATTACAGACCTTTAAGTCATAGACTGCAGAACTGAAAAATGTGTCTACTCATACACTTTTCTAAATGAACTCACTTCAGTGGCACTTTGGTAATCACTGTGGGTTATGTGCTCGTCTGTCCAGTCACAGAGGATGTCAGTAAATTCCTGTCTCAAACTAGTCAGTTATGTTTTTCAGTGTGGAGGCCACATTTGAGGACCAGGTGAAGATTTGTATGAAGGCCAGTCTGGCCCCCTGCATAACACTAATTCTACATTACGTTTGGACTGAGCCATTTTAGAATTCAGGAATTTGTAAATTTGTAATAGTGCCTTTGATGTGATCATCCTGCTGTCCTGTTGTCCTTCCCATTGTGATCATATCTGGCAATGGTGGATGTCTGTCCTTGAAGAAAAATATTTTCCTTGTTGATCCAAATGATAAGAAAATATTGTTGCACTAATCTGTAGTAATCAACAGACCATAATGCAGATCATACAATGCAGTTATTTCTGTTAATAGCAAAAAAATTTTCCCCTTGCAAACATAATAGTCCACAAAGATAATACCAGCAGAAGAAGAAAAAAATAGGAGTGAAGTCTGTGCAGATATAGATTCTGAGTCCTTGTGTATGCCCTCCATCTAAAAATGTTAAATGTAGGCACTGAATAAAAGCAGAAAAGAAGCATAAATATAATTTATGGTTTTAAAGTGTAATAGTCAGCATTTTCATAAATATTTCCATGTCAAAAATTAAATTCATTTATACATCCATACATCCCTACATCATAACCACTCTGAAATGTATGCTTCACTTTCCACTCTCCTGTTGTAACTTCCATTTCACAATATCTTCATCTCTTTGTTTTGTTTTGTTTTGTTTCTGGGATCTAATAGTCTTTCTATTTATGGACACAGCTGTGTAAGTATAAATTGTCAACTGCAATCAGGGGGTCAGTTAGTCAAAGTAATAGAACTGATTTATTAATCAAAGCTGGAAATATTTTTAAAGAAATTAATTATTGGATAAAAGGAAATCTAGTGTTATGAGTATATTTCTTGGGGTTCTATCTTATTTATTGCTGATTATTAGCTCGATATATATTTTTACTATAAAAATAGGTATAGGTGTGGCTTCTTTCTAGAGTGCTTTCAGATCACATTTGCTCAGAATAAAAAGATTTTTTTTTTTTCTGACAATCGTTCACGTTCAAGCTGGAATCTAAAAGCCAGGCTGCTTCTTATATCCTTGCCAGTCATAATTGTTCTGTGTGTGCAAATTAGGTGACAGTGCGGTTGCTGATGCACAAAGATGGCCCGAGTACAGTTCCCTGTTCCACGCTGTAATTGGCTTTGCAGGCCTAACAGAAGTGAAACATTCTTTTTGTCAGCAAAAGCAGGAGCTATTTCTCAAAGATACACAACGAGCAGACAGATTTTGTAGGAATGTGACATTTCTACAGAATTGTGGTTTTGGAGCATAACGCCCATGTTAAAAGAAACCAAGGGAAAAGTTTGGAACAACTCTGCCCTAAAGGACACAGGAACTTAGCCCCTTTACCATCTCTGTTTTGTTTTGTTTTGTTTTGTTTTTAAAAAAAACCACAAACAAATTGAATTCTTTCACTTGAGAGAGGTCTCTTGGAGTGTGTTGCCTTTCCCTGAGATGTAAGCTGCCTTTTATAGGAAACACAAATAATTTCCTCCAAAATGGTTTATGGAACTATTTCTTCACATTTATAATTCAGCCTCCCCTCAACCGCATGGGGAGGGAGTAGGGACAGTGGCCTCAGGCAGGCTTGAGGTGACACACCTGCAAGAAACCTCAGGAGGCACCAGCTGGGAGAGGTGGGGGAAAGACTGAAGTTTTCACCTTCGGATTACTGACCAAAGTGGACAATAGAAGTCTTGGTAGCTGTCTCACCTTGTTCACCGGCAGAGGAACTTATTCCCTCTGCCAGAGTACAGGGACACAGGAATCATGACATTATCTCAGCCTTCAGTATGCCGGTAGCCATTGTATTTCACTCCATTCTTGTGACCAATAGTTTGCGTGCAAGTAAAATGTTCTTTACAGATTTAGAAGGCATCTGGACTTGGACAGTCAACCACTGTCTTGAATATGATTAATAAACCTACTTGCTTTAGCACTCTAGCACTAATCTAAATTTCAGCATGAAGGTCTGGAGCCACAACGCCTTCCTTGGTATTTTCCTTCCATCTTATCTAATACCTTTCCATCAGCATTATGGCTTTAATACCCAGTATTCTCTCCTCATGATGATACTTAGACACCATAGTCAAGTCCCTGCTCCTTATTTAATGTTACATACAGAGCTCTGCAAGTGTATTGCTGCAAGGTAACTAACTGCTCCTCTCCTCTCATGATAAATATTTCTATTGCTCAGATCTATAACCTTTCACACATCCTTCTGAAAACATAGCCACCAGATTTCATTCCATTCTCTACCAAATTATATACCAGCTCTTTCTTGTTTTCTTTGTTTAGACTTTATGAGAGATGTCTTTAGTACTGTGAACTCTTCCTCTGCTTTCTGCTCCTCAAAAAAAGGCCTTTCTCTGTGTTTGTCAGGGGAGCTTGTCCCCATAATCCAACATCTGGACATGGTTGATCTGTCAGAAAGCCTTGCTGGAGGATGTTGCGTGGAAAGAGGCAAAGCGGTTTTGGCGGAAGATAAACCCCCTTGCGTTCTAACACTCCTCACCAAGGTGGGAGGCTAGGTGCGGCTAGGTTTAAATTCTGAGTGATGCCCAATTCAGCACTATCAGTCCAATCGTGTTTAATATGTATTAAACTATTACGATTTGGATACACTAATAGTGGACAGCACCTTCAGTCTAGTCGTGCTCATGAACTAGCACAGCCACTCTTGAGTCTTTGGTCGCGTTCAATGAGGAACCGAAATGACTAGCTACTTAAACAGTGCACTTTATTTAAACAACAGCTAGATAGGTTCTTAGGATTGACGGTGATAAATACACTGTCTGCAAAGCACGTGCAAATGAAAGTGTTGTTAAATATACAAAATGCGTGACAAAGTTATAAACGATACAGCCTGGCTATAAATGTAGGAAAGAGATTCTCTAGAGAGATTTCTAAGTTTCCCAAGAAAGCACTCTGTATAATCTAAGTCTTACCCAAAGGCGTCCCTATGGGGGGGAAGAAAGGCTCAGCCCGTCGACTGATCCCGGAAGTCAGTGATGGAGTTCTTCGCGATGGTGTCTTCCCTGGGTATCCCCCCTCTCTCGGGCTATTTTTATACTATTTGTTATCTTCAAGGTGGAGTTTGAGTGACTTTAGTCATACATACTTTAATTATGATTGGTGTAAAATTCTCTCGCTTCACATTTAAAGGTATAGTTTATGAAAAATTCAGGGCGCAGACTCAAGAAGGAGTGGTCGCACCTTGGAGGCAGGTAGCCTTTGGGATGGAGGTGTGTTTTGGTATTATAATGACATTATAATGAGCAAAGTTCGCACAAAGGACAGCATTTCATCAAAATTTGACAAAATATTGGCTCAGGGTAGCGAGTAGGCAGTTTATCTGTTCCACAGTAAGCTAGTTAGGCCACTTATCTATTTCATGGTACCATCTCGTTCCTGTATCTGCATAAGACAAGGCCACGGAACAATTACCTTCCGTCCTGTACCTCATGTAGCTTCGCAAGCATCCTTGTACAGGGAACCGCAGATGTTGCATTCTTTGCATGCCAGTCGCAGCTGTTTTCTACCTCAGAAGCCTCTTGATTTTATACTTTTCCTTAATGTGTGAACAATGCTGTACTTTTGTATTCTTGGCCAATTTAGTAATTATTCCACACTATACAAAGCAAATAAATCTTCAAAACATATCTTACCCAAAACCAAAGTTTATCATACTAAACTCCAATGGGAAATTAAAATATCAGGAAACAATGTTTATTTTCTAATATTTTGCCAGCTGCAGAACAGAGTCCAGTAAGTAGAACAGATCTGGTCTGTTTGGTTGTTTCCTCTCTTGTGGCCAGATTTCTCTTGCTAGTCCTTTCTCAGTCCTCTCTTAGGCTATTTATTCTCCCCTACATACTGACTGGCAAACAGAAATCCAGGCACAGAAAATATGTAGGAGACATTTCCTAATGTTTCACTTGCTGTTAGGAAAGGAAAAGCCAGTTGAGATTACAAAGAGTGTAAACCTGTTATTTATGTAGTAAAGAGCAGCATGATGCAGAAAAGGTAATCAACCCTGAGGAAGTTTCCATATGCAAAAAAATATGAGGCCGCTGTCAGGGCATAATTCCATTTTCACAAATTTTCTTCTCTGGCTCTTTCAGTGGCTTATTTAAGTTCTCTTCAGGGAACTGCTCTGGAGTCTGCTCTTCAAGATGTGTTGAGAAAACAAAGGAGATGATTGGCTGTTGGGCTTTTGTTTACTTAGCTGGGTTTTTTTGTCCTAGGAAGTAATTCAAGATTTTAAAATGAACTTGTTGATCTGAATTAAGATGAAAGGGTGAAATCTAAAAAGCATACAAAGCCAGTCAGAAAAATTTACTGTTACCAATCAAAACATTTCTGTAATTTTAGAGGATTTTGTTGCATTTTGGTTTTCCACCCAACCAGAATGAGGAAGTCAACAAAATATTCTTTAAGAACTGGAGGAAGTCTCTATATCACAAACCTTGTTTACTGGGAGGGAACTTTAACTTCCCTGACATCTGCTGGAAGGACAACGTGGCAGGATGCAACCAGTTGAGAAGACTTCTGGGGGGTGTAAGGGGTAACTTCTTGATAATGGATTGGCCAACCAAGAGTGAGGCACAGCTGGATCTCCTATTCAATAACAAAGAAGATGTGATTTGGAACATGATAATCAGTGTCAGCCTTGGCTGTAGCAACCACGAACTAGTGGAGGTCAAGATCCTAAAGGGAGTGAGGAAAGTGAGTAGCAGACTTCATCTCATTCAGAACACTGGTAGGTGGGATCCCATGAGAGGCAGCTCTGAAGGGTAAAGGAGATAAAGAAAGCTTGTGGGTCTTTAAGGACAGTATCATCCAAGCTTTTTTCTTATACTCAGGAGAAAACAGGTGTATCAGGAGAAAAATGCAAAGTTGTGCATTGCTAGTTGCACCTGGGAAGGCAGAGCCCCTACCCTTTGCAACAGTCCAGACTGGGCACTGGCTGCGTGGGCAGCAGCTCTGTGAATAAGTCCTCAGGGCTTTGGGAGACAGGAAACTGCACAGGAGAAAGCCACCCATGGGGCTGGCAGCAGCAAAGACCAGCATCATCCAGTGCTGTATGAGCAAGGGCACAGTCAGGAGATGGAGGGAAGTGATTATTCCCCCAACTTGGCACTTCTTGGACAACACCGAGACACTGCGTCCTCTGGTCTCCCCAATCCAAGGTAGTGTGACGGATGTGCTCAACCCCGTAACCAAACTAGCAGCAGTTTGGTACAGGCTCCAAAGGAGGTAAAGACCTGAGCTGTAGCCGGGCCAAGAACTCCTCTAGCTCAACCTGTTCTCCGAAAACCCACAAGGGACATGGTAAACATCAATACAGATGAGTTTGGAACACCAATCATGTGATTAACGCATAAATAATACATGGCTTTTCCAAAACTCATTTATCAAAAAACAAAGTAATTTGTGGATACAAGGAGTCTCATGCATATCTTTTCCATTGCATGTAATTTGACTACGAGCCAACCACTTTATCCCATAAATATGACAGCCTAAGTGAGCCTTCTTTGAGCTCTCCTTGCTAGGCAGCGTGGCTGCATGGCAGTGATCTCCCTTTGAGCTGGGACGCCTCTCAAGGTTGCTCCTCAAGGCAGAGAGACCTTTTACCATCAGCAGATCTTTGGTAAGTGACTGATATCACACATCACCCTGTAGTATGATAACTTTGATTTTTGCCTTGGTAACATTGATTGCATGCTGAATTGATGCTAATGACCAAGTCTGGGACTAAGTCTGGATCCAGCCGCACCTAGACTCCTCTCTGAGAAGGAGTTTAGAAAGCAAGGGGGTCCATTCTGAACCTTGTGACTCAACAGGAGGGCCTCTCTTACCCTTTGTGTCCTCGGTCTCTCTGTGAATCATTCTAACTTGAGTGTAATTTAATTTTCCTTTGTATGTTTTCCCATGCAGTAATTAATAGAGTGAACCTTGCCATCAAACTTCAAGTCGCATTTTTGCAACATCATATTAACATCACTTTGCTAACACTTTTGACAGGGGTTCTTTAAGTGATCTAAATCACCCATTTGCAACAAATTGGCATAGTCGGCAGGATGGCAAGTAGTATCACCAGGTATTTATGGAGGCATGGAGTGAATCTGAGCTCCAACTTCTTGAACGAATGGGCCCGTGACCCTGTCCTCTATGCAGTAAATAATTGAGTCGCCAATTATTTACGGAGGCATGGAGTGAATTCGAGTCCCAAGTTCTCAGAAGAATGGACTCATGATAATTGGCATGATTGGGAAGCTGTGGAAGAACAGCTAAAGATAGCCAGGGGGCATATAAAGGATGGAAAAAGGAAAGGAATTATTTGCAAGATGTACCTGTTTAGAAGCTGCTTATCAAGATAGGAAGAATAACAATAAAAGGGAGCAGGACCTAAAAGAAGAAATAGAAGGCAGAAAGGCAGCTGAATTAATACTGTCTTTGAAAATAGAGCAGCTGCAGAGACAGTTACAGAAAGAAAAGGAGAAAAAACAAAAGTTGGAAGAAAAGGTTGAAATGATCCTTATGCAGGCTCCCCATCCCCCTGACCTTGTACAGATTAGGAAATTAACTGAAGAATGGGATGGGAACATATGGGGTGACCCCAACGATAGTGAACCGGGGGAGGATGATTTTTTATTTCCCTCAAATCCCCCTGAATGTGAAGCCAGACCCATCATTAAAACAGAACAGTCTGAAGGACCTCTGGGTGGTGCTCCATGATATACTGTGTGAATCACTCCCTGAGATCCATTGCAATTGGCAAATTTACAAGAAAAGTACGTCAGAAAGCCAGGTGAAACTGAAACAGTATTTATGGCAAGTCTGCCTAAGTGGCAGCGATCAGATAATTCTGTCTGGAGATGAAGCAAAGGGCTTTTGGGGTCCAGGAGTTTTCTTAAATTTAGGACCCAACCTGGCAAATGGATCCCATTCTATCACCAGCAGGGTAGCTTATTGGGCTGGGGGAATAAATGCTATGGAGTGAGGTGAACCCTCCATAATCCACATAAGATCTCTTAAAAAGCTCTCTACAGTCATCACAAAAGCTGCCTGCATACAAGCCATGCATAAATGAGAATCCAGTGATATCCCAATATCTGCTATGATTGATTATGCTAAAACCATTATTTAGAGGAGCCTCGTCAGTTGTTAAATCCTACTTAATGGCAAAACAGGATGAAATTAAAAGAGACACAAAACACAATGAAGGATTAGGCGATAATGATCCCCGCAACCAACTCCCTACCTGGGCAGAATTAATGCATGACATAATAAACCATGCCTGTGAAATGGGGTGGGACGATGGTGGACCCTTTCCTCCCCCTTAAGGATAGATTGCAAAACATGAGGCCAAAAAATTGGGCCTGTCTGTCTGGTGAGTGGAAGCCTACCAATGGCTAAACGAAAGAGGCCCTTACATTTTAATTCCAGTTGGTCCTTGACGGCGATTGGTAAAATTCCTAATAGATACGGGAACACAAATTTCAGTACTAAAACAACAGGATGCCAAAAAGCCGGGCATACAACCCAGATGGCAGAGAGTTAAAGTTACTGGAGTAAACTGAGCAAGTGCTATTTGCCAAACTGCAAAAGTTAATTTATGGCTCACGGGTGAGAAGCACATGTCATCTACTCGCTTTGCAGTTAAAGAACACAATGAAAATATTTTGGGTTTCAATTTTTTGAATGACTGAACCTGGCGTCTGCCGGATGGCAGTGTGTGGTCCTTTGGTTCAAATGTCAACCCTAACCCTGCTAGAAATCGGGAGGCTACAGTGCATGTACTCCACGCAGCACCTGCACTCCCTGATTCAAAGATTACTAACGTACTGCAATACCCAATTTCTGCTGTGGCACGAAATGTAATTTCTGAGGTAATAGCAGATTTGGAAAAATGACAAATTATTTCCAGAACCCACTCCCCATGTAAGTCACCTGTCTGGCCAGTCTGAAAACCAGATGGGAAGTGGCATTTAACAATTGATTATTTGTGCTTGAATGCTAATACAGCCCTGCTAACAGCTGCTGTACCAAACACTGCAAACTTAACAGCTACTTTGCAAGCAGCTGCACACCCATGGATGGTGGCCTAGATGTGAAAGATATGTTCTTTATGGTCCCCTTACAAGAAAAGGATAAAGAGAAATTTGCTTTTACTTGGGAAGGTGTACAATACACCTTTAACAGACTCCCACAGGCTTATAAACATTCACTTACAATTGCTCATGCTGCACTTGCTGAATGTTTACAGACAGTCTCACTCCCCCAAGATGTGAAACTGTACCAATATATACATGATATTCTGATTGGAGGAACTTCCCTTGAGATGGTGGGGGAAGCGGCGGCCACAGTGTGGCAAGCACTATACAAAGCAGAAGTTGAAATTCCACCCGAGAAATGTCAGGGACCAAGTAGAGAAGTAAAATTTTTAGGTACTTGGTGGATAGAATCATAGAATCGAATCATAGAATCATTTAGGTTGGAAAAGACCCTTGGGATCATCGAGTCCAACCATCAACCCCATTCTACAAAGTTCTCCCTTACACCATATCCCCTAACACCACATCTAAACGAGTCTTAAACACATTCAGGGATGGTGACTCCACCACCTCCCTGGGCAGCCTATTCCAGTGTCTGACCAAATAGCGGATAGCGGGCAGTGCAGTGATTCCTCCAGATACCTTAAGAAAAATCAAACAATTGCAGATACCCTGATCTAGGAAAGAGTTACAACAGTTAATGGGAACTTTAGGATATTGGAGAAAGCATGTGCCTGGATTTTCTATCATTGCTCACCCACTATACTTGCTTTTATGAAAGGGAAAACTGTGAAAATGGGACCCAGAACATGAAGTGGCAGTCAAAACTTTAATACAGGAATTAAAAACATATCAGTCACTAGGGCCAGTACACTCCTGCGACCCTATTATAGTAGAATGGGGTTTTGCAGAACATGGTACTTACTGTAACCTATTCCAAACTGGCCCTGATGGACCAAAGACACCTTTATTATTCAGCTCGACTGCATTTAAAGAGACAGAACAGAGATATTCCAAATGGGAAAAGGGACTTTTGTCTTTAGTCTGAGCAGTAAAACAAGTTGAGAAAATACACCAGGGACAGCCTGTGCAAACCAGAGGACCATTTAATTTGCTAGAAGTAATCATAAAGGGGACTGCTCCCCCAGGAGGAATTGCACAAAACCCCATGGCCAGAAAATGGTATGCCTACTTGACTGGAATTGCAGAGGAAATGAAACTAACTGAAGGACATATTAAAGTTTCTAAATTACATATGCCTATAGATGCACCTCCTCTCACCAAGGGAACACCAACAGAAGACATTTGGTTCACTGATGCCTCAGCAAAAAGGATAAATGGTAAATGGCAATATAAGGCTGCTGCATTAAACATTACTACCGGCCAACAAATAATAGAAGAAGGTGAAGGCAGCACACAAGTAGGAGAATTAAGAGCAGTTGTTTTAGCAGCACAGAATGGAGCAAAAATCATATATGTAGACTGCCATGCTGTGTGGGCTGGTGCCACACAATGGGTCTGTCAATGGGAATCCTTGAACTGGGAAGTAAACAGATCTCCAGTTTGGAGAACTCAAAATTGGCAACTATTACTATAGCCAGAAAACCACCATTCAAGATGGGATGGGTGAAAGCTCACACCAAGGACAACAAACCGGCCACAAACTGGAACCAAAAGGTGGATGAACTGACTAAAATTAGAAAAATAAAAATAGGGAATTCCTTAAATCCCAAGTAGTATTGGTTGGGGGAATGGTTATATCAAAAATTAGGCCACACAGGCTGAGAAGCACTTTACTTTGCAGCCCAAAGCCAAGGTTGACCTCTAAACAGAAAAACATGTGAAGTCATCCTTACAGAATGCCCCCAATGTAAATTGAAACTGCAAACAGATCACCCTGCTAAAGCACCACCTCTACACATCAATGAAGGGAAAACTTTATGGTCTACATGGCAAATTGATTATACCAGGCCATTCAAACCCTCTGCAGGATATCATATTTTCACAGGAGTGGAAATAGTTTCCAGCTTGCTTATGGTGACTAAGTGTCGAAAAGCTGATGGACAAAATACAGTATGGACAAAATACAGAATGGGGACTATCGTCTTGGTTCTCAAATCTACCTACTCCTGGTGTCATCCAAAGTGATAATGGCTCTCAATTCTTATGTAAAGAAGCACAAAAGTGGGCAAAGCAGGAAGAAATTCAATGGGTATTTCATACCCCCTATTGTCCTCAATCAATTGGGATGGTAGAAAGAGCTAATGGCCTATTGAAAAAGAGCCTTAAGCCGCCCAAGTACTGTATCAATTGAATAATTGGTATGGGCCTACTGGGAACCCTATAAACTGAGCATTCTTTGCAAAAATCGAGCTTAGCGCTCCACCTTCTGGGAAAAGGGAACATCCAACAACATTACAGCCAGGAGAACCTGTGATGGTCAGTCAGATCCATCAGTACTGTGCCCATGACTAACTGAACCTTGTGGCCGACTTGCCTGGGAAGCTACCGATAGCAGTGGTGCAAAACATAGAATTAGTGCACGGTGGATTTTTCCTTTGTTTCTAATTGGGTAACCAGTCCTGAAAACCCCACCAAGACCAGTCTATTTTATCTTTTTGTCTTGCAGCCTCCTCCAAGATGAATGGAAGATACATCATCCTACTACTGTTGAAGATTACAATGATACTTGCTTCCCCATGAATGCCCACCTGTCTCTACTTGATTGTCAATCAATGAATCAGCTACAATTGTGTCAATGCAGATAAGCCACCCGTTTTGTTATTAATAGACAGTAATATAAATGTGACCTGTAAAACACAACCACCTGTTATTGAAGGATGTGCATATAGTATGATTATTTACAATAACTCTTATGCCATATAGAAAATGCTGTAACATGAATCACTGCTCAATACATGACACAGTGAAGGGACATTCTGATGTTAAAATATCATGTATACGGAACACTCTAGAGGGACGCAACATGATATTAGGAACAATATCTCTCAAAATCACTAAACCTATCACAACTACATTGTTGCAGAATTGCTTGAGGAGCAAGGTCATGGGACAATAGAGGAGTTATGTGAGATGAGAATAGCGTAGAAGCAAGTTACAGCTCGGCGATGGGAAAGTACTAAGTAAACAAGCCATGAGAATGCAGAAGCAAGAATAAGGAGCTGATAAGAATAGGGAACTAAGGCTGAACCCTGTCGTGTGGACAGAGAGCCAATCGCAGTGAGCAGATGACTTTTATAATTAGCCAATATTCAAGCGATGATGTAACCAGTAGCTATATAATGAAGCGTATTCGGGCAATAAACTGAAGCTTGCTTTATCACTCACATTGAGTCGGCTGCTTGTCTTCCCTCGCTCGTCGCAAGTGGCGCCCGAACAGGGACCCCCAGCCTTGTTCCCACCGGACAGCGAGCTCGGAAAAGCACTGGTAGCAGCGACCAGGGGGTAAAAGACAGTACATGATATGGCTGGCACATGATATGTCTGTCCGTACCTGATCTTCGGATAATTAAGAGGAGGATCGCCGTCCGAGGAAAGCTACCTAAACGGAAAAGAAAAAAGGCTGCAAACAGAGTAATCAAGGGATCATAAGTAATCAAGGGATCATAAAGAGGAAGTCGATGCGTCACAAATGGATAGAGAGGTAGCTTTACAATTTTTACAATGCTTTTTAGAAAAGCGGGGAGTAGGCCCTATAAAAGATCTGGCTGGGTTAATTGCATTAGGCAAAGCTCCAGGATACTTTAAGGACCCAGACGATATGTTTGAAGTAGAAGAGTGGTGAACGTTTGGAGATTGCCTATGGGATAAAGTTATAGATGATGATAAAACTACAAAAAAGTTGATGAAATCTTGACGAGACGTTATTAACTGTATGAAAAAGTATAAGGCGAAAAGGCAGCGGTACAAAGTTTGCTGCAGCTGGCAAAAAGTGCCAGGGAAAACCTTAGTGAGAGTGCTTTACTGGAACTATTACCTTGATGCCGACAATGAGGATTGCTCAGAGATCCAACTCAGTTTTTGACCTTTCAACATGGACTAGAATTGGAGTGGAAATGTGGGAAGCAGTGCAGTCAGAGAATAAGGAAGCCCGGAACCTGGCAGGCACTTATCGACAGGTGAAGGGACTGACTGCAGGCATGCATGGATCAGCTGTTATTGCCACCACAGCCCAGAGGGTGTTAGATACAGCTGGGGAAGAGGGAAACAGTTCATCCTCCAATGCATTTCCTGTAATAAAGCAGTCAGAAAAGGAGTTCTGGGGTGCGTCTGACGAATGGACATTTTCGCCTCCGCAACCGACCGCTCCACCGTACTCTGGTCTACCGGAGTCATCCATGCAGGTTCCCCCCGACTCTCCTCAGCCTATGGAAACATCATCATCCTCCGAGGACGTTCATCTGAAAACCGTCTATCCACCTAAAGATACTGCGGAGCTCCGTGACGCTCTCCGCGATCAACAGAACACTATGCAGCAATTGCTCGCGGAAATGCAGAGACTTGATAAGGGTTTGAAAGCGGGCGCGATACGGGCTGCTTATAAAAAGGCTCATGAGGTTATCAAGGAGGGTTTGCAGGCGGTTGAGGAGAGGGTGTGTGGGAGTCCGGGAACAGGTGATCCGTCTGAAACAGCAGCGGACGAGTCTGGGGATACGCAATAGTGTAATGTATCAGAAAAGGGAGATAGTGTTAAAGAATAGAAAGTGAGGAGATGGATTTGTACTATGCTAGAAGAAGCAGAGATGGGTTCATAGGATGTGAATGAGTATTTGACTCGGAAATTTTTTGCTTGTATGGATACGCGATTATTGCTTATGGTTCCCTGAAGGGTGGTCCTACGATTTGGCTCAGTGGCTAAAAGTGGGGGAGGAATTGCAAACGCGGGAGACGCTGCACTTGTCCTTGCCAGAGCCCTGCAAGGGGTTGCTGGAGGGGCACCACAAGCTCCCCCAAAGGAACCTCAGTCTTTTGAAATGACACCCCCAGTTGCAGACCCTTAGCCTAAATATGCTCAAATTCCCAATTCTGAAAAACATTACCAAAAACAGAATTCAGGAGGCAAAGAGCCAGAAGATCCCTTTGATCCTGGCCTAATAAATCCAGAGACTGAACCTGATTTATGTCCACCTTTAACCCTGATTAAAGCTATGGCTGCCTCTGCTACAACTGCAGAGGAGATTTTACAGCAACAGAGACGAAAGTCGTTATCGCGTTCCTCCATTATTAAGCCTCCTCCGTTTGCGCCAGGTATCGCGTTTGTTCTTCCTTTTCAACCGCTTATGTGTGCGCAGCCGGAATCAGGGTATAGCAGTGTATTGTCAGAATGTCAGGGGAGAAGGACAGAGCCAGAGCGGACGCAAGAATAAAAGAGCTGTCTAATCGGCGGCTCTTTGAGCTGCTGAGAGCGCTACAGGCAGCGATTAAGCAACGTACTGCTCCATTTTGTGTCATCCACATTCGGAGTCACATGTGGGACCAAGGGTTAGGAGAAGGTAACGCCCGAGCAGACAGACTGGTGACAGTGGCAGCCCCCCTGAGTGAATTCATCAAAGCCAGGGAATCACATGGCATGTTCCATCAAAACGCTAAGGGATTGCATCGACAGTTCAATGTCACTATGGATGAAGCCAGAGGAATCGTGCGTGCTTGTCCCACCTGTAGTCACCACGGCCCTGGGCTCGGTTTAGGCGTTAACCCGCGAGGATTGGGTCCTTGTGAGCTCTGGCAGATGGATGTCACACACGTTCCCGAGTTTGGACGACTGAAATATGTACATGTTACTATTGATACTTATAGTGACTTTCTTTGGGCCACAGCTCAGGCTGGCGAGAGGGCCTTACATGTAATTAGGCATCTTACGAGTTGCTTTGCAGTCATGGGACTACCACGAGAAATTAAGACCGATAATGGACCTGCTTATACAAGTGAAAAGAGCCGCCACCCCCCCCCCCCCCCCCCCCCCCCCCCCCCCCGCCCCAGCCATCTCCCTGAGATAGAAGTGGTGTTTTTTGTATGTCTGCTGTGTAAGTGTGTGTGGGCGCCAGCTTATACCTGCTGATCAGCATCTGTGCTACTGTTTGTTTGTTGCTGTGTGCAGTGTCGTTTGGTGACTCCGCTTGAGCAGGTGCTCTGCCCGGTGTGGTACTGTTCTCGTACGTGACTAGGGCTGACACTCTGTCAAGCGAAGAAGTTTGTACATACACAATGTTTAGATGTAAGGCGAGTGCACCCCGGGTAGATAGACCATGATGGGCCGTAGAACTGATGGAAGTCCTGAAATATTGGGGGCGTTTTCACCAGCCGACATGCTTACAGTCTCGGGAACAGCTTACCCATGCAGGGCGTATGGCTGGTTGTTTGTTGTTTGCCTATAAGATCATGGTTGATTGGGAAAAGGAGTTAAGCTAGAATCTATAGGATGCTCTGTAGGAAAAGGAGAAACTTAAGGGTGAGCTCTTGTTGCAAGGCAGACTTTTATGTCAGCTGTAAGTGATGAGAGAAGAAAAAGGGAACAATTAGAAGGGAAATGTGCCGTCTTAGCACAAAAGTATGCCATACATGCTACAAGACAGCAGCAGAAAAAGAGAAATAAGACACCTGATTCAAGCAGTATTATAGAGATATGTTTTGGTTTTTTTTTCCTGTATGTATATATGTTATTGCACGCCTTTGTAAATTACTCTGTGTTATACCCTGCGAGACTAAATGAACCCCAGCAGAAGCAGTCTCTTGAGCGGGGGGGTGGAATATGGGAAAGCAACGGAAGATCAGCAAGGAGGATTGTAAATACGCTCAAGGGACTCGCACCTGGGTGCTGGAAAACACATCTATCACACTAATTGTTATTCAGTCTCAGATGCTTGCAAGAAAAACACTTAGATGACATAAGTCTGTAATGGACTCAGGGACACCTTATCTAGCTGCCTGAGAATCTTGACCTGTTGTGGAAGAAGATCAAAGCACAGTACCAGCAAGAACAGGGAGTCCGCATGCGCTCTTGCTAACAAGGACTCTTTCGATGCCAAGGATTCTTGATAACAAGGACTCTCTCGCTGCCAGGGATAAATTTAGTAATGCTACTAGTACAGCTATTTCTGAGTTATTGCTAGATGTAGATAGTATTCAACATGCAATGCTGCAAAACAGAGCTGCTATTGATTTTTTGCTTTTAGCTCACGGACACAGTTGTCAAGATTTTAAAGGACTGTGTTGTATGAATCTAAGTGACCACTCCAAATCCATCCATGCCCAGTCGCAAGAACTGCACCGACCGAGCCAGCAACTTGTGGAGACCACTGTGTGAAATCTCTTTGCTGGATGGACTTGGGGGTGGGGTTGGTTGAAGGAAATTATACTCATTATCTGTGTGGAAGGAATCTGTCTGTTATGTTTAGTATGCTGTTTGCTATGTTTAATAAGCATTATACGATCAGTTGCAGATGTTGCTTTGCATCATACCCTTGTACGAGTTATAGAATACTGTTGTGTCCCAACTATGGGCCACGGGGTGGCATGTGTAAGGGATAATAGAGGATGGTTCGAGTGAGACACGACGGAGAATTACTAGTTGAACCAAACCCAGTATGCATGTTGGGAAAAAGGGACTCAGTACTGTTGCTGAAAAACTATATGTGTATCTATGAGAACCTAACTTTCAAAGAAGAAGATAACAAGGAGGGAGTACAAGGTAGTCAGGTATCAGACATCCGCAGTTAGCAAAGCTGGATCATGAGTCTGGTGAGGCTCACTGCATGTGCTGGCCACGCATGCAGCGACCCTAGCCTGTACTTTTCCATTCAGTCCGGGACAGGATATAAGGGGGCTGTCTCGGATCGGAGAGAGGGGGTCAGACATGAGCGCACTTTGAAGATACAGGGGACGCCCTGAAGTGCTGTGTCTGCCCACCCCCCCTCCCTGGTAGGTTCCACGTTCATTAACCCCAACAGCTCAGAAAGCATTACAGCACATTGCAGATTTGTTTATGATACATCAAAAATTTCAACCTTACACCCTGATAGGACAGTGGGATGATACACTCGCAAAGAGCCTGACTGCATTAGAGTGAGTATTTTTGCCACATACCTTTTCAAAAACAGTATCTACGATGATTGAAATGTTAGCACGATTGATTTCACAGGGTCGTTTGCGCTGTCAGCAACTGGCTCCTCTGCCATCATTTGTGGGGATTACCCTGCGCATGCTTACACCTGATGAACTTTGGCAATTCGATGTTATACACATTATGGAATTGGGACGTTTGCGCTATGTACATGTTTCAGTTGATTTGTTTTCTCATCTTGTTGTAGCTAGTGCTCATATAGGAGAGAAGGCTCGTGATGTTATTCGACATTAGTTGCAATGCCTTGCAGTCATGGGAGTACCGAACACTGTAAAAACTGATAACAGACCAGCTTATGTGTTCGCTAAAATACAGGTCTCTTTACAGACATGGGGTATCAAACATGTCACTGGTATTCCTCATTAACCAACTGGGCAAGCAATTCTGAAACGTATTCATCATACCTTAAAAACCATGCTTGATAAACAAAACAGGGGAAATCCCGTCGGTATGACACCTCAAGAACAATTGTATAAAGCAACTTATGTTTTAAATTTTCTAAACATGTCATCTTTGTCATCCAATGCTTGTCATGCGCTGTATTTTAGGTTGCTTACAGAAAATAGTGCAAAAAATGATTAATCAAGCTTTTTGTTGCATAAAAAATAAAAAAGGGGGAATTGTGGAGATGATAGAGAGCAGCGTAGGGAATCTGTTTGGCCTTGATGAGACAAAGCTGTACCCGTGAGAGGCGCCTTGAGAAGCAAGTGCCAGGAGATATCAGCAAGGAAAGGAATGTGAAAAGCAAAGCTGCTGCTCTGTGTGAACAGTCAGAGACGATCAGTTAGAAGACACTGAGAAGCGCGTGGACAGCTCGTGAAAATAGCATGCAGCCAATCAGTAAGAGTTAGAGCGCGTGAACAGATAGCATAATACTATAAATGTAACGATAGCCAATGTCACCACAGAAATAATTGAAAGTTTGTTAGAAGATCAGAATAGCCTGCACCATGCGATTTTGCAAAATAGAGCAGCAATTGACTTTTTGTTATTAGCTCAAGGACATGGTTGCGAAGATTTTGAGGGTATGTGTTGTATGAATTTGTCCGATCACAGTGAATCAATTCACAAACAGTTGCAGTGGTTAAAAGAACATACAAACAAAATTCAGCAAACTCATGGGTTTTTTGATGAGTGGCTAACTAGCTTGTTTGGAAGTATTAGAATTGCTTGTTGAAGGCTTGCATATTATAATAATTCTTGTAATCGTAAGTTTGTGCTTATGTGTAGTCCTTTCTTGTATTAAGAGAGCTATGTTAAAAGTAATAAACCAAGCCTGGATTGTTCAAAAAAAAAAAAAAAAAGGAAAAAAAAAAAGAAAAAAAAAAAGGAAAAAAAAAGAAAAAAAAGAAAAAAGAAAAAAAAAAAAAAAAAAAAAAAAAAAAAAAAAGAAAAAAGGAAAAAAGAAAAAAAGAAAAAAGAAAAAAGGAAAAAAGAAAAAAAAGAAAAAAGAAAAAAGGGGGAATTGTTGCAGAATGGCTTGAGGAGCAAGGTCATGGGACAATAGAGGAGTTATGTGAGATGAGAATAGCGTAGAAGCAAGTTACAGCTCGGCGATGGGAAAGTACTAAGTAAACAAGCCATGAGAATGCAGAAGCAAGAATAAGGAGCTGATAAGAATAGGGAACTAAGGCTGAACCCTGTCGTGTGGACAGAGAGCCAATCGCAGTGAGCAGATGACTTTTATAATTAGCCAATATTCAAGCGATGATGTAACCAGTAGCTATATAATGAAGCGTATTCGGGCAATAAACTGAAGCTTGCTTTATCACTCACATTGAGTCGGCTGCTTGTCTTCCCTCGCTCGTCGCACTACATCAGTGCCTACTTTGAATACTCCCCCAGTTTTACTAAGGAGTCTTACTGAGGTAGACATTGCCAAACTGGAGTGAGGCCAGTGGAGGGCCACCAGGATGCTCAGAGGCTGGACCATCTGCCCCGTGAGGGGAGCCAGAGAGATGGGGCTGCTTCAGCCTGGAGAAGGCTCAGAGCAGCCTTCCCCTACCTATGGGCAGGTTATTAAGAAGACAAGGCCAGGATCTCTGCAGCAGCGTGTAGCAGCAGGGCAGGAGACAAAAGCCATAAGTTGAGAAGTTCAAACTGGCTATAAAGGGAAAACTTTTCTGCATGGGGTCAATTCAGAGTGAAGCAGGTTGCCCAAAGAGGCTGTGGTCAGCATCCTTGGAGCTTTTCAAGACCAGTCTGGAGAAAACCCCAAGTCACGTGGTCTGACCTCCTTGGTGATGCTGCTTTGAGTAGGCGGTTGCACTGGAGACCTCTTGATGTTCTTTCCAACCTGCATATGATTCATGTCTTTTCTGCTTACAGTTATCCGAACACAGAAACTGTTCTGTATTTTGAACAGAGAAACGATAATTTTTTAAGAAAATGTCAAAAAAAGATTTTTCAATATTATTTTTCCCCTACATTTTTTTTCCCAGATGAGTGTGATAGCCTGGTTTTGAAGGCCTCTACTGTGGCTATTGCATTTCACCCTCTACTTCATGTAATTAAAGGAAAGGTTCAGGATGATATTGGGTCAGTATGAAGGAAAGGCTTTGTGAGAGATGCTCTATTGGGAGACTTCCTTCTTCCACCCTTGCTTTGCTAAAGCCCATACTTGTTAGCCTGCCAGTCATGCTGATTTTTCCACTCCACTTTGCCATACGGCAGAAGATGAAAGTGTTTGGAAACAAAGGGGAGTTCTGTTTATGGGCATTCCCTTGGATTTTTTTAAGTATCAGATCATGATTTAAGTTGTCTGTGCATTTAAACAGATGAGCCATCTGAAAATACTGTGCTAGGTGTTGAACACTGGGGACTGAGAAAAAGTAACTTGTGTTACTTTGAGTAATTCTGACAGAAATTTAGTGCGTTTTTTAATACTTTGGTATTTATCAGCTATTACCTTTCCTGAAAATTAATAAAATTAATTCACAACATCACTTTTGTGAATATTCTCAGCCAAAGACAGGCTGGGCCCAACAAGATATTTTTAGCATTTTATCCAGAACCAGTCATGAGCAAGTTGTAAATGTTGTTAATGAAACAAGTAGTTGTGGTGACAGTTTATGTTTGCAGCCATCTGCTTTTCTTCTGTGTCCAGAACTGGGTAAGAAAAATATGTAACAAAGGAGTCAAACTACAGTAGATGGCATAGCACACATTGAAAATTAATGTTTTTGACATAATCAGAGTGTTTGGAAATGACCTAGCCTTATGAGCTGTTGCAGATACATCTCATGTGGTTTGAAATCCCCTTCCCCACATCAGCTACTGGGTTATAAGGGATAGATCTTTGATGACAGAATGCATGATAGACTTTCATACTAGACCTGTGTGGCCTTACTCAGTTGCCTTGATTTGAAATAAATTTTTTTTTGCCTCTGAAGGTTAGTAAGGATTCAATTACTTATTTGGGTACCTGACAATGACAATAATAAATGATTTGTTGAGAATGAGCAGTAGTTTTCATGCATAAATATTTTCAAGTTCTTGTCAAAATTGTAAACTTTCTTCAAGAAAATATTTGACCAAAGAAGTTAGATCATCTGGTTACGTAGAGCCTGCAGCAGATAGACAATCTGGTCATGGGTAGTTGTGAGAACAGATTGTTAAGACAAGTCTGTAATCAGATGTGGAGACTTCAGAACTACCTAAGATGTAAATAGGTCAACGAATCAATAATTATGTATTGCAGTTTTGATTCCATTCAGTGCTGAGCTCTGGTGATTAAAAAATAAGGCACATTGTTGCCTGGTCAAGGCCTGATCAAACTCACTGAAATGAATATTAAAACTTTCTGTGCTATCAGCATGAATCACATCATCTGCATGGAACTCATAGTATTCATAGGAAACTATGCAAATCAAACAAAAATGATTTAAAACGAACCATTTGTGTCTATATATATTTTAATGCCTTACAATTTTCTGAAATCCCCTTTGAAAAATTTGAGCCAGTATTATTTCTGTATTATCTTTTTATTTTCTCATATTAGTCTTATCATTTCATATGTATTCTATAAAAACACAATCTTCTGCTTATTTAAATTTCATGTGCTAATGGCATGGACGTTTAGTTCAGTCTTTCTTTGTTCATGATCCTAAATTACTGTGTTCAAACTGCATTCCATCTTCAACCATATTTATTGCTTTCCTGGAAATGATATTATTTATCATTCGTACTTTTTTGACATGATGTTTTTGAAGTGATACTATACAAATGTGGATAGCTCTGTAATGCCAACTGACTGTTGCCTTGACTTCCATCTTTTCTCTGGTAAGATAGTGTATACATCTACCTTAAAATTCTGCTTTGTTATGATACCAAGAAAAGGGAAACCAGCCAAACAAGAAGTGGAACATAGCCCTCTTGATGATGGTTGGGCTGCTGAGGCTACTGTGTATCTTGCTATCTGTATGTCTTTAACTTTCTCCTTTCCTCCTCTTGCCTCACACTGCAGGGACAGGGATTACTTTCTTGTTAAAGGACTATACAGTTCCCAGCAAAATGGGGCTTTTGTCCATGGCTGGAGGTCCTAAGCATCATAGTAATAGAAATTATTATAGATGTTTGTAATCAGAGAAGCTGTGTGGTGTTTTTGAGACAAATATATTTGGATCACACCTTGAAATTTGTGTCTTTGTTACAAACAAGTGGTATATATAAATAAATAGTAATTCCACTGAAGTCTACTGTATATATAAAGAGCAATTCCATTCAAATCCATGAAGTTACACTAACGTAAAACATTTTATTTACATACTCCTTCGTTGGTGTACACCTAAAATACTGAACATGTTCTACCACATCTTTTCCATAAAAAAAGCCAGAAAAAAAAATTCCCTCAAATTTTCAATTGGATCAAAAGCTCATAAATCAGCCTACCTTGGAAGAATTAGCAAACTGTTCCACTAACATGTATTGTGTAGAGCAATCAGTCTCTGTAATCTCTGTTGTCTGTCATAGAAACATACTTGCTATCATTTTTTATTACAGTCTCATGATAAAATAGTTGTGATGAGCCATCTTGCTTCAAAAAACATGTGAACAATGATTTTGTATTGATTAGTGATGATTACTTGTTATGGTTGACTTCACAGGTTGGTGATTTTTGCCTTTAATCTCAACATAGACAGTAGTTTTGGAGAAATTATTTTAATTCCTTACCTTTATCATAAGCATCTGATGCTCCCAGTCATCCAGATTCTGGAGGCTTGCAATTTTTGTTAAGGAAAGGACATTTAATCCTGGGTGTACATACCCAAGGGAATGTCTCATTTGAATCAATTTGATGCAACTATTTCAAGATCAATTTAAACCTCTGCTTTTTACTCAGGGGAAAAAACCAATATGTGTATATTTTTAAATACACTCTCTTTCACATCTCATAGGAAAGGGAGTCAACAAAGTCAAATGCAATGTTGGGGTTTTTTTTGTCTGTCTTGATATCTTTCACTGTCATGGTTGTGCTTTGCAGCAGATGTGGTCAAAGGTATTCTACTGCATTTGAACTTTCCAGCTTCCTTGGGCTTCTTGTCTGAGAAGGTATTAAAATATCTCAAGAACATTTTTGCTCTTGGAAACTTCTGTTCTAACAATGTTAAGTAGCAGATGTTTCAGAAATCCACGAAACAGGAGTTGCTCTGGACCGGGCATGAGAAGGTGGCAGAACAGATAATAGTGACTTTTTTTTCCCTTTGCAGCAAACATGCACAATCATCAGTTTGATAACTGGCCATGCAGTATTTATTATTTTAATAAACTTGCAGTATTGTCAATGTCTTTCCTGTTTTAAGCAGTAGCTTTATAACTAGAAGTACCTGGGAATTCAGCTTCAGTTATGCTGTGTTGTTATCTTGGGTTGAATGAGGCCCTGCACGCTGTTTTCTGACTCCAGCCACTTAAGAGCACTTTGTAGCTTCTGTCACTTTATATATGTCGTGGTTTGGCCTCAGATGGCAACAAAGAACCACGTGCCGCTCTCTCGAGCTCCCCCAACACTGGGAAGAATCGGAAGAAAAAGGCAAAACTCGTGGGTTGAGACAAAGGCAGCTTAACAGAACAGCAAAGGGAACAAGAAAAAAACAGCAATAACACGGATAGAGGAATATACAAACACGATTACAGAACCGCCGCTCACCGACCGGACCTGGGACGCCCCAGCCTGCTCCAAGCAGCGACTTCCTGCTCCTTCCCCCGGCAGCTCAGAGTGGGTATGGCTCACATGGGATGGAATACCTGTGTCCCTGCCGGAGCCTAGGGAGAATTAACCCTATCCCCGCCGGACCCAGGACAACATAGATTACTAGTTAGCTCCTTAAAATAACAAATCTTTGATAACCCTAAATCTAACTGAAGGTTTAGACAGGATCATAACTGAGTATCAGTCAGAATGGACTATGGAAGGAATGAATTTGTGGTTTGCAACTCTGTACAGTGAAAGACAAGTCCAAGTGAAAGACACTGGTCCAAAATATCAGCCCATATAAGGAATTTTGGAGGGAATTTTGAGCCTCACTGGTTCAGGGATCAGATAACAAAATAATTGAGAGCTACCTTTCCCTCCTTACACTAATGAGGTCTTATAGGACTGGATTTTAGGACTCAGGCCATAGATTACAAAAAGGCATTCTTCTGGGAGTTATTTTAGACAATTCATACTTGCTACATTCTTAAAGAAAACCAGGCAGTATTTTCTGTACCAGCAATAATTCCCCGAGTCAATGATCATTCTTTCACTCCCAAATCAAGTAGTCTAAAAAGATAGTTTTGCTTTCTCTCATAAGAGTTGTTTCCTCGCTGCCTTTCCAAATACTGACAGCTATTTCTGGTAGATGATTGTTCAAAGTATATCCAGTGTTATATATGGTGCTAATAGGGTATAGATCTTTGCTGACTGTCACTCTTCTGACTGAAGAATGAGGCTACAGAAATACCTGCTCGGCATGGGCTTTGTCTAAAATACCATGTAAGAACCTTTTCACTCTCATACAGGCTGAACCCCAAATATTAGAATTTAGTCATCTCTGACCTAATTTCTATGTATGGAAAAAAAAGGGAAAA
Source organism: Fratercula arctica (assembly GCA_947846985.1). NCBI lineage: Eukaryota > Metazoa > Chordata > Aves > Charadriiformes > Alcidae > Fratercula > Fratercula arctica. The sequence goes on along the minus strand of CANTUZ010000025.1, from coordinate 12,566,436 downwards.
CAATTTTCATTAGTTCAGTTTATTATCTGAAACACTGGAACATCCTCTTAATTCCTGTCTTTTACCAACAACCTAAGAATAATTGAAGGATGTGTCTAGACTGCCATCAGACTAGAGAACATGCTGTGGTTCTTCCTTTTTCAGTGCATCCAGGTTTTCTTGCTTGGAAATCATAGAATGGGGGGAAGTAGGAATGCACTGAGAATCTACCTGGTCTCAGGAGCAGTAAGTGCTCTGTCTCTGACTCACGCTGTCATGAGTCACACTGGCACTTGTGTGTGAAAACCTCACATTTGTGTGTACAGACCAAATTTACAGGCATTTTCTAGGCTCTACTTTCTGCAAATATTTTCCATTGATTGTTGCTTCAGGGTTTTTTTTCCCCAGTTCAACTCTCAATCAATTTTACCCACTGATGCTGTTTGCCAGAATCCTTTTGGAAAGCCAAAGATTAGAGGGTCAGCAGTATAGCCAGTTCATCAGACTTCAGTGAACTGGAAAAGAACTAATAAAATGAATTAAGAAATGATCTTATCCTGTGTTCACAGTGCTAGAGGAGCTTGCCATCCAGCAAGGCTTGCAATTCAACACAACTTCAGTTTCATAGTTGGCAAACTTTTAAAGTTGCTTATTGCTGTTCACATCATTGTTATGCCACATGAATTTTCTTTCCTCTTCAGGTTTTGGATACACTTTCTTCTGTATATATTTCAAAGTCAGTAAGCCAAGGTCTTATAGTGCTGAAGAGGTTAGTCATAGCTTGGTCCAACTTCTGAACAATGATTAAGCTTATGATTTCTGAAATGTTTATCTGAGCTGAGTATTGTATTGTTTATTGCTGTTGTTGACACTAACACATATGGTCCAGATGACAGAATAAGACCTGCATTTGAGATTATGTGACATATTGTAAACTCAACTCTGCAGATGTACTTCTAACTAATCAAAGACAGAGGAATTGCTTTGAGTAACATGTTGGAAAGTTAATAGGGATGTTTAACGCAACTCTTCCATTTCCAACTTGGAGAAGCTGACATACAAAAATAACTGAAGGCTTAGTGAGACATTTCTGAAGCTACTAACAGGCTCCTTTCTTTGGAAAACCTTAAGTGCAGCTGAAACAGAACTCTACAAATTATTTACAAACCCCCAAATTATTTACAAAATAAAATAATAATTAATACTTGCTGGTGTGAGCAGACTTAATAAATTCTGAGTGTTCTGAAAAGTGACCTAAACTAATTCCCTCACAAGAGTCCAATGATATACAGTAAATATGTGACTACTCCCATGTTGAAGCTGTGGAAAAAGACATAGACTTTCATATCATGGGGACATAATTAAGCTTAGAGCCTTATTACAAGAATTTCCCTCTCAGTCTGCTGCAACAGCTAGATAACTCTAGGAAACCATTTTTAGGATGAATGAGATGAGACAGGGATCATGTTTCTCTGAGAAGTACCAACAAAGAAGTAAGTAGACTGGATTTCTGGAAAAGGTTAGGATCAGAAGTCCGGTGTGGTGGTTGTACCAGGTTCAAGAGATTTCCATCCCTAGTTTCCTGTACAGCTCATCTTTGTTCTTATCTTTGTCAGGCAGCTGCTGGACGTCCTCTGCACAGGCAGGTGACCTGTGCCTGTCCCCCTTTTTTTGCCATTTCCATGGACAGGGAACCATTTAGAAGTCCTGTTACACTAAGCTGGATGTTCCACAAATTACAATTTCATTAGGCTCCTCTGTCCTTTTACTGTCCTCTTGAAAATGATTTATCTGTGACAACATCTGATGTGATTTAGCACAAGGAACATTGCATTTTTATTATGTAACATATTTAATCTCTTTATCTGTACTAAGTGCTTTGCACAGGAGGAACACTTCCTGTTTTCTACTTATCTTTCAGCTCTCTCTAGAAATGATATACTTTCAACGTCAATGCTTTTTTAATGAGATGGTCTGCACGCCTTTTTTCTGGTGTTATGATGATGGCATACAATGTGAGTAATTTTTGTTTATAAATCACATTGCTTTTCAATAAATTGCAAATGTTGTTTATAAAGAAATAAACCACAACCTAATTACCTACAAATGTGGTGCAGCCTTGTTTCTTATGGCTTTCGTTATTACTGCAGTATTGATAAACCATTAAGAAACAAAAAGGAGCACTGTTTTTTTTAATAGTTAACACAAGTTTTACATGTGTTTATGTGAAAAGAAGTAGGTGTTATGAATGATCAAACAAAATAAATCTCAGTAGCAAAAGCCCCCAAAAACCAAATATATACTTTTTGTCCACACTCAAGGATTTTGATTTATGAATGTTTTAACATTATTATTCAGAAATCACCAAATATCACCAGGTGCTAATGTATTTATTACATCTAGTTTCACCACAGTAAACATAGGAACTAGAACATAATTTGGATTTCATTTGTATTGTTTGAAATATGATCTTGTAAAATTGGGTCACATTTCACGATTTGTATTTACATATTTCCCCTCAAATATAAAATTGAATTATACAATCAGTCTACATGAAACAAGTTGTTTTAGTACCAAAGCATTTCTCTAATCTCTTTTGCTGTTTAGTGTTATTCATTTTGTAAATATTTACAAGTTTTTTTCTAAAAGCAAGATTTTTAAATTAGGTAAGAAAGACAAACACAACAAAGGAACAAATCAGGAAAGTATTTTTTCTTGGCTATAGACTGATTAGCTTCAGAGACTGATCAGTGTTGCAACATAGCAGTTGCACAGAGGTAGGAGTTCCCTTTATCTTTCTCCCACAATAGCTAACACTGTGCATACCAGAATTTTGCATCTTTTACAACTCATCTTTACATTTAACCACATTCTACAGCAGCTTTTTGTAACTACACTAGAACAGCAGAGCTCAGATGTCATGCCAAACTTCTTTATTTAAATTCTAATACACTGAACTTTTAAAGGACAGTTTGTCTTCCTGTTTTGAGAGAAGCCTTACGTAGTGTCCTGGTTTGAGGTAAAATGGAACCAATTTTCTGTTCGGTAATTTTTCTTTTTAGCTAAGCCTCTTCTAAATAACTAAACTCTTTGAAATTAACAGCATGTTGTGGAGACACTGTTCGTTCTCAGAGTGATAAGACCTGATTATTTGTAATTTATGTCAAGGAATGGTATAGAATCATAGAATGGTTCAGGTTGGAAGGGACCTTAAATATCTTCTAGTTCCAAACCCCCTGCCATGGTCAGGGACACCTCCCACTAGACCAGGCTGCTCAAAGCCCCATCCAACCTGGCCTTGAACACCTCTGGGGATGGGGCATCCACAACTTCTCTGGGCAACCTGTTCCAGTGCCTCACCACCCTCACAGTAAAGAATTTCTTCCTAATGTCTAATCTAAATCTCCCCTCTTTCAGTTTAAAACCATTACCCCTTGTCCTATCGCTACATGCCCTTGTAAAAAGTCCCTCTCCAGCTTTCTTGTAGGTGCCCTTCACACACTGGAAAGCGGCTATAAGGTCTCCCCGGAGCCTTCTCTTCTCCAGGCTGAACAACCCCAACTCTCTCAGCCTGTCTTCATAGGAGAGGTGCTCTAACCTTCTAATCATTTTCGTGGCCCTCCTCTGGACCCTCTCCAACCATTCCGTGTCCTTCTTATGTTGGGGGCTCCAGAGCTGGATGCAGTATTACAGGTGGGGTCAGTATTCAAGCCCCAGTAGACCAGGTTTCTCAAAGTGAGTCCCCTGATCTAAGAAGCTGTCCTGGTTTGACGTAAAACAGAACCAACTTTCTGTTCAGTAATTTTATTTCTTAGCTAGGCCTCTTCTAACTCTCTGAAATTAACAGCATGTTGTGTCAAAAATGGTTCGTTCAGAGTGATAAGACAGTGTGTGCCAAGGAATGGTACGCAGAGGGGCTCTTGCTTATACTTACTGCTATAACAACCAAGGTCAGCTAATTTCGTTATTTGCCCCGTTGGAGGGTCGGAAAGGGAAAAGCGTAGAGGGGTCCCACCTGCAGGGAGGAGCAGACAGGACAGGTGACCCAAAATTGACCAACAGGGGTATTCCATCCCATCTGCCCCATGCTCAGTATAAAAGCTGAGGGATCAAAGGGTCAATGCTCTTCCTTCAGTGGCCAACGTCTGAGGAGGACCCTGTCTGTTCATCTGCCTTTGATCCCGATCCGTGTGTTCCTGACTCCAACTCTGGAACCCAGTTCCCACTCATCGCTGAGTCCAGCCTGGGACTTCCCCAGTGCCTGCCGGTGACATCATCCTGGGAGCTTAATACAGTTTTGTATATACTGTATCTATTTCATTATTTCCCTTTTTATCTTATTATTGATATTTCATTAGTTTAGTTTCTTCTAAACTCGTAAATCTCTTTATCTCTCCCCCTCCTCCCCGTGCACGAGAGGCTGGGGGGGAGCATCTGTCACCGGCCATTGGCCAATTTGGCCAAAACCACGACAGAAGCCAAACCACTGGCTGTGGCACCAGTCCTGTAGCCAGTTATTGATTTGCCAGATTCGCCTGGCCCTATCCACCCCCTTCCCTTTGACTGGGAGGACCGATGAAAAAACTACCTGTGCTCCAGAGTCCCTGACCACTGCTCACAGGACTCTAGAATCTTTATTGATAGTCTTCAGAGTGCTCCCATCTGCATCACTGGTGCCCACATGAAACAGCAGCAGTGGATAATAGTCCGAGGACTGCACGAGGTTTGGTAGTCTCTCGGTGACAAGTGGTAGTCTCTTGGTGACATGCAGAGAGGCGGAGAGGCTCTTGCTTATATTTCTTGCTATAACAACCAAGGTCAGCTCACTTTGTTATTTGCCCTGTTAGAGGGTCGGAAGCGGAAAAGCATAGAGGGGTCACACCTGCGGGGAGGAACGGACAGGACAGGTGACACAAAACTGACCAACAGGGTATTCCACCCATTTGCATCATGCTCAGTATAAAAGCTGAGGGATTAAAGGGTCAGCTCTCTTTCTTCAGTGTCCAGTGTCCAAGGAGGACCCTGTCTGTTTGTCTGCCTTTGATCCCGATCCGTGCATTCCTGACTCCAGATCTGGAATCCAGCTCCCGTCCATCGCTGAGTCCAGTCTGGGACTTTCCCAGTGCCTGTCAATGACGTGATCATCATCCTGGGAGCTTGATATGGTTTTGTATATATTGTATCTATTTCATTATTTTCTTTTTAAAATTGTGTTATTAATTTATTAATATTTCATTAGTTTAGTTTTTTTCAAAACTCAAAAATCTTTTTATCTGTTTCTCTCCTCTCCTTGGAGAGAGAGGTGGGGGAGAGTATCTGTTGTTCATTTCAGTGGCCAGTCTGGCCCAAACCACGACATGTCATGGGTTTTGAATTAAATTATCTAGAAGCCATTTTATTTATTCATATGTTTATGTTTGATTTCTATCACCTTTCATTAAAGTTGCATTGTGACAGTTTTAACAAGACTGGTTTTCATGCTGAAATTACTTATTATGTTGAAAATGTAGGCAGAAATGTCCACAGAGATTCTTCTGAAAGAGAACAGGAGAAACTTCCATCACGATAACACGCCATCTAGGACAGCTCTAGGGAGTGGGACTGGTCGAGAGGATAAAACAGAGCAGGCTTTGTTCGATCTGAATGAGACAGAAACTGTATGTGAAATAAATGGCAGAAGCTCTTGGAGAAATGCAGAAACAACTTCTTGGCACTGGGAGAGCATGGAAGCCTTTCGCTGAAATGGGAATGGGGCTGGACAGAGCTGGGTGAATGTTGCTTATAAATATTTATTTGACTCAAAGGTGTAAACTTCACGCTGACTCATTCCCTTTTCTCTCTTTCTTGCAAGCATTTTATGAGTGAAGCTATTTGCAGAAATATCCTCAGAGACGGAATCCATCATTGTGTGTTAGATTTACCCATGCAGTCATATAGGAACTATAGGCAAACTCATTTTGAAAGCTCTTTACTTGTTTGAGGTTCGTGCGATCAAAGGAAGGATGATGGTAACATCAGATAAATCACACAACCAAGTGCACTGAATTCTGCAGAATGTAAGTTCGAGACACTGAGCATGGCCATTACTTAATAAGCAAAAGACATGACATCAACAATTCACATACGTTTTAAAATGGAATAATTGACAGTAATTAAAATGGAAAAAGGGCTAAAGTCTTTAAATCTTTTTTTTTTGTATCCTACAGGAGAAAAAATGTTACAACTTTGTTCTTTTGTTGAAATAAATAAAATTATCTCATTTTCTGTAGGACAGATTAGTATTGTTTTCAAGCATCAAGTCTGAATAAACAGCAGATTGTTCTCATTCAGAGGTGAAATCATAAATTATTTTCCCTCCTTAAATGTCCCTGGACTTTTTGAAATTACATCACCTGCGCACTCATCAAAGCTCTGTATTTGGCATAATTTTTTCTGGTTTGGCAAAAATTAAGCAACAACTTGAATATGGTTCAATTTGTAGAAAAAAATGACTTAAATACATGTGTTTTAAATTTGTTTTGGAGGCTTAGTAGAATAAAAGTTTTTATGTCATTGTTTCCATACTTCTTTTCCCTCCTCAATTTTTTTTTAAAATGGATTGTGTAGGATCAGAAATGTTTTCTTATTGAGCAATCTGCAAATCAAGAGAATAAACTGCTCAGAAATGTCTGTGTTTTCCCAATAACCCTGTTTGGGGGAAAGGATGTTTATTTGGGCCACCGCCATGGTTTCTGCTTGGTGGGTGGGTCGGCTGCGCTGGGAGCTTCCCTCTGAACAGCTCTTGAGCAGATAATGTCTCAGAGGCCTATGCAAATGTCCCTAGAGCTGGCAAGAGGTGTTTCCTAGGTGCAGGACTGGGTCCAATTCACAATGCTCAGCTTTATACCTGAATTTAAACCCACCTCCCCTTAGCAAAAGGCAACGTCTTGAGTCTCAGGGGCTGCTACTGGACTAAGGGGACTTGTCTAAGTCCTGCTGAGGGTGGGAAGGATCCACCAGCTCAGTAGGCATTAGACCTACACCTTGGTGTGGGTGGAGAGACCGGGGTCTGTTTAAGTGGCTTGGTGGTTTGGGCACAAGAGTGCTGGGCATGCCTAGCCATTTGCCTGCTGGGGCAGCTGTCTGCCAGTGTGGAAGAGTGACTGTGTCCCTGCTGACCAAGTCATGTCTGTGCCCTGGTGTCATGCTAGCAGGAGGTTTTCCCTGGAGCAACAGCAGGAGCTTGCTGGGCCCGGAGGAATTTCCTCTAGCTGGCAGGGTCTGCAGATGATAGGAGGCACAACGCCCTCACATCCTCTACCTTCTGGCACCAGTGAAGGGAAGTAAGAAACAATTCACTAGCCTAAATCTAGATTAATTTTTGGGTGCCAATATAGCTTAAAGCAGGAAAAGTCCAAACTTCACTGCTCAGTTTTTCTTGGTAATTAGATAATAAACATAAGTTTTTATTTTTGCCAATTACTTCTTAGTTTGTGTAACATTACTGGACAATAGGAGACAGACTGTGGGCAAGTAACATTCCTGTATTAAATTAATTAAGGAGGCCAGGCTGGAATTATGTAATCTTCATTCCTCAAAACTGAGAGCTTGGTAAAATAATTCTTTTCATAGCAGCTTAAGATTGGACCCAGAGTCCAGCTTATTGCTGGAGTTAATGAAAACAATATTACTGCTCTGTATTCCTGTTTAAAGTCAGAAGGCTAAAGGCTGTGGACTCACTGCATCAGATTTTTCCTCTTGCTTACACTTTATAACATAAGAACTGTTGCAGAGGATCGGAGTAAAAATCAAGCTAGCTAAGCCTCATCTCCAATAGTGACCAGTACTTCATGTTTAAAAAAGACATAAGAAACAGAGCATGCTAAGAAAGATCTTTCCTTCTGCATTTTTTTACTGCTCTTAGTTGAAGCTTGAGCCAAAGTTTGGGCTTTGTCGAGGCTCAGTTATTAAACTCAGGCAGCAAAGTTTAATAGCCACCTACAGAGTTGCCTTTAACATCTCAGTAACCCCATGAACTTCACTGGATTCACTCCTGCTTCTGGAGAGGGATGCCTTTGCTGCATGTAACTACAGTTATAGCAGTTTACAGTCAGGATAGCTGAACCAGCTTTTCACTAGCCAGTTCCCTGACTAGAGCTCAGAGTGGCCTTCACTGTTACTTGTGTGCAAGAGCACGTGGGTACAATGCCATTAAGTGATTAAAGACCCAAACCAATATTTTTAAAAGAAGAATTTGGCACATGTGGCAAACTTCATATTTAGGTATCTACTTGTTCTTTCTTAGGCCCTTATATCCCTGGGCACTGAGGTCTGCACATGATTTTGTGACAGTCTAGAAAACTCTTGCATCAAAGATGCCCAGGCTGGTGTCTGGCAGTGAGTTAGTATTACTCCACCTTTGGCTGTTTTTACCTGGTTTTCTTCTGCTTCTCTTCATTTTTCTTTGGGTTGGGGAGGAGAAACCAACTTCCAACTTGCTAGAGATGAAATTCCATCTACAGTTAATGGAAACAGAAAAGATCACAGGAGGATGTGGAAGGGCAGGCAGCAACACAAACCAGCTTAGAGACAGTAGTTGGTGAGCGCCTTTTGAATTAGACTGTTTCTTTGTGGCCAGTATTCCCAGGGTGTTGCATTTGGGTGGGCAAATATCCAGGATGGATGATAGACTTCTGGTTGAATTATGTCCTTTGACAGGAGAGGGTATGTTAATTCATGGGGAGAGATAAGGTTCTTTTTAAAAAAATAAAACCTGGTAGGTTTCATGGCTGAACTGGAGAAGGCAAAATGAAATTTTGCTTTTGAGGATGAAATTAATGTACCTATAACCTGGTTACATCTTTTACTCCTGTTTGCTGTTTTGATTAATTTTTATTTGTACATTGTAATCAGATTGACTTCTACATAAATAGTTTCTTCTAATTGTATTTGCACAATATAAAGTTTCATTCCAGTAGGCTGTTGGACAGTCACATGTTGGACCATGTACACTGGCAATCTTTCTGCATGTTGAGTAGGACAAATCAGGCACTTGCCATTTTCCATATAGACAACCATACAAAAAAATGAAATTTGTTCTTCCTGTTGTAGGAGGATTAACACTGAGTTTATGTAGCAGAGACATTGCCAATAGTGGAGTTTGTGTTGATGGCATGTATAGCCAGAATGTACTGCTTTTTGTCTATCATTGCTCCACAAGTATGGAGAGCTTCATAAGAAACTTTTATACTAAAATATGGAGAGGACAAACAGTACTTGCTTATTGCAGTAAATGTCTCAAATAACTGGAAGAAATTACATATATACTTGTCCTGTGAGTTTATCTAAAATTCTAAATAAAAACAGACTCATTATTTTAGAGCTCAGCTTTTTTTTTTTTTTTCCTTAAAGCATTATGTTCCTTATTTTGGAACTGGACATGGGCATTTGGAAAAGATTATTATAAAGAGGCAACTGGTCAATTTTAAACATACTAATCGTGGTTACATTTTCTAAAAACAAACACTGTGATTCTTGTTCTCAGCAGAAAATATGGAGAAAGTGCTAAGACATGGTGTTAGTGATTTCATAAACCCCAGATTAAATTTTAAAAAAATGAGAAGCACAAGGGGAACATGGAAAAAAGTAAGTGCATAACAAGCAAGAGGACACAGAATCAGTGCTAGCTGGCACTGCAGCAACTGAGAAAAGTGGGCCAAGAAATAACTGGGAGGGAAAAAAAGGACATTTGTCAGATATGAATCCTGGTGGAGGAAAAGCAAGGACATGTGGCATGAAGCAGTTGTCAGAATCTAAAGCCAGTTGAGTAGGAAGATATGTGATATAACAGAAAAAGAGAAATTAAAGGGGTAAGCGGTGTGTCTCTGAAGGGAAGTCTCATGATGGAGAACTGAACTAGGAAGAAGAGAGTACTTAAGGTACGGTATGGTCCTGATGTAACAGGAACAACTAGATTATGAATTAACAGTCCTTTTGCCTTTATTCTTTTTAATGTGTTTTTAAACATGATTTATCCATTTAATAAAACAGGTTTTATTTTTTAAATGAAACAGATGCTTTCTAAAGCAAAAGTTTAGGAGTAATATTGAACCATAGCAGTATTTTGTAGTAGACCTTATACTTCATGTGTTCATTTGTCCCTTCTTCGAGATGTTCTTTCTTTGTTTTCATCTTTCATTTCCATCTTTCATTTCCATCTTTCACCTCCATCTTTCACCTTCTGCATTTGCCAGTCCCACTGGGAGAATCCAGAGAAGTTTGGAGAAACACTTTAGAGTTTTTCTCTCTCCCCCCCCCCCCCCCAGTCTAATGAAGCACAGTCTCTTTTATAAGGTATAAGTTTCCAATGTGAAATCGAAGACTAAATAGGGAAAATATCTAGTAAGTGGGGAAACTATGTAATTGTGTGACCATCACTGTCAGAAAGTTCTGCTTTTGAAAAGCATTCTTGTGTGCTTGCCTCCGATCGGGCCATCTTTGTTCCCTTTTCTCTAAGTGTCTACAAAGGAAAAATGGTTTGAGAATAACTCTGAGTTAGTAACTAGTGAATTATGCCCTGTCATAATTCAGGCCCTAGAGAGGTGGCTTTCTCAAGCCATCTCTCTCTGTTCCTTGCTTCACCCTGATGTGGCCATTGACTATTCGGCAGCATTGCTTCAGAGCATTCAGAGCATTCAAAAAAGAAGCAGCAGCTTCTTAAATCCATGTGAAAGCTCCAGTCTAGAGCACTAAACGTTCAGAATGTTTTGGATTAAACAGGTTACTGCAGAAAGCTTTGTTTCTACTGTAACCAGAAATGGTTATAGTAGAACTCCTTTGACTTTAGAGAAGTCACAAGGAATTAGAGAGTGGCCATTCCCTGAGGAAATTCCAAAAAAAAAGGGTGTCTAACTGCTGTATGTACTTTTGAAACTCCTAAACACCATCTATCCCTCATAAAACTTATGTATTCCAGTTACATCCATCAACAGTGCACTGACACCGAGCTGAGTGGTGTGGTTGACAGGCCAGAGGGACAGGATGTCATCCAGAGGGACCTGGACGAGCTAGAGAGGTGGGCCTGAGCAAACCTCATGAAATTCAACAAGGCCAAGTGCAAGGTCCTGCACTTGGGTTGGGACAGTCCTCGTTATCAATACAGACTGGGGGATGACGTGATAGAGAGCAGCCCTGCGGAAAAGGACTTGGGGATACTGGTGGATGAAAAGCTGGACATGAGCCAACAATGTGCACTTGCAGCCTAGAAGGCCAATTGCATCCTGGGCTGCATCAGAAGAACCGTGGCCAGCAGGTCAAGGGAGGTGATTCTCCCCGTCTACTCTGCTCTCATGAGACCCCACCTGGGGTACTGCATCCAGCTCTGGAGCCCTCAGCACAAGAAGGACATGGACCTGTTGGAGGGGGTCCAGAGGAGGGCCACAAGGATGATCCGAGGGCTGGAGCACCTCTCCTATGAGGACAGGCTGAGAGAGTTGGGGTTGTTCATCCTGGAGAAGAGAAGGCTCCGGGGAGACCTTATAGCGGCCTTCCAGTACCTGAAGGGGGCCTACAGGAGAGCTGGGGAGGGGCTGTTTGCAAGGGCATGTAGCGATAGGACAAGGGGCAATGGTTTTAAACTAGAGCAGGGTAGGTTTAGATTAGACATTAAGAAGAAGTTCTTTACAATGAGGGTGGTGAGGCACTGGCACAGGTTGCCCAGAGAGGTGGTGGAGGCCCCATCCCTGGAGACATTCAAGGCCAGTCTTGATGAGGCTCTGAGCAATCTGATCTAGTTGAAGAAGTCCCTGCTTACTGCAGGGGGGTTGGAGTAGATGACCTTTAAAGGTCCCTTCCAACCCAACAGATTCTATGATTCTATGATTCTAATCAGGTTGAATCCTGAAACTCCAAATTAAGGAAAACTTTGCAGTACCAAGCATCTGGTGGAGAAGAAATCCCAAGATTTGGACCACAGTAGTATCCTGCCTGTAGCTCAGCAAAGTGCAGCAGAAGCAGTAACTCTTTGTAGTAAATCGAGAAAGCACCAAAGCTGCCCAGTAGCTAGCAACCAAGGCAACATCATTAAATGTAACCACAGTAGCTAAAAGCTGAGATGATGCCAATTACATAACCACAGTATCCACAGTAGCTAGGGAGCAAGGCAGCACCAGTAATGCAGCCTCAGTTCCAGTCATGCTGATGTCTTTTGATTGCCTGTTGACATGGACTACAAGAAAAACAAAGAGATTTGCTGTTTCTTAAATAGCCTTTTACCTGTATTGACAGTACTGCTGTGTAAACCCAGGTCCTTCCTCAGCCAATGAGGAATGGTGCCTACAACATATATAGTCTGGGGTAAAATATAGGACTGCGTATGTATAGGAATACAATGTGGACTTTAGTGCTAAAGTCCAATTTCATGTATTTATGAGAAAATGGTTAAACTTTTTTCCCCCTCATATTTGAATGGCATAATTACTTCCATTACAAATAAGCATAATGCATTCAATATATTCCATGATCAATAGCTAAAAAGAATAATTCACTCATTTAGTGACATGTCCTTAGTACAGATACTACAGTAGAAACTGCATCTAGTATGATTTCAGACAGAATTGTATCAAGATCATATTTTGAGAGGTGTAAAATCACACAGCAAGGTCAAAATGTGTCTCATCGATATGTCCTCATTATTATTATTAGATTTTAAGATTCAATATTGAGTAACCTAGTTAACAACTGAAAATAAAAATTAAGCACAAACTGAACTAGAAAAGCACAAACTGAACTAGAAACAAGTTTATTTATCTTCAGCCATCCTGGTGTTCCTGTTTCTTTTTCAGGCTGACATATACATTCACACACTGATTATTTATGATATTAAAATATTACAAGTAATAATTCTTATTTAGTTGAAAGAAAATCTTAAGTTTTTGCAGGAATAAATTTGACTTTGGCTTAACAAACAGTTATATAATATGCTGAAATCTAGGGAGGACTAATTTCTATTAGGGGTTACTAAGTTGAGAAGAATCCTTTGCCTAGAATAGCGAAAGGAAAAGAATGGAAGACTAAAAGAAGGAGCTGAGAAAAATGTTTTTGACTGATATTCATTCACTGAAAGATACAGATACAGTTTCAGTTGGAACTACTTGAGAAATCATGCAACAGGGAATAATTTTGCTTGAAAGTTTGTTACTTTATTTTTTCAGAAAAATGTTTAATTTCAAAAGTTTCTGAACGAAATGTTTTAGTGTTTCTCTTTGGAAAGACATTTTATTCTGAAATTTGCTTGTAAAATTTTAAAACTAAAAACACAATAAAAGTTCTTTGGTTTCTTTCTTGGAGAGGGAGTTTGCTTAAATGAAAAGAAAATGTTTTTTCTATTTTGGACTGCTTCAGATTTAATTTGAATTATTTTGTCCAGTTTGACCAGGGAAGTGAAAAGTCAGCTTGTCACAGAGCTCAGCCTCTGCGACATCAGGAGTGGATATTGTACTTGTTATAGAATATCATTAAAAGGGATACAATAATAATAATCAAAAAAAAAGACTGTAGTAGAAGTACACCAGCTGTTTTTGTTTCATGACATGTGACATTTGGTTAAGGCTTTTTCTTTGACTAATAGCATTTTGTATCTTGGTTTACTCTGTGACTGAGGGTGCACTTTTCTTACATAAAACTGTTATGTCACGTGAAATGTGCATGCTATAATACCTTATAATCACAGAATCACAGAACGGTAGGGGTTGGAAGGGACCTTCGGAGATCATCAAGTCTAGGTTGAGAAAGTAATTCTAACCAGGATGTCAGATTTTGCTGGTTTGACTGCTCTGATCAAAATCATCTGTGAAGCAACAGCCTCTGCGTGATAGGCCCAGGCACAAATTAATAAGATGACAGCGTGTTGACTTACCAAGCAAAAAGCGCAGCAGCCCAATAACTACAGACAGACACAGTTATTTTACTGCTTAGTTAAAAACTCCCCCTCTCCCACCCATTTTGTTGTGCAGTGGCTTCTTTTGGCTGTATGTAATTTCCCCTGTGAAAATTTACACCTCCCCAGACAATCCCACCTGCAATCCCTTGCATTCTTTAACCTGAGGTTACATTTTCTCCTAGTAGTTCATTAAAAGGGGTTGGGTTTTTTTGTTTTGTTTTGTTTTTAAACATCTCAGTGGTTATATTTTATAAATCAAATTTGATGCAAGGAAGCTTGATTTCAAGGGCCAGATCTTTAGAGGTTATACACCAGTTTTCTTCTGTTGGAGACCTCTGATTGCTATTATTTTCTACATCAGAATTATGTCATGCAACGAGTCAGGGTTAGCACATTGATTCTGTAACTTGAAGAAAATTACCAAGATATTTTAAGGACCTTATACCCTCAAGAAGTAAGCAAAACATACTTTTTATGTGACTAACACAGAATGTTTTATAGCATCAGAGTAGGTGTTAATCTGTTTCTTGTGTGCCTATGATAGAAGAACCTAATATTGCCTTTGTCTCTGCATAAGACACTATAAGTCTGCTGCTGGCAATATGGGCACTCTGGCACTCTGGAGGTCACATTTGGCGATTTATTCCACTGAACTTGAACAATGTTTTTGTCATTATCCCTGTGTTTTACTAAAGTTTTGTATAACACCGCCTAATCTGTCTCCTAATGATATTTACAGCTGACAGGGTATATCTCAAATGCCTTTTTCCAAGATAGCTGAACACCTGGAGAGTATCAATCTTTTAATAGAAATTCATTTTTCTAACTCTTTTGTTACTAGCTGTTATTTGGAAAAAAATATTGTTAATATCAGGAGAATTAGACTAAACAAACAGCCATGAGAATAGAACAGAACAGAACAGAATAGAATAGAATAGAATAGAATAGAATAGAATAGAATAGAATAGAATAGAATAATTGGAAGGGACCTACAATGATCATCTAGTCCAACTGCCTGACCACTTCAGGGCTGACCAAAAGTTAAATCAAATTATTAAGGGCATTGTCCAAATGCCCCTTAAACACTGACAGGCACGGGGGATTGACCATCTCTCTAGGAAGCCTGTTCCAGTGTTTGACCACCCCTCTGTAAAGAAATGCTTCCTAATGTTCCTAATGTAAGTCTAAATGAGAGCTTACAAGAACTCTTTTCATAAGTTATATATGCATAGTACAGGGAACCAAATTAGATTGTTTCAGGATTTCAAGTATTAATCTCATTGTCAAATAGTTATTCAATTTATGACTTTTTTTTTTCAATTTCTAATTTCCAAATTTGATGGGACATCGAAGGCATTTTCACAGTATAAACAAAGTAGTTCATCAAGCGTGATGGAAACAGGAAGATGCAGTCCCTCTCTGAACATGGAGATCGTGCAAACACATGCCTGTTCCACACGGGATGGTATGTGCTGAGCTGGTTGGCACTCAACAAGTCCCAAGGCACCAGTAAATATCAGCCTAAAACTGTGGTTTTCTGAGTCTTGTGAGTGATACATGAGTGAATGGAGTGTCTTTTCTATTGCTGAGTTAAAACCTCACCATTTTTTAAATACTAGATCAGGATATAGTAATAGGTGATGATGTGAGATACCTGCCTCCTGCAAATACATTTGGAAAGATTGTGCTGTAGACATCAGGCTTTAATATGCTCTTAGAGAATTATGCATTCAGGGTTTCATTCAGATTTAATTCCAAGTGGACCTTAACCTTCCTCATTGCATCCCTGCATACTCTGACAACATTCCTATATTCCTCCCAAGTGGCCAGTCCCTTTTTCCACATTTCCTTCTTCCATTTGAGTTTTTCCAGAAGCTCCTTGCTCATCCATGCAGGTCTCCTGCCTCCTTTGCTTGATTTCATAGGGATGCACTGATCTTGAGCTTGGAGGAAGTGGTGCTTGAATATTTACCAGCTTTCTGGGACCCCCCTTCCCTCTAGAGCCTTAACCCATGGGGTTCCTCCAAGTAGGTCTTTGAAGAGGCCAAAGTCAGCTCTCATGAACTCCAGGCTTGTAATCCTACTTATTGCTCTGCTTCTTCCACACAGGATCCTGAACTCCACCATCTCATGGTCACTGCAGCCAGGGCTGCTCCCAACCTTCACATCCCCAACCAGTCCTTCTTTGTTTGTCAGTACAAGGTCCAGCAGCACGCCTCTCCTCATTGGTTCCTCCACCACCTGTGTCAAAAAGTTATCATCAATGCTCTGCAGAAACCTCCTGTGTTGCAGAATGGCTTGAGGAGCAAGGTCATGGGACAATAGAGGAGTTATGTGAGATGAGAATAGCGTAGAAGCAAGTTACAGCTCGGCGATGGGAAAGTACTAAGTAAACAAGCCATGAGAATGCAGAAGCAAGAATAAGGAGCTGATAAGAATAGGGAACTAAGGCTGAACCCTGTCGTGTGGACAGAGAGCCAATCGCAGTGAGCAGATGACTTTTATAATTAGCCAATATTCAAGCGATGATGTAACCAGTAGCTATATAATGAAGCGTATTCGGGCAATAAACTGAAGCTTGCTTTATCACTCACATTGAGTCGGCTGCTTGTCTTCCCTCGCTCGTCGCAAGTGGCGCCCGAACAGGGACCCCCAGCCTTGTTCCCACCGGACAGCGAGCTCGGAAAAGCACTGGTAGCAGCGACCAGGGGGTAAAAGACAGTACATGATATGGCTGGCACATGATATGTCTGTCCGTACCTGATCTTCGGATAATTAAGAGGAGGATCGCCGTCCGAGGAAAGCTACCTAAACGGAAAAGAAAAAAGGCTGCAAACAGAGTAATCAAGGGATCATAAGTAATCAAGGGATCATAAAGAGGAAGTCGATGCGTCACAAATGGATAGAGAGGTAGCTTTACAATTTTTACAATGCTTTTTAGAAAAGCGGGGAGTAGGCCCTATAAAAGATCTGGCTGGGTTAATTGCATTAGGCAAAGCTCCAGGATACTTTAAGGACCCAGACGATATGTTTGAAGTAGAAGAGTGGTGAACGTTTGGAGATTGCCTATGGGATAAAGTTATAGATGATGATAAAACTACAAAAAAGTTGATGAAATCTTGACGAGACGTTATTAACTGTATGAAAAAGTATAAGGCGAAAAGGCAGCGGTACAAAGTTTGCTGCAGCTGGCAAAAAGTGCCAGGGAAACCTTAGTGAGAGTGCTTTACTGGAACTATTACCTTGATGCCGACAATGAGGATTGCTCAGAGATCCAACTCAGTTTTTGACCTTTCAACATGGACTAGAATTGGAGTGGAAATGTGGGAAGCAGTGCAGTCAGAGAATAAGGAAGCCCGGAACCTGGCAGGCACTTATCGACAGGTGAAGGGACTGACTGCAGGCATGCATGGATCAGCTGTTATTGCCACCACAGCCCAGAGGGTGTTAGATACAGCTGGGGAAGAGGGAAACAGTTCATCCTCCAATGCATTTCCTGTAATAAAGCAGTCAGAAAAGGAGTTCTGGGGTGCGTCTGACGAATGGACATTTTCGCCTCCGCAACCGACCGCTCCACCGTACTCTGGTCTACCGGAGTCATCCATGCAGGTTCCCCCCGACTCTCCTCAGCCTATGGAAACATCATCATCCTCCGAGGACGTTCATCTGAAAACCGTCTATCCACCTAAAGATACTGCGGAGCTCCGTGACGCTCTCCGCGATCAACAGAACACTATGCAGCAATTGCTCGCGGAAATGCAGAGACTTGATAAGGGTTTGAAAGCGGGGCGCGATACGGGCTGCTTATAAAAAGGCTCATGAGGTTATCAAGGAGGGTTTGCAGGCGGTTGAGGAGAGGGTGTGTGGGAGTCCGGGAACAGGTGATCCGTCTGAAACAGCAGCGGACGAGTCTGGGGATACGCAATAGTGTAATGTATCAGAAAAGGGAGATAGTGTTAAAGAATAGAAAGTGAGGAGATGGATTTGTACTATGCTAGAAGAAGCAGAGATGGGTTCATAGGATGCGAATGAGTATTTGACTCGGAAATTTTTTGCTTGTATGGATACGCGATTATTGCTTATGGTTCCCTGAAGGGTGGTCCTACGATTTGGCTCAGTGGCTAAAAGTGGGGGAGGAATTGCAAACGCGGGAGACGCTGCACTTGTCCTTGCCAGAGCCCTGCAAGGGGTTGCTGGAGGGGCACCACAAGCTCCCCCAAAGGAACCTCAGTCTTTTGAAATGACACCCCCAGTTGCAGACCCTTAGCCTAAATATGCTCAAATTCCCAATTCTGAAAAACATTACCAAAAACAGAATTCAGGAGGCAAAGAGCCAGAAGATCCCTTTGATCCTGGCCTAATAAATCCAGAGACTGAACCTGATTTATGTCCACCTTTAACCCTGATTAAAGCTATGGCTGCCTCTGCTACAACTGCAGAGGAGATTTTACAGCAACAGAGACGAAAGTCGTTATCGCGTTCCTCCATTATTAAGCCTCCTCCGTTTGCGCCAGGTATCGCGTTTGTTCTTCCTTTTCAACCGCTTATGTGTGCGCAGCCAGAATCAGGGTATAGCAGTGTATTGTCAGAATGTCAGGGGAGAAGGACAGAGCCAGAGCGGACGCAAGAATAAAAGAGCTGTCTAATCGGCGGCTCTTTGAGCTGCTGAGAGCGCTACAGGCAGCGATTAAGCAACGTACTGCTCCATTTTGTGTCATCCACATTCGGAGTCACATGTGGGACCAAGGGTTAGGAGAAGGTAACGCCCGAGCAGACAGACTGGTGACAGTGGCAGCCCCCCTGAGTGAATTCATCAAAGCCAGGGAATCACATGGCATGTTCCATCAAAACGCTAAGGGATTGCATCGACAGTTCAATGTCACTATGGATGAAGCCAGAGGAATCGTGCGTGCTTGTCCCACCTGTAGTCACCACGGCCCTGGGCTCGGTTTAGGCGTTAACCCGCGAGGATTGGGTCCTTGTGAGCTCTGGCAGATGGATGTCACACACGTTCCCGAGTTTGGACGACTGAAATATGTACATGTTACTATTGATACTTATAGTGACTTTCTTTGGGCCACAGCTCAGGCTGGCGAGAGGGCCTTACATGTAATTAGGCATCTTACGAGTTGCTTTGCAGTCATGGGACTACCACGAGAAATTAAGACCGATAATGGACCTGCTTATACAAGTGAAAAGAGCCGCCACCCCCCCTCCCCCCCGCCACCCCCCCCCCCCGCCCCAGCCATCTCCCTGAGATAGAAGTGGTGTTTTTTGTATGTCTGCTGTGTAAGTGTGTGTGGGCGCCAGCTTATACCTGCTGATCAGCATCTGTGCTACTGTTTGTTTGTTGCTGTGTGCAGTGTCGTTTGGTGACTCCGCTTGAGCAGGTGTTCTGCCCGGTGTGGTACTGTTCTCGTACGTGACTAGGGCTGACACTCTGTCAAGCGAAGAAGTTTGTACATACACAATGTTTAGATGTAAGGCGAGTGCACCCCGGGTAGATAGACCATGATGGGCCGTAGAACTGATGGAAGTCCTGAAATATTGGGGGCGTTTTCACCAGCCGACATGATTACAGTCTCGTGAACAGCTTACCCATGCAGGGCGTATGGCTGGTTGTTTGTTGTTTGCCTATAAGATCATGGTTGATTGGGAAAAGGAGTTAAGCTAGAATCTATAGGATGCTCTGTAGGAAAATGAGAAACTTAAGGGTGAGCTCTTGTTGCAAAGGCAGACTTTTATGTCAGCTGTAAGTGATGAGAAAAAAAAAAAAAGAGAGACAAAAAAGAGAAAAAAGAAAAAAGAGAAAAAAAAAAAAAGGAACAATTAGAAGGGAAATGTGCCATCTTAGCACAAAAGTATGCCATAAATGCTACAAGACAGCAGCAGAAAAAGAGAAATAAGACACCTGATTCAAGCAGTATTATAGAGATATGTTTTGGGTTTTTTTCCTATATGTATATATGTTATTGCACGCCTTTGTAAATTACTCTGTTTTATACCCTGTGAGACTAAATGAACCCCAGCAGAAGCAGTCTCTTGAGCGGGGGGGGTGGAATATGGGAAAGCAACGGAAGATCAGCAAGGAGGATTGTAAATACGCTCAAGGGACTCGCACCTGGGTGCTGGAAAACACATCTATCACACTAATTGTTATTCAGTCTCAGATGCTTGCAAGAAAAACACTTAGATGACATAAGTCTGTAATGGACTCAGGGACACCTTATCTAGCTGCCTGAGAATCCTGGCCTGTTGTGGAAGAAGATCAAAGCACAGTACAGCAAGAACAGGGAGTCCGCATGCGCTCTTGCTAACAAGGACTCTTTCGATGCCAAGGATTCTTGATAACAAGGACTCTCTCGCTGCCAGGGATAAATTTAGTAATGCTACTAGTACAGCTGTTTCTGAGTTATTGCTAGATGTAGATAGTATTCAACATGCAATGCTGCAAAACAGAGCTGCTATTGATTTTTTGCTTTTAGCTCACGGACACGGTTGTCAAGATTCTAAAGGACTGTGTTGTATGAATCTAAGTGACCACTCCAAATCCATCCATGCCCAGTTGCAAGAACTGCACCGAGCGAGCCAGCAACTTGTGGAGACCACTGTGTGAAATCTCTTTGCTGGATGGACTTGGGGGTGGGGTTGGTTGAAGGAAATTATACTCATTATCTGTGTGGAAGGAATCTGTCTGTTATGTTTAGTATGCTGTTTGCTATGTTTAATAAGCATTATACGATCAGTTGCAGATGTTGCTTTGCATCATACCCTTGTACGAGTTATAGAATACTGTTGTGTCCCAACTATGGGCCACGGGGTGGCATGTGTAAGGGATAATAGAGGATGGTTCGAGTGAGACACGACGGAGAATTACTAGTTGAACCAAACCCAGTATGCATGTTGGGAAAAAGGGACTCAGTACTGTTGCTGAAAAACTATATGTGTATCTATGAGAACCTAACTTTCAAAGAAGAAGATAACAAGGAGGGAGTACAAGGTAGTCAGGTATCAGACATCCGCAGTTAGCAAAGCTGGATCATGAGTCTGGTGAGGTTCGCTGCATGTGCTGGCCACGCATGCAGCGACCCTAGCCTGTACTTTTCCATTCAGTCCGGGACAGGATATAAGGGGGCTGTCTCGGATCGGAGAGAGGGGGTCAGACATGAGTGCACTTTGAAGATACAGGGGACGCCCTGAAGTGCTGTGTCTGCCCGCCCCCCCTCCCTGGTAGGTTCCACGTTCATTAACCCCAACAGCTCAGAAAGCATTACAGCACATTGCAGATTTGTTTATGATACATCAAAAATTTCAACCTTACACCCTGATAGGACAGTGGGATGATACACTCGCAAAGAGCCTGACTGCATTAGAGTGAGTATTTTTGCCACATAACTTTTCAAAAAACAGTATCTACGATGATTGAAATGTTAGCATGATTGATTTCACGGGGTCGTTTGCGCTGTCAGCAGCCGGCTCCTCTGCCATCATTTGTGGGGATTACCCTGCGCATGCTTACACCTGATGAACTTTGGCAATTCGATGTTATACACATTATGGAATTGGGACGTTTGCGCTATGTACATGTTTCAGTTGATTTGTTTTCTCATCTTGTTGTAGCTAGTGCTCATATAGGAGAAAAGGCTCGTGATGTTATTCGACATTAGTTGCAATGCCTTGCAGTCATGGGAGTACCGAAAACTGGAAAAACTGATAACAGACCAGCTTATGTGTTCGCTAAAATACAGGTCTCTTTACAGACATGGGGTATCAAACATGTCATCTTTGTCATCCAATGCTTGTCATGCGCTGTATTTTAGGTTGCTTACAGAAAATAGTGCAAAAAATGATTAATCAAGCCTTTTGTTGCATAAAAAATAAAAAAAAAAAGGGGAAATTGTGGAGATGATAGAGAGCAGCGTAGGGAATCTGTTTGGCCTTGATGAGACAAAACTGTATCTGTGAGAGGCGCCTTGAGAAGCAAGTGCCAGGAGATATCAGCAAGGAAAGGAATGTGAAAAGCAAAGCTGCTGCTCTGTGTGAACAGTCAGAGATGATCAGTTAAAAGACACTGAGAAGCGCGTGGCAATCGACCCTCAACCTATCAGCAGGATGCTGCCCGCGCGTGGACAGCTCGTGAAAATAGCATGCAACCAATCAGTAGGAGTTAGAGCGCGTGAACAGATAGCATAATACTATAAATGTAACGATAGCCAATGTCACCACAGAAATAATTGAAAGTTTGTTAGAAGATCAGAATAGCCTGCGCCATGCGATTTTGCAAAATAAAGCAGCAATTGACTTTTTGTTATTAGCTCAAGGACATGGTTGCGAAGATTTTGAGGGTATGTGTTGTATGAATTTGTCCGATCACAGTGAATCAATTCACAAACAGTTGCAGTGGTTAAAAGAACATGGGTTTTTTGATGAGTGGCTAACTAGCTTGTTTGGAAGTATTAGAATTGCTTGTTGAAGGCTTGCATATTATAATAATTCTTGTAATCATAAGTTTGTGCTTATGTGTAGTCCTTTCTTGTATTAAGAGAGCTATGTTAAAAGTAATAAACCAAGCCTGGATTGCTCAAAAAAAAAAAAAAAAAAAAAAAAAAAAAAGAAAAAAAAAGGGGGAATTGTTGCAGAATGGCTTGAGGAGCAAGGTCATGGGACAATAGAGGAGTTATGTGAGATGAGAATAGCGTAGAAGCAAGTTACAGCTCGGCGATGGGAAAGTACTAAGTAAACAAGCCATGAGAATGCAGAAGCAAGAATAAGGAGCTGATAAGAATAGGGAACTAAGGCTGAACCCTGTCGTGTGGACAGAGAGCCAATCGCAGTGAGCAGATGACTTTTATAATTAGCCAATATTCAAGCGATGATGTAACCAGTAGCTATATAATGAAGCGTATTCGGGCAATAAACTGAAGCTTGCTTTATCACTCACATTGAGTCGGCTGCTTGTCTTCCCTCGCTCGTCGCACTCCTGGACTGTGCGTGCCTGTGTAGCCTTCCCAGCAGATATCAGGGTGACTGAAGTCCCCCATGAGAACCAGGGCCTGTGATCGTGAGGCTACTTTCAGCTGTCTGTAGAAGGCCTCATTGACTTCCTCTTCCTGATCAGGTGGCCTGTAGTAAACACCCACAACAGTGTCACCCACATTAGCCTGCCCCTTAATTCTTCCCCATAAACTCTCAACTCGTTCTTCATCCACCCCTAGGCAGTGGTCAATACATTCCAGTTGCTCTCACATAAAGAGCAACTCCACCACCTCGCAATGATAGAAAAAAATTATATTTAATCAATCATAGAAAAAATATGTTTAATGAATCATAGGAAAAATTATAATCATATAATATTATATATTATATACCTCCCAATCATAGAAAAACAAAGTATGAATCATATAAAAAGATTATCATAGTGTATTGTATAATTTAGTAATTTCATAGGCTTTGATGAGATCCAGTTGATCAGTTCTAATATAAAAAATATTACAGGAGAGTAAATAAAACAAGAATAAAAATATTTCCTTTTCAATAATTTTTAAGCTGCTTTTCAGATTGACAGTTGCTGTAAATCCCAGAAGTGTTTTCAGTTCTGTAAAAAGATTTCAGATAATGAATAGCATGTACTGTATGTTAGAATATGTTATTATACAAATTGAAGATATTGTTACTACTGTCACTACAGCAGTAGCATATGAGTTACAGCTACGCTAATTCACCTATCACACTCATTTATGGTATTGCTGATATGCATTCAAATCATCTCTCTGGCTTGGAAGACAGATCTTGGTCCTGGACCTTCCATATTTGAAGACGTGGTCTGTATCTCTGAATTGACAAACATTTAGACTCTCCTGGTGAAGATGTTTTACTTTTCTGAAGTTACATAATAATTAGTTGGGCCAGAAGTAGTGTGGTGGTGACTCTGTTTGCTGTGGTGATACAGACACTCAGCAACTGAAATATCTTCCCAAGCGAAGCAGTGGTAGGGTTTGGAGTGGACTACTGCATCTCAGGTGCCCTTGTATCTAAGTGGAGAACTAGCTCCTTTTTACAGTAATGCCTAATCTGATTTAAACTGCCTAACACTGGGAAATAGTTCATTTCTGAGAACATGTAGCCAGGTTGCGAGGTTAAATGTGTGGCCTCTTGAGGATGATGAAGCCGAGAAATGCATTTCTTTGCATTTCTTAGCTCTGTGTTCAGTGCAGGAATTTCAGTGTTGTGTTCAACTCCCACCATTCCTGCTTTAACTGGCAGATGCTGTGATGCAAATCCTACAGCCAACTTGACAACTGAATCTCACTGACAGCTTTTGAAATGTCTTTCATTTCATAGAAATTAATTTTTTGACAAGCTCCAGCGATAAGCACAGCAGAGCTTTCAGCAGCATCTGCCCATTCATCCAGCTCTTCCCTTTATGTCACTTGTGACTAAAAACTTTCACAGGCAACGAGTACAGTGAAATGCCAATGGTTTTCATTTGGAACTGACAAACCTTACCTCAAGCTTCAGTGGGATTTCAGCACAGAATCATAGGATAATTCAAGCTGGAAGTCTTAAAGTTGACTGCAAGCTTAAATTCTTTGTTGACTGTAAGTCTTTAACATTTATATGTTGGGTTCTAGTCTTATGCGATATGAAGTGACTCACAAACACATATTAAAAATTTTAGCTTCCCACATGACCACCATGTTACAGAGCAGGAAAGCAAGTTCTGGAGAATTTATGAGTGGCTTGGATAACACAGGAAGCCATAACTAGAATGTAGCTTCTGACTTTGAATGATATTGACTCTTGACTCTGCTTTTGTCATGGTAATATCCACCATAGTGGGAATGAGAACATGGATTTACTGATCACCAAACACATTTTTTTGTTATGTAGCACTGTTAAGAATATTTGTTTCTAGTTTGGGTTAAAGAATCACAAATAAAGGAATGTTTTAAGGGTCACTTTCTTTTAATTTCTTGTGGGCACATATGCTTTTTAAATTGGTATACACATAATTTTAATCAAGCAAATCCAAATTAAATTAAAACAAATAAGAAGTTTCTAGCCTGTGGAAGTATGGGGAGATCTTTTAGATAGGCAAAATGTGATTATCTCTGCAGACAGTCTGACCAACACAACAGGACTAATGTATGTTCTAAGTTAGAATGGTGGTGTGACATTTTTCATGAAACAAATAAACATTATGTATGCATTATATGACAGTTGAAATATGGTGCTTCCAGCAGTCCTGTATTTCTACTTCTGGAAATAGGTTGACATTAGTCAAGAGAGGAAAATACATCTTCCTGTAACTTCCAGGCTCTCTTATCTAAATTTTAATTTGGCCTGAGTCCAGGACTTAGTTTATGACCTCTGATGAGCTCACACTACAAAGTAGAAAAGACACAAATTTCATACACATATTCTTACCCATTTTCCTTCTATTATATTATTTCTCACCATTTCTGTAACTTTCCATGCTTGTATTAGAATTGCACAATGTATTGGCAATGTAGTTTCATTACTTGTTTTTATCAACAATTAATTGATATTGGAAATCCGTGCTCTGGGGACACTTGGAAATTTTAGTTTTAATAACTAGGAAAAAAATAACAGTGTGTAAGTTGAACTCTTTTTATGTGGCATATTTTGTAGGGGGTTTTCCTTTCACGTCTCATCAATTGCTATTTTATAACATTAATAAAATATAAGTGGAGAATACCTGATGACAGGAATATTATTTTCCTAAGCCATAAGCTAAACAGTATTTTAATATCATCACCTATGGTGGGTACATTAAGATAACTTATGCCTTTTTCATTTGTATGCCAAATTTTATTTTTTATATTCCCTCTTATTATTAAAATAAGATTCTGTTTTAAATTAATCCAAAGCAGTATGTTTTTAATATTACCTGAGAGAGCTATTAATCCACAGTAGTAGAGTTAGCTGAGACAACTATTCTAAATCAGCATTTTTGAACACTGAGATGGTGACTTCTCTGGGGAGAATTGAAGTCTTGTAATAGAGACTCAAGAAGGACCTAGGAAAATGAAAAAAAAACCAAAACATGCCATTTTTCTTTCTCATTAGGTCTTTTTCTTCAAGGACCTACTAAAGGCTGAGCTATTTATTGAATATCCTGTAAGCGTTTTATTTTCTTTGTCCTAAATGCAAGAGAACAGCTAGCTAGCTGCTGTGGCACCAGGCTGGATGTTCACGCAGCTGCTGTGGCACGAATCTCATTCACCACACTGGAGATGTGGATCATTTTCATTCTGTCCTCTCCATCTGCTGGCATAGATAACAGCTGTAAAGATGGTTTAGAATATTAGCAGACATAACTTCAGTATCTTCTCAGTTCCTGCCTGTCTTCTCTCTCTGTCATACAATCTAGCATTTGGTAGGGTTTTTTGTCTGGCTGCTATGGAAGTGGAAACTTCTTTGGACGTGTCCAACATACCACTTCCCTGTCAATTTACCAATAACCTTAAGATCTGTTTGTAAATAAATTCATGTTATTTCTTCCAATGGTGCTGCTGGGCAAATATCCCTTTGAATTTCATCCATAATGTGCTACAAATATATTAGGCTTTGGTAGGTCCTTCACAGGCTTCTGTAAATAATCAGAGCCTGTTTTTTGGTTGGAAACTTGGATGACTTTTAAGAAACTTTTCTGACTCATGAGGACTGGATTATCTCTGATCCATAGATACTGGGTTTGTACCTTTCCTGCAAGCCCCTCTGCATTTTCCACATCACTGCCTATAGAACAAACAAAAAAAATCTCTGTGTGCATATATTTCCCTGAATATTTGCTTAAATAAAGCATTTTCCTAATTTATGCAGTATGAGTAATTTTTATAGGCCCTTTATCAGTTGATACTGCCACAAATTTAAAGAGGCGTGGTCTGCCCATAGTAGTGTCCAAGAAATAAATGTATTTTATGCTGAAAATCTTTTTTTTTTTTAAATGACTCAGTGGTTAAATGGTTAAGGCCACCACCAGGATTCACAATGGAGGTCAGAGACTATTTTAGTCTGTGTCCAAGCAGTGAAAGTAAAGAGTTCTTGCCCTTGACATTTCCAAATTAGAGGCGAACAAGGACAGAAGTATTCATTTAAGCACTGGTAGTGGCATGCTTAACAATGGAAGGGGAAAAATGGATGTAATTAAATGGATGTAATTAAATGGACGTAATTAAAATAGATTAAAATAGATTAAACAGACATGGAATGTATTGGTCATGGAAAAATCACAGCTTCCAACTCTACAGGAGACAGTTTCTGGAAGGCTATTTTTGTGATATGATTAACTTTAAAATGGAATCCACAATGCTTTGAGAATTATCTGCAGGCAAGACCAGCAAATGCATTCAAGCTATCACAGATCAGTGTTGGGAATACTGACAATTTGTAAATAGCACTTCCAATGTTTTCTGAAGTGCCCTGCTACTTGGGAGCTACTACTGTTGCCTTCCCTTCTGCTAAGAAAAAAGGCAGTGCCCTGCTTTCTCTTGCAGCTGGCGTGGGAGCAGTGGGGATGTGGAGAGAGGTTGGGCAAAGTGTAGAGGAAGAAAATGGAATAGGCCTGATAAGACTAGAAAAGTAGCAAGAAATCTAAAATTGCAAGTACAGCTGATCAAAACAAGCACAGATCTACCCTACTACCTACAAGGTGATGCAAGCTTGGTGACTGTGCAGCTTCCTCTTTCCCCACCGTATATAGTCGGAGTTGCATCTGCTCCTACTCGAGCTCATAAGTCAGGTTGCTCCCTCCAAGTCAGCTCTTCCATCTATCACATCACCTGTTTACTTGGGATTTTGGGGAGCAGTGGAAGATTTGATCTTAATGAATTAAGTAGAATTTTTCCACTGGGAAATGGTTTCCTCTCTTATGGCTACAAGTGGATTCAAGTAGTAATAATAATAATAATACTATGTGCATGAAGAACTTGAGTTTTCTCTGATTAGAGAGTCTCATGCTCATTAGAGCTTTAAGAGATTTTATAACCTGTTGTATATGTGGTGCTTTATTAACAGAGCTAATCTTCAATGATTACATGATGCAAGGAAAAAGATATGTTTTATAAAGTTTTAACACTTTTGAAGGGAGCAAAACACTTTGAACACCACAGTGAAAATATCAGCCATTAAAAGTCCAAGCCAATGCACTAAATTAATCATATTGTTCTCTGTGTGAAAAATAAGAGGCCTGATTCTGAAGCAACTTATTTAAATATTTCACTAGTGTAACTCTCTTGACCTTAAGAGAATTAATATCTGAGCAAAATACGCTCAGAGTTGAATAATATTTTTACTTGTGTGATGAGAAAGACCAGGGGAGTCAAAACTCTTTATGAAGCTGATACGTTTTTTAGGCGTCTTAGGACAAGCAGCAAAATTTAAAAGCAGAGATGTTTATTATAATGCTTCCAATCTTAAGTTGCAGGGTCCTACCAAAAGGCTTTGAAACTATCAACATGGCCCCTTATAAGTTTATTACTTGCCTATGAACTGACGTGTTTTAGATTTGTTAGAGGAAGTTTTCTAATGTACGCTTTCAGTGTTTGTCTACTGTAAACAACTCTTAAATACAGAAAGTTGTACTGTGAGCCAAGCTGGGCTTTTACTGGTCACCAGGGTTGACTGCAGAACCAAGTCTGAACTACAATCTATGACTCCAATTAATCCCAGAACTAATTTATTTTTCATTTTCCAGGCCATTTGTCTTCTTGGAAACCACAGTAACTTATATGATTCCAAGAGTTGCACATGGAAAAAATTATTGTAGTGTGTATTTAATTTTAACATGTGTTCATACCAGTGAGTTATACATTACAAAAGGTGCTAGTTTATTTGAATTAGAAGACTTGGTGGCTCTGTTAGTGTTTGTGTCTGGAATATATTCTTTTCAGGATGAATGTGGTTTGATTTTGATCTTTTTATGATTTCCTAAGCATAGGTACATAGATATACTGGAGCACATGTCAGGTGGTCATGTTTTAGCTAAATTTTCAAATTTTCTACTGCTCTATATTTTGAACAGCACCACAGAGGATTTTAAAAATGCAATTTCTATGAATTTGCACTGTCTGTTCAGTGAAAGAAAGGGTTTTTTTGCACCTATTGGACTTGCAATAGCCATATGATTTCCAGAATTTAGCAAATCATAGGCGGTGGTATACCAGCAGTATTTTTTCACCACTGAAGAAGAATTACATTTCCTTTGTGGTGCAGTACTATGTACACACAATTACCATGAACAATAACTAGAATTATGCACATTGCTCACCATGAAATAGGGTAAATAATAATCTCTAAAACTCTTTCTAGAGACTTAGATTATTTTAGATGTCAGATTTAGATTTTAGATTTTTTTTTAATTCTAGATAATATAGATAATATATGCATATGCACATGAAAGGCAAAAAATCAAAGTTAGCAGTGGAAGTTTAGACAATGATAACTAGGAAGAATAAAATCTTCAGAAAGAGATCGCTGCTAGAGTACGCTCAGTAGCACTTCAAATTTCAGAATGTCCCAAGGACTGGCATCTTGCCTCCATGCTGTTTCATCTAGGTAGCTTGCACTCAGCCAGAGGCCCAAGCAGGTGCCACAGGTCAGGGGGACCCACAGCATGTCCCTGTATTCTAGACATAGCCTCACTCTTTTTAGCTGAAACAGCTGTGCCACTACAGCCTGGTCTCAGGATAACCTACAGGCTATCTGTCATGGTTTTGGCCAAATCGGCCAATGGCCAGTGACAGATGCTCCCCCACAGCCTCTTGTGCATGGGGAGGAGGAGAAGAGATAAAGAGATTTACAAGTTTAGAAGGATCTAAACTACTTTAATAAAATATTAAAAATAAAATAAGAAGGAAAATAATGAAATAGATACAGTATATACAAAACCGTATTAAGCTCCCAGGATGATGTCACCAGCAGGCACTGGGGAAGTCCCAGGCTGGACTCAGCGATGAGTGGGAACTGGGTTCCAGAGTTGGAGTCAGGAACACACGGATCGGGATCAAAGGCAGATGAACAGACAGGGTCCTCCTCAGACGTTGGCCACTGAAGGAAGAGCATTGACCCTTTGATCCCTCAGCTTTTATACTGAGCATGGGGCAGATGGGATGGAATACCCCTGTTGGTCAATTTTGGGTCACCTGTCCTGTCTGCTCCTCCCTGCAGGTGGGACCCCTCTACGCTTTTCCCTTTCTGACCCTCCAATGGGGCAAATAACGAAATTAGCTGACCTTGGTTGTTACAGCAATAAGTATAAGCAAGAGTCCCTCTGCGTACCATTCCTTGGCACACACTGTCTTATCACTCTGAACGAACCGTTTTCGACACAACATGCTGTTAATTTCAGAGAGTAAGAAGAGGCCTAGCTAAGAAACAAAATTACTGAACAGAAAGTTGGTTCTGTTTTACCTCAAACCAGGACATTCCACCCCTTATTCCATACCATTTGCGTCATGCTCAGATCACTAATACTTTATCTATCAGCTCTATACATACACACATATATAGAAATAGATATATGCAAGTTACTCAATTATGATTTTATCTACAAAAGTGCACTAAGTCCATTTAGTTCATAA
This sequence comes from Fratercula arctica, assembly GCA_947846985.1. Lineage (NCBI taxonomy): Eukaryota > Metazoa > Chordata > Aves > Charadriiformes > Alcidae > Fratercula > Fratercula arctica. The sequence goes on along the minus strand of CANTUZ010000025.1, from coordinate 12,535,935 downwards.
CTGTAGAGTTTCATCTTTCATAGCAGAATCTCAGGGGAGGAAAGATGAATGAAGTTTTCAGGGATGAATGAAATTCATTGTGGTCCATGCCCACGGGTAGCATGTCCATCTCAAAGACCTTTGCTGGATGCCCCTTGATGAAGCTGGCTCAGGGTTCATCACCACTATGTTATCCTGAAAAACTCTTATAGAACACTGTTAGTATCATATAACAATTAATATCATACAACTCAGAATTAAGTATTCTCACCCAGGGTTATATTTCCTTGGGGTACACATTGAGCTTCTCCATTCTTTAGCATCACCCACCAAGTACATCCAGGTCCTTGAGCAAAAACAGTCCCACGAATGGGTTTGCCTTTGCCTGAGGCAGGAAAAACCCAAACAGCTTTCCCTAGCATATTCCTTTCATGCACCACAGGGACCTTATCCCCTTCTACTGTATGTAAAAGGTCTGACTGAGCAGGACCAGCTTGACTGGTGGATCCCCTGGTGTTAACTAACCAGGTAGCTTGTGCTAAATGCTTGTCCCAATTTTTCAAGGTTCCATCCCCCATTGATTTCAGGGTGGTTTTTAATAGTCCATTGTATCACTCAGTTTTCCCAGAAGCTGGTGCATGACAGGGGATATGATATACCCACTCAATGCCATGTTCTTTTGCCCAATTACTTAGAAGATTGTTTTTGAAATGAGTCCCATTGTCTGACTCAATTCTTTCTGGAGTACCATGTCGCTACAAGACTTGCCTTTCAAGGCCCAGGATGGTATTCTGTGCAGTGGCATGGGGTACGGTGTAGGTTTCCAACCATCCGGTGCTTCCTTCCACCATTGTAAGCACATAGCGCTTACCCTGGCGGGTTTCAGGGAGTGTGATATAGTCAATTTGCCAAGCCTCCCCATACTTATATTTCAGCCATCGTCCCCCATACCACAAAGGTTTTAACCTTTTAGCTTGCTTGATTGCAGTGCATGCTTCACAGTCGTGGATAACCTGTGCAGTAGTGTCCATGGTTAAATCCACCCCTCAATCACGAGCCCATTTATATGTTACATCCCTTCCTTGATGACCTGAGGTGTCATGGGCCCACTGAGCTAAAAATAGTTCACCTTTATGTTCCCAGTCCAAATCTGTCTGGAAAATCTTAGCAGCCTGGTCTACTTGCTGATCGTTTTGATGTTCCTCAGTGGCTCGACTCATGGGTATGTGGGCATCTACACAGCGTACTTTCACGACTAGTTTCCCTAGCCGGTCAGCAATATCTTGCCATAATTCAGCAGCCCAGATTGGTTTACCTCTGCACTGCCAGTTGCCCTGCTTCCACTGCTTTAACCACCCCCACAGAGCATTGGCCACCGTCCATGAGTCAGTATAGAGACAGAGTATTGGCCACTTTTCTCGTTCGGGAATGTCTAAGGCCAGCTGGATGCCTTTTACCTCTGCAAATTTACTTGATTCACCTTCTCCTTCAGTAGCTTCTGCGACCTGTCATGTAGGACTCCACACAGCAGCTTTCCACTTCCTGTGTTTTCCTACAATATGACAAGATCCATCAGTGAACAGAGCATACTGTTTCTCATTATCTGAGAGTTCATTATATGGTGGGGCTTCCTCAACATGAGTTACCACCTCCTCTGGTAGCATTGTGAAGTCTTTGCCTTCGGGACAGTTTGTGATCACTTCTACAATTCCTGGACGATTGGGGTTTCCTATTTGAGCTCGCTGAGTGATTAAGGCAACCCACATACTCCAGGTAACATCGGTGGCATGATGGGTAGAAGGAACTTTACCCTTGAACATCCAGCCCAGCACTGGTAATCGGGGTGCTAAGAGGAGCTTTGTTTCAGTACCTCTGAAGCAGCTCCGACTCCTTCGTATGCTGCCAAGATTTCTTTCTTAGTTGGGGCATAGTTAGCCTCGGAGCCTTTATAGCCTCGACTCCAGAATCCTAGGGGTCTACCCCGAGTCTCCCCTGGTGCCCTCTGCCAGAGGCTCCAGGTAGGGCCATTGTCCTCGGCTGCAGTGTAGAGCACATTTTTAATGTCCTGTCCTGTTCGGACTGGTCCAAGGGCTACTGCATGCACAATTGCTTGCTTAATTTCCTCCAAGGCCTGTTGTTGCTCAGGACCCCACATAAAATTATTTTTCTTTCGAATCACTTCATAGAGAGGTTTCACAATCTGACTATAACCAGGAATATGCATTCTCCAGAAACCCACAACACCTAAGAAGGCTTGTGTTTCCTTTTTGTTAGTTGATGGGAACATAGATCTTATTTTGTTTATCACATCCATTGGGATCTGGCGGCGACCATCTTGCCATTTAATTCCTAAGAACTGGATGTCTCATGCAGGTCCCTTGACCTTACCTCTTTTTACAGCAAAACCTGCTTTCAGAAGAATCTTGATTATTTTCTTACCTTTCTTGAAAACTTCTTCTGCTGTATTTGAATGGGAGCATCTGGCCAAACCGGTTTCAGAACACAAAAGGTGAGATGCAGGCAGTTGTCTTTCAACTCAGCTCCATCTCCCTTGGCAGAGGCTTATTGATCATTATCTATGCAGTGATAGCTTGGGAGGAGCTGTGTGAATGGCTCAGCCCGGGGTGGTCTCAACGCTGCATTACAATAAGAACCGAAACCAGAACCAAAACCCGAATGGTACCTTTAACAAAAAAAATGCCCTGAGTCATGTCCCACCACTGTTCAGTGAGTGTGAGACCAGACATCACAAAATAAACATTGCTACCTGAGGGGCCATCAAACCACCAGAGATAACCATCCCAGATAGTGTAATCCATTCAAGCACAGTCCCGAAACAGGATATTTAAGTCCAAAGTTTTGGGGACCAAAATGGGAGGAGTCTTCCAAAGATACAGCTGGCCTGTAGGAGATTCTTCCCCCCCTTGCCCAGGATGCTGTGCAAGGTAACTTCCCAGGACTGAGTGGCCTTACCTGAGAGAGAGGGTAAGTGATTTAATAACGTACATATGATGTCTAGCATGCTCTAAGATCGTGATTTGTGCACTCGTTTAAGGTATTCATATCTAGCGCGCTGGTGGTTTGTGTTGATACTTTTCGGGATCACTTGTTAATAGTGTATTCTGTGAATTGTTTTTCTTCTTTTCCCCTTAAATTGCAATAGTGCATTCTTCCATTGTATCCATAAGAACTTGCAATAGTGGTGTATCGGACCTGTGAGTGAAGTCCAAATAAATTGTTAATTTGAACCTTTCAGTGAAGTCTTTTTTTCTCTGTCACAGTATTACCCCACACAATGATGTCATCAATGTATTGCAGGTGTCCTGGAGCTCCACCCTTCTCCAGGGCAGTCTGGATCAGTCCATGGCAAATGGTGGGGCTGTGTTTCCACCCCTGGGGCAGTCGATTCCAGGTGTACTGGATGCCTCTCCAGGTGAAAGCAAACTGTGGCCTGCACTCTGCTGCTAAAGGCATAGAGAAGAATGCATTAGCTATATCAATCGTGGCATACCACTTGGCTGCCTTGGACTCCAGTTCATACTGCGGTTCTAGCATGTCTGGCACAGCAGCACTCAGCAATGGTGTGACTTCATTCAGGCCATGATAGTCTACTGTTAATCTCCAGTCTCCATCAGACTTTTGCACTGGCCATATCAGGCTGTTAAAGGGTGAGCGAGTCTTGCTGATCACTCCTTGGGTCTCCAGCTGACGAATCAGGTTCTGGATGGGAATCAGGGAGTCTCGGTTAGTGCGATACTGTCATCAGTGCAGCGTGGCAGCAGCAACTGGCACCTGCTCTTCTTTAACCTTCAGCAGTCCCACCACAGAAGGGTCATCTGAAAGGCCAGGTAAGGTAGACAGCTGTGTAATATCCTCAGTCTCTACAGCTGCTATACCAAAAGCCCACTGATACCCTTTCGAGTCTTTGAAATATCCTCTCTTATGGTAGTCTATGCCAAGGATGCACAGAGCATTTGGGCCAGTTACAATAGGGTGCTTCTCCCATTTATTCCCATTCAGGCTCACTTTGGCCTCCAATACAGTCAGTTCTTGAGACCTGCCTGTCACTCCAGAAATAGTCACAGATTCTGTCCCTTTATGATTCAATGGCAATAGGGTACACTGTGCACCAGTGTCCACAAGGGCTCTATACTTCTGTGGCTCTAATGTGCCAGGCCATTGAATCCACACAGTCCCATGAACTCGGTTATCCCTCTCCTCCTCCTGGCTGGAGGCCGTTGAGAGCAACATCTACAATTAGCAGATGAGTTCCTACAAGGACTGGAGCATCGCTTACCATGGACTGGAGCAGCCCTCCTCCTGCAGAAATTCTTCCTTCCATCTGCTTTACCTTGCAACTCAAGCACTCATGCCTGTAGAACCAGGGTAGGTTTTTTATCCCACTTATTCATGTCCTCTCCGTTGTTGCAGAGGCAAAGCCACAGGAAATCTCAGAGTGGATCCTGTTTCCCTTGAGTTGATTTCGTAGGAGGGCATTTTTTCTTAATGACTGCAACCTGGATCTGTTCAGGGGAAGGGTGGGATTCTTTCCCCTTCTCAGACAGTTTTTCAAGCAGTTCATGAAAAAGTTTATCATTTTTCTCATTTTGCTCAGCTATTGTCTTAGTCATTTTCTCCACTGTCTCAGCAATGGTCTTAGTTTTGTTACCAAAGACAGGCCTCTGCCTTGTTTCTAAAATAGTTGTTTCTTACTAACCTTCTTACTCTGTGAGAAAATAGCCAATTACTGACTTTCTTACTGTGTAAAAATAGTTAGTCACTGAGCTGATGTTACAGATAGTGATAATGAGGAGATAACCAGAAGTAGTTAATCACTTCAAGGTTCTTCTATACCTCAAGTATGTACTCCTATACCAATTAGGATAGAGTTATGGCTGCTTCAAAGAACATCCTTATTATCTTCAAGAAGCTGGCAAACTTACAGCAAACTTTTACTGTCCTGAGATGACTCAATACCTTAAAAGGATAATGTGAGGAAGGGTCTCCTTACCCAAATGACCACCGAGACACTCATGCTTGCGCAGAAGTCTTTTGCCAACACAGCAAAATTTGATACGCATGGGCAAAAAGACTATTCGGTCATCCTAATGAATATGTAAGCCTAGGTGAAGTTATGTATTAGGTAGGTGGAATTATGAGAACATTTTGTGTATAAATAATGGGTGAATATCCTCGGTAAGATGTGCTAGATTTGTGGGTTATTCCCCCTAGCACCCGACGTCGAATAAAGCAATATCTCCTCTCTAAACTACTTTTGGTTTCGAGGGCTTTTATTTCAGGTAACAGTTTGATCAGCCATTGTCTTGGTTTGCTCAGCCATTTTCTCCACTGCTGCTACATGAAGGGGGCAGGAGAGACTGTCTTCATACTGTCGCACCTTGTTAGCCACCTCATTCACAGTTGGTGTATCAGTATCAGATCCTCCAAAGTGTGGGAATAATTTGATGGTGCACTCTGCACAAACTTTCTCAACAAAGATCATTGGCATGGCATTTCATCAGGGTCTATAATCACTTGCCAGTTGCTATAAATCACCTCTCACACAGCCAGTTCCCTCAGGTACTTGATACCTTTCTCCATGCTGGTCCATTTGGTTGGATGGCATTCGATATCATCCTTAAAGGGATACCTGCCCTTTACGGCTGATAGCAGTCGCCTCCAGAGACTGAGGATGTCTGCCTTTCTCCCAATTGCTTTATCAATCCCTCCATCTTTGGCCAGGTTTCCCAACTGCTTAGCTTCTCTACCATCTAAATCTATGGTGTCAGCTCCATTGTCCCAGCATCAGAGCAACCAGGAGACAAATGTCTCCCCTTCATGACGACTAAAGTCCTTCTTTATATTTCGCAAATCCTTCATAGAGAAGGATTTAATGATTATCTCTGCATCTGAGTCCTCATCCTGTGTTAATGCTGGCTGAGAAGGACCCTCTCCTGGATCTGATTTAGCAGGACGTTTTCCTTTATCTGCTTGAGAAGGACTCTCTCCTAGATCTTCGTCAGAGGAACCCTCTCCTATGCTGTCTGGCTTGGGCTGGTCTTTGTCGTCAGAGGCAAGGGAACGAGCTAACTTTTTCTGCTTCCTGGTCACCGGGGCAACTTGTGCCGGTTCTGCTGGAGTTTGGCTAGCAGCAGCGCTCGTTGTCGGAGCAGCCGGAGCAGTGACCGTGCTCCTTGTCGGGGCTGGAGCAGCCGGTGCCGCTGCGGGCGGGGCTGGCGATAGAAGCGTGGGGTGGGGCAGGCGGCAGAGTGACTTTGACCACAGGCTGCTGAGTAACTGCTGCCGGCATGGGCCGGGACGGGGCCGGTGCTGTAGCTTTTGCCGGAGCTGGTGCCGGTGCCGTGGCTTTCGCCTGTACGGGCGGAGCCGTGGCTTTCGCCGGAGCCGGTGGGGGGGCAGCCGATGTGGGCCTGGTCGATGTTGGGGCCTGTGGGGGGGGGCAGCCGTTGGCGCTCGGGCTGGTGTCGGGGCCGGTGGTGTTGTTTGTGTCTGTGTTGTGGCTTGGGCAGTGATCTGAGTTGTTTGGGTTTCTGCTGTGGCTTTCAGTAGGGGGGTTGTCTGAATTTCTGCTGCGGCTTTTGGAGGCCGGGTTGTCTGAGTTTCTGCTGTGGCTTTTAGCAGCGGGATTGTCTGAATTTCTGCTATTTTTGACTCTGGCCGTGGGGTTTGAGTAGCAATATCACATGTCACATAATACTCACTCCTGCACTGATATTTAACAATAAACCACCCCTACAACACATTCAGGAAACCCAACAACAAAATCACATACGAATGAATGTAACGTTCACTCTCTAAACAGCCCGAAGGTTTCTCATCCCCTCATTCCGTTACTGTCACTTTGGCATCATCATCCAAGGGCAAAGTAAACTTTCCCCAGGTAAAACCAAGAGTGTAATTAGTAAAAGAACCCATCCCAAAAGTGTAATTAGTAAAAGACTCCATCACGAGATGCCCAAGATATTCAGGTAGAACCGTTATCCAAGCAATTATTTTATACATCTGAAGGCAAATCCACACCAACATAGCACGCTTAGACCACCGCATCCAAACACAAAGAAGAAATAGACCATGCAATATATTCGACCAGTTAAGCCCCACTGCATCAATTAACTTCATGCAAAGCTCTCTAAGGACATGATACAAGATTTCATGTAAGAATGACATGATGTGAACTGTCTGTTCTCCCTGAACAAGCTGGAATTCAAACTATTCAGGCAATCAATCAGAGCTCCATTCGGGCCCCACGTTGGGCTCCAATAAATCTGTCATGGTCCCAGACTGGACTCAGCGATGGACGGGAGCTGGATTCCAGATCTGGAGTCAGGAATGCACGGATCGGGATCAAAGGCAGACAAACAGACAGGGTCCTCCTTGGACACTGGACACTGAAGAAAGAGAGCTGACCCTTTAATCCCTCAGCTTTTATACTGAGCATGATGCAAATGGGTGGAATACCCTGTTGGTCAGTTTTGTGTCACCTGTCCTGTCCGTTCCTCCCCGCAGGTGTGACCCCTCTATGCTTTTCCGCTTCCGACCCTCTAACAGGGCAAATAACAAAGTGAGCTGACCTTGGTTGTTATAGCAAGAAATATAAGCAAGAGCCTCTCCGCCTCTCTGCATGTCACCAAGAGACTACCACTTGTCACCGAGAGACTACCAAACCTCGTGCAGTCCTCGGACTATTATCCACTGCTGCTGTTTCATGTGGGCACCAGTGATGCAGATGGGAGCACTCTGAAGACTATCAATAAAGATTCTAGAGTCCTGTGAGCAGTGGTCAGGGACTCTGGAGCACAGGTAGTTTTTTCATCGGTCCTCCCAGTCAAAGGGAAGGGGGTGGATAGGGCCAGGCGAATCTGGCAAATCAATAACTGGCTACAGGACTGGTGCCACAGCCAGTGGTTTGGCTTCTGTCGCGGTTTTGGCCAAATTGGCCAATGGCCGGTGACAGATGCTCCCCCCCAGCCTCTCGTGCACGGGGAGGAGGGGGAGAGATAAAGAGATTTACGAGTTTAGAAGAAAACTAAACTAATGAAATATCAATAATAAGATAAAAAGGGAAATAATGAAATAGATACAGTATATACAAAACTGTATTAAGCTCCCAGGATGATGTCACCGGCAGGCACTGGGGAAGTCCCAGGCTGGACTCAGCGATGAGTGGGAACTGGGTTCCAGAGTTGGAGTCAGGAACACACGGATCGGGATCAAAGGCAGATGAACAGACAGGGTCCTCCTCAGACGTTGGCCACTGAAGGAAGAGCATTGACCCTTTGATCCCTCAGCTTTTATACTGAGCATGGGGCAGATGGGATGGAATACCCCTGTTGGTCAATTTTGGGTCACCTGTCCTGTCTGCTCCTCCCTGCAGGTGGGACCCCTCTACGCTTTTCCCTTTCCGACCCTCCAACGGGGCAAATAACGAAGTTAGCTGACCTTGGTTGTTATAGCAGTAAGTATAAGCAAGAGCCCCTCTGCGTACCATTCCTTGGCACACACTGTCTTATCACTCTGAACGAACCATTTTTGACACAACATGCTGTTAATTTCAGAGAGTTAGAAGAGGCCTAGCTAAGAAATAAAATTACTGAACAGAAAGTTGGTTCTGTTTTACCTCAAACCAGGACACTATCTTGTAGCAAGAAAGGATTACGGTGGGAATCATGTCTCTCTCTGAAAACACTCTGTCCTTGACTCCTTTTTACAGCTATGGTGTCCTGGCCTTTTTGAAGTTTAAATTTGCAAGTGCACAATTTCTGCCTTCCTGATTACAAATCCATTGCTCTGATACAAAAGCACATGCACTAGCACACTGTGTTTTTCATACATCTATGACAAAACATAATTTGAAAAAATATCTTCTTGAATGGTAGCAGTTTATATATTAATTCTCTTTGTGTCAAGCTATTTAAGTTGAGGTTTTTGTTTTCTAGTGCTAATCTTGGAACACAATGTCCAGTGAGACAGACAATGGAATAATTTTGAGGTTGATTTCTAAAAGCATCCCAATTTCTCTGTTGGTAACGTCTGTGGGATTTTTTTGGAAGCCGCATGGAATGCACTTTTTACAGTTTTCCAGCAAAACATCCAGTATGGGCATTCTCAGAGCCCTTACATTCTGTCTAGATTAGCAGCTAAACCTTGTCCCACTAGAGCTTCAGCTGGTAGATGACATATTGCATCATATCACTTTAAGTGACTTTAGCAATCATTATATGAAAAACACACAGTACTGTTTATGTTTTCTTGAGAAAAAGGAAGAAAAAAAAAGTTATTTGTACACAGTGGCAAGTCAGTGGGAAGATTAGACCTTGGATTTTTTCAGATGAGCAGTGGAAACAGGCTAATTATAAGTTGACAGTGGAAAAATAGCTTATATGATTTAATGCTTTAGATATTCTGTAGAAAGTGGAGGCTCAGAATCTCACTGGTGATCTATCTGCTCAAAGGGGCCCTTGAGAGACTCATTTTCCATAGCGCAGGAACTGTGGTAGTCTGCTGTAAAGATGTCTTTGGGGCAAGCTAGAATGGAGCTGAGACCAAGGAGTCTGCTATGATATGACTGCACTGTGCAGCACTGGAGTCTGGGAGACTTTGAGGCCAATAGGGAAATCCTGGTGCCTAATGCGCCTGTCCTGAGATGTGAGTAAAAGGTCTGAGAGGTCCTGAGTCATCAGAGTAGGTCTGGAGAAGCTTGCTCATCTCTCTTCCCGCCTCACAAGTTGTGCTATAGCCTGCCTGTGCAATGTGTATGCATATGATGCATATCCATCTATATCCATTAAGAATACATCTCAGTTTATTGGACTTAAAAAATAAACTAACAACCCTAAAGCTAATATGTAAAATCTATTGGAAGTCCAAATAAGCAGGAAAATGTATGAGTGGATGCTATAGAAAACAACATAGAGCATTTTCAGAGATAATGATAAGGAAAAATAATGAGACATATTGTTAGTCCAAGATACAATTTGGTAAGAAAAAGCTCATGGATGGCTCAGGATGTTTAAAATTCTAAATTCTTTGTACTAGAAAAGTGGTACTTTTGCAAAAATCAGTGTAAGAAAGTAAAATGTCATATGGGTTTCTTTTTCAAATTAGAGCCACACCTGAGCATTGCATGGAGGACTAAAGACTTCAGGTGAAAGATTCGGAAAATCCTTTTTTTCTGTAACACAGCAGAGAAATTTCTAGAAAACAACTTGTGGATAATAAGAATAAGATCATTGTCAATGCTTTTTCCTAGGATATACTCCTAAAAATCTAATTAAAAGATTTTGCTGTTTCCACCTTCAGATCTTCAGTTGTGGAAGAGATAATCAAAGCATCACATTCTTTATTTCTAATGCCTTTGACATATGTCCCTTCACTCCATAAATGCCTGTATCTGTAAGTTGAGCTTCAGTGTCCAAGGTGTGAAGCCTGCTTTCTTTGCTTTAAGTTTCACCCAGAATTGTTTGTTTGTTTGTTTGTTTGCTTTTTCCATTCTTGCTATCATTATTAGCACACTTTGTGAGGTCAGTGCAGTGCAAGATATATAGAGAAAAAATCTCTGGCTGATTCCTAAAGATGCTGTCCACCTGTTTTGCCACGAATATAAAAGGAAATGTAGGGATTCGTCTTGTTTCTGATAATAAAGACTCATTCATTTTATGCCATTTGCTAGATTGCTGAATATTTCCAGTCAGTTCCCACAGTTATGGTCAGTCAATCAATATAAAAGAGGAGGAAAATAGTAAAGAGAAAAAAAGAATGAGCAATAAAAGGACCATAAAGAAAAGTTCAAATAAAAGGGAAATAAAAAACAACCAATCCAAAGGAGGAGGAAAAAATCATAAGCTCGGGGGTGGAGGTTTTCAGAACAAGAAATATGTGGAGGAGAGAGAATCATTATATACAGAATTTGGAAATGCATACTAGGCAGACATACAGCTTTGGCTTAACAGCAAGAGAGCCTGAGGCCTGACTCAGTGTTGGATTCATATACCTCCCATACTGCTCAAAACTCAGACCCTGAATTTACTAGCTCAATCTGCATTTAATATTTAAGTTATCGAGACTGCAACAATGAATCCTCTTATTCTCAAACCAGACACAGGGCTGTGGCACAGCCCTGTTCCCACTTAGCAAGGGAGTGCAGTCATGGGCCTAGTTTCAGTCCACATTGGGATGAGATCAAGTCACTAAGTTTGGAATGATATTTTAGCTCATCTGTTCCTCAGTTCTGGATCATTTATACCCAGGTTTTTAGTTTGTGTTCTGTCATCTTTTGTCTGTCCATTGCCCCTATGATTATTGATATTAAGTCTGGGATTTGGGTTGGGTTGCATCCGTACTCATTTCCATTGTTGGCAAATCTTTAATCATTTCTCTCCCAAAACAGTTGGAAATATTTGTTTACTACAGTCTTATGACAGGAATCTTACAGAAAATAAATTCATTTTGCTTTAGAGTGAAAGCATCACAAAAAACTGTGCCAGTAGGAAGGAGAGTAGACATCAATAAATGAAAAACCTTCACGTTACTTCCAAATAATGGTGTCACATTAAAAATCCACAGGGGGGTGGACTGCTTATAATAGGATTTTTTTCCACCTTGGTAAAAAATACCTTTTTCCATAGTTTCCATTCACAACTTCATTTTTTCCCAAAGCATCTTTTACAGTTGATTTTCTTGTTCCTGTGCACCAAAATGAGGATCTTGGATTGAAGGAGGGTTCAAAACTATTTTAAAACCTATTTTACAATAGTTTCTTGGACTGATCATCAGCCACAGAAAAAGCACATCAGTAGCTAAGCCTTGTTGCTTATTCTATGGTGCAGGAAGGGCTGGGATTAAAGCTCTTCTTGTTATAAAATAATGCGCTTACAGTTGAAGGAAACAATTTTGCTCATATTCAGTAGAGTTGCTAACTTAGTTCTCTGTAATGTACATTTTTTTCTCAAAGCTGGTGGAGCAGTTCTGAATAGCAGACCTAAGCTAGTATCCCTGTAGATAATAGATAATAACTGGGCTAGGGAGAATTATGTAGTAGAAAGATTCCTCGGAGACACATATGTGGGTGGTTGTTAAACCAGATTTGTTACTTAGAGGGTAAGCTACCAGTTATTATGCTTTCTGTTAACTCACAGGGCTGTTGTTTTCTGAGCAAAGAAATCTTTATTTGCATTTACCATTAGTCTCTGAAATAAAACAATTCCATTTACTTACTACTCTTGATGCTGCTGGCACGAAAACTACTTTTACAAGCCATACAAGTAAGTGTAATAGTAATATCTTTCTGAGGCTTACTGTTCAACATACCTTTACCTTATTTAACACAGGGGCAATTTCAATTGGGACCGCCCATTCTTGGAAACATAAAGGACCAGCATAAATTTGAAAAATGTTGACTGTTGAATCATCATATGGAATATTCAGTTCCAGTTCCTCAGGGCAACACTTACAGCAACCCACACAGGATGCTGGGTCACAGAGAGAAGCTCTGAGCCTGTCTGTGGCCCTGATTCAGGAAAACATTTTTATTTAGAAATGGAGCTTAAGCATATTCTAATAGTTAGTGTGTGTTTTAAAGCCTTTTGACTTCAGTGGCTCTTATACACAATCATAAGGTCTCTAGTGGGCTAAGGTGTAAGCCAGTAAACACCATCTTTCTCTGAAGAATTTTATGAAGCTTATGTGACCTTCTACCAGCCTTTCCCAGCTGCTTATTTTAAGTTACTTTGTCTTACTGACACTTCTGCAGTGACATAAAAGTTACTACTCTGTGTTCAATTATGCAGATATAAAAGTGTTACAATTAATTTATACTCTGTACGAAGGCAAGTAAGCTTACTGAAATAAAAGGATCCCTATTAGCTGCATATCAATACAGCTTTTGGTTAAAATAATCCCATTCATCTGAAAAGCTATCTCAGGACAAAATGTGTGTGCATACTGTCCTGGTTCCGGCAGGGACAGGGTTAAGTATTCCATGCCATGTGAGCCACGCCCACCCTGAGATTAAAAGGAGGGAGGGGGCGAGCAGTCGGGTTCGGAGCGGGCTGGCGCATCCCGGGGCCGGACCGGCGGGGAGCGGCGGGGAGCGGCGGTTCCGTATTCGCGTCTGTATATTTCTCTGTCGGTGTTATTGTTGTTGTTTTCTTGTTCCCTTTGCTGTTCTGTTAAACTGCCTTTGTCTCAACCCAAGAGTTTTGCCTTTTTCTTTTGATCCTTCCCGTACCGGGAAGCGCTGGGCGAGCGACACGTGGTTCTTTGTTGCCATCTGAGGCCAAACCACGACAGTCCTTTTTGGCGCCCAACGTGGGGCCCGAAGGGTTGAGACAACGACAGAATCTAACTAGAGCTTGAAAAAAACGAATTTGTTAGGTAAATAGTCACGGTCACTATGTTGCTTAGTTTGTTCTCATGGCTGTGTTATGTAAACTCCTATGTGTTTTATGCACTCCCTGTGATGATATTTGTTACTTCTGGGAGGGGGATGAGGATTATCATTTTGCTGTCCTGTGCAATATCGGCTTATGATATGATAACATCACTTGTTAGACGGTTATTTTGGGGCGTTTATGTGATATTGCTCTCCTGTCCGTACATTGGGCACCACCTCTCAGAATTCATTAATAATTACACCCAGTCTATGGGGGAAACAGGGGGGGACACTTTCCCCAGCTCTTTTGCCTCCCTTTTCTCCTTTGAGTCAGGTATGACAGCTTTTGAGAATTTTGAATATCCTTGGGATGCTCAAACCAGCATGTTCCTAGTGTTATGTTTGCTGAATATGTTCCAGGTCTCGTTTAGGGTTAAACAACTATTTAAGACTACCACCCAGAGATCTGCTCCAAGGCTGGACAGTCAGGGGTGGCATGGCAGGTGGGAGAACATGGGCAGGTACTTAGAGAACTTCTCACCTCCAATGGTCTGGGACTTCACCCCTGAACAATTACAGGACCCTGATAGAATAGTAGAATATCTGAAGGGAAAGTGCTGTGGCTATTCTAGAGAGGCACAACTCACCGCACTGTGCTGGGCCCTGGCTAGTGTCTACCAGGCACTGCTCAGTGCTATGCAGCACCCTCAGAAGAAAGAGACAGAGACCAGACCAGCAGGCGCTGCGGCCCCTGCGGCAGGCGCTGCGGTTGCTGTGGCCCCTGTGGCAGGTGCTGCTGCGACGGGCACTGCGACCCCTGCGACGGGCACTGCGACCCCTGCGACGGGCACTGCGACCCCTGCGACAGGCACTGCGGCTACTGCGACCCCTGCGACAGGCACTGCGGCTACTGCGACCCCTGCGACAGGCACTGCGGCCACTGCGACCCCCGCGACAGGCACTGCGGCCACTGCGACCCCTGCGACAGGCACTGCGGCCACTGCGACCCCTGCGACAGGCACTGCGGCCACTGCGACCCCTGCGACAGGCACTGCGGCTACTGCGACCCCTGCGACAGGCACTGCGGCTACTGCGACCCCTGCGACAGGCACTGCGGCTACTGCGACCCCTGCGACAGGCACTGCGGCTACTGCGACCCCTGCGACAGGCACTGTGGCTACTGCGACCCCTGCGACAGGCACTGTGGCTACTGCGACCCCTGCGACAGGCACTGTGGCTACTGCGACCCCTGCGACAGGCACTGTGGCTACTGCGACCCCTGCGACAGGCACTGTGGCTACTGCGACCCCTGCGACAGGCACTGTGGCTACTGCGACCCCTGCGACAGGCACTGTGGCTACTGCGACCCCTGCGACAGGCACTGTGACTACTGCAACCCCGGTGACAGACACTGCAGCTACTCCAGCCCCGGTGACAGACACTGCTGCTGAACCAGGGAACCAACCCGTGCCAGTATCCGTTGCCCCCATACAAAAGAAGTACACAAAGAAATCGGTTCGCATAGTAAGAGATGACGATGAACCAGGGCCATCACAAGGACAGGAGGAAGAGGCAGAACCAGAGATAATTACCCGATCCCTATCCCTGAGTGAGCTGCGGGATATGCGAAAAGATTTTAGCCGACTTTCAGGCGAGCACATTGTCACCTGGCTGCTTCGGTGTTGGGATAATGGGGCCAGTAGCCTGGAATTAGAGGGTAGGGAAGCCAGGCAGTTGGGATCCCTGTCTAGGGAAGGTGGCATTGACAAGGCAATTGGAAAAAAGACCCAAGCCCTCAGCCTCTGGAAGCAACTCCTGTCAGGCGTGAGGGAGAGGTACCCCTTCAGTGAAGATGTTGTATGTCAACCAAGCAAGTGGACCACCATGGAAAGAGGTAGCCAGTACCTGAGAGAATTAGCCGTGCGGGAGATGATTTATTATGACTTGGACAACACAGACTTGCCCACAGATCCTGATGAGGTGCACTGCACAAGGCCCATGTGGCGGAAGTTTGTACGGAGCGCACCATCGTCATATGCCAACTCACTGGCAGTAATGGAATGGAAAGGTGAAGAAGGACCAACGGTGGATGAGGTGGCTGGCCGGCTCCAGCGATATGAAGAAAGCCTCTCTTCCCCCCTTGTCTCAGCTGTGGAGAAACTGTCCCGGAAGGTTCAGCAACTTGAAGAGAATATGTCCTACTCCCCACCTGTACGGGCCAGCATCTCAGCTATTAGAAGCAGACATTTCCCCACTCAAGAGAGAGAGTACAAAGGGTACACACCACGAGGCACCCTGTGGTTCTACCTGCGAGACCATGGAGAGGACATGAGGAAGTGGGATGGACAACCTACTTGGATCCTGCGGGCACGGGTACAGGAGTTGCAAGGAAGGACAACCACAAAAGGAGATCCCTCCAGGAAAAGTGCCGCCCCAGTTTCCAGTGGGCAGTTCCCCAGACAGACCATAAGGCCTGATCTTGCTTCTGATCCTCTTGAAGGAACCTCCAAGTCATTTCTGCAAGAAGTGAGTACCGGATACCATGACCAGTATTAGAGGGGCCCTGCCTCCAGCCAGGTGGAGGAAAGGGACAACCGGGTTTATTGGACAGTGTGGATTCGATGGCCTGGCACATCAGATCCACAGGAGTATAAGGCTCTAGTGGACACAGGAGCACAGTGCACTCTGATACCATCAAGCTATAGAGGGGCAGAACCCATTTGTATTTCTGGGGTCACAGGGGGATCCCAAGAGTTGACTGTACTGGAGGCTGAAGTGAGCCTAACTGGGAATGAGTGGCAAAAGCATCCCATTGTGACTGGCCCAGATGCTCCATGCATCCTTGGTATAGATTACCTCAGGAGAGGGTATTTTAAGGACCCAAAGGGGTATCGATGGGCCTTTGGCATAGCTGCCTTGGAGGCGGAGGAAGTTAGACAGTTGTCCACCTTGCCTGGTCTCTCGGAGGATTCTTCTGTTGTGGGGTTGTTGACGGTCGAAGAACAGCAGGTGCCGATTGCTACCACAACGGTGCATCGGCGGCAATATCGCACTAACCGAGACTCTCTGATTCCCATCCATAAGCTGATTCGTCAACTAGAGGTTCAAGGAGTGATCAGTAAGACTCGCTCGCCTTTTAACAGTCCTATATGGCCGGTGCGAAAATCCAATGGAGAGTGGAGGCTAACTGTAGACTATCATGGCCTGAATGAAGTCACGCCACCACTGAGCGCTGCTGTGCTGGATATGCTAGAACTCCAGTATGAACTGGAGTCCAAGGCAGCCAAGTGGTATGCCACGATTGATATAGCGAATGCATTTTTCTCAATCCCTTTGGCAGCAGAGTGCAGGCCACAGTTTGCTTTCACTTGGAGGGGCATCCAGTACACCTGGAATCGACTGCCCCAGGGGTGGAAACACAGCCCCACCATTTGCCATGGACTGATCCAGACTGCACTGGAACAGGATGAAGCCCCAGAACATCTGCAGTACATTGATGACATCATTGTATGGGGAAACACAGCCGAAGAAGTTTTTGAGAAAGGGAATAAAATAGTCCGAATCCTTCTGAAAGCTGGTTTTGCCATAAAGCGAAGTAAGGTCAAGGGACCTGCACAGGAGATCCAGTTCTTAGGAATAAAATGGCAAGATGGACGCCGCCAAATCCCAATGGATGTGATCAACAAAATAGCAGCTATGTCTCCACCAACTAGCAAAAAGGAAACACAAGCTTTCTTAGGCATTGTGGGTTTTTGGAGGATGCATATCCCAGATTACAGTCTGATTGTAAGCCCTCTGTATCAAGTAACCCAGAAGAAGAATGATTTTAAATGGGGTCCTGAGCAACGACAAGCTTTTGAACAAATCAAACAGGAAATAGTCCATGCAGTGGCCCTGGGGCCAGTCTCGGCAGGACAAGATGTTAAAAATGTGCTCTACACCGCAGCCGGGGAGAATGGCCCTACCTGGAGCCTCTGGCAGAAGGCACCAGGGGAGACCCGAGGTCGACCCCTAGGGTTTTGGAGTCGGGGATACAGAGGATCCGAAGCGCGCTACACTCCAACAGAAAAGGAGATCTTGGCAGCATATGAAGGGGTTCGAGCTGCTTCGGAGGTGGTTGGTACAGAAGCACAGCTCCTCTTAGCACCTCGACTGCCGGTGCTGGGTTGGATGTTCAAAGAGAGGGTCCCCACCACACATCATGCAACTGATGCTACATGGAGTAAGTGGATTGCACTGATCACACAGCGAACTCGAATGGGAAACCCCAGTCGCCCAGGAATTCTGGAAGTGATCATGGACTGGCCAGAAGGCAAGGATTTTGGAATGTCACCAGAGGAGGAGGTGACGCGTGCGGAAGAGGCCCCACCATATAATAAACTGCCAGAAAATGAGAAGCAATATGCCCTGTTCACTGATGGGTCCTGCCGGATTGTGGGAAAGCATCGAAAGTGGAAGGCTGCTGTGTGGAGTCCTACACGACAAGTTGCAGAAGCCAGTGAAGGACAAGGTGAATCGAGCCAGTTTGCAGAGGTGAAAGCCATTCAGCTGGCTTTGGACATCGCCGAGCGAGAAAGATGGCCAGTACTTTATCTCTACACCGACTCATGGATGGTGGCAAATGCTCTGTGGGGATGGTTACAGCAGTGGAAGCAGGGCAACTGGCAGCGCAGAGGCAAACCCATCTGGGCTGCTGAACTATGGCAAGATATTGCTGCCCGGATAGAGAATCTGGTTGTGAAAGTACGCCACGTAGATGCCCACGTACCGAAGAATCGGGCCACGGAGGAACATCAGAACAACCAGCAGGTGGATGGGGCTGCTAGGATTGAAGTGGCTCAAGTGGATCTGGATTGGCAACGTAAGGGTGAACTATTCATAGCTCGGTGGGCCCATGAGACCTCAGGCCACCAAGGAAGAGATGCGACATATAGATGGGCTCGTGACCGAGGGGTGGACTTGACCATGGACACTATTGCACAGGTCATCCATGAATGTGAGACATGCGCTGCAATCAAGCAAGCCAAGCGTTTGAAGCCTCTTTGGTATGGAGGACGATGGTTGAAATATAAATATGGGGAGGCCTGGCAGATTGATTATATCACACTGCCACGAACCCGTCAAGGCAAGCGCTATGTGCTCACAATGGTGGAAGCAACCACTGGATGGCTGGAAACATACCCTGTGCCCCATGCCACTGCCCGGAATACTATCCTGGGCCTTGAAAAGCAAGTCCTGTGGCGACATGGTACCCCAGAGAGAATTGAGTCGGACAATGGGACTCATTTCCGAAACAGCCTCATAGACACCTGGGCCAAAGAGCATGGTATTGAGTGGGTATATCACATCCCCTATCATGCACCAGCCTCTGGGAAGATAGAACGGTACAATGGACTGTTAAAAACTACACTGAGAGCAATGGGTGGTGGGACCTTAAAACATTGGGATGCACATTTAGCAAAGGCTACCTGGCTAGTTAATACCAGGGGATCTACCAATCGGGCTGGCCCTGCCCAGTCAAAACTTCCACGTACTGTAGAAGGGGATAAGGTCCCCGTAGTGCACATGAAGAATATGTTGGGGAAGACAGTCTGGGTTAGTCCTGCCTCAGGCAAAGGCAAACCCATCCGTGGGATTGCTTTTGCCCAAGGACCTGGGTGCACTTGGTGGGTAATGCGGCAGGATGGGGAAGTCCGATGTGTACCTCATGGGGACTTGATTTTGGGGGAGAATAGCCAATGAATCAAATCGTGTGCAACACTGTCACTGTATGTCCTCGTTACTATAATTGCTGTTGGCTGTACTGCAGTAAGAATCACCCAAATTAAGGACAAATGGACTTTGATGAACAGTTGAGTAAAGCAAAGTGGTGATGGGATCAGAGCTGACGCCCAGCAACTTCCTCAAGATCTGCATCTTCGGCCCATGGACTGTGTGCATGAGCTACGCCGGGTATACAGTCACATGTTCCGAAAACTGTAAGATCTGGGCGTGGCAAAATGGTATGGAATAAGGGGTGGATAATGTCCTGGTTCCGGCAGGGACAGGGTTAAGTATTCCATGCCATGTGAGCCACGCCCACCCTGAGATTAAAAGGAGGGAGGGGGCGAGCAGTCGGGTTCGGAGCGGGCTGGCGCGTCCCGGGGCCGGACCGGCGGGGAGCGGCGGGGAGCGGCGGTTCCGTATTCGCGTCTGTATATTTCTCTGTCGGTGTTATTGTTGTTGTTTTCTTGTTCCCTTTGCTGTTCTGTTAAACTGCCTTTGTCTCAACCCAAGAGTTTTGCCTTTTTCTTTTGATCCTTCCCGTACCGGGAAGCGCTGGGCGAGCGACACGTGGTTCTTTGTTGCCATCTGAGGCCAAACCACGACACATACCCAGCAAGGTCTTGGTTTCAAGCAGAAATTATGATGTCACTTAATTGGATTCATAGACTTTTCACTCCTGCTGGGAATTTAATAGAAAGTACCCTTCTCTGGTTTAGCTTTCTGGTACTTTTAATAGGTTCCAGCTCTAGAATAATTAGCAACTCTCATATTACTTAATATATTATCAGGATATGAAGCTACTGACAATTCTGACAATTATATTAGTGAATCTAGCATTCAGGTGTTTAAATTTGGTCTGTTAGATGTAATACATGGATAAAACAAAATACTGGGCAGGAAGAAATCAGTGACAGTGCCACATTTAATAATTAAGGCTATTTGGAGGGAATTTATTGTTAATGTAAAGTAATCCAAAGAAGGTAAGAGTGATGCTCATTCCTATGGAGAAAAGCAACCACTGTCTCACAAAGTCACATAGGATCTATCTTACTTAGAAAAGTTGCATTAACTTTTGGAAGAGGTTTTCATAGTATTTCAAGCCCTTTTCATAGCACTGTTTATAAACAGACTTTACTGGGTTCTGATTTTTCTTGTAGATATAAATTTCTTCTATGAGATGACTACGTCCGTTCCAGCTGTAAGATTTGTGAAATTCAAAATCCGGGTTTTCTGTAAATATTTCTTGGTCTAGCTAAATGAGGATTATATACAAAACAGCAGCACAATAATATATTCTTGTAAGCACTCCCAGACTTCATCAATAACCAGGAAGTCTACCAAAACACCCATGCAGCTCTTTTCCAGAGAGGGTCAATGAGATGAAGCACTCAGCAAGGTCTGGAAAAGTTCTGGACATTTACATGAGGTTTGAGAGCTTCAGAGTTATACCTACTAAAGCTAATACATTTTGAAAGGACTCATTGTCATGTTTTGATGCATAAACCATTGTCAAAGACTAGGATTCAAGATGAAAGCTAACATGACAGATGATTAATTCTTATACCTTTCTCTGGTATTTACATCTGGTATTTACAACTATTACAGATAAGGTATTAATCTCTAAGTTTGAATGGCAGAACAACTGAACAACAGATGCTGTGATTGCTTTGAGATTGTTTATAATGATTATGCTTTTCAAAAGTATTTCCCATGCTAGGAGGTGTGAATGTGCAGGTAGACAAAAAAGTGTGTTACTTGGCTATTCTGCTGATTTTTGAGATTGATCTAACGCCCTTTATTATGGGTATTTTTTATGGCATTGCGTCTTTGTCTTTGACTAACAGAGATAATGCCATAAAGAATAATATCTGTCATGGAATCATGCCACAAAGCTTGGTTTTGATTATGAGGGGAAAATATATATTCTGCAAGTTAGTGGGGTTTCCTTTTGCTTTTTCTTCTTGGCATAATTGTACAATTTTATATATCTATGTGACTGAAATATATGTATCCTTGAATTTTTTATGAAAAGCAATTAGAAGTTGTGAAAAGATAGTAAAACAAATATAGAAAAAACACCCAGCCACCCAAGTCACTACATCATATTGAATTCCAAACTGGGACTTAAAATTGGGGTAATTTAAACATGCAATCATCTTCCTGAAAGGGATATCACATGTGTGATAACACTGCTGGGATCAGTCCAAGAGGAAAGGAACCCTACATTCTTGCTGATGATTTTTATGTTTCTCTGACTAAAGAGACCATAGCGTGGGGCAGAAATACCATCCAGCTAGAGAGCTCCAGGTAATGATGAAGAGGTATTAATGCTGTGGCTGGCTGGAAATCTTGGTGAATGGATTGCAGTTCGTATATTTTCGTCAATCAGAGTTTATGTTGTTGGCAAAGACTCAAGAACATATATGCTTTGCGTACCATGACTAAAGGACACATTGCACATTTTGCTTATCTATCTTTGTATCAGTTCTGCAAATCTTATTTTGTCCATGAATAAAAGACAGCAGGAGACAATGAGGTATTTTATTATTCTCTCAGCACCTTCGTTCTCTCCCTGTATTTCCAAGGGAACATTTCATGTGAAACAAACATGTGCAAAGAACACAAGGTCCACATAAAAGGACACCAAGCATCCTGTTTGTGAATAGTTGTCATGTAGTTGCAGCCAGCTGCCAGCATGGAATGATGATTTATGCTTTGGCTACCATTTGCTTGGCTTACTTATGACCGGTTCTTAATCCTGCCTAGATGGAACAATTGGGCTGCTTTCAAAAGACATGGCACTTGAAATGGAGCAGTTCTTAATGTTTTTCCTAATCCATCCATCAGCTGAAGAGCTCTAATCAGTCTGTTTCTAACACTGATGAACCAAACTCACAGATAGCATAGGCAGGCAGGAGGAGGCAGCTACAAGGTGTGTATTTGGGCTCGGGGAGCAGCAGCCACATGAGGTAGTCATGCTGATTTCTCTGTTGTGCTTACAGCAGCTTTGATTAAGAGAGAATTTGAGAAAGATGCTTTACCTTGCCAAAGACTACAGAGAAGAAGGAAAATTCTAGTGAAGAGGATGTGTCATTGGCAATCTAGGCTGGGGAACAATGACATTTTGACTGTTTGCATGAGGCCTCTGCTTAAATGGTCAAAAATAGTTACATGTAATTACCAAGTTTTCAGCTGAATAATTTGGCAGGGTTATGAAACATGCGTAGAGGTTTTCCATTGCCTCATGTGGTCTTTGTGCTTGTGAAGGGTGAGAAACACTTAAAGTGAAATAGCCTTGATGTATGGGTTCTCTGCTGGACCAGTATTTTTAACTTATTTTCCACAGGTCAATTACTTTTGAGTTGGGAAGTTTTGCTAATTAATTCCTAGCCAACATAGCTTCTCAGCTTACAAAGGCAAGAAAACAAAACAGGGACAACAAAAACCTTCCTAAGGGGAGTGTTACAAATTAAAAAAACCCCAACAACAAAACCCAAACTCTTTAAAATGTCGTATAAAGTTCAAGTGTTGCTTCTGTGAGTAAAAGGCCTTGGGTAAGACACGTTCTATCCATGCAGCGGAGCAACAGAGTATGTCTATTACTGTGACTGATACATAAAGTACCTAGAATACAGTACCAGGAAATCTGACCTAAAAATAACATCTACAGTATGTATAATACATTTTAACTGTGATCTGGAAATGTGTGGAGAAAAAGGACATATGCTCCTTTTTATTTTTTTACTTTTTTTTAGCATGGATAATATAAGAGTTCCTCAGAGTTGAAAATTATGATTTCATAGGCTTCAAGATGTTTCACTAGATTTTTCTTCTGGAAATAAGCCAAGCAACATGAGTGGTTCTGTTTTATAAGTGTATATAACCTCTATTTCCTTAGGCTTTTTAATTCCCTCCTTTCCCATAATTTTTAAGTAAAAAGTGCAAAATCTTCCTCCCCCTTCTGTCATAGAATCATAGAATCATAGAACCATAGGGTTGGAAGGGACCTCTGGAGATCATCTAGTCCAACCCCCCTGCCAGAGCAGGGTCACCTAGAGCAGGTTACACAGGAACACGTCCAGGCGGGTTTTGAATGTCTCCAGAGATGGAGACTCCACCACCTCTCTGGGCAGCCTGTTCCAGTGCTCTGCCACCCTCAGGGTAAAGAAGTTCCTCCTCATGTTTAGGTGGAACTTCTTATGCTCAAGTTTGTGCCCATTGCCTCTTGTCCTGTCCCCGGGCACTACTGAAAAGAGCCTGGTCCCATCCTCCTGACACCCACCCTTTAAGTATTTATAAGTGTTGATAAGATCCCCCCTCAGCCGTCTTTTTTCCAGACTGAAGAGACCCAAATCCCTCAGCCTTTCCTCATAAGAGAGGTGTTCCAGTCCCCTAATCATCCTGGTAGCCCTCTGCTGCACTCTTTCCAGCAGTTCCCTGTCCTTCTGGAACCGGGGAGCCCAGAACTGGACACAGTACTCCAGGTGTGGCCTCACCAATGCAGAGTAGAGGGGGAGGATGACCTCCCTTGACCTGCTGGCCACACTCTTTTTGATGCACCCCAGGATGCCATTGGCCTTCTTGGCCACAAGGGCACATTGCTGGCTCATGGTCATCCTGTTGTCCACCAGGACTCCCAGATCTCTTTCCACAGAGCTGCTCTCCAGCAGGTCAGCCCCCAACCTGTACTGGTGCATGGGGTTGTTCCTCCCCAGGTGCAGCACCCTACACTTGCCCTTGTTGAATTTCATTGGGTTTCTCTCTGCCCAGATCTCCAACCTGTCTAGGTCTCTCTGTATGGCAGCACAGCCCTCCGGTGTGTCAGCCGCCCCCCCCCAGCTTCGTGTCATCAGCAAACTTGCTGAGGGTGCACTCTATCCCCTCATCCAGGTCATTGATGAATATATTGAAGAGGACTGGACCCAGTACTGACCCCTGGGGAACACCACTCGTCACTGGTCTCCAACTAGATTCTGTGCCCCTAATCACAACCCTCTGAGCTCTATCTTTCAGCCAGTTTTCTATCCACCTTACTGTCCATTCATCTAACCCACACTTCCTAAGCTTCCCTATGAGGATGCTGTGGGAGACCGTGTCAAACGCTTTGCTTAAGTCAAGATAGACCACATCTACCGCCCTCCCCTCATCTATCCATCCAGTCATGCCATCGTAGAAGGCTATCAGATTAGTCAGACATGATTTCCCCTTGGTGAATCCATGCTGAGTACTTCTGATAGCTTTCTTTTCCTCCACGTGCCTTGAGATGACGCCCAGAACAAGCTGTTCCATCATCTTTCCAGGGATGGAGGTGAGGCTGACCGGCCTGTAGTTCCCTGGCTCCTCCTTCTTGCCTTTTTTGAAGACTGGAGTGACATTGGCTTTCCTCCAGTCCTCAGGCACCTCACCTGTTCTCCAGGACCTTCCAAAGATGATGGAGAGCGGCCCAGCAATGACTTCTGCCAGCTCCCTCAGCACTCTCGGGTGCATCCCATCGGGGCCCATGGACTTGTGAATATCTAAATGATCTAATTGATCCCTCACTCGCTCCTCCTCAACCCAAGAGAAGTCGTCTTCTTTCCCTGTTACTTTATTCAATGCCTGGGACTTCTGAGGGCTGGGCCGAGCAGAAAAGACCGAAGCAAAGAAGGCATTCAGTAACTCTGCCTTCTCCGCATCCTCCGTCACCATGACTCCTGTCTCATTCAACAGTGGGCCCACAACTTCTCTGGTCTTCCTTTTGCTTCCAATATACTTGTAGAAGCTCTTTTTGTTGTGCTTAACATCCCTAGCCAGGTCTAATTCCAAGGCGGCCTTGGCTTTCCTTGTTTCATCCCTGCACGCTCTGGTGGCATTCTTGTAATCCTCCCAAGGGGTCAGTCCCTTCTTCCACTTATTATAAACTTCCTTCTTCCACTTGAGCTTTTTCTGAAGCTCCCTGCTTAACCATGCAGGTCTCCTGCGTCCCTTGGCCGATTTCTTTCTCTTCGGGATGCACCGATCCTGAGCTTGGAGGAAGTGGTCTTTGAATATCAACCAGCTTTCTTGAGCCCCTTTGCCTTCCATAGCCCTAGCCCACGGGATCTCTCCAAGCAGTTTCTTGAAGAGGCCAAAGTTAGCCCTCCTGAAATCCAAGGTTGTAATTTTACTTCTTGTTGTTTTGTGGATAGTGCCCACGATCCTGAACTCAATCATTTCATGATCACTACAACCAAGGGTGCCCCCAACCTTAATGTCCTCCACCAATCCCTCTGTGTTTGTCAGTACCAGGTCTAGAAGTGCTCCTCTCCTTGTTGGCTCCTGTACCACCTGTGTCAAAAAGTTGTCATCAATGCACTGAAGGAGCCTCCTGGACTGAAAAATAATTATAAAAAAGAATAGTTCCAAATATCCCAGCTCAGATCCCTGTTAAGTTTAAATGGAAAGTCATAAAAAAAATTAATATAGCGTCATTATTTTCAGACAAGATTCTAGGTTGAATGTAGCAAATTTGTAGAATTTCATGCGCATGTATATGTCTTTGGTAAACAATTTTAGTGGGTAGAAGTGTCTGCTTTACATGTAATTTATATGTTCTTTGAATTTTCTTTCCATAAACCATTGACTGACCACATAATGGTGAACCTCAAAGTCACCATTTCTTGGGCTAGGTCTCATTCTGTGTTAAGCAAAACATGGAAAGAGCCAGTCCAGTTTGGAGTTTCGGAAGAAATTCCATAAAAAAATTCATTCACCTTTTTATGAATAGGAATTACTGTAAAAGTGTTTTAAGCTTCCTTTTTTCAATATGGGAAGACCCTAAGTAACAGGTCTAATTAAGCCCCCCCAGAAAAACCATTTACGATTTTCTCAGTTGAGAATATGCAAGAATTCTAATGATTTGGGGAGGATTTTTTTCCCAGTTGCAGGTGAAACTATTTCTTTGAGGAACTGAGAAAACTTGTGCCATTTGCAGTGATTTTGAAGTCAGCTACCTTCACCAGCATCCACTTAACTACAGGGAATTTTTAAGAAAAAAGTAGAACAAAATATGCAAGCACTGCTTTAGTTCTTTGGAAATTACTTATATGAAGCAACCTAGATTTGTCATTCAAGATTCTGTCCTGGGTGCCTTCTTGCAATGTGCAAGAATAGTGAAGCACTATGAGAAGTCAAGGTAGATACTACATATAATATTTACTCACTAGACTAATTCAATAGTCATAATTCTTTCATACTTCAACAATAAACTGGAGAAAGAATAAGATATCTGTGTTAAGCCTACGGTTTAATACATTAAAAAAAAGGGTGAAATAAAAACAGCAAGCAACACTGAGTGAAAACTCAGTATAAAAAGCTAAACAAAATTAGTGTATGTACAGGAGTGGCAAGATAGAATCAAACATAGATAAATCTGATTTTTTCCCCAAAAAATTCATTAAAAAACTTGGTTGAAAATATTTGTTGGTACTGTGCTCAATTGTTGCAATTTTAAAGAAGACCACTATGAAAAGCTTAAAATGCTGAGTTACAGCTCTCATCCCCTTTTCCAGCTGAAAAAGACAAGGAAAAACAGAAGAATTATTTTTTCACATTTTCTTTCCTTTTTAAAAAATTCTTTCTATCCCCAAAAGAATTATTGAAAAAATATGAGAGGAAATATCATGTCTCAGTTTTGTATAAGTTTAATTAGAAAGTTATAGAATTATTTTAATATAGTGTCATTGTTTTCTGATCAATTTCTAGACTGACAGTATAAGATAACACACCATTTGAAAATTTAAAACAGAGTCTCTTTTGTTGGAAATAACATGAAAAAATTCAGATAAAACAAATATTTTATGTGTATTTTAAAAATGTAAAATGTTGAGCAACACTATATAGCATCTTTATAATCTTCAACTCTGTTAAGATTTGGAAGTAAAGACAGGAAGAATAGAAGGTAATAGTCGAAGGACAAAATGTTCTATTGAAGTAAGTGGCAGAACTCATGATGACTTCAGTTGTACTGAAGCTAAAATATAAATCATTGTTTGGTTTTTAGACAGCTGAAGAGAAAAAAAAATAATTTCAGATCATACAAAATAAATTACTCTTTTCAGCAAGCCAAAAATATATAAGTGTATTTTCAAGTTTAAAAAAAAATTAAACCTTCAATGCATCATTAATTCAGATAATGCAATAAAATGCATACATTGAAATATGTAATCTATTTTAGCTTTTTATTTTTTTCAATGGAGAATGAAGGTTAACCAAAATATCCATGAAAGTCAGCATATAGTCCATGGAAGTTTGATTTCTTTTTATTTGCTAACAGATATTTCAAGACTCTTCTTTCCTAGAACTCCATGTTCAAAAGCTTTTTTTTTCCCTTGTGTTTTTAGTTGTTTCTTTGATTTCTGGACAAAGAGCTGTTTGAATTTCCTGGTGGCTTGGTTGTAGAATGTTCCAGGATTTTATAAGACTGGTTTGTTTTCTTGGGATATAACAAGCCCTTTCAGACTTGAAATCATGGACAGCTTGAACGGCCAACAGGCAATTAATTACCTCAAGATGAGAAGGTCTTTTTCACTAGCATTTAAAAATTTAGCAAATAAATAGAGCTAATTAACTTTCATCTTGCTGTCAAACCAGTTGAACCTAGGCACTAATTTAGGCTCTTAAACTAAATTGTTCTTGTTGATTGCTTCTGACTATACATACAAGAGGAGTAAATTTGTCCTGGGAGCAGTTCAGAGTCATTCACTTGCATTCAGTAGGCAGTC
Source organism: Fratercula arctica (assembly GCA_947846985.1). NCBI lineage: Eukaryota > Metazoa > Chordata > Aves > Charadriiformes > Alcidae > Fratercula > Fratercula arctica. The sequence continues at coordinate 12,508,059 of CANTUZ010000025.1, read as the reverse complement.
TTGATGTAGTCCTGGGGAAATTAGGGTCTACTAAAGGCGGGCACTGCTGAAAGTGAGCAAGTGTGATAGAATATATGGCAGGATGATCATGTGGAGCTCATGTGACTTTATGTAAGTTCTCCAAGTGCATCTCCCTTGCTTTGGGTAAAACATCCATAATATACTGGCACAGAGGAATAGTACCAAATACCTGTATGTGAGATACTTAATGGCAGATCTAAAAATAAGAGAAAGAATAGAAAGAACTGTCTCTTATAAAAGGGCATCTTTCATTTTAAGGATGGCTATGTCCTACCAATCCTTATTCACCTGAATTAGAGGGTGAAATTAATGGAAGAAAAATAGATTTTCATGTGAAAAAAATGGTGCCAAAATTATCTGAGTTGAGAAATTAGACTGCTCAAAGCTGGTCATTTTTTAGACTAAAATAAATATTCATCATTACATTGCTGAGATCAGTGTGGTTCTTCATTTCCATGCGTTATACTTGCTGCAATATGCCTAAAATAAGGGCCTGATTCTGCAAATTGGAGAAAATCCTACTGTAAAGTAGGTATTGCCATCTGGTACATGACATTGTGTGGGGAACAAAGAGCCCTAGTTTTCCTACTGAGCTTTGCCTTTGATCTATTCAACATCCTTGGGTAAAGTCCTTTAGCCCTTCAAGCTATTTTTTTTCCCAACACTTTGCCAATGTGTTCAGTTCCTTCTTAGGTGTTTAAACTGCTAATAGGGCAGTGGGGTGTATGAGGCACGGGGATTCACTATGCCTTACATAGTTCAAGCACAAATATATGGAGCCTTGCAACAGGAGCAAGAATATTAGCGAATGTAATGCGTACTATTTGTTACATTTCATGGTATATATAACAAAGTGGACAATTGTCCTGGTTCTGGCGGGGACAGGGTTAAGTATTCCATGCCATGTGAGCCACGCCCACCCTGAGATTAAAAGGAGGGGAGGGGGCAGGAAGTTGGGCTTGGAGTGGGCTGGGGTGTCTGGTTGGTGAGTGGTGGTTCTGTAATTGTGTTTGTATATTCCTCTGTCTGTGTTATTGTTGCTGTTTTTCTTTGTGTTCCCTCTGCTGTTCTGTTAAACTGCCTTTGTCTCAACCCAAGAGTTTTGCCTTTTTCTTTTGATCCTTCCCTTATTGGGAAGACCTGAGGGAGGGGCATGTGGTTCTTTGTTGCCATCTGAGGCCAAACCACTACAGTCTTTTTTGGCGCCCAACGTGGGGCTTGAAGGGTTGAGATAATGACAGAATCTAACTAGAGCTTGAAAAAATGAATCTGTTCGGTAAATAGTCACTGGTCACTATGTTGCTTAGTTTGTTCTCATGGCTGTGTTATGTAAATTCCTATATGGCTTATGTACTCCCTATGATGATATTTGTTACTTCTGGGAGGGGGATGAGGATTACCATTTTACTGTCCTGTGCGATATCGGCTTATGATATGATAACATCACTTGTTAGACAGCTACTTTGGGGCATTTATGTGGTATTGCTCTCCTGTCTGTACATTGGGCACCACCTCTCAGAATTTATTAATAATTATACCCAATCTGTGGGGGAAACGGGGGAGCACTTTCCCCAGCTCTTTTGCCTCCCTTTTCTCCTTTGGGTCAGGTATGACAGCTTTTGAGAATTTTGAATATCCTTGGGATGCTCAAACCAGCATGTTCCTAGTGTTATGTCTCCTGAATATGTTCCAGGTCTCGTTTAGGGTTAAACAACTATTTAAGACTACCACCCAGAGATCTGCCCCGAGGCTGGGCAGTCAGGGGTGGCATGGCATGTGGGAGAACATGGGCAGGTACTTAGAGAACTTCTCACCTCCAGTGGTCTGGGACTTCACCCCTGAACAATTACAGGACCCTGATAGAATAGTAGAATATCTGAAGGGAAAATGCTGTGGCTATTCTAGAGAGGCACAACTCACCGCACTGTGCTGGGCGCTGGCTAGCATCTACCAGGCACTCCTCAGTGCTACGCAGCACCCTCAGAAGAAAGAGACAGAGACCAGAGAAGCAGGCGCTGCGGCTACTCCAACCCCGGCGGCGGGCGCTGCGGCTACTCCAACCCCGGCGGCGGGTGCTGCTGCTGAACCAGGGAACCAACCCGTGCCAGTATCCGTTGCCCCCATACAAAAGAAGAAGTACACAAAGAAATCAGTTCGCATAGTAAGAGATGATGATGAACCACGGCCATCACAAGGACAGGAGGAAGAGGCAGAACCAGAGATAATTACCCAATCCCTATTCCTGAGTGAGCTGCAGGATATGCAAAAAGATTTTAGCTGACTTTCAGGTGAGCACATTGTCACCTGGCTGCTTCGGTGTTGGGATAATGGGGCCAGTAGCCTGGAATTAGAGGGTAGGGAAGCCAGGCAGTTGGGATCCCTGTCTAGGGAAGGCGGCATTGACAAGGCAATTGGAAAGAAGACCCAAGCCCTCAGCCTCTGGAAACGACTCCTGTCAGGCCTGAGGGAGAGGTACCCCTTCAGTGAAGATGTTGTATGTCAACCAAGCAAGTGGACCACCATGGAAAGAGGTAGCCAGTACCTGAGAGAATTAGCCGTGCGGGAGATGATTTATTATGACTTGGACAATACAGACTTACCCACGGACCCTGATGAGGTGCACTGCACAAGGCCCATGTGGCGGAAGTTTGTACGGAGCGCACCATCGTCATATGCCAACTCACTGGCAGTAATGGAATGGAAAGGTGAAGAAGGACCAACGGTGGATGAGGTGGCTGGCCGGCTCCGGCGATAGGCAGAAAGCCTCTCTTCCCCCCTTGTCTCGGCTATGGAGAAACTGTCCCGGAAGGTCCAGCAACTTGAAGAGAATATGTCCTACTCCCCACCTGTACGGGCCAGCATCTCAGCTATTAGGAGCAGGCATTTCCCGACTCAAGAGAGAGAGTACAGAGGGTACACACCACGAGGCACCCTTTGGGTCTACCTGCGTGACCATGGAGAGGACATGAGGAAGTGGGATGGACAACCTACTTGGATCCTGCGGACACAGGTACAGGAGTTGCAAGGAAGGACAACCACAAAAGGGGATCCCTCCAGGAAAAGTGCCGCCCCAGGTTCCAGTGGGCAGTTCCCCAGACAGAGCATAAGGCCTGATCTTGCTTCTGATCCTCTTGAAGGAACCTCCAAGTCATTCCTGCAAGAAGTGAGTACCGGATACCATGACCAGTATTAGAGGGGCCCTGCCTCCAGCCAGGTGGAGGAAAGGGACAACCGGGTTTATTGGACAGTGTGGATTCGATGGCCTGGCACATCAGACCCACAGGAGTATAAGGCCTTAGTGGACGCAGGAGCACAGTGTACTCTGATACCATCAAGCTATAGAGGGGCAGAACCCATTTGTATTTCTGGGGTCACAGGGGGATCCCAAGAGTTGACTGTATTGGAGGCTGAAGTGAGCCTAACTGGGAATGAGTGGCAAAAGCATCCCATTGTGACTGGCCCAGAGGCTCCATGCATCCTTGGTATCGATTACCTCAGGAGAGGGTATTTTAAGGACCCAAAGGGGTATCGGTGGGCCTTTGGCATAGCTGCCTTGGAGACGGAGGAAGTTAAACATTTGTCTACCTTGCCTGGTCTCTCGGAGGACTCTTCTGTTGTGGGGTTGTTGAGGGTCGAAGAACAGCAGGTGCCGATTGCTACCACAACGGTGCATCGGCGGCAATATCGCACTAACCGAGACTCTCTGATTCCCATCCATCAGCTGATTCATCAACTAGAGGTTCAAGGAGTGATCAGCAAGACTCGCTCACCCTTTAACAGTCCCATATGGCTGGTGCAAAAATCTAATGGAGAGTGGAGGCTAACTGTAGACTATCGTGGCCTGAATGAAGTCACGCCACCGCTGAGCGCTGCCGTGTCGGACATGCTAGAACTACAGTATGAACTGGAGTCCAAGGCAGCCAAGTGGTATGCCATGATTGATATAGCGAATGCATTCTTCTCAATCCCTTTGGCAGCAGAGTGCAGGCCACAGTTTGCTTTCACTTGGAGGGGCATCCAGTACATCTGGAATCGACTGCCCCAGGGGTGGAAACACAGCCCCACCATTTGCCATGGACTGATCCAGACTGCACTGGAACAGGGTGAAGCTCCAGAACATCTGCAATACATTGATGACATCATTGTATGGGGAAACACAGCCGAAGAAGTTTTTGAGAAAGGGAATAAAATAGTCCGAATCCTTCTGAAAGCTGGTTTTGCCATAAAACGAAGTAAGGTCAAGGGACCTGTGCAGGAGATCCAGTTCTTAGGAATAAAATGGCAAGATGGATGCTGCCACATCCCAATGGATGTGATCAACAAAATAGCAGCTATGTCTCCACCAACTAGTAAAAAGGAAACACAAGCTTTCTTAGGCATCGTGGGTTTTTGGAGGATGCATATCCCAGATTACAGTCTGATTGTAAGCCCTCTGTATCAAGTAACCCGGAAGAAGAATGATTTTAAATGAGGTCCTGAGCAACGACAAGCTTTTGAACAAATCAAACAGGAAATAGTCCATGCAGTGGCCCTGGGGCCAGTCCGGGCAGGACAAGATGTTAAAAATGTGCTCTACACCACAGCCGGGGAGAATGGCCCTACCTGGAGCCTCTGGCAGAAGGCACCAGGGGAGACCCGAGGTCGACCCCTAGGGTTTTGCAGTCGGGGATACAGAGGATCCGAAGCGCGCTACACTCCAACAGAAAAGGAGATATTGGCAGCATATGAAGGGGTTCGAGCTGCTTCGGAGGTGGTTGGTACAGAAGCACAGCTCCCCTTAACACCTCGACTGCCGGTGCTGGGTTGGATGTTCAAAGAAAGGGTCCCCACCGCACATCATGCAACTGATGCTACATGGAGTAAGTGGATTGCACTGATCACACAGCGAACTCGAATGGGAAACCCCAGTCGCCCAGGAATTCTGGAAGTGATCATGGACTGGCCAGAAGGCAAGGATTTTGGAATGTCACCAGAGGAGGAGGTGACGCGTGCGGAAGAGGCCCCACCATATAATAAACTGCCAGAAAATGAGAAGCAATATGCCCTGTTCACTGATGGGTCCTGCCGGATTGTGGGAAAGCATCGAAAGTGGAAGGCTGCTGTGTGGAGTCCTACACAACAAGTTGCAGAAGCCAGTGAAGGACAAGGTGAATCGAGCCAGTTTGCAGAGGTGAAAGCCATTCAGCTGGCTTTGGACATTGCCGAGCGAGAAAAATGGCCAGTACTTTATCTCTGCACTGACTCATGGATGGTGGCAAATGCTCTGTGGGGGTGGTTACAGCAGTGGAAGCAGGGCAACTGGCAGCGCAGAGGCAAACCCATCTGGGCTGCTGAACTATGGCAAGATATTGCTGCCCGGACAGAGAATCTGGTTGTGAAAGTACGCCACGTAGATGCCCACGTACTGAAGAATCAGGCCACAGAGGAACATCAGAACAACCAGCAGGTGGATCGGGCTGCTAAGATTGAAGTGGCTCAGGTGGGTCTGGATTGGCAACATAAGGGTGAACTATTCATAGCTCGGTGGGCCCATGAGACCTCAGGCCACCAAGGAAGAGATGCGACATATAGATGGGCTCGTGACCGAGGGGTGGACTTGACCATGGACACTATTGCACAGGTCATCCATGAATGTGAGACATGTGCTGCAATCAAGCAAGCCAAGCGTTTGAAGCCTCTTTGGTATGGAGGACGATGGTTGAAATATAAATATGGGGAGGCCTGGCAGATTGATTATATCACACTGCCACGAACCTGTCAAGGCAAGCGCTATGTGCTCCCAATGGTGGAAGCGACCACTGGATGGCTGGAAACATACCCTGTGCCCCATGCCACTGCCCGGAATACTATCCTGGGCCTTGAAAAGCAAGTCCTGTGGCGACACGGTACCCCAGAGAGAATTGAGTCGGACAACGGGACTCATTTCCAAAACAGCCTCATAGACACCTGGGCCAAAGAGCATGGCATTGAGTGGGTATATCACATCCCCTATCACGCACCAGCCTCTGGGAAGATAGAACGATACAATGGACTGTTAAAAACTGCACTGAGAGCAATGGGTGGTGGGACCTTAAAACATTGGGATGCACATTTAGCAAAGGCTACCTGGCTAGTTAATACCAGGGGATCTACCAATCGGGCTGGCCCTGCCCAGTCAAAACTTCCACGTACCGTAGAAGGGGATAAAGTCCCCGTAGTGCACATGAAGAATATGTTAGGGAAGACAGTCTGGGTTAGTCCTGCCTCAGGCAAAGGCAAACCCATCCGTGGGATTGCTTTTGCCCAAGGACCTGGGTGCGCTTGGTGGGTAATGCGGCAGGATGGGGAAGTCCGATGTGTACCTCATGGGGACTTGATTTTGGGTGAGAATAGCCAATGAATCAAATTGTACGTTACACTGTCACTGTATGTCCTCGTTACTATAATTGCTATCAGCTGTACTGCAGTAAGAATCACCCAAATTAAGGACAGATGGACTTTGATGAAGAGTTGAGTAAAGCACAGTGGTGATGGGATCAGAGCTGATGCCCAGCAACGTCCTCAAGATCTACATCTTCAGCCCATGGACTGTGTGCATGGGCTATGCTGGGTACACCAGTCATATGTTCTGAAAACTGTAAGATCTGGGCGCGGCAAAAATGGTATGGAATGGTGGACAATTGTCCTGGTTCCGGTGGGGACAGGGTTAAGTATTCCATGCCATGTGAGCCATGCCCACCCTGAGATTAAGAGGAGGGGAGGGGGCAGGAAGTTGGACTTGGAGTGTGCTTGGGGTGTCCTGGGTGTGGTTGGTGGTTCCATAATCGCATTTGTGTATTCCTCTATCCATGTTATTGTTGCTGTTTTTTTCGTGTTCCCTCTGCTGTTCTGTTAAACTGCCGTTGTCTCAACCCAAGGGTTTTGCCTTTTTCTTCTGATCCTTCCCGTATTGGGAAGACCTGAGCGAGTGGCATGTGGTTCTTTGTTGCCGTCTGATGCCAAACCACTACAACAATCCAGTCCTTCGAATAGTTATGTTGAGTCCAGCGGGAATACTTGTACATGTGAGTTTGTAGGATTATAGTTCAGGTCTGCAGAGCCAGTAAGTGTGATTGCAAAATATAAAACAAACATGCAGCCAGAATCCCTTATCCACATTGCCTATGCAGTAAGTTACTTAAACTGTTTTCAACAATTATTTGTTAGAGATGGCTTTTAAAATGCATTGTTCTTCTTTTAGTGTTTAATAGCTTCCGATATCCCTTGGACAAGTGCAGATAATTAATTAAAGCAAAGACTTCCCAGAGTCTCATGAAAGCACACTTGTCAGACAATCTTTAGTATTATTTTGAATTCCATTATTTCAGTTTATGTTAATCTTCTCCTGCCCTTTTTACTGTTCCAGGCAACTTCGTGACAGAATTGAAAGTGGAGGATGCGGAGGCAGACAGCATGAGGCATGACAGCCACTCGAGCTCTCCTAGCCTGTGTATGGTTTTATGTGCTTCTAATTATCAGTGTGTGGGAGTTTTGTCAAAAAAGCTTGGTGTGTGGTTCTTTTTGTTCTTCTGTGTCTGTTGTGGTTTATATTTTAAATGGGACACAAATGTGATTTATAGTGCGTGGCATGATGTAGTTAGGGAAAATTGGTCTTTTCCAGGCAACACAAACATGAGCAGGAGAAAGAGTGTACGTGAACAGCATGTTCCTCTCAGCATAGAAGAAACACTCCAGTAAAACTCACAGAGATAGAGGAGAGTAAACAACATGTGAGAAGTTCTCTTCAAAAAAAGAAGAAAAATGTCAATGGCTTACTTCAACCGTATCTAAAAATACATACAATTGCCAGGCAGAGCTGTGAGAGATCAAAGATAACAGTCTTTCAGCAGAATCACACTGAAGTGGGAGAAGCACCACAATGGCATGGAAAGTGTATACTCACCAGCAAAGCATGCACCATAACACCAGGGGTTGTCTTCTGGCGAGCCCAACAATGGATAGCACAGCTCAAAGCAATCCTGCATGAAGATTTACATGGGGTCCTATCCTGTCCCCCAATAATGTGGAAAATTTGGTTCCAGGCTTGCAGTCACTTATCAACCCATAAGAGAGGAGGACTGTGACAGGGATGAAAGTCTCATGGATAAACTCTGTGACCTGGGAAAGGTAAAGTGTAAGAGAAACATGCCTATTCCTTTTAAAAATATCACTACATAAACAGACAGAAGATTCTTATGATTTGTTCTTCATCACAATGGGCTACTAATGAAGTACACTTCACATTTAATTTAATGAAATTAAAGTATAAAATAAATAAAATATATTTGAGGACTTGTTCTTTATACAACTGCTCTTCTCAGAACAACTGAAAAAAATTACAAGGAAAACTAGTAGAACAGACTGCTTTTTCCTTCTCTAATTAAATGGGAGATTATTTTGGACTAAGGCACAGCATCTGAAGTGCAAGCTTTTAGTGCAGATGTTATCATCCCAAGCAAGGGTTTGGAAAGGGCCAGTCTTCTACTTCTAAGGGTGCTATAATGAATAGTGACTTTAAATTCCCTCAAAAAGACATAACTCAAGCTGCTTATTTTACTACTGGCAATTAGATTAATAGACAATGTATGAACCTGAAATGAAACACAGAGGTGATTTGTGAAAAGAATGAATACACAGATATGTAATCCAAAAGACAAAGATAGGAAGTAAAGATTTAATTAAAAGCAGGTATTCTGAAGATAGCACTTTGTAGCAAATGCCTGAGCTCTGCAAAGCTCAGACAGTGGGTGGCAGTTTGTTCACAGAGGCATTTTTCTCTGTTTAATGAAGTCTGATCTTGCAATGGGTTAAAAAAATCTTCAGGGTGTTTGGATTCTCACTGGACTACCAGTTTGGGAAAGACAAGACTGGATCTATGGATCTACCCAGCCCTGGAACACTACAGCTCTCAGCTGCTAAATTCTTTGCCTCATAGATAGGGAAAAAGAGAATAAAGAAAAAAGTGGTTCCAAAAGAAAAAGGATTTTTGAGTATGGCAGTAAAACATAAACAAGCAATACTAGAATACATTGTTTGCAACCTGTATTATATTTTCATACAGGAAAAGGCAGGTGAATAGTTTGGTGGTTAGAAGAGAGAGGAAAGTGAAAACCTACGTGAGGGAAAGTAGAACTTTTTCAAGGCACTTTTGCGTAAGGTTTGTGACCCTAAACAGAGACCTGTTCTTTAGCACCAGAAATATCTGCAAAGACCTTCTAAAATTTTGCTCAACTCCTTGTTTCGAGTGTCCCCTTCCTCATTCCATGAACACACGCATACACAACAAAATGCTGTGCTGTGACAAGAAAACTAAAAACACTTCTGCCTCAGGGTATGCATGCTTTACTTTACTGGATTATATTGCTTCATTCCTGACATTTCATCCACTTAAATCATTCACAAAACATTTGATTTGTGTGCATTAATGCAAAACACACTCTACTGGAACTTTCATGCATTCTTACTCTCCCTATTTCAGGTATTTACTGTTTACAGCTGTGGAAATTCTATATTTTGGCATCTTTCATTTCTGAGGTCTAATGATACTTAGATTTTAAACTGACTGATTTAAATGAACAGCCCTGTTACACATATGAATTTTTAGGGTAGCTTTGTCTTGAAAATTTAGTGCCTTCTTTGTTTAAGGTGGTAGTCAATGTCCATGGAATGCTCCTTCTAAGCTGAAAATTTAAAAACATAATGGTAGAAGGAATACTGTACTAATTTGCCTTTCCTTTTAGAAATCCACTAACTTTACTAAAACTCTTTAATCTGAATGGAAGTAGGAAGATCCTCTGTGAAACATGCAATGGCTTGTGCCATCTGTGGCCTTATCTTGATCTTTGCAGAATTTGTTTTTCAAATCAGCACAAGGATCTGCAATTGTATATCTAATTCAGAATATTTAAGTATGGCCAAGTTAGTTATTTTGTGGAATAATAAATTCCCCCAACTCTGCATATGGTCTCTTTATTTTTTGAACTTTAAAAGTGGGAATGGAGATAATTTGCCTTTGCAGAATGTCGTGGTTTGGCCTCAGATGGCAACAAAGAACCACGTGTCGCTCGCCCAGCGCTTCCCGGTACGGGAAGGATCAAAAGAAAAAGGCAAAACTCTTGGGTTGAGACAAAGGCAGTTTAACAGAACAGCAAAGGGAACAAGAAAACAACAACAACAACACCGACAGAGAAATATACAGACGCGAATACGGAACCGCCGCTCCCCGCCGCTCCCCGCCGGTCCGGCCCCGGGACACGCCAGCCCGCTCCGAACCCGACTGCTCGCCCCCTCCCTCCTTTTAATCTCAGGGTGGGCGTGGCTCACATGGCATGGAACACTTAACCCTGTCCCTGCCGGAACCAGGACATTATCCACCCCTTATTCCATACCATTTTGCCACGCCCAGATCTTACAGTTTTCGGAACATGTGACTGTATACCCGGCGTAGCTCATGCACACAGTCCATGGGCCGAAGATGCAGATCTTGAGGAAGTTGCTGGGCATCAGCTCTGATCCCATCACCACTTTGCTTTACTCAACTGTTCATCAAAGTCCATTTGTCCTTAATTTGGGTGATTCTTACTGCAGTACAGCCAATAGCAATTATAGTAACGAGGACATACAGTGACAGTGTTGCACACGATTTGATTCATTGGCTATTCTCCCCCAAAATCAAGTCCCCATGAGGTACACATCGGACTTCCCCATCCTGCCGCATTACCCACCAAGTGCACCCAGGTCCTTGGGCAAAAGCAATCCCACGGATGGGTTTGCCTCTGCCTGAGGCAGGACTAACCCAGACTGTCTTCCCCAACATATTCTTCATGTGCACTACAGGGACCTTATCCCCTTCTACAGTACGTGGAAGTTTTGACTGGGCAGGGCCAGCCCGATTGGTAGATCCCCTGGTATTAACTAGCCAGGTAGCCTTTGCTAAATGTGCATCCCAATGTTTTAAGGTCCCACCACCCATTGCTCTCAGTGTAGTTTTTAACAGTCCATTGTACCGTTCTATCTTCCCAGAGGCTGGTGCATGATAGGGGATGTGATATACCCACTCAATACCATGCTCTTTGGCCCAGGTGTCTATGAGGCTGTTTCGGAAATGAGTCCCATTGTCCGACTCAATTCTCTCTGGGGTACCATGTCGCCACAGGACTTGCTTTTCAAGGCCCAGGATAGTATTCCGGGCAGTGGCATGGGGCACAGGGTATGTTTCCAGCCATCCAGTGGTTGCTTCCACCATTGTGAGCACATAGCGCTTGCCTTGACGGGTTCGTGGCAGTGTGATATAATCAATCTGCCAGGCCTCCCCATATTTATATTTCAACCATCGTCCTCCATACCAAAGAGGCTTCAAACGCTTGGCTTGCTTGATTGCAGCACATGTCTCACATTCATGGATGACCTGTGCAATAGTGTCCATGGTCAAGTCCACCCCTCGGTCACGAGCCCATCTATATGTCGCATCTCTTCCTTGGTGGCCTGAGGTCTCATGGGCCCACCGAGCTATGAATAGTTCACCCTTACGTTGCCAATCCAGATCCACTTGAGCCACTTCAATCCTGGCAGCCCGATCCACCTGCTGGTTGTTCTGATGTTCCTCCGTGGCCCGATTCTTCGGTACGTGGGCATCTACGTGGCGTACTTTCACAACCAGATTCTCTATCCGGGCAGCAATATCTTGCCATAGTTCAGCAGCCCAGATGGGTTTGCCTCTGCGCTGCCAGTTGCCCTGCTTCCACTGCTGTAACCATCCCCACAGAGCATTTGCCACCATCCATGAGTCAGTGTAGAGATAAAGTACTGGCCATCTTTCTCGCTCGGCGATGTCCAAAGCCAGCTGAATGGCTTTCACCTCTGCAAACTGGCTCGATTCACCTTGTCCTTCACTGGCTTCTGCAACTTGTCGTGTAGGACTCCACACAGCAGCCTTCCACTTTCGATGCTTTCCCACAATCTGGCAGGACCCATCAGTGAACAGGGCATATTGCTTCTCATTTTCTGGCAGTTTATTATATGGTGGGGCCTCTTCCGCACGCGTCACCTCCTCCTCTGGTGACATTCCAAAATCCTTGCCTTCTGGCCAGTCCATGATCACTTCCAGAATTCCTGGGCGACTGGGGTTTCCCATTCGAGTTCGCTGTGTGATCAGTGCAATCCACTTACTCCATGTAGCATCAGTTGCATGATGTGTGGTGGGGACCCTCTCTTTGAACATCCAACCCAGCACCGGCAGTCGAGGTGCTAAGAGGAGCTGTGCTTCTGTACCAACCACCTCCGAAGCAGCTCGAACCCCTTCATATGCTGCCAAGATCTCCTTTTCTGTTGGAGTGTAGCGCGCTTCGGATCCTCTGTATCCCCGACTCCAAAACCCTAGGGGTCGACCTCGGGTCTCCCCTGGTGCCTTCTGCCAGAGGCTCCAGGTAGGGCCATTCTCCCCGGCTGCGGTGTAGAGCACATTTTTAACATCTTGTCCTGCCCGGACTGGCCCCAGGGCCACTGCATGGACTATTTCCTGTTTGATTTGTTCAAAAGCTTGTCGTTGCTCAGGACCCCATTTAAAATCATTCTTCTTCCGGGTTACTTGATACAGAGGGCTTACAATCAGACTGTAATCTGGGATATGCATCCTCCAAAAACCCACAATGCCTAAGAAAGCTTGTGTTTCCTTTTTGCTAGTTGGTGGAGACATAGCTGCTATTTTGTTGATCACATCCATTGGGATTTGGCGGCGTCCATCTTGCCATTTTATTCCTAAGAACTGGATCTCCTGTGCAGGTCCCTTGACCTTACTTCGCTTTATGGCAAAACCAGCTTTCAGAAGGATTCGGACTATTTTATCCCCTTTCTCAAAAACTTCTTCGGCTGTGTTTCCCCATACAATGATGTCATCAATGTACTGCAGATGTTCTGGAGCTTCACCCTGTTCCAGTGCAGTCTGGATCAGTCCATGGCAAATGGTGGGGCTGTGTTTCCACCCCTGGGGCAGTCGATTCCAGGTGTACTGGATGCCCCTCCAAGTGAAAGCAAACTGTGGCCTGCACTCTGCTGCCAAAGGGATTGAGAAAAATGCATTCGCTATATCAATCGTGGCATACCACTTGGCTGCCTTGGACTCCAGTTCATACTGGAGTTCTAGCATATCCGGCACAACAGCGCTCAGTGGTGGCGTGACTTCATTCAGGCCACGATAGTCTACAGTTAGCCTCCACTCTCCATTGGATTTTCGCACCGGCCATATAGGACTGTTAAAAGGCGAGCGAGTCTTACTGATCACTCCTTGAACCTCTAGTTGACGAATCAGCTTATGGATGGGAATCAGAGAGTCTCGGTTAGTGCGATATTGCCGCCGATGCACCGTTGTGGTAGCAATCGGCACCTGCTGTTCTTCGACCGTCAACAACCCCACAACAGAAGAATCCTCCGAGAGACCAGGCAAGGTGGACAACTGTCTAACTTCCTCCGCCTCCAAGGCAGCTATGCCAAAGGCCCACCGATACCCCTTTGGGTCCTTAAAATACCCTCTCCTGAGGTAATCTATACCAAGGATGCATGGAGCATCTGGGCCAGTCACAATGGGATGCTTTTGCCACTCATTCCCAGTTAGGCTCACTTCAGCCTCCAGTACAGTCAACTCTTGGGATCCCCCTGTGACCCCAGAAATACAAATGGGTTCTGCCCCTCTATAGCTTGATGGTATCAGAGTACACTGTGCTCCTGTGTCCACTAGAGCCTTATACTCCTGTGGGTCTGATGTGCCAGGCCATCGAATCCACACTGTCCAATAAACCCGGTTGTCCCTTTCCTCCACCTGGCTGGAGGCAGGGCCCCTCTAATACTGGTCATGGTATCCGGTACTCACTTCTTGCAGAAATGACTTGGAGGTTCCTTCAAGAGGATCAGAAGCAAGATCAGGCCTTATGCTCTGTCTGGGGAACTGCCCACTGGAAACTGGGGCGGCACTTTTCCTGGAGGGATCCCCTTTTGTGGTTGTCCTTCCTTGCAACTCCTGTACCCATGCCCGCAGGATCCAAGTAGGTTGTCCATCCCACTTCCTCATGTCCTCTCCATGGTCTCGCAGGTAGAACCACAGGGTGCCTCGTGGTGTGTACCCTTTGTACTCTCTCTCTTGAGTGGGGAAATGTCTGCTCCTAATAGCTGAGATGCTGGCCCGTACAGGTGGGGAGTAGGACATATTCTCTTCAAGTTGCTGAACCTTCCGGGACAGTTTCTCCACAGCTGAGACAAGGGGGGAAGAGAGGCTTTCTTCATATCGCCGGAGCCGGCCAGCCACCTCATCCACCATTGGTCCTTCTTCACCTTTCCATTCCATTACTGCCAGTGAGTTGGCATATGACGATGGTGCGCTCCGTACAAACTTCCGCCACATGGGCCTTGTGCAGTGCACCTCATCAGGGTCTGTGGGCAAGTCTGTGTTGTCCAAGTCATAATAAATCATCTCCCGCACGGCTAATTCTCTCAGGTACTGGATACCTCTTTCCATGGTGGTCCACTTGCTTGGTTGACATACAACATCTTCACTGAAGGGGTACCTCTCCCTCAGGCCTGACAGGAGTCGCTTCCAGAGGCTGAGGGCTTGGGTCTTTTTTCCAATTGCTTTGTCAATGCCGCCTTCCCTAGACAGGGATCCCAACTGCCTGGCTTCCCTACCCTCTAATTCCAGGCTACTGGCCCCATTATCCCAACACCGAAGCAGCCAGGTGACAATGTGCTCGCCTGAAAGTCGGCTAAAATCTTTTCGCATATCCCGCAGCTCACTCAGGGATAGGGATCGGGTAATTATCTCTGGTTCTGCCTCTTCCTCCTGTCCTTGTGATGGCCCTGGTTCATCGTCATCTCTTACTATGCGAACCGATTTCTTTGTGTACTTCTTCTTTTGTATGGGGGCAACGGATACTGGCACGGGTTGGTTCCCTGGTTCAGCAGCAGTGTCTGTCACCGGGGCTGGAGTAGCTGCAGTGTCTGTCACCGGGGTTGCAGTAGCTGCAGTGCCTGTCACCGGGGTCGCAGTGCCCGTCGCAGGGGTCGCAGTAGCCGCAGTGCCCGTCGCAGCAGCACCTGCCACAGGGGCCACAGCAACCGCAGCGCCTGCCGCAGGGGCCGCAGCGCCTGCTGGTCTGGTCTCTGTCTCTTTCTTCTGAGGGTGCTGCATAGCACTGAACAGTGCCTGGTAGACACTAGCCAGGGCCCAGCACAGTGCGGTAAGTTGTGCCTCTCTAGAATAGCCACAGCACTTTCCCTTCAGATATTCTACTATTCTATCAGGGTCCTGTAATTGTTCAGGGGTGAAGTCCCAGACCATTGGAGGTGAGAAGTTCTCTAAGTACCTGCCCATGTTCTCCCACCTGCCATGCCACCCCTGACTGTCCAGCCTTGGAGCAGATCTCTGGGCGGTAGTCTTAAATAGTTGTTTAACCCTAAACGAGACCTGGAACATATTCAGCAAACATAACACTAGGAACATGCTGGTTTGAGCATCCCAAGGATATTCAAAATTCTCAAAAGCTGTCATACCTGACTCAAAGGAGAAAAGGGAGGCAAAAGAGCTGGGGAAAGTGTCCCCCCCTGTTTCCCCCATAGACTGGGTGTAATTATTAATGAATTCTGAGAGGTGGTACCCAATGTACGGACAGGAGAGCAATATCACATAAACGCCCCAAAATAAACGTCTAACAAGTGATGTTATCATATCATAAGCCGATATTGCACAGGACAGCAAAATGATAATCCTCATCCCCCTCCCAGAAGTAACAAATATCATCACAGGGAGTGCATAAAACACATAGGAGTTTACATAACACAGCCATGAGAACAAACTAAGCAACATAGTGACTGGTGACTATTAACAAATTCGTTTTTTCAAGCTCTAGTTAGATTCTGTCGTTGTCTCAACCCTTCGAGCCCCACGTTGGGCGCCAAAAAGGACTGTCGTGGTTTGGCCTCAGATGGCAACAAAGAACCACGTGTCGCTCGCCCAGCGCTTCCCGGTACGGGAAGGATCAAAAGAAAAAGGCAAAACTCTTGGGTTGAGACAAAGGCAGTTTAACAGAACAGCAAAGGGAACAAGAAAACAACAACAACAACACCGACAGAGAAA
Source organism: Fratercula arctica (assembly GCA_947846985.1). Taxonomy (NCBI): domain Eukaryota; kingdom Metazoa; phylum Chordata; class Aves; order Charadriiformes; family Alcidae; genus Fratercula; species Fratercula arctica. The sequence goes on along the minus strand of CANTUZ010000025.1, from coordinate 12,491,900 downwards.
TATACAGACGCGAATACGGAACCGCCGCTCCCCGCCGGTCCGGCCCCGGGACGCGCCAGCCCGCTCCGAACCCGACTGCTCGCCCCCTCCCTCCTTTTAATCTCAGGGTGGGCGTGGCTCACATGGCATGGAACACTTAACCCTGTCCCTGCCGGAACCAGGACACAGAAATGACACAGAATGCAGTAAATTCACCTGTAGTTGCACTGGGAGTGAGTTTAGCCCATGTTTTTTATGCCTTTTCTGAATTATGTAGGCAGGGTATTTAGAGTAATATTCCCAGATATTTGGTCTTTTGTAATAGTGGTATTGCCTTGTCCCCAGATAATTCCGTCCCTCTCCCCTGCTGAAATCCCAGTTAAGTAGAGCTAAGGTAGCTCAAGTCACATGTTTTTCTCTTCTCAGCTGTGCATTGGGCTACACACTGCTGCTGAAACCTGACCCTGTCCCCACAGCCTGGCTTCAGAGCTCCTGCATCCTGTTGTCCTTTGCCTCCATTTCTGGCTTGTTCCACCTGTGAGGCAGCACCCTCACCTTGCATTTTGCTGCATTCCTGTGGAAACTGTGACTGTCCAGACCCTCTGTCTTTGGCTAAGCCTTTCTCTATCCTTGTAGCATTTGGAGCCATGGACTGAGTGAGGAAGACATCTCCAGCCAAGGGAGAGCCTCACAGAAACAGTTGCTTGGGCTGAGGCTCCCTGTACAGACAGTGCTGCGTTTTGTTGCCCCAAGGATGCTGAATTCAGGTTTGCAGTGGCAGCCCCACAGCTCCCCAGGAAGGCTGGTTTCAGGGAGCTCTAAGAAAGGGCCCTCAATAGGATTTTGGGATCTCCCTTTGCCCTCACTGCTCCCCTGACCTCCCATATGCTCTGATTCCCCTGGGGTCCATGGCCTGTCCCTGGAACAGCATGGAGGGCAAGCAGTAGCTGTGGCCTGCTGCTGTGAGGAGCACCCATCCTATTGTAATAGAGTGTAGGACTCCCATTCCCAGAGCGGATGATGAAGGAAGGTTAATGCTGCCTGTCCCTGGAGGGAAAAGAGACTTTCTGCCTTTATGGAAACCTGTGCAGCCTGGAAACTGAGCCTCGCTGCCTCCATCATTCATGGAGCTGCTCATTTTGACATTCAAGGTACCTTGCCAACAAGACAGTGGAAGATCCTTGGAGTCTGCAAAGGTAATGAAAGTTTATTTTATTGAGTCACAATGAAATAGACATTACATTAAACTTAGATCATTAACTCTGTATTATGGGGCTGAAATATCTTTCTCAAGCAGACGAAACAGCCAATCCAGATGAGGGTCTGCAGGAAAGTGCTTATTAGAGCTGACTCTAAGGGGTGGATTGGGGCTTGCAGGCTCTGGGGTTTCAGGCTGGAAAGGAATGTCCCATCTATCTGACCTCTTGCACTTCCCAAGCCATTCAAATTCACCTAGTTATGTCTGTATGGTGCCCAACAATTTGTGTCTGAGCTAAAGCATAATTTCAAATCAGACACAAGAGCTACTGCTGGTTTTATTATTTTCCTTTGATGCTATGTGAGCCGATGCAGGCAGGATGCAGGAACAACTACAAACCATGAATGGAAAGCAAAGAACAAATTTAATCTCAATACCTCACAGACCGGGGAATCTCCAAAGCAACACCTGGGCAGAGGCATGCAAGCAAGGACGCGGGCACTGCAGCACGAGAGAGAGTTCTTCTTAGCAAGAGTCCTTGGCAGCGAGAGAGTCCTTGTTAGCAAGAGCGCACACGGACTCCCTGTTCTCGCTGGTATTTCAAGAGTTCAGACAGACATAGTTTTCCCACCGTGCTTTGATCTTCTTCCACAACAGGCCAGGATTCTCAAGCAGGTAGATAAGGTGTCCCTGAGTCCATCACAGACTTCTGTTATCTAAGTGCAAGTGTTTTTCTTGCAAGCACCCGAGACTGAATAACAATTAGTGTCATATATGTGTTTTCTAGTACCCCAGGTGCGAGTCACTTGAGCGTATTTACAATCCTCCTTGACAATCTTCCATTGCTTTCCCACATTCCACCCCCTTGCTCAAGAGACTGCTTCTGCTGGGGTTCATTTAGTCTCACACGGTATAACACAGAGTAATTGACAAAGGCATGCAATAAACATATATATGGAAAAAGGGAAAAAAACCCCCAACAAACATATCTCTACAATACTGCTTTGAATCAGGTGTCCTATTCCTCTTGCCAGGGGATTAAACCACTCAGCCAGCCAGGCACCACCAGTAGGTTGTTTCATTTGGTGCATTAAGTTTCGGAGAGTGCTGAATGTCATGCTTTACACTGGCTGTTTCATCAGTTATGTTGAGGCAGCACACGTCTTCACAGTTGAAGCAGGATTTCTGGTGTCAAGGGAGGAAATAGTCCACCATCAGTCAACATTGTAATATTCATTGGCATACAGCCGTTACCTACTCAGAAAAGATAGCAATGAGAGACATTAATATCAAAATCACTTAGCATGGTATCATTCTATAATACAGCTGCTGGGGTTGATGCACCACTAAAAAACAAGTTGTCTAAAGATCTGCAGCTGTTGACCTTCCCTTAATAGAAAAGGCAGATGAGTTAGGTACAGTAGATGCTAAACAAATCCAAGTATTTACGTGCTGCTTTTGCAGAGATATATCCAGGGTGTGTACTTTTAGTACCAGACTATAAAGCACAGCGAGCCAACCTGTGATAGGGGAGGAATACAGGAGTGCCATCACTTTCCAGTAATACATACACTGTTGCTCCAGCTCCTTCAGCCAATATTACCCCAGGTTTGACGACCTGATGCAGGTTAACTGCCCACACAGATTGGGGAGCTGTGGCTTGTGCTTTTTTGGATTGGACTTCAATTCGATACTGGATTCGCGATACCAATAACACCGTTCTGATGCTATCTCCTCTAGATAAGGCACAGGTACTTGTCAAGGACACCTGAAATACAAGAACTCGAGAATCTGATATTAACAAAGGATGTAAAGTAAGAGGAGAAGTTGGGTTATGATGTGTAGGGGAACCTTGTAATGCCTTGGACCAAAATCCTACAGGTTCTTTCTGGTTTTTCATCCCAGTCATCTGTCACAATCCCAAAACTGGATCATCTGGAATTGTTACTTCTAATTCAAAAGGATATCCTTGCTTAGGAGTGTATAATTGTGCATGCTCAATCAAAGCGTTTTTGCAGTCATCAAAGGCTTCTTGTTGTTGCTTGGTCCCCTGCCAGACAACTTTCTTCCTAGTTAATTTCTGCAGAAGGCACATTAATATCACCAGATGTGGGATAAAAGTTCTCCAATACTCTAAAAGTCCCAAAAAGATCTGGAACTGTTTTACTGTGATTGATAAAAGGAATCGCTGGACTGTTTGCTGTACCTTATTTGATATTTCTCTAATCTGTCCATGCCAAACTATTCCCCAAAATTGTACAGTAGCACTAGGACCCTGTATTTTCTTTGGATTAATTGCCCGACCTCGGTCCTGCAAATGCGCTTTCAGCAATTCGGCAGCTGCTTCACTTTCTTGTTGTGACTCTGCCATAATCAATAGACCATCAATATAATAGTAAACAGTAACGGTACCCGACCATACTGCTAAATCAGCTGCTATCATTAGGTGGCAAATGGAGGGACTGTGTTTGTATCCCTGAGGCAATACTTGGAAAGTATATTGCTTTTGTTCCCGGGTCACATCTTGCATTGAGGTGTCAGGCAGGGTGGAGGGGGAGTGCAGAGTTGGTGGTGGGGCTGGGGGTGGTAGGCTTTTTTGCATAAATGCTAACTTTTGCCACCGGGGAAACATTTCTGATGTTGTGATCCCATCTCTTTCTTATTGTGGGATAACAGCTTGTACAAAATCATTCCGCTTTTGTTTCCTTGTCACCCATGCTGTAACTGCTTTCTGTTTTGTCGGCTTTCCTTTATTGACCACCCACACAGATGGTCCCGAAATCACAGCCTCAGTTTCCCTCAAGGTATTTCCTAGGGCACCTAAAGTACCCATAGCATTTGCCACTGCTGGTATAATCAAGGGATTTAGTGAGGCAGGCGCGCCTCTCAAAAACTGCATTTCAATACTTCTCATCACTGCTACAGTGTCCAGATTGCATCCTGTAACCAACACATGAGCCATCCCCATCTGCTGCACCAAATTAATACCTTTCTTGGTTGCACACCAGTTTCCGAGGGACGACACTAATTCAATGAGTTCTGTATATGCTGTTAAAACTGCTGCACACAACCACTGATACAACACAGGTGCCATAATGTCTTGCTCATCAGGACCTCTGACTTTTTGCAGCTGAGCATATCCTCGTATCTGATCACGAATGGGGATAGGGCTTAATAAATCTTTTTCACTCTCTGATAAATGGATAGATGCAGCTCCACTATCCCAAGCTGGCAGAATCCATGCCAGTATACCTTCCCCACTCTTTTGCTGATAAATCTCTAAAAATTCCCTTAACTCTTTCGGAGTGTCAGTACGCGTGATCTGCACTCCCCTGTCTGCTCGTTCCTGCTCCCCCCTCATTTGAATGAGGGGTCGTGCTACCACCACCTCACTGCTTTTTAAGTCCGCGTCAAATTCAAACTCAGTCTCAGAGTCGGAGGGTTCACTCCAAATATTTTCATCCCATTCCTTGGGATCCCATGACCATTTTGTGGTGAGAGCACGAACTTGGGAAATTGAAAGCTTACTTTTCCCATATTTCTCCCTTTGTTTATTAACAATACCCGCTACCAACCGGTCTACATTATCTTGCAGCTCATGGCACCGCTCTGCTTGAACAGTAATTACTTCTTGCACGATCACCTTTTCATCCTGTAAACGCCTGTATTCCTTTTCCAACTCTCTACTACGTAATGCAACAACTTCACGATTAAGAGCTCTAAGTCCAGTAGCTAACAGCCATCCTAATTTCCCTGCTAATTCACATGAAGAACGTGATGCCGTTTTCCACAGCAACTGACGCATAGCCATTTCAGTTGCCTGGGGGGTAATCACTGCTCCATCATCTAATTTAGGCCCTGCCTGTGGCGGAGTCAATTGAGCCAGAAAAGCAGCAACAGGAGTCCACTATTCAGTACTGGGCCATCCCGAAATATAGGAAGACATCTCAGTTTCACCCCCAGCCCACCGTTTTTTCCTCAGCCATGGCATGGTTGTTCCTGGAGCCGCCGACTACACCAAATGTGTGAGCCGATGCAGGCAGGACGCAGGAACAAGCACAAACCACAGATGAAAGGCAAAGAACAAGTTTAATCTCGATACCTCACAGACTGGGGAATCTCCAAAGCAACACCCGGGCAGAGGCATGCAAGCAGGGACCGCGGGCACTGCGGCGCATAGAATCATAGAATCATAGAACCATAGGGTTGGAAGGGACCTCTGGAGATCATCTAGTCCAACCCCCCTGCCAGAGCAGGGTCACCTAGAGCAGGTTACACAGGAACACGTCCAGGCGGGTTTTGAATGTCTCCAGAGATGGAGACTCCACCACCTCTCTGGGCAGCCTGTTCCAGTGCTCTGCCACCCTCAGGGTAAAGAAGTTCCTCCTCATGTTTAGGTGGAACTTCTTATGCTCAAGTTTGTGCCCATTGCCTCTTGTCCTGTCCCCGGGCACTACTGAAAAGAGCCTGGTCCCATCCTCCTGACACCCACCCTTTAAGTATTTATAAGTGTTGATAAGATCCCCCCTCAGCCGTCTTTTTTCCAGACTGAAGAGACCCAAATCCCTCAGCCTTTCCTCATAAGAGAGGTGTTCCAGTCCCCTAATCATCCTGGTAGCCCTCTGCTGCACTCTTTCCAGCAGTTCCCTGTCCTTCTGGAACCGGGGAGCCCAGAACTGGACACAGTACTCCAGATGTGGCCTCACCAATGCAGAGTAGAGGGGGAGGATGACCTCCCTTGACCTGCTGGCCACACTCTTTTTGATGCACCCCAGGATGCCATTGGCCTTCTTGGCCACAAGGGCACATTGCTGGCTCATGGTCATCCTGTTGTCCACCAGGACTCCCAGATCTCTTTCCACAGAGCTGCTCTCCAGCAGGTCAGCCCCCAACCTGTACTGGTGCATGGGGTTGTTCCTCCCCAGGTGCAGCACCCTACACTTGCCCTTGTTGAATTTCATAAGGTTTCTCTCTGCCCAGATCTCCAACCTGTCCAGGTCTCTCTGTATGGCAGCACAGCCCTCCGGTGTGTCAGCCGCCCCCCCCCAGCTTCGTGTCATCAGCAAACTTGCTGAGGGTGCACTCTATCCCCTCATCCAGGTCATTGATGAATATATTGAAGAGGACTGGACCCAGTACTGACCCCTGGGGAACACCACTCGTCACTGGTCTCCAACTAGATTCTGTGCCCCTAATCACAACCCTCTGAGCTCTATCTTTCAACCAGTTTTCTATCCACCTTACTGTCCATTCATCTAACCCACACTTCCTAAGCTTCCCTATGAGGATGCTGTGGGAGACCGTGTCAAACGCTTTGCTTAAGTCAAGATAGACCACATCTACCGCCCTCCCCTCATCTATCCATCCAGTCATGCCATCGTAGAAGGCTATCAGATTAGTCAGACATGATTTCCCCTTGGTGAATCCATGCTGAGTACTTCTGATAGCTTTCTTTTCCTCCACGTGCCTTGAGATGACGCCCAGAACAAGCTGTTCCATCATCTTTCCAGGGATGGAGGTGAGGCTGACCGGCCTGTAGTTCCCTGGCTCCTCCTTCTTGCCCTTTAAGAAGACTGGAGTGACATCGGCTTTCCTCCAGTCCTCAGGCACCTCACCTGTTCTCCAGGACCTTCCAAAGATGATGGAGAGCGGCCCAGCAATGACTTCTGCCAGCTCCCTCAGCACTCTCGGGTGCATCCCATCGGGGCCCATGGACTTGTGAATATCTAAATGATCTAATTGATCCCTCACTCGCTCCTCCTCAACCCAAGAGAAGTCGTCTTCTTTCCCTGTTACTTTATTCAATGCCTGGGACTTCTGAGGGCTGGGCCGAGCAGAAAAGACCGAAGCAAAGAAGGCATTCAGTAACTCTGCCTTCTCCGCATCCTCCGTCACCATGACTCCTGTCTCATTCAACAGTGGGCCCACAACTTCTCTGGTCTTCCTTTTGCTTCCAATATACTTGTAGAAGCTCTTTTTGTTGTGCTTAACATCCCTAGCCAGGTCTAATTCCAAGGCGGCCTTGGCTTTCCTTGTTTCATCCCTGCACGCTCTGGTGGCATTCTTGTAATCCTCCCAAGGGGTCAGTCCCTTCTTCCACTTATTATAAACTTCCTTCTTCCACTTGAGCTTTTTCTGAAGCTCCCTGCTTAACCATGCAGGTCTCCTGCGTCCCTTGGCCGATTTCTTTCTCTTCGGGATGCACCGATCCTGAGCTTGGAGGAAGTGGTCTTTGAATATCAACCAGCTTTCTTGAGCCCCTTTGCCTTCCATAGCCCTAGCCCACGGGATCTCTCCAAGCAGTTTCTTGAAGAGGCCAAAGTTAGCCCTCCTGAAATCCAAGGTTGTAATTTTACTTCTTGTTGTTTTGTGGATAGTGCCCACGATCCTGAACTCAATCATTTCATGATCACTACAACCAAGGGTGCCCCCAACCTTAATGTCCTCCACCAATCCCTCTGTGTTTGTCAGTACCAGGTCTAGAAGTGCTCCTCTCCTTGTTGGCTCCTGTACCACCTGTGTCAAAAAGTTGTCATCAATGCACTGAAGGAGCCTCCTGGACTGCCCATGCCTGGCTGTGTGGTCTTCCCAGCAGATATCAGGGTGATTGAAGTCCCCCATGAGAACCAGGGCCTGCGATTGTGAGGCTACCTTCAGTTGTCTGTAAAAAGCCTCATCAGTTTCCCCATCCTGATTGGGTGGCCTGTAATAAACACCCACAACAGTGTCCCTCATATTTTCCTGTCCCTTAATCCTCACCCATAAGCTCTCGACCCGCTCTTCATCCGCCCCTAGTGAGAGCTCAATGCATTCCAAATGCTCTCTCACATAGAGTGCAATTCCACCTCCCCGCCTTGCTGGTCTGTCTTTCCTGAAAAGGACATAGCCATCCATGACAGCATTCCAGTCATGCGAGTTGTCCCACCACGTCTCAGTAATTGCAATGAGATCGTGGCCCCGCAACCGCACACAGACCTCCAGCTCTTCCTGCTTATTCCCCATGCTGCGTGCATTGGTGTATAAGCATTTCAGAGAGGGAGTTGTGTGTGTAGTTTTGACCCTTGAGATGTGGTGTGCCTCCTGGCTTTCAGAAATACTGGCACACTGGCCCACCAGCGCTGAGCAACTACGCCCTGGCACCTCACCAGCAAACCCAGTACCATCCCCACCCCCCTTCAAATCGAGTTTAAAGCCCTCTCAATGAGTCCTGATAACTCTTGTCCTAGAACCCTTTTTCCCCTGGAGGTCAAGGTATTCCTGCCTGTTACCAGCAGGCCAGGCGTTTTGTAGATCAGGCCATGATCAAAGAACCCAAAGTCCTGCCGGCAGCACCAAGCTCGAAGCCAGGCATTGATCTGCTGGCTCCTCCTATTTACCCCCTCATCATTCCCCGCAACAGGGGGGATAGAGGAGAACACCACTTGCGCTCCTGATCCCTTGACCAGGCGTCCCAGGGTCTTGAAATCTTTCTTCATTGCCCTTGGACTTCTTCTTGTTACCTCGTCACTGCCTACCTGAAAGAGCAAAAGTGGATAGTAGTCTGAGGGCCGTACCAGGGAAGGAAGCATCCTCTTCACGTCCTTGACCCGGGCCCCAGGGAGGCAGCAGACCTCCCTATGTACCGGGTCCGGCCTGCATATTGGGCCTTCCGCTCCCTTCAGTAATGAGTCACCTATGACAAGGACCCGTCTTTTCTTCCTTACCGCAGAGGTTTTGATGCATGAGAGAGTTCTTCTTAGCAAGAGTCCTTGGCAGCGAGAGAGTCCTTGTTAGCAAGAGCGCACATGGACTCCCTGTTCTCGCTGGCATTTCAAGGGTTCAAACAGGCATAGTTTTCCCACTGTGCTTTGATCTTCTTCCACAACAGGCCAGGATTCTCAAGCAGCTAGATAAGGTGTCCCTGAGCCCATCACAGACTTCTGTTATCTAAGTGCAAGTGTTTTTCTTGCAAGCACCCGAGACTGAATAACAATTAGTGTCATATATGTGTTTTCTAGTACCCCAGGTGCGAGTCACTTGAGTGTATTTACAATCTTCCGTTGCTTTCCCACAGATGCCAATCTTTGTCATATTTTTTTTTCTTCTTTTTTTTTGGCACATACTGGGAGCATTTGTTTTGTCCTCAGTCAGCCATCTGGTACCTATCCATTATCACCTTTTGGGAAAGTGCCTGATTTCCATTGGACCAGAGTTCGTTTAGTTTGAACTCGCTGTAGGCTGAATTCCTGGAACTTGAACTAGCTCAGGAGTTTGATTGTGGGGAACTGAGGAATTATTTTGAGACCAGTACTGCAACATGGAAGACAATGTAATTACATAGAAATAGGAAAGATCGTGCACTTAAATCCAGCTTTGAGACATTTAACCTCTGCTGGAGTAAATATATCATGTTTTTAAATGAATATATAAAATACAGATGTAAACTAATATGCAAGGGAAAGAAAAAATCAGCGAGGCGGCAAGCTCAGGATGATTGCATAACAAATATGAAGCTAACATGCCTCTTTTTGGAAAAGCTCATCAAGCTTTGATCCACCATTATGTTTATCTTGAAAACATACTGTTTATGTAGCAGATTATGCTGTTGCCTTCTGAGGTCACTGTCATATGGTGAAAAGTCCAGTTTGCTGTGAGTAGAAACATTAGGAAAAAACTTGTAGGTCAGCCAGTATAAAGTGGAGAGTCAAACTATTACACACTTTCCCTGGAATAAATGACTAGTTACAGGTCAACACATGCTTGAGGATTCCTGGCAGTTAGAGAAGGTCACCATCTGTTAAAAGAAAAAAAAAAATCCAAAATTAAACAAATTAGGATAATCACCTTATCTCAGGAGCCCAGTTTTCCCTCAGAGTACTAGTGATTAGATTTAAGATTCATAGAATCATAGAATATGTTGGGTTGGAAGGGACCCTTAAAGGTCATCTAGTCCAACCCCCAACACCCCTGCACTAAGCAGGGGCATCTTGAACTAGATCAGATTGCTCAGAGCCTCATCAAGACTGGCCTTGAATGTCTCCAGGGATGGGGCCTCCACCACCTCTCTGGGCAACCTCTTCCAGTGTCTCACCACCCTCATTGTAAAGAACTTCTTCCTAATGTCTCATCTAAACCTACCCTGCTCTAGTTTAAAACCATTGCCCCTCGTCCTATCGCTACATGCCCTTGCAAACAGCCCCTCCCCAGCTTTCCTGTAGGCCCCCTTCAGGTACTGGAAGGCCGCTATAAGGTCTCCCTGGAGCCTTCTCTTCTCCAGGCTGAACAACCCCAGCTCTCTCAGCCTGTCCTCATAGGAGAGGTGCTCCAGCCCTCGGATCATCTTCGTGGCCCTCCTCTGGACCCCCTCCAACAGGTCCATGTCCTTCTTGTGCTGAGGGCTCCAGAGCTGGACACAGTACTCCAGGTGGGGTCTCATGAGAGCAGAGTAGAGGGGGAGAATCACCTCCCTTGACCTGCTGGCCATGGTTCTTCTGATGCAGCCCAGGATGCAATTGGCCTTCTGGGCTGCAAGTGCACATTGTTGGCTCATGTCCAGCTTTTCATCCACCAGTACCCCCAAGTCCTTTTCCGCAGGGCTGCTCTCTATCACATCATCCCCCAGCCTGTATTGATAACGAGGACTGTCCCAACCCAAGTGCAGGACCTTGCACTTGGCCTTGTTGAACTTCATGAGGTTTTCATGGGCCCACCTCTCTAGCTTGTCCAGGTCCCTCTGGATGACATCCCGTCCCTCTGGCCTGTCAACCGCACCACTCAGCTTGGTGTCATCTTCAAACTTGCTGAGGGTGCGTTTGATCCCACTGTCTATGTCATTGATGAAGATGTTGAACAGCACCGGTCCCAGTATGGATCCCTGAGGGGCACCACTTGTCACCCCTCTCCATCTGGACATCGAGCCATTGGCCACCACCTTCTGGATGCGACCATCCAGCCAGTTCCTTATCCACCGAACAGTCCACCCATCCAATCTGTATCACTCCAACTTAGAGAGAAGGATGTTGTGGGGGACCGTGTCAAAGGCCTTGCAGAAGTCCAGATAGATGATATCCGTTGCTCTTCCCTTGTCCACTGATGCAGTCACTCCACTGTAGAAAGCCACTAGGTTGGATTGCAAAAGACTGCACAGTAGGGAGAATCTTGCACTTGAATGAAGTAAGCAAGTAGTATGAAACCCAGGTTTTAAGAGCCCTTGTTTAAATAAAGTTAAGCATAAAACAGATAAATAAGTATCTAAGTCTTTTAAGTATTAGTGGGATTTAGGTAATTTGATGATGGATTAATTTGTCCAGTTTGGGTATCTAACAGATAGACATTCCATGGCTTTCTTCAGAATCAGTGGAGTACCATGGCTTTTTCCAGGGAAGGTGATTTTTAGACACCCTCTCTCAAGAGGATGTGAATTGCACACAAGTGAGTGCAGCTCAAGCTCACATATGTGTTATGCACAGCATTATGGATACTTTATTACTCTTCATTGACCAGAGAAAGAGTCTAAATGTTGACTATCTATGGCTTTAGAAGTTTAACAATTAAACATCTAAGTTTAGGTGAGATTAATCTGACCCGTGGTAAAAGCCTGGAGATGTACTTCTCTACATATTATGTGTCTAGAGACCCTGGACAAAGAAGATCATCAATTTTCAATGAGTATTGTTCTTCGTAAGACTATAAATTTTTTTACAGACCTGAATTTTCCTTCTTTAAACCTTTATTGATTTCACCTGGCTTTCAATTGCAGCTGCTGGTTTCAGATGAAGTGACCCCCTTTAGTTCCTTTCCCCATAAATTAGAATCAATGTATGCTTTACAGAGACTATTTTTATTTGTGATATGTATAATGAGTAACCATCACTGCACATTACCCTCTGTAATGTGGCTGCATCTGAGCAGGGAAAAATTATGAGTATGCTATTTTGTCTGAATAGTTCAGCTGCACCTTTTAATGGTGGTTTCTGTTTTGTTAAGAGATTTATCTGCAAGTAGGTAAATTTCTCAAGGAAAATGATTGAATGGAATTTTCTTAAAGCCTTTGAGGATATAGACAGTATTGACTATCCATACACAGTTATGTGATTTGAAGGTTGCTTTTCTCATAAATATAGACCAGTTAAGTAATTTTTTTGGAAAAATTAAGCAAAATTGAAAGAGGGTACCTGATGAGAACTCCACATTGTGTCTATCTTACACTGGCATAACAAAAGCTACAAATCAGAACTTTATGATTGCCTATTTGAAAAATAAACACCTATTCATGATAGAAACCACAGTATACAATTAATTAATCTCCTCAGAATACCAATATTGATTTCTGAATTCTGTTCAGAATTTTGGATTCTTAGTTCAGTACTTTCCTAACCAAGCCATTTGTACTGGTTGCTAATGTTGATGCTTTTTTCACAGGTGCTGGAGGATGGCTTAGTGTGTGACCATCCTCCAGAGCACTGCAAAAAGCCCTCTCCCCCTCAGTGTTGCCTCTTCTGCTTTGGGGGGAAGGGGTTTGCAAGGCTGGGAAAGATTGTTCCTCAGCTCTGCCTGGCCACCACTAAGATTTTGGCAGCCAAACTTGGATGCTGCAGGAAGCTACTCCACTGAAATGTTTTTGTAGATGGGGGTAGAAGAGTGGAAAGATCAAAAAGACCCAGATGGCTTTTCCTGCATGCTGATGGGAACGGTGGTAAGGATGTGAAGAACTGGAGTTGCCCACCTCAAGTAAAAGAGGCCAGACCCCTGTGCAGCATCTCACTAGGTACTTAGAAGAACTTGTAGGAAGAGCAGAGGGCCTGAGGATGGGAAGGGGACAAGTGAAGCCAGAATTAATGAGGTGGAGAAAGGGATATTACATTGAGCAATGAGATGCAGGATTGCTATAGTTTTTGAGACACTGAATATACTGCAAAGCTAGAATAAAGATGTTTATTTTAGCTGCCTTTGGAGGGAAGTGGGAAGGAAAAAAAAATGCAGTATTCATTAAATTTGAGTGAATTGTCAAAATCACGTGTCTCACATCTAATGGGGTGAGGCAGGGAGTTTAAAAATTAAAAAAAATCCAGACCAAATATATGAAATGTGTTGCTTCAGGGAGAAAGAAGTGGTTGGAGGGAGGAGACATAACTGTAGTTAAAGTATGAAATCTTAACCCCTCTGACTCTGTCTGAAAGATGCTTCGAGACAATGCACATTAGTAAGTTGCCTGAGGAAGGGCAGAAACAGGTGAGATGAGTAAGAATCACCACCATGCTAGAACATGACAGAAGAATATGTCACTGCTAACAAAGCAGTCTATGAAAGTCAGTAATCGTGGACCAGTGACCTGGCTGTCTGTGGGTAATGTCTATGTTCTCTGCAAATGAATGAAGTTTTGAGTGGAAGCTGCTAGTGTTCCTGTTCAGTTCATTGCTCAATATTAGTAATGAGATGTTCATTGCTTAATATTAGCAATGGAATATGTCATAGCTCTCCTAGCTTTTGGTTTGAATCTCCCCTTGAACGCACTTATGATATTCTTTCACTCTTTTTTTTTTTTTTTTTTAAATATCTCTGGATAGAGCTGTGTCATCTGGTGAATGGTACTGATCATATTGTCTGAACTGTGTTATGCTCCCTTTTTCAGTGGGAGGACTGAAACAGTTATTTGAAGGATCATTAATTAGCGTTTCCTTTTGGTGATTCATAATCAAAAACTGTGTTTTCATTATGAGTTGTAGATCTGTTAATATGGTCTTCTTTAGGTATCTGTGACTTCGGCAAATCCCTATCTGCGTAACATCTGATTGTGGATTCTTTGGGTCAGCTCTTATGGGTACTAGAGTGACATACATACTTGGGTATCATGCTATTGTCCAGGACCTTCTTGTGAATGGTTGCATTTTTCTCCTAGTAGTAGTTTTGCCTTCTTCCTTCTACCAGTGCCTCTCAGTATTCCTATCTTTTATTGTTTTGTGACTTAGAAATCTGGAACCATAGAAAAAACTTTAATGGGAATTAGCATTTGTTCAGGTTCAGCCTTTCATTCCACAGTTCTCTTTTAGTGCAAAAACTGGACTAAAGGTCATGCCCACTTTAGTTTGCCTTGCTTACTGTATGATTTTCTCAGCTAGCCTGCTGGACTACAAGCAATAAGGACTTCAGTTATGGGTATGAAACAGCAATCCTTTACAAACCTAAAAAATCCCTCTGAGGTCAGTTGTATTCTATTATCTCAAATTAGTTCTTTCCAACTAATAGTCTGTGTGAAAAGAAACCCTGAAGCTTCAGTAGTTCCAACATCTATTTTCCTGCCCTGGTTTTAATGATGAGTATTATACATAACCTTCTGACTCACTATCCAGCCCTCCACAAACTCTGGTCTATGCAGTCCTAATTTCTGTATCCTGGCATCTGTATCCTGGTGCCCATAACCCCCTGCTCCCATGAAATGGACTTACATCACTTCCAGTGCTGTCAGGGAGATTTCACAGAGCCAGAAGCAAGATATGTTCCGGTAAATGTATTATGAATATGCATTTGTTGAAACTCATTTTTTCTTTTACCTATGAATATGAACTAAGACCTGTTTTGAGCCATTGTAACTGCTGCTACCACTGGGAACATAATCAATATTCAAAATAATAGACACAACTTGGGAATGCAGCTACTTTGTGTTGTCTTTGGAATTTGAGTCACAGCATCTGAATTCCTGCAGGGGAACAGATACGTGTTTTCAGCTCCATGTAGAGAGAAGCTGAAGAATTATAAAAAATTATACATCCTCATAAATTGTATCATTACAAATTCTCAGTTATGACACATGTTGCTGGAACATTTTGTTTAGGAGTCAGTTTCTATAATCCCAAGAAGCTGAACTGTGTCATGGTTTAACCCCAGCCAGCAACTAGAATCATGCAGCCACTCACTCACCCCTCCCCCCAAGAAGGGTGGGCAGAAGAGGGAAAAAAAGGAGGGGAAAGGGAGAAAAAAACCATCATGGGCTGAGATAAAGACAGTTTAATAAAAACAATAACAGAAAAGGAAAAATAACAATAATAACAATAATAATAATGACACGGGTCACTCTCACCGCCTGAATTGGCACCGTTCCGAGCAGTGATAGCGGATTACTTCCCCCCAGCTAACTGCCATTTATATACTGAGCATGATGTCTATGGTATGGAATATTTCATTGGCGATTCCATTGTTCTGTCTATGCTTCTATGGGAAGCTGAAAAAAGTCCTTGAAAGTGTAAACATCACTTAGCAACAACTAAAACCAATAGGTATTATTGACATTCCTTTCACAGCAATCACTAGAAAGAAAATTAACTCTTTCCCAGCTGAAACCAGGACAACTGTGGAAATAGCAACCCCCACTCCTGAATACCTTGTTCATATTAATGAAGTCCATTGTTTGGTGATTGCAAGAACCATGCAATGGTTATGAGGCACACCCTGTTCTTTAGGAACCAACAGATCCTCTGCAAACTTTGGCAGGATTTAAGGTAATTTTGTGTCTCCCCATCACTTCCTGCACTGCAAGACTGACATGTGGTCAAATTTTTGGTTTTTTTAATTTCCAGCCTCCAGTTCTTTCTCATAGTATTAGAGTCACTTTTATTAGAGTGAAGTTAGGTTCCACTCCAGGAAATGATAGCTATTTTGCCCACAAGAAATTTTCAGATGACCTGTATATTTAAACATTTTGTCTATATTCCAAAATGCTTGATTCTCTTGATCAACTGAACATAGTAAATGGGAAGATAATTTTTCCCCCTCTTTTTATGTCTGTTTATTCAAAATATTTTGAGATTTTGCTCTTAAGAATATGGAAGTTGCAGTATTTCAGACCCTTTTCCAGCAGTCATAAGGCTTCATCAGGAAGCTGTGCTGTAGAGCAGTTCAGCTTTGTGAATCAGGAGTAATTCCACTGGAGCCACTGATTTTACCTTGGTTCTGTTCATTTCTAGAGAAGGAGAAATGGATCAGGCTTAAATATTGACTAGAGAAGGCATTTTAACAAACATGTAAGACATTCTCACGAGCAGATTTAAGTTAGACACAGCATCTGCTGTAAACAAGAGAAATGGCAAAGCAGAATCCAGGTGCAGTTTCTGTTTTATGACTACTGGTTCTGCAATACCAATAGTCTGATCCTGGTTTATATCCCTCTAACAGAAAGAAATTGTCTAGGAGAAGTTACAGGAAGCCTCAGAAAAGACACCAGGAATTAGAGATGGACCTCTGGTACAGGTGGCATGCTACTATCATTTTGCAACATAAAAGTTGTCCTGTGTCTTCAGTAATTCCAATCATCATAGAAGAAATTGTCTGTTATTCGGACCATACCAAGCCTTTTTCCACAGAGGAATTTATGGCACATGTTCCCAGAGGCTGGTTTTTGGCAGCCTAAAGGATTCACACATAATTACAGATTTCATGTGATGATGTAGTGCTCTGAAGAAATATCTAAGACTGCTTGATCAGAGAACGCCTTCTTAATGTTGGGAATTAATATAGGCAGTAAACTTTGTCAGCATTCCTGACGGGCTATGTAAATGTAACTTGTAAATGTAACTAGGATTATACAGGCATCACTTTGCTGACTTAAATAAAAGACATCTACTTGATGATCTACTTAAGGACTGCAAGACGGGGACTGGGGGACAAAGTCCCTCCCACTGGAAGTGAAGACAAGGTTCGTGACCACCTGAGGAACCTGAACATACACAAGTCCATGGGACCTGATGAGATGCACCCCAGAGTCCTGAGGGAATTGGCTGATGTAGTTGCCAAGCCACTCTCCATGATACTTGAAAAGTCATGGCAGTCAGGTGAAGTCCCTGGTGACTGGAAAAAGGGAAACATCGCACCCATTTTTAAAAAGGGTAGAAAGGAGGACCCTGGGAACTACCGCCCTGTCAGCCTCACCTCTGTGCCTGGGAAGATCCTGGAACAGATCCTCCTAGAAGCTATGCTAAGGCACATGGAGGACAGGGAGGTGATTCGAGACAGCCAGCATGGCTTCACCAGGGGCAAGTCCTGCCTGACTTCTACAATGGAGTGACTGCATCAGTGGACAAGGGAAGAGCAACGGATATCATCTATCTGGACTTCTGCAAGGCCTTTGACACGGTCCCCCACAACATCCTTCTCTCTAAGTTGGAGTGATACAGATTGGATGGGTGGACTGTTCGGTGGATAAGGAACTGGCTGGATGGTCGCATCCAGAGGGTAGTGGCCAATGGCTCGATGTCCAGACGGAGAGGGGTGACAAGTGGTGCCCTCAGGGATCCATACTGGGACCGGTGCTGTTCAACATCTTCATCAATGACATAGTGGGATCAAACGCACCCTCAGCAAGTTTGAAGATGACACCAAGCTGAGTGGTGCGGTTGACAGGCCAGAGGGACGGGATGTCATCCAGAGGGACCTGGACAAGCTAGAGAGGTGGGCCCATGAAAACCTCATGAAGTTCAACAAGGCCAAGTGCAAGGTCCTGCACTTGGGTTGGGACAGTCCTCGTTATCAATACAGGCTGGGGGATGATGTGATAGAGAGCAGCCCTGCGGAAAAGGACTTGGGGGTACTGGTGGATGAAAAGCTGGACATGAGCCAACAATGTGCACTTGCAGCCCAGAAGGCCAATTGCATCCTGGGCTGCATCAGAAGAACCATGGCCAGCAGGTCAAGGGAGGTGATTCTCCCCCTCTACTCTGCTCTCATGAGACCCCACCTGGAGTACTGTGTCCAGCTCTGGAGCCCTCAGCACAAGAAGGACATGGACCTGTTGGAGGGGGTCCAGAGGAGGGCCACGAAGATGATCCGAGGGCTGGAGCACCTCTCCTATGAGGACAGGCTGAGAGAGCTGGGGTTGTTCAGCCTGGAGAAGAGAAGGCTCCAGGGAGACCTTATAGCGGCCTTCCAGTACCTGAAGGGGGCCTACAGGAAAGCTGGGGAGGGGCTGTTTGCAAGGGCATGTAGCGATAGGACGAGGGGCAATGGTTTTAAACTAGAGCAGGGTAGGTTTAGATGAGACATTAGGAAGAAGTTCTTTACAATGAGGGTGGTGAGACACTGGAAGAGGTTGCCCAGAGAGGTGGTGGAGGCCCCATCCCTGGAGACATTCAAGGCCAGTCTTGATGAGGCTCTGAGCAATCTGATCTAGTTAAAGATGCCCCTGCTTACTGCAGGGGGGTTGGACTAGATGACCTTTAAGGGTCCCTTCCAACCCAACAGATTTTACGATTCTGTGATTCTATGATGCATCTCCAGGTGAATGAAAGTTGGGTCTTCAGACCTTTGATGTGGAATTCATCTTGTAGAGTGAGACACCTACATTTAGGTGGTTACATATAGGTGTCTATGTTAATTGTGTATCTACACTTGTGTCACAGCCAATGGGGCTCTAGCTAGCCTAGAGCATACCCTAGCTGACCCTCAGCAATTCAAGAGACAGTATAGGTCATATTCTTCAAATATCTTCTTAATTCCTCAGTTCCTTTGCAATTTCGGTTCACGCTCCAAATATTTTCCTATGACTCTCCTCAGGCCATGAACCTGGATACAGTGTATATGCCATGGAAATAAAGGAAATAAAGGGGGTTTGATTTATTAATGATTAGTAGTTCGCTTTCAGGCTTGCTTTCTCAGTTCTTGCTCTTTCAAACGATTTTTTGACAGAATGCTAATTTACATCATGTAAATTTTAAACAACTAGATAAATAACTAAACCCACAATCATTTTGGAGTATGTCTTATTTTTCATGTATACTATCCATATTTTATCAGAGGTTGAATTTGCTCTTACCTAATGGAAAAGCTTTGTGGTACCATTGAGAATGATTAGGAGCAGCAGGTTAGTAAGCAGCTTGAGCTTTCACAGAAACTGCTATAGTATCCCTTCTTACTTGATTAAATATAAAGTGAAATGTGCTTTGACACGTGCTTGAACCACATCAGAAAGGCAAAATTGAAACTATACATTAATGGAATGCGGATATTGATGACAGGAAGGATGTTCTCATAAACAAAGCATTGGAAGCCATATCTTCCTCCTCCTGCTTGTTTCCATCTGCTGTCCAAGTACATCCTATGACTCAGTCTGTATTAGATACTAGAAATAAGCCTAAGAGTACAGTGGACCGCAAGAAACGTAACCGCTTAAGCACAGCAGCAGCAGTTGTGAAATCATTAGCACAAATGCAAGTTTGAACAAAATGGGTCTCCTGTGTGTGAGTGTAACCCTCTGTTGTCAAGGTAAAAATTTCTTTGTGACAATAGGCATATTTTTCTGCTGTGACATTTAGTTACTGGCAAAAAGCACACAATAAAACATTCAGTGTCAAGCAGTTAATCTGTCTTCATATAGGTGGAGGAATATCTGTATAATGTATATTTGATTGGTTCAAGAGAAGTATCATCTGGAACTAAAAAAATGGTTGCTGTGAGATGAACTCTGAGAAAAAAAATGCAGTCCTTACAGTTCAAACAAATGCTTTTGCAAAATGTACTTACCTCTGCATAATATACACAAATGAAATTGGCATCTATTTTGCTGCAACTGTGTCATTGCAAGCAATAGAATTATTTTGCATCAAACCTCTTACTCATTAGAAAAGACTGAAGAGACCTGGTAGTAAATACATTAAACATTATATAAGACTCTTCCATGGAAGATTTTCCATCTCTGTGGCCCATAACTGTCCATTGGCTCTCCTGTAAAATTGACAGTACTTTAGAGCCTCGTGGAAGAAGCCTTTTAAGGAGCTTCAGCATAAAGTAATAATATGAAATATCGCTTTTCATGTTAAAGTGGAGGCAATCAATAAAATTTCTTCATAGCAGTTAGAGAAGCCTTATCTTCAATTTGTTAGTGGGTCTTGACCCTGGAGATACACGAGAGCAGGGTAGACAGGGAGAATCACCTCATCTGCTGGCCATGGTTCTTCTGATGCAGCCCAGGATGCAATTGGCCTTCTGGGCTGCAAGTGCACATTGTTGGCTCATGTCCAGCTTTTCATCCACCAGTACCCCCAAGTCCTTTTCCGCAGGGCTGCTCTCTATCACATCATCCCCCAGCCTGTATTGATAACGAGGACTGTCCCAACCCAAGTGCAGGACCTTGCACTTGGCCTTGTTGAACTTCATGAGGTTTTCATGGGCCCACCTCTCTAGCTTGTCCAGGTCCCTCTGGATGACATCCCGTCCCTCTGGCCTGTCAACCGCACCACTCAGCTTGGTGTCATCTTCAAACTTGCTGAGGGTGCGTTTGATCCCACTGTCTATGTCATTGATGAAGATGTTGAACAGCACCGGTCCCAGTATGGATCCCTGAGGGGCACCACTTGTCACCCCTCTCCGTCTGGACATCGAGCCATTGGCCACTACCCTCTGGATGAGACCATCCAGCCAGTTCCTTATCCACCGAACAGTCCACCCATCCAATCTGTATCACTCCAACTTAGAGAGAAGGATGTTGTGGGGGACCGTGTCAAAGGCCTTGCAGAAGTCCAGATAGATGATATCCGTTGCTCTTCCCTTGTCCACTGATGCAGTCACTCCATTGTAGAAGTCAGGCAGGACTTGCCCCTGGTGAAGCCATGCTGGCTGTCTCGAATCACCTCCCTGTCCTCCATGTGCCTTAGCATAGCTTCTAGGAGGATCTGTTCCAGGATCTTCCCAGGCACAGAGGTGAGGCTGACAGGGCGGTAGTTCCCAGGGTCCTCCTTTCTACCCTTTTTAAAAATGGGTGCGATGTTTCCCTTTTTCCAGTCACCAGGGACTTCACCTGACTGCCATGACTTTTCAAGTATCATGGAGAGTGGCTTGGCAACTACATCAGCCAATTCCCTCAGGACTCTGGGGTGCATCTCATCAGGTCCCATGGACTTGTGTATGTTCAGGTTCCTCAGGTGGTCACGAACCTTGTCTTCACTTCCAGTGGGAGGGACTTTGTCCCCCAGTCCCCGTCTTGCAGTCCTTCAACTTGGGAGGTGTGAGGAGAGAGGCTGGCAGTGAAGACTGAGGCAAAAAAGTTGTTGAGAACCTCAGCCTTCTCCTTGTCTGTTGTTACCAGTTTGCTATTCCTGGTCGTCAGGGAGGGCATGCTTTCTTTGGCCTTCCTTTTCTGGTTGACGTACCTGTAGGAGCCCTTCTTGTTATTCTTGGCATGCCTTGCCAAGTTCAGCTCCAGCCACGCCTTGGCCTTCCTGACCTCATCCCTACATAACCAGGCAGCGTCCCTATACTCTTCCCAGGATTCCTGATGCTGGTTGACCTGCCTGTGCAGTTCCTTCTTGCCTTTTAGTTTGACCAGCAGGTGCCAGCTCAGCCATGCTGGTCTCCTCCCTTTCTTGCTTGATTTCTTACCCCTGGGGATGAAGAGCTCTCGTGCTCTATGGAAAGCATCCTTGAAGATCTGCCAGCTCTGTTCTGCCCCCTTGTCCCTGAGGACCCTTTCCCAGGGGGTCCTATTGACTAACTCCTTGAAGAGCCGGAGGTTTGCTTTCCTAAAATTCAGGGCCCTGACTATGCTCCTCGTCTGACATGTATCCCTTAGGACTGTGAACTCCACCAGTGTGTGGTCACTGCAGCACAGGCTGCCTCCAATCTTGACATCCCCGATGAGCTCACTTGCATTGGGTGACTATGAGGCCCAGCATGGCATCCCCTTGGGTAGGGCTGTCTATTTCCTGTCTTAGGAAGTTATTGTCGAGGCACTCCAGGAACCTCTTGGATTGTCTACAGCTCGCCATGTTACTTTTCCAGCAGATGTCAGGGTGGTTGAAATCCCCCAGCAGGACAAGAGCCTTCGAGCGCAATGCCTCCTGTAGCTGGAGGAAGAAGACTTCATCAGTAGGCTCCCCTTGATCAGGCAACCTGTAGTAGACACCAACCACAAGGTTCCCCTTGTTGCCTCGGTCTCTAATTCCTACCCATAAGCTTTCGACTTCCTCTTGGCTATTCTTTAGGGACATCTCTTCACACTCTATCCATTCCTTAACATAGAGGGCAACACCTCTGCCCCTCCTTCCTTGCCTGTCCCTTCTGAACAGCCTGTAGCCATCGATAGCCACATTCCAGTCATAGGATTCATCCCACCAGGTTTCAGCAATGGCCACTATGTCATAGCTTTCCATTTGCACAGTAGCTTCCAACTCCTCCTGTTTGTTGCCCATGCTGCGTGCATTTGTGTAGAGGCACTTCAGCTGGGCTGTTGGCTGTGTCGCCTTCTTAGAGGAGCACCCCTTGGGGTGTTTCTCGGGTGTTTCCCTGTTGACTCGGACTACCTCAGGAGTCCCTGGCTCGTCTCCGTAAGACTTTGGCTGTGAAGTAGCATCCCCAGCATGCCTCGGGGCAACAGGTCAAAGGCCCTTACTAGTGCCCTGTCCCTCTAACCCTGATGTGTTATCCCACAACTTGTCACAGACAAGCCTGATATTATTATCCCCTTCCCCCTTCCCATCTAGTTTAAATCCCTGTCGATCAGCCCCGCAATCTCTTGGGCAAAGACCCTCCTCCCCCTTTGAGAAAAGTGTCTCCCATTGGATGCCAGTAAGCCCGGTGCCATGTAGGCCATCCCATTGTCAAAAAAAACAGTCAACAGAAAACCATAACAACCAGTCCAACTAAGAAAAGATGATGAGTGATAGTAGTAGGTGACTCTCTTCTGAGAGGTACGGAGGCACACATTTGCTGTCCTGATGGACATACCTCTTAGGGAGGTATGCTGCTTGCCAGGGGCTCATATCAGGGATGTCACTGAGAGACAACCAAACCTCATACAGTCCTCTGACTATTATCCTTTGCTGTTGTTTCACATGGGCACCAGTGATACAGCCATGAGCAGCCTGAAGACTATCAAGAAAGTTTATAGAGACCTGGGAGTGGCAGTTGGGGACTCTGGGGCGCAGGTAGTTTTTTCATCAATCCTCCCAGTCAAAGGGAAGGGGGTTGATAGGGCCAGGCGAAGCTGGCAAATCAACAAATGGCTACAGGACTGGTGCTACAGCCAGTGGTTTGGCTTCTTAGACCATGGGACTTGCTTTGAGAAACCTGGTCTACTGGGGCCTGATGGGGTCCGCCTGTCAGAGAAGGGAAAGAGCATCTTTGGTCAGAGGCTTGCCAAGCCATGAAGAGGGCTTTAAACTAGAGTTGCTGGGGGAGGGGGACCTCAATCCATCCCACTCATACCAGTTTGATGCCAGTGCCAGCAACAGATGCCCAGAGCCTGATGAAGGATCACAGGTCAGCAGGAGAGCATGTGAAGTACAGCACAAAGGAATTCCAGCTACTCCAGCCAGTAAGTCAGCTTCATCGGGGCCCAACTTAAATACCTCTATGCAAATGCACACAGCATGTGAAACCAACAAGAGGAGTTAGAGACATATGCATGCCCGCAGGGCTATGATCTTATTGGCATCACAGAGACATGGTGGGATGGCTCCTATGACTAGATTGTTGGAATGAAAGGATACAGGCTTTTTAGGAAGGACAGGCAGGGGAGGTGAGGAGGGGGTGTCACTCTCTATGTCAAGGACCAGCTGGAGTGCATGGAGCTCTACCTGGGAATGGATGAGAGCTGACAGAGCTTATGGGTCAGGATTAAAGGGAAGGCAGGGACAGGTGATGTTACAGTGGGGTTCTGCTACAGGCCACTCAACCAGGAAGACCGAGCGGATGAGGTCCTCTATAGACAGATAGGAGCAGCCTCATGTTCACAAGAGCTGGTCCTCATGGGGGAGTTCAACCAGCCCGATATCTGTTGGAGGGACAACACAGCAGGGCATAAGCAATCCAGGAGGTTCCTGAAATGCATCGACGATAACCTCCTTCTCCAAGTGATAGAGGAGTGTCGTGGTTTTAGCCGAATTGGACAACGATGAGGCAACAGATGCTCTCCCCCCACCTCTCACACATGGAGAGGAGGAGGAGAGATAAAGAGATTTATGAGTTTAGAAGAAACTAAACTACTTTAATGAAATATTAATAATAAAATAAAAATAAAATAAGGAAATAGATACAATATATACAAAACCGTATTAAGCTCTGTTGCGTGGAAAGGGGCAAAGAGGTTTTGGCAGAAGATAAACCCCCTTGTGTTCTAACACTCCTCACCAAGGTGGGAGGCTAGGTGTGGCTAGGTTTAAATTCTGAGTGATGCCCAATTCAGCACTATCAGTCCAATCACGTTTAATATGTATTAAACTATTACGATTTGGATACACTAATAGTGGACTGCACCTTCAGTCTAGTCGTGCTCATGAACTAGCACGGCCACTCTCGAGTCTTTGGTCGCGTTCAATGAGGAACTGAAATGACTAGCTACTTAGTGCAGTTTATTTAAACAACAGCTAGATAGGTTCTTATGATTGACGGTGATAAATACACTGTCTGCAAAGCACGTGCAAATGAAAGTATTATTACATATATCAAACGTGCGACTAAGTTATAAACGATACAGCCTGGCTATAAATGTAGGAAAGAGATTCTCTAGAGAGATTTCTAAGTTTCCCGAGAAAGCACTCTGTATAATCTAAGTCTTACCCAAAGGCGTCCCTATGGGGGGGAAGAAAGGCTCAGCCCGTTGACTGATCCCGGAAGTCAGTGATGGAGTTCTTCGCGATGGTGTCTTCCCTGAGTATCCCCCCTCTCTTGGGCTATTTTTATACTATTTGTTATCTTCAAGGTGGAGTTTGAGTGACTTTAGTCATAAATACTTTAATTATGATTGTTGTAAAATTCTCTCGCTTCACATTTAAAGGTATAGCGGGTAGCCTTTGGGATGGAGGTGTGTTTTGGTATTATAATGACATTATAATGAGCAAAGTTTGCACAAAGGACAGCATTTCATCAAAATTTGACAAAATGTTGGCTCCGAGTATCGAGCAGGCAGCTAATTGGCAGCTTATCTGTTTCATGGTATCGTCCCGTCCCCGTATCTGCTATACATCATAAGGTAAAGCCGCGGAATAATTGCATCCCGCCCCGTACCTCATGTAGCTTCGCAAGCATCCTTATCAGGGAACCGCGGATGTTGTATTCTTCATGCCAGCTGCAGCTGTTTTCTACCTCAGAAGCCTCTTGATTTTATACTTTTCCTTAATGTGTGAACAATGCTGTACTTTTGTATTTTTAGCCAATTTAGTAATAATTCCACAAGCTCCCAGGATGACGTCACCGGCAGGCACTGGGGAAGTCCCAGACTGGACTCAGCAACAGATGGGAACTGGATTCCAGAGCTGGAGTCAGGAACGCATGGATCAGGATCAAGGGCAAATGAGCAGACAGAGTCCTCCTCAGATGTTGGCCATTGAAGAAAAAGGGATGACCCTTTGATCCCTCAGCTTTTATACTGAGCATGGGGCAGATGGGATGGAATACCCCTGTTGGTCAATTTTGGGTCACCTGTCCTGTCTGCTCCTCCTTGCAGGTGGGACCCCTCTACGCTTTTCCATTTCCGACCCTCCAACAGGGCAAATAACGAAATTAGCTGACCTTGGTTGTTATAGCAATAAGTTTTACCTCAAACCAGGACAAGGAGCCAACAAAGAGAGGTGCCAAGCTTGACCTTGTCCTTACCAACAAGGAGGGGCTGGAGGGGAACGTGAAGCTCAAGGACAGCCTGCAGTGACCATGAGATGGAATGAAAGATCCTTAGGGCAGCGAGGAGGGCACACAGTAAGCTTGCTACCCTGGACTTCAGGAGAGCAGACTTTGGCTTCTTGAGGGATCTGCTTGGCAGAGTACTATAGGATAAAGCCCTGGAAGGAAGAGGAGCACAGGAAAGCTGGCTAATATTCAAGGATCTCGTCCTCCAAGCTCAGGAACGATCCATCCTAACAAAGAGGAAGTCGTGCAAAAATGCCAGGAGGCCTGCATGGATGAACAAGGAGCTCCTGGACAATCTCAAACAGAAGAAGGAAGTCTACAGAGGGTGGAAGCAAGGACAGGTAACTTGGGAGGAATACAGAGAAATTGTCCAAGCAGCCAGGGATAAGATTAGGAAAGCTAAAGCCCAGATAGAGTTAAATCTGTCCAAGGCAACAAGAAAAGCTTCTATAGGTATGTCAGTGACAAAAGGAAGACTAGGGAAAATGTGGGCCCTCTCCAGAAGGAAACAGGAGACCTGGTCACCTGGGACATGGACAAGGCTGAGGTACTCAATGACTTTTTTGCCTCGGTCTTCAGCAGCAAGGGCTCTAGCCACACTGCAGAAGGCAAAGGCAGTGACTGGGAGACTGAGGAACTGCCCACTGTAGGCGAAGACCTGGTTCAAGATCAGCTGAGGAGCCTGAAGGTGCACAAATCCATGGGACCCGATGAGATTAATTTGTGGGTCCTAAGGGAACTAGCGGATGAAATTGCTAAGCCACTGTCCATCATATTTGAGAAGCTGTGGCAGTCTGGTAAAGTTCCCACCGACTGGAAAAGGGGAAACATAACCCCCATTTTTAAAAAGGGAAAAAAGGAAGACCCAGGGAACTACAGGCCAGTCAGTCTCACCTCTGTGCCTGGCAAGATCATGGAGCAGATCCTCCTGGAAACTCTGCGAAGGCACATGGAAAATAAGGAGGTGATTGGTGACAGCCAACATGGCTTCACTAAGGCCAAGTCATGCCTGACAAATTTGGTGGCTTTCTATGACGGTGTTACAGCTTTGGTGGATAAGAGTAAGAGCAACTGACATCATCTGCCTGGGCTTGTGCAAAGCATTTGACACTGTCCCACATGACATCCTTGTCTCTAAATTGGAGAGACATGGATTTGACCAATGGACCACTCAGTTGACTTATGACAGAATGAGACCAAAAGCTAGAATATTGCAGGTAGTTATTGCAGTTATTACCAGGCCTTGGAAACAACAATCCAGGTTGATGCAAACTCAGACCCACTGTCAGTGAAGGAAGAGTTTGTATGTGACCTATTACAGGAGCTTAACCCCTACAAATTGGTGGTCCCTGACACTATCCACCCAAGGGTGTTAAGAGAGCTGGCTGACATTGTTGCGTGGCCGCTCTCCACAATCTTTGAGAAGTCATGGAGATCAGGGGATGTCTCAGAAGACTGGAAGAAGGCTAATGTCACACCCATCTACAAGAAGGGCTTAAAGGAGGATCCAGGAAATTATAGGCCCATCAGTCTTACTTCAGTCCCTGGGAAAGTTATCAAAGGAATCCTCCTGGGGATAAGTCCAATGAAGCATGTGATTGGGAAAAGCCAGCATGGATTCAACAAGGGCAAATTGTACTTGACAAACCTGATCACCTTCTATGACAAAGTAACCTGCTCAGTTGATGAGGGGCAAGCAGCGGACATTGTCTACCTGGATTTCTCCAAGGTTTTCGTCACAGTTCCCCACCACCTCCTCCTAGAGAAACTGATGCGTTACAGTCTAGACAAGTATTCTGCACGGTGTGTGGGGAACCGGATGACAGGCCACACCCAGAGGGTGGTGGTAAATAGCTCTTTTTCATACTGGCAACCTGTCACAAGCGGGGCCCCCCAGGAATCGATATTGGGCCCAATGCTGTTTAATATCTTCATAAGTGATCTGGATGATCAAGTGTACCCTGACGAAGTTTGCTGATGATACCAAACTGAGTGGGGAAGTGGACACTTCAAAAGGGAGAACCACCCTGCAGGAAGACCTGGATAGGCTGGAAGAGTGGGCTAACAAGAACCTTATGAAGTTCAACAAGGACAAGTGTAAGGTCTTGCACCTGGGAAAACATAATCCAGGAGTGCAGCACAGGCTGGGATCTACCTGGCTGGGGAGCAGCTTTGTGGAAAGGGACCTGGGAGTCCTGGTGGACAACAAGCTCAATATGAGTGAACAGTGTGCTGCTGTGGCAAAGCAAGCCGACAGGATGCTGGGTTGCATCAACAAGGGCATCACCAGCAGAGATAAAGAAGTCATTATCCCACTCAGCTCTTGTCAGGCCACACCTGGAATACTGTGTTCACTTTTGGTCCCTGCTATGCAAAAAAGATGTGGACAGGCTGGAGAGGGTCTGGGAAGCCTGCCACATGAGGAAAGGCTGAGACAACTGAGTTTGTTCAGCCTTGAGAAAAGAAGGCTTAGGGGAGACCTTATCACCATGTTCCAGTACTTAAAGAGTGGCTACAAAGAAGATGGAGACTCCCTTTTTACAAGGGGTCACATGGAAAAGATGAGGGTTAATGGGTACAAGTTACTCCTGGGGAGATTCCGATTGGACCCAAGAGGAAAATTTTTCACAATGAGAACAATCAGCCATTGGAATAATCTCCCCCGGGAAGTGGTGGATCCCCCAACACTGGATGCTTTTAAGATTCAGCTGAACAGGGTCCTGGGCCATCTTGTCTAGAGCATGCTTTTGCCAAGAAAGGTTGGACCAGATGATCCTTGAGGTCCATTCCAACCTGGTATTCTATGATTCTATTACTCTCTTAACAGAAAACAAAAGCACTATATTCACTTGTATTTTACCTTACCTCTTATGAAGTGTATCCACTTCTCCCTACTTTTTTCCTGGTAAAGGGCAGGAGATCGAGAATCCCATGTTATAGGGATATATTTAGTGTGAAAAGAATACCCAAGGGATATATTTAGTGTTAAAAGCAACTGGGATACCGTAGTGATTAGCAGAGAATGAATACCTAAAATAACAAGAGGGCTTGTACATTCTGAAATATTTGTATTTTCTGATTTAAACTAAAACCAAACTGGAAAAATATTAAAATCAGATATGCCAATAAATAAGTTATTTTTGTCTCTCTTTCCAGAATCGGACATGCAAAACCTGTGGAGAATGCCTGTCTTCATGTAATTTTTACAATGAGACCTAAAAAAGAAATTAATTTTAGAAATATACAAAAATAAAAAGACAGATTAGCAAGCCTGTTACCCAAATCTCTTAAGGTTTGAAAAAGTTCATATTTTTAAATGGCAGTTTAGATTTACTGCTGCTTTATCTGCTTTATTTTCCAAAGGAACAAGTGCATCTCTATATATTTATACTCTGTCTGCTTTTTTGGATGGAAGTCCAAAGTCACATATCACCCACAGCAATGACTTTGTATTCCTTTTCTTTCATATTTTATCTCTGCTCTCTATTTTTCATATTTGATGACTTTTGCTTTAATTTGCCTTATGGCCATCAAGCAAAAGTGAACAGTCATCATCAAATAATATATAATCCTGATGATGTGCTTATACCCATCTTTATGTATATTGTGTGAGAAAGCCTGTAAAAATCAGTGAGGATTTTCTTATGTGTGGAATCAGGCATAGTAAAAAATGGCTGGTAAAAACTGATCTGGTTTTGGCAGAGGTATGGGGAAAAGGTGGAGCTCAAAGTGTTGCATTCACCCCTTCCATGTTGCCAAAGTCAGCTGCTGTACAGGACAGGTTAATCACAACTCTGTTTTTCAGTAGTGGAATTTCCTTTGCTTCATTTACAGTTTAAAAAAAAAAAAAAAAGCTTTTTAAGGACATGGACCTGTTGGAGCAAGTCCAGAAGAGGGTCACAAAGATGATCAGAGCTGGAGCACCTCTCCTATGAGTATGAGGACAGGCTGAGAGAGTTGGGGTTGTTCAGCCTGGAGAAGAGAAGGCTCCAGGGAGAACTTATAGCAGCCTTCCAGTATCTGAAAGGGGGCCTACAGGAAAGCTGGGGAGGGACTCTATCAGGGAGCGTAGTGATAGGATGAGGGGTAATGGTTTTAAACTGAAAGAGGGGAGATTAGATATTAGGAAGAAATTCTTTACTGTGAGGGTGGTGAGACACTGGAACAGGTTGCCCAGAGAAATTGTGGTTGCCCCATCCCTTGAAGTGTTCAAGGCCAGGTTGGATGGGGCTTTGAGCAGTCTGGTCTAGTGGGAAGTGTCCCTGTCCATGGCAGGGGGATGGGGACTAGATGATCTTTAAGGTCCTTTCCAACTCTAACAATTCTATGATTCTATGATGAGTGCACTGATGAGTGCTGAATTTCTTGAGCTTGTACTAAGTTCTCTCAAATATCTTGTTTCCAGTGATTGGTCCACTTATAGCAAGGCTATTTTGCAGACTGGTTCTTGATCAAATTACAGTAGTGAAAATTAAAAAACACAAATAAAACAAGAAAAAAAAGAAAAGGAAGTTACTGCTTTCAGATGTTCTTCCACACTTCTCTAACTCAAACATTGCATTGCTTTTTGAAACGATATTTTGCAAGACCTCCCAATCCACCCTGTAGTGGTTGCAGACAGGTACTTTTGGCTACTCAGGGAAATAAACATTTTAAACTAACTAAATGCATCATTGTAGAAAAACTGCTCCTGGACATGTTTAGCCACAACTTCCTCAATCAAAAATGTCAGACAGTTTTAAAAGTGGAACATGCGGAAGCTGCACCAAGGCATATAATAATATGCCACAATAAGGGTCTCCCGTATCAGATTGCTGGTATACTTCTTGGATGTGATGTGAGTGTCCTGGTTTGGCCTCAGATGGCAACAAAGAACCACATGTCGCTCGCTCAGTGCTTCCCGGTACGGGAAGGATCAGAAGAAAAAGGCAAAACTCTTGGGTTGAGACAAAGGCAGTTTAACAGAACAGCAAAGGGAACAAGAAAACAACAACAATAACACCGACAGAGAAATATACAGACGCGAATACGGAACTGCCGCTCCCCGCCGGTCCGGCCCCGGGACGCGCCAGCCCACTCCAAACCCGACTGCCTGCCCCCTCCCTCCTTTTAATCTCAGGGTGGGCGTGGCTCACATGGCATGGAATACTTAACCCTGTCCCTGCCGGAACCAGGACATTATCCACCCCTTATTCCATACCATTTTTGCCATGCCCAGATCTTACAGTTTTCGGAACATATGACTGGTGTACCCGGCATAGCCCATGCACACAGTCCATGGGCCAAAGATGTAGATCTTGAGGAAGTTGCTGGGCATCAGCTCTGATCCCATCACCACTTTGCTTTACTCAATTTTTCATCAAAGTCCATCTGTCCTTAATTTGGGTGATTCTTACTGTAGTACAGCCGATAGCAATTATAGTAACGAGGACATACAGTGACAGTGTAACATACAATTTGATTCATTGGCTATTCTCGCCCAAAATCAAGTCCCCATGAGGTACACATCGGACTTCCCCATCCTGCTGCATTACCCACCAAGTGCACCCAGGTCCTTGGGCAAAAGGAATCCCATGGATGGGTTTGCCTTTGCCTGAGGCAGGACTAACCCAGACTGTCTTCCCTAGCATATTCTTCATGCGCACTACGGGGACTTTATCCCCTTCTACGGTACGTGCAAGTTTTGATTGGGCAGGGCCAGCCCGATTGGTAGATCCCCTGGTATTAACTAGCCAGGTAGCCTTTGCTAAATGTGCATCCCAATGTTTGAAGGTCCCACCACCCATTGCTCTCAGTGCAGTTTTTAACAGTCCATTGTACCGTTCTATCTTCCCAGAGGCTGGTGCGTGATAGGGGATGTGATATACCCACTCAATGCCATGCTCTTTGGCCCAGGTGTCTATGAGGCTGTTTTGGAAATGAGTCCCATTGTCCCACTCAATTCTCTCTGGGGTACCATGTCGCCACAGGACTTGCTTTTCAAGGCCCAGGATAGTATTCCGGGCAGTGGCATGAGGCACAGGGTATGTTTCCAGCCATCCAGTGGTCGCTTCCACCATTGGGAGCACATGGCGCTTGCCTTGACGGGTTTGTGGCAGTGTGATATAATCAATCTGCCAGGCCTCCCCATATTTATACTTCAGCCATCATCCTCCATACCAAAGAGGCTTCAAACGCTTGGCTTGCTTGATTGCAGCGCATGTCTCACATTCATGGATGACCTGTGCAATAGTGTCCATGGTCAAGTCCACCCCTCGGTCACGAGCCCATCTATATGTCGCATCTCTTCCTTGATGGCCTGAGGTGTCATGGGCCCACCGAGCTATGAATAGTTCACCCTTATGTTGCCAGTCCAGATCCACCTGAGCCACTTCAATCCTAGCAGCCCGATCCACCTGCTGGTTGTTCTGATGTTCCTCCGTGGCCCGATTCTTCGGTACGTGGGCATCTACGTGGCGTACTTTCACAACCAGATTCTCTATCCGGGCAGCAATATCTTGCCATAGTTCAGCAGCCCAGATGGGTTTGCCTCTGCGCTGCCAGTTGCCCTGCTTCCACTGCTGTAACCACCCCCACAGAGCATTTGCCACCATCCATGAGTCGGTGTAGAGATAAAGTACTGGCCATCTTTCTCGCTCGGCAATGTCCAAAGCCAGCTGAATGGCTTTCACCTCTGCAAACTGGCTCGATTCACCTTGTCCTTCACTGGCTTCTGCAACTTGTCGTGTAGGACTCCACACAGCAGCCTTCCACTTTCGATGCTTTCCCACAATCCGGCAGGACCCATCAGTGAACAGGGCATATTGCTTCTCATTTTCTGGCAGTTTATTATATGGTGGGGCCTCTTCCGCACGCGTCACCTCCTCCTCTGGTGACATTCCAAAATCCTTGCCTTCTGGCCAGTCCATGATCACTTCCAGAATTCCTGGGCGACTGGGGTTTCCCATTCGAGTTCGCTGTGTGATCAGTGCAATCCACTTACTCCATGTAGCATCAGTTGCATGATGTGTGGTGGGGACCCTTTCTTTGAACATCCAACCCAGCACCGGCAGTCGAGGTGCTAAGGGGAGCTGTGCTTCTGTACCAACCACCTCCGAAGCAGCTCGAACCCCTTCATATGCTGCCAATATCTCCTTTTCTGTTGGAGTGTAGCGCGCTTCGGATCCTCTGTATCCCCGACTCCAAAACCCTAGGGGTCGACCTCGGGTCTCCCCTGGTGCCTTCTGCCAGAGGCTCCAGGTAGGGCCATTCTCCCCGGCTGTGGTGTAGAGCACATTTTTAACATCTTGTCCTGCCCGGACTGGCCCCAGGGCCACTGCATGGACTATTTCCTGTTTGATTTGTTCAAAAGCTTGTCGTTGCTCAGGACCCCCCATTTAAAATCGTTCTTCTTCCGGGTCACTTGACAGAGAGGGCTTACAATCAGACTGTAATCTGGGATATGCATCCTCCAAAAACCCACAATGCCTAAGAAAGCTTGTGTTTCCTTTTTACTAGTTGGTGGAGACATAGCTGCTATTTTGTTGATCACATCCATTGGGATCTGACGGCGTCCATCTTGCCATTTTATTCCTAAGAACTGGATCTCCTGCACAGGTCCCTTGGCCTTACTTCGTTTTATGGCAAAACCAGCTTTCAGAAGGATTCAGACTATTTTATCCCCTTTCTCAAAAACTTCTTCGGCTGTGTTTCCCCATACAATGATGTCATCAATGTACTGCAGATGTTCTGGGGCTTCACCCTGTTCCAGTGCAGTTTGGATCAGTCCATGGCAAATGGTGGGGCTGTGTTTCCACCCCTGGGGCAGTCGATTCCAGGTGTACTGGATGCCCCTCCAGGTGAAAGCAAACTGTGGCCTGCACTCTGCTGCCAAAGGGATTGAGAAGAATGCATTCGCTATATCAATCGTGGCATACCACTTGGCTGCCTTGGACTCCAGTTCATACTGCAGTTCTAGCATGTCCGGCACAGCAGCGCTCAGCGGTGGCGTGACTTCATTCAGGCCACGATAGTCTACAGTTAGCCTCCACTCTCCATTAGATTTTTGCACCGGCCATATGGGACTGTAAAAGGGTGAGCGAGTCTTGCTGATCACTCCTTGAACCTCTAGTTGACGAATCAGCTTATGGATGGGCATCAGAGAGTCTCGGTTAGTGCGATATTGCCGCCGATGCACCGTTGTGGTAGCAATCGGCACCTGCTGTTCTTCGACCCTCAACAACCCCACAACAGAAGAGTCCTCCGAGAGACCAGGCAAGGTAGACAACTGTTTAACTTCCTCCGTTTCCAAGGCAGCTATGCCAAAGGCCCACCGATACCCTTTTGGGTCCTTAAAATACCCTCTCCTGAGGTAATCTATACCAAGGATGCATGGAGCCTCTGGGCCAGTCACAATGGGATGCTTTTGCCACTCATTCCCAGTTAGGCTCACTTCAGCCTCCAATACAGTCAACTCTTGGGATCCCCCTGCGACCCCAGAAAGACAAATGGGTTCTGCCCCTCTATAGCTTGATGGTATCAGAGTGCACTGTGCTCCTGTGTCCACTAGAGCCTTATACTCCTGTGGGTCTGATGTGCCAGGCCATCGCATCCACACTGTCCAATAAACCCGGTTGTCCCTTTCCTCCACCTGGCTGGAGGCAGGGCCCCTCTAATACTGGTCATGGTATCCGGTACTCACTTCTTGCAGAAATGACTTGGAGGTTCCTTCAAGAGGATCAGAAGCAAGATCAGGCCTTATGCTCTGTCTGGGGAACTGCCCACTGGAAACTGGGGCGGCGCTTTTCCTGGAGGGATCTCCTTTTGTGGTTGTCCTTCCTTGCAACTCCTGTACCTGTGTCCGCAGGATCCAAGTAGGTTGTCCATCCCACTTCCTCATGTCCTCTCCATGGTCTCGCAAGTAGAACCACAGGGTGCCTCGTGGTGTGTATCCTCTGTACTCTCTCTCTTGAGTGGGGAAATGCCTGCTCCTAATAGCTGAGATGCTGGCCCGTACAGGTGGGGAGTAGGATATATTCTCTTCAAGTTGCTGGACCTTCCGGGACAGTTTCTCCACAGCTGAGACAAGGGGGGAAGAGAGGCTTTCTTCATATCGCCGGACCCGGCCAGCCACCTCATCCACCATCGGTCCTTCTTCACCCTTCCATTCCATTACTGCCAGTGAGTTGGCATATGACGATGGTACGCTCCGTACAAACTTCTGCCACATGGGCCTTGTGCACTGCACCTTATCAGGGTCCGTGGGTAAGTCTGTGTTGTCCAAGTCATAATAAATCATCTCCCGCACGGCTAATTCTCTCAGGTACTGGATACCTCTTTCCATGGTGGTCCACTTGCTTGGTTGACATACAACATCTTCACTGAAGGGGTACCTCTCCCTCAGGCCTGACAGGAGTCGTTTCCAGAGGCTGAGGGCTTGGGTCTTCTTTCCAATTGCCTTGTCAATGCCGCCTTCCCTAGACAGGGATCCCAACTGCCTGGCTTCCCTACCCTCTAATTCCAGGCTACTGGCCCCGTTATCCCAACACCGAAGCAGCCAGGTGACAATGTGCTCACCTGAAAGTCAGCTGAAATCTTTTTGCATATCCCACAGCTCACTCAGGAATAGGGATTGGGTAATTATCTCTGGTTCTGCCTCTTCCTCCTGTCCTTGTGATGGCCCTGGTTCATCGTCATCTCTTACTCAGCGAACTGATATCTTTGTGTACTTCTTCTTTTGTATGGGGGCAACGGATACTGGCACGGGTTGGTTCCCTTGTTCAGCAGCAGTGGCTGCCACAGGGGTTGCGGTAGCTGCAGTGCCTGTCACAGGGGTTGTTGTAGCTACAGTGGCTGCCACAGGGGTTGCGGTAGCCGCAGTGGCGTTTGCAGGGGTCGCGGTAGCCACAGTGGCTGTCGCAGGGGTCGTGGTAGCCGCAGTGCCTGTCGCAGCAGCGCCTGCCACAGGAGCCGCAGCGCCTGCTTCTCTGGTCTCTGTCTCTTTCTCCTGAGGGTGCTGCATAGCACTGAGCAGTGCCTGGTGGACACTAGCCAGGGCCCAGCACAGTGCAGTGAGTTGTTCCTCTCTAGAATAGCCACAGCATTTTCCCTTCAGATATTCTACTACTCTATCAGGGTCCTGTAATTGTTCAGGGGTGAAGTCCCAGACCATTGGAGGTGAGAAGTTCTCTAAGTACCTGCCCATGTTCTCCCACATGCCATGCCACCCCTGACTGTCCAGCCTTGGAGCAGATCTCTGGGTGGTGGTCTTAAATAGTCGTTTAACCCTAAACGAGACCTGGACCATATTCAGCAGACATAACACTAGGAACATGCTTGTTTGAGCATCCCAAGGATATTCAAAATTCTCAAAAGCTGTCATACCTGACTCAAAGGAGAAAAGGGAGGCAAAAGAGCTGGGGAAAGTGTCCCCCCCTGTTTCCCCCATAGACTGGGTGTAATTATTAATGAATTCTGAGAGGTGGTACCCAATGTACGGACAGGAGAGCAATATCACATAAACGCCCCAAAATAAACGTCTAACAAGTGATGTTATCATATCATAAGCCGATATTGCACAGGACAGTAAAATGATAATCCTCATCCCCCTCCCAGAAGTAACAAATATCATCACAGGGAGTGCATAAGACACATAGGAATTTACATAACACAGCCATGAGAAGAAACCAAGTAACATAGTGACCAGTGACTATTTACTTAAGAAATTCATTTTTTTCAAGCTCTAGTTGGATTCTGTCATTGTCTCAACCCTTCGAGCCCCACGTTGGGCGCCAAAAAGGACTGTCGTGGTTTGGCCTCAGATGGCAACAAAGTACCACGTGTCGCTTGCTCAGCACTTCCCGGTACGGGAAGGATCAAAAGAAAAAGGCAAAACTCTTGGGTTGAGACAAAGGCAGTTTAACAGAACAGCAAAGGGAACAAGAAAACAACAACAATAACACCGACAGAGAAATATACAACCGCGATTACGGAACCGCCGCTCCCCACCGGTCCGGACCCGGGACGTGCCAGCCCACTCCAAACCCGACTGCCTGCCCCCTCCCTCCTTTTAATCTCAGGGTGGGCATGGCTCACATGGCATGGAATACTTAACCCTGTTCCTGCCGGAACCAGGACAGTGAGCCTGGAGACCAAAGGCTGAGAGTCTTCAGTATCTTCAGAAGTGGGTTAATAGCACACTGCTGTACGTCTTGACAAGGTCTTTAAGACATTGGTCTTAAATGCAGCTTGCTGCTAACATATTTCATTCATCTCTTTAGAGTTTCATATACTGTATGTTTTCACTGCGAACAATAAAGACCAGTAGAAGAATAAGAGAAAAATTAACTGTGATTTTTAATACACTCTCTGATTTTTAACCATTTTTCTTCTTGGCTTTCTTGGCTTATTCAGTCCCTTTTTGATGAATTCTTTTTGCCCCTTGAAGCTGGCCTGTCCTCTCAGTAGTAGTTTATGATGCAACAGCTGTTATAAATAAAAATTAACAGCCAATTTGGGATATTGAGGAGATATACTTCAGCTTTTGCTTGTGTAAATTTAACTCCCTATTAATGCTTACTCTTATTATGGTCTCACTGTTATATTTCAGTGTAATTTCCACATTAGAGATTTAAAATTACCTTTAAGGCTCTGCAAATGCTTCAGGCAGATTTAACTTCCTGCAAATGCAGTCTATTGACCTGCTGTGTGCCTCTTTGGGGGCAGAACAGAACTCTTGGCTGTTTGGTTCTTGAGACTGTACGTAAGAAGTAGTAGGAACAAGATTTTTGTTTTCAGAATAGATATATGCTTAGAAGTGACTTCCGTAGGGGTATCCAAAGTGTGGACATATCAGAGGTATTTTGCAATCTCTTTTTCTTATGAACTGTAAATTTTGCGGAGAAGTTGTGTAAGTTGTTTCTGCAAAATGCTTCCCACAGAAATCGTAGAGTGGTGAAATTATGCGTCACATGATTTTTTTTTGTTCGTGGACACAGAAGTGGCCTGTGTCCAAAGAAGGCCTGTCAGTATACCTGAAAGTACATATTTCATTTCACATTCTCAACTAAGGGTGAGATTTTTCTCACCTATTCTCTTAGTCTTAGTGACTCCCTCTGATGGTCAATGGAAGGAGGTTGTCACCTCTGGAGAGTGACTCATACCATACTAAAATGAAAATATTTATCTTTGTACATTGACTAAAGAGGGGGTCCCAGTTACCATTTAGATGGCTAAAGACAAATCAGATGAACCTCGGCAAATATCTATAAATGTATTTATA
Organism: Fratercula arctica; assembly: GCA_947846985.1. Classification (NCBI taxonomy): domain Eukaryota; kingdom Metazoa; phylum Chordata; class Aves; order Charadriiformes; family Alcidae; genus Fratercula; species Fratercula arctica. Next base: position 12,453,882 of record CANTUZ010000025.1, on the reverse strand, counting down.
TCATCTGAACTAGCAGGTTAAAAAATGTACTTCAAGAAAGAGTTTCCTATCCAGCACACTTTATATTTAATTAACATGTAGGGAAACCAAAGACATATCATCTCTGAAAAGAAAATGGAAACTGCAAATATATCTACTTAATGAGACAGAACCATGTTAAAGGATCAAAGTATAACTATTTACATCTTTGTGGTTTGACAGACTGTCCATTGTAATTAAAGTAAGATAAAGCCACAGCATTACAGTATCATTCCTGCAAAGGAGGATACCATTCTTCCAGATGTCATAAACAAATTCCAGACTGGCTGTCCTGGTTCTGGCGGGGACAGGGTTAAGTATTCCATGCCATGTGAGCCACGCCCACCCTGAGATTAAAAGGGGGGGGGGGGGGGGGGGGGGGGGGGCAAGAAGTTGGGTTTGGAGTGGGCTGGCGCGTCCCGGGTCCGGACCGGCGGGGAGCAGCGGTTCCGTAATCGCGTTTGTATATTTCTCTGTCGGTGTTGTTGTTTTCTTGTTCCCTTTGCTGTTCTGTTAAACTGCCTTTGTCTCAACCCAAGAGTTTTGCCTTTTTCTTCTGATCCTTCCCGTATTGGGAAGACCTGAGCGAGCGGCATGTGGTTCTTTGTTGCCGTCTGAGGCCAAACCACAACACTGGCTAATATTAGTTCATAGAGTAAGGATCAATATTGATTCTGAGTGATTTGCATCCTGCTTTTCTGGTAGTGTGAAATTACGCTAACTGGTTATATTGCAACAGTTCTTCTAAATATCTGAAGTGTATATGTGTTCTGAAATTGTAATTCACTTTTAGTAGAGTATAAATTAAAAAAAAAATAATTTTTACTGATGTGCCATAATCTACTAAACTAATGTCTGGAAAACAAAGATTCATCTTCTGGGCTGCCAGCCTAAACAGAAATTCTTTGTAAAATACCTGGCTCAGCATGTACAGTTTACTTCGTGAGGGCAGGGAATTCCCAGTGTCATTTTTAATTTTTTTATTTTTTTTGTTTTTTTTAATAAGAAGGAGACTGAGAATATAAGAGGGTGAGTTTTCCCTGAGCCATATTCTTCTATGAGTGCAGGTACACACTGGGAGGTTCCTATCAGGCTGAGACAGGGCAGAATTCCTTTCTTTTCCTCTAAGTTTTTAGTGCAAGCTTATCACAAAGAACTTCTCATTACTTTTCTGGATGAAGAATCTAAATCTTTTAAAAGGTATTTGGTTTATGTAACTTTAAATCTGTGCTGTCTTCATTTTCTGTGAATTGCATCTTCAGCTTCGAAAACACCTTCTTGTGTGCAGACAACAGCCATTTTTCTTTGAGTGAGGCTAGAAGACAATACATGTACCAGTTTCTCACAAGGCAATTTCTTTTTCATTACTCCCATTTTGCAGCTTTCATTGTGCAGGAGAGCTCAACAAAGGTTCAGATTCTGGGTTGGAGTTAACACAGATATGCTGAACCAGATCCTAAGCAGGTATAAATCAGCATAGGTCCCCCAAAGGCGAGTGGAACAGTATCTCATGTCAGAGAAGGGTCTGGTCAAAGGTTTCTCTGATGTTTCTTTTAGAACCAAAACCAAATGTAAATTTACTAAAAAACATCCAAACATGAAACAAATCCCAACACTTTTTATGCTGCTAGTCAGGATGGATTCAGCAGGAGGGGCTAACAGGACTATAGACCCCATGAGCTGGTCTTGTGTCGTGCACACTGCACACCTCCAGATGGTGGGAGATGTGCTTCTGAATTGTCAACAACAATTTTGTGGCTACGTACAGTCCTGGTAGTAACAAGAAAATTAAACAGAGAATGGCAGGAATGGCTGTTTTTCTGAAGTTTTTGCAATGAGACAGATGTCAGTATTTTTAAATCAAGCTGGCAAAACTAAAATGTTGTCAATAAAGTCAAACTATGTGTCTGGTAAGAAAAAATGCTGGCCTCTTCCTCCATATGTGACTCAAAAGTTATCAGTATTGAGTCTAATAATAACTCAATAGCACATTGCTCCCAGAGAAGCAAGAAATATGGTTGTTTATTAAACACAGTGTTTGAGCTGTAATGTTGTCTGTAGCACTCAGTGAAAGTAAAGGCACGTTCATACTTTTGAAAGTACAGCATTATGAAGTTTTGCAGGATTCATGTGGAATTATCATATTACAGATTTACTTTCCTGATAAAATTCAATCACAAAACTAAGAAAATTGTCAGCCTTATGAAACAATCTACAAAAAAGTAAGTCACTTCCTTTAGATGGTTTTTTGTAAGTGGAATCATTTTTAATAAATGAGAATGAGGTATTTTACAACTATTCCTTTTTAACATTTTCATTTTTAGGTGAAAGCTTGTGATCAAAGATTTTACAGAATTTCTTTTAGTGCCTCCAGGGACCTTTGAATCAGACCCTGGACTAGTCTTTTTCAGAAAGTCAGGGAATACACCGTACACTGGCATGCTACAGTGTAGGTAGTAGTTACAATTTTTAGAAGGTACTGACTGTCCCAAATCTTTTTCTTTATGTTGATATATAAAATTATTCTTTCATAAGCTACTAAAGCAGCAGATTACTGTCAGCTGTTAAGTTTTTGCTCTCATTGCGTTTAGTTAGCAATATGACTGTGCTAAGCTAGTTTCATTTCTTGTTAGAACATTTTTTCAGGATGTGAAATAAATGGAATATGATTTCTGCATACAAGTTTGGTCAATATTAGCTTGGTGAGGATAAAGCAGTGGACTTTGAGTGCACTGCTAAGTAGAAAATAAGAAGGTTTGACCATCAGATCATGTCTTCACTTCTTTTTCTGAAGAACTTTCAGCCCAGCATTTCCAGCAGTTTCATGTTAGGATGGGCAACAAAATTAAATCTTACTGTTGCTATCTCTGTACCCCAACTTTCCTTTTATAGCGTTCTTTCCATCACTGATCCTATTTCCAGATCTAGGTATTGTGCAGTGCAGCAGAAAATCCTCTAACTTTAGTGGTGTTTGAAACTTACAGACCCAGAGGCAACATGGCAAAAAATTGGACCTACAACTGTCTGGAGTTATTTCACAGATGTCACAAATGAAACAAGTTTCCATAAAATTATTAATTGGAAATTATTTTAAAGTGCAAATGCAAGCAAGGAAGAATAATTGTATTAGCAAAATTAGAACATCTTGAAATTGTATTCTAAGATGCAAAGCCTGTACCTCTGAAAAGTAGTTCCTAAAAGTAACTACAGTAAATAAGTGCTTTGTGCCTTTGTGTTTTTTGTGATACATTTTAGGAATGCAGGGGTACCATAATTAAGTGCCACTTGCCAATATTTTCCAGAACTGTGTAAAGTTAACTGCACGTATAAAGCATATTGTCTCCTGCTGCTGAATTTGTATTGTTCTGTGTCTGTAATAAATGCTGGTCTGGTATGCTGTTCTGGTTTGAGGTAAAACAGAACTAACTTTCTGTTCAGTAATTTTACTTCTTAACTAGGCCTCTTCTAACTCTCTGAAATTAACAGCATATTGTGCAGAAAACGGTTCGTTCTCAGAGTGATAAGACCTATGTTTACAGTTAGTGACAAGGAATGGTACGCAGAGAGGCTCTTGCTTATACTTATTGCTATAACAACCAAGGTCAGCTAATTTTGTTATTTGCCCCGTTGGAGGGTTGGAAACGGAAAAGCATAGAGGGGTCCCACCTGCAGGGAGGAGCGGACAGGACAGGTGACCCAAAATTGACCAACAGGGGTATTCCATCCCATCTGCCCCATGCTCAGTATAAAAGCTGAGGGATCAAAGGGTCAACTCTTTTTCTTCAATGGCCGGCATACGAGGAGGACCCTGTCTGTTCATCTGCCTTTGATCCCGATCCATGTGTTCCCAACTCCAGATCCGGAACCCAGTTCCCACTCATCGCTGACTCCAGTCTGGGACTTCCCCGGTGCCTGATGGTGACATCATCCTGGGAACTTAATACGGTTTTGTACATATCTATTTCATTATTTCCTTTTTATTTTATTATTAATACTTCATTAAAGTAGTTTAGTTCCTTCTAAACTCATAAATCTCTTTATCTCTCCTCCTCTTTTCTTTGGAGCGAGACCATCTGTCGCCTCGTCATTGGCCAATTCGGCCACAACCATGACAGATTTATTGGCGTGTAATGTGGGGCACGAACAGAGCTTGACCAGAGCTCTGACAGATTGCCTGAATAGTTTGAATTCCAGTTTGTTCAGGGAGAACAGACAGTTCACATATTGTGTCGTTCTTATGCGAAATCTTGTATCGTGTATTTAGAAAGCTTTGTATGAAGTTGATTGATGCAGTGGTGCTTAACTGGCTGAATATATTGCACGGTTTATTTCTTCTTTGTGTTTGGATGCAGTGGTCTAAGCATGCTTTTTTGGTGTGGATTGACCTTGAGATGTATAAAATGGTTGCTTGGATAACGGTTCTACCTGCATATCTTGGGCATCACGTGATGGATTCTTTTACTTATCACACTTCCGGTTTTACCTGTGGAAAGTTTACCTCCCCCTTTAATGATTATACCAAAGTGACATTAACCAAATTAGGGGATGGAAAACCTTCGGGCTGCTTAGAGAGTGAATGTTACTTTCATTCGTGTGTGATTTTGTTGTCAGTTTTCCTGAATGTGTTGCAGGGGTGGTTTATTGTTAAATATCAGTGCAGGAGTGAGTATTATGTGACATGTGATATTGCTACTCAAACCCCATGGCCGAAATCAAAGATAGCAGAAATTCAAACAACCCCCCCACCGAAGGCTACATCAGAAACACAAACAACTCAAACTACTGCCCAAGCTACAGCAGAAACACAAACAACCCCCCCACTGAAAGCTACAGCACAGACACAAACAACACCACCAGCCCCAACACCATCCCAAGCGGCATTGGTTGCCCCCCCCACAGGTCCCGACATTGGCTAGGCCCACATCGGCTGCCCCGGCACCAGCATCGGCCAAGGCCACACTTCTGTCCGTACCGGCAAAAGCCACGCCACAGGCACCGGGTCTGGCTTCCAGCAGCGATCAAGCCCATGCCTCCATCCGTACTGGCAAAAGCCCCGACACCAGCCCTGGCAAAAGCCCCGACACCAGCCCCGGCCCCTGCCCCGGCAAAAGCCACGCCCTGGCCCATCCCGGCAGCAGTCACTCAGCAGCCTGTGGTCAAAGTTTCTCTGCTCTCTGTACCTCATACACCTGTATCGCCAGCCCCTCCCCTGCCTGCAGCGACACCGGCTGCTCCAGCCCCGACAAGGAGCAGTCACTGCTCCGGCTGCTCCGACAATGAGCGCTACTGCTACTCAAACTCCAGCAGAACCGGCACAAGTTGCCCCAGTGACCAGGAAGCAGAAAAGTAAGTCAGCTCGTCTCCCTGCCTCTGACAACAGAGACCAGCCCAAACCAGACAGCATAGGAGAGGATTCCTCTGATGAAGATACAGGAGAGGGTCCTTATAAAGCAGATCCAGGAGAGGATCCTTCTCAGGCAGTGTTAACACAGGATGAGGACTCAGATGCAGAGATAATCATTAAATCCTTCTCTATGAAGGATTTGCGAAATGTAACGAAGGACTTTAGTCGTCATGAAAGGGGAGACAATTGTCTCCTGGTTGCTCCGATGCTGGGACAATGGAGCTGATACCATAGATTTAGATGGTAGAGAAGCTAAGCAGTTGGGAAACCTGGCCAAAGATGGAGGGATTGATAAAGCAATTGGGAGAAAGACAGAGACACCCTCAGTCTCTGGAGGTGACTGCTCTCAGCCATAAAGGACAGGTATCCCTTTAAGGATGATATCGAATGCATGAAAAAAGGTATTAAGTACCGGAGGGCTGTGTGAGAGGTGATTTACAGCAATTGGCAAGTGATTATAGACCCTGATGAAATGCCGTGTTGAGAAAGTTTGTGCAGAGTGCACCATCAAATTATTCCCACACTTTGTCAACAATGGTCTGGGGAGGATCTGATACTGATACACCAACTGTAAATGAGGTGGCTAACAAGGTGCGACAGTATGAAGACAGTCTTTCTCGTCCCCTCACTGTGGCAGCCATGGAAAAAAAGGCTGAGCAAACCAAGACAATGGCTGAGAAAACTGAGGAAATGGCTGAGACAATAGAGAAAATAACTAAGACAACAGCTGAGCAAAATGAGAAAAATGATAAACTGTTTCATGAACTGCTTGAAAAACTGTCTGAGAAGGGGAAAGAATCCCACTCTTCCCCTGAACAGACCCATGTCACAGTCATTAAGAAAAAACGCCCTCCTATGAGACCAACTCAAGGGAAACGGGACCTGCTCTGAGATTTCCTGTGGCTTTGCTTCTGCAACTATGGAGACGACATGAGTAAGTGGGATAAAAAACCTACTCTGGCCCTTCAGGCACGAGTGCTTGAGTTGCAAGGTAAAGCAGATGGAAGGAAGAATTTCTGCAGGAGGAGGGCTGCTCCAGTCCACGGTAAGCGATGCTCCAGTCCTTGTAGGAACCCATCTGCTAATTGTAGATGTTGTCCTCAACATTAGGATTGCCCTGCCTCCAGCCAGGAGGAGGAGAGGGACAACCAGGTTTACTGGACTGTGTGGATTCGATGGCCTGGCACATTAGAGCCACAAAAATATACAGCCCTTGTGGACACTGGTGCACAGTGTACCCTATTGCCATCGAATCATAAAGGGACAGAATCTGTGACTATTTCTGGAGTGACAGGCAGGTCTCAAGAACTGACTGTATTGGAGGCCAAAGTGAGCCTGAATGGGAATAAATGGGAGAAGCACCCTATTGTAACTGGCCCAAATGCTCCGTGCATCCTTGGCATAGACTACCTTAAGAGAGGGTATTTCAAAGAACCGAAAGGGTATCGGTGGGCTTTTGGTATAGCAGCTGTAGAGACTGAGGATATTACACAGCTGTCTACCTTACCTGGCCTTTCAGATGACCCTTCTGTGGTGGGACTGCTGAAGGTTAAAGAAGAGCAGGTGCCAGTTGCTGCTGCCACGCTGCACTGATGACAGTATCGCACTAACCGAGACTCCCTGATTCCCATCCAGAACCTGATTCATTGGCTAGAGACCCAAGGAGTGATCAGCAAGACTCGCTCACCCTTTAACAGCCCTATATGGCCAGTGCAAAAGTCTGATGGAGACTGGAGATTAACAGTAGACTATCATGGCCTGAATGAAGTCACACCATCGCTGAGTGCTGCTGTGCCAGACATGCTAGAACTGCAGTATGAACTGGAGTCCAAGGCAGCCAAGTGGTATGCTACAATTGATATAGCTAATGCATTTTTCTCTATGCCTTTAGCAGCAGAGTGCAGGCCACAGTTTGCTTTCACTTGGAGGGGCATCCAGTACACCTGGAATCGACTGCCCCAGGGGTGGAAACACAGCCCCACCATTTGCCATGGACTGATCCAGACTGCACTGGAGAAGGGTGGAGCTCCAGGACACCTACAATGCATTGATGACATCATTGTGTGGGGTAATACACCAGAAGAAGTTTTCAAGAAAGGTAAGGAAATAATCAAGATCCTTCTGAAAGCAGGTTTTGCTGTAAAAAGAGGTAAGGTCAAGGGACCTGCCTGAGACATCCAATTCTTAGGAATTAAATGGCAAGATGGTCACCGCCAGATCCCAATGGATGTGATAAACAAAATAACAGCTATGTCCCCACCTACTGACATAAAGGAAAGACAAGCCTTCTTAGGTGTTGTGGGTTTCTGGAGAATGCACGTTCCAGGTTACAGTCAGATTGTGAAACCTCTCTATGAAGTTACTTGAAAGAAAAATGAGTTTACGTGGGGTCCTGAGCAATGACAGGCCTTTGAGCAAATTAAGCAAGCAATTGTGCATGCAGTAGCCCTTGGGCCAGTCCGAACAGGACAGGACATTAAAAATGTGCTCTACACTGCAGCTGAGGACAATGGCCCTACCTGGAGACTCTGGCAGAAAGCACCAGGGGAGACTCAAGGTCGACCCCTAGGATTCTGGATTCGAGGATACAAAGGCTCCGAGGCCAACTATGCCCCAACTACGAAAGAAATCTTGGCAGCATATGGAGGAGTTAGAGCTGCTTCAGAGGTAATTGGTACTGAAGCACAGCTCCTCCTGGCGCCCAGATTACCAGTGCTGGGCTGGATGTTCAAGGGTAAAGTTCCTTCTACTCATCATGCCACCGATGCTACCTGGAGTATGTGGGTTGCCTTAATCACTCAGGAAGCTCGAATAGGAAACCCCAATCGTCCAGGAATTGTAGAAGTGATCACAAACTGTCCCGAAGGCAAAGACTTCACAATGCTACCAGAGGAGGTGGTAACTCATGTTGAGGAAGCCCCACCATATAATGAACTCTCAGATAATGAGAAACAGTATGCCTTGTTCACTGATGGATCTTGTCATATTGTAGGAAAGCATCGAAGGTGGAAAGCTGCTGTATGGAGTCCTACACGACAAGTTGCAGAAGCAGCTGAAGGACAAGGTGAAACGAGTCAATTTGCAGAGGTAAAAGGCATCCAGCTGGCCTTAGACATTGCTGAATGAGAAAAGTGGCCAATACTCTATCTCTGTGGTTTAGTGATGGTTTTTGTCAGAGTTAGGTTGATGGTTGGACTAGATGATCTGAAAGGTCCCTTCCAACCTACGCAATTCTATGATTCTCTGATTCTGTACTTACTCAAGGATGGTGGCAAATGCTCTGTGGGGATGGTGAAAGCAGTGGAAGCAGACCAACTGGCCGCACAAAGGTAAACCCATCTGGGCTGCTGAATTATGGCAAGATATTGCTGACCGGCGCTGCTGCGACAGGCACTGCGGTTACTGCAACCCCTGCGACAGGCACTGCGGCTGCCGCAAACCCTGTGACAGGCACTGCAGCTACCGCAACCCCTGTGGCAGCCACTGCTGCTGAACGAGGGAACCAACCCGTGCCAGTATCCGTTGCCCCCATACAGAAGAAGAAGTACACAAAGAAATCAGTTCGCTGAGTAAGAGATGACGATGAACCAGGGCCATCACAAGGACAGGAGGAAGAGGCAGAACCAGAGATAATTACCCAATCCCTATTCCTGAGTGAGCTGTGGGATATGCAAAAAGATTTCAGCTGACTTTCAGGTGAGCACATTGTCACCTGGCTGCTTCGGTGTTGGGATAACGGGGCCAGTAGCCTGGAATTAGAGGGTAGGGAAGCCAGGCAGTTGGGATCCCTGTCTAGGGAAGGCGGCATTGACAAGGCAATTGGAAAAAAGACACAAGCCCTCAGCCTCTGGAAACGACTCCTGTCAGGCCTGAGGGAGAGGTACCCCTTCAGTGAAGATGTTGTATGTCAACCAAGCAAGTGGACCACCATGGAAAGAGGTATCCAGTACCTGAGAGAATTAGCCGTGCGGGAGATGATTCATTATGACTTGGACAATGCAGACTTACCCACGGACCCTGATGAGGTGCAATGCACAAGGCCCATGTGGCGGAAGTTTGTACGGAGCGCACCATCGTCATATGCCAACTCACTGGCAGTAATGGAATGGAAGGGTGAAGAAGGACCAATGGTGGATGAGGTGGCTGGCCGGGTCCGGCGATATGAAGAAAGCCTCTCTTCCCCCCTTGTCTCAGCTGTGGAGAAACTGTCCCGGAAGGTTCAGCAACTTGAAGAGAATATATCCTACTCCCCACCTGTACAGGCCAGCATCTCAGATATTAGGAGCAGGCATTTCCCGACTCAAGAGAGAGAGTACAGAGGGTACACACCACGAGGCACCCTGTGGTTCTACTTGCGAGACCATGGAGAGGACATGAGGAAGTGGGATGGACAACCTACTTGGATCCTGCGGACACGGGTACAGGAGTTGCAAGGAAGGACAACCACAAAAGGGGATCCCTCCAGGAAAAGTGCCGCCCGAGTTTCCAGTGGGCAGTTCCCCAGACAGAGCATAAGGCCTGATCTTGCTTCTGATCCTCTTGAAGGAACCTCCAAGTCATTCCTGCAAGAAGTGAGTACCGGATACCATGACCAGTATTAGAGGGGCCCTGCCTCCAGCCAGGTGGAGGAAAGGGACAACCGGGTTTATTGGACAGTGTGGATTCGATGGCCTGGCACATCAGACCCACAGGAGTATAAGGCCCTAGTGGACACAGGAGCACAGTGTACTCTGATACCATCAAGCTATAGAGGGACAGAACCCATTTGTATTTCTGGGGTCACAGGGGGATCCCAAGAGTTGACTGTATTGGAGGCTGAAGTGAGCCTAACTGGGAATGAGTGGCAAAAGCATCCCATTGTGACTGGCCCAGAGGCTCCATGCATCCTTGGTATAGATTACCTCAGGAGAGGGTATTTTAAGGACCCAAAGGGGTATCGGTGGGCCTTTGGCATAGCTGCCTTGGAGACGGAGGAAGTTAAACATTTGTCTCCCTTGCCTGGTCTCTCGGAGGACTCTTCTGTTGTGGGGTTGTTGAGGGTCAAAGAACAGCAGGTGCCGATTGCTACCACAACGGTGCATCGGCAGCAATATCGCACTAACCGAGACTCTCTGATTCCCATCCATAAGCTGATTCGCCAACTAGAGGTTCAAGGAGTGATCAGTAAGACTCGCTCGCCTTTTAACAGTCCTATATGGCCGGTGCGAAAATCCAATGGAGAGTGGAGGCTAACTGTAGACTATCGTGGCCTGAATGAAGTCACGCCACCGCTGAGCGCTGCTGTGCCGGACATGCTAGAACTGCAGTATGAACTGGAGTCCAAGGCAGCCAAGTGGTATGCCACGATTGATATAGCGAATGCATTCTTCTCAATCCCTTTGGCAGCAGAGTGCAGGCCACAGTTTGCTTTCACCTGGAGGGGCATCCAGTACACCTGGAATCGACTGCCCCAGGGGTGGAAACACAGCCCCGCCATTTGCCATGGACTGTTCCAAACTGCACTGGAACAGGGTGGAGCTCCAGAACATCTGCAATGCATTGATGACATCATTGTATGGGGAAACACAGCAGAAGAAGTTTTTGAGAAAGGGGATAAAATAGTCCGAATCCTTCTGAAAGCTGGTTTTGCCATAAAACGAAGTAAGGTCAAGGGACCTGTGCAGGAGATCCAGTTCTTAGGAATAAAATGGCAAGATGGACACCGCCAGATCCCAATGGATGTGATCGACAAAATAGCAGCTATGTCTCCACCAACTAGTAAGAAGGAAACACAAGCTTTCTTAGGCATTGTGGGTTTTTGGAGGATGCATATCCCAGATTACAGTCTGATTGTAAGCCCTCTGTATCAAGTAACCCGGAAGAAGAATGATTTTAAATGGGGGGTCCTGAGCAACGACAAGCTTTTGAACAAATCAAAGAGGAAATAGTCCATGCAGTGGCCCTGGGGCCAGTCCGGGCAGGACAAGATGTTAAAAATGTGCTCTACACCGCAGCCGGGGAGAATGGCCCTACCTGGAGCCTCTGGCAGAAAGCACCAGGGGAGACCCGAGGTCGACCCCTAGGGTTTTGGAGTCGGGGATACAGAGGATCCAAAGCCCGCTACACTCCAACAGAAAAGGAGATATTGGCAGCATATGAAGGGGTTCGAGCTGCTTCGGAGGTGGTTGGTACAGAAGCGCAGCCCCTCTTAGCACCTCGACTGCCGGTGCTGGGTTGGTTGTTCAAAGAAAGGGTCCCCACCGCACATCATGCAACTGATGCTACATGGAGTAAGTGGATTGCACTGATCACACAGCGAACTCGAATGGGAAACCCCAGTCGCCCAGGAATTCTGGAAGTGATCATGGACTGGCCAGAAGGCAAGGATTTTGGAATGTCACCAGAGGAGGAGGTGACGCGTGCGGAAGAGGCCCCACCATATAATAAACTGCCAGAAAATGAGAAGCAATATGCCCTGTTCACTGATGGGTCCTGCCGGATTGTGGGAAAGCATCGAAAGTGGAAGGCTGCTGTGTGGAGTCCTACACAACAAGTTGCAGAAGCCAGTGAAGGACAAGGTGAATCGAGCCAGTTTGCAGAGGTGAAAGCCATTCAGCTGGCTTTGGACATTGCCGAGCGAGAAAAATGGCCAGTACTTTATCTCTGCACTGACTCATGGATGGTGGCAAATGCTCTGTGAGGGTGGTTACAGCAGTGGAAGCAGGGCAACTGGCAGCGCAGAGGCAAACCCATCTGGGCTGCTGAACGATGGCAAGATATTGCTGCCCGGATAGAGAATCTGGTTGTGAAAGTACGCCACGTAGATGCCCACGTACCGAAGAATCGGGCCACGGAGGAACATCAGAACAACCAGCAGGTGGATCGGGCTGTCAGGATTGAAGTGGCTCAGGTGGGTCTGGACTGGCAATATGAGGGTGAACTATTCATAGCTCGGTGGGCCCATGAGACCTCAGGCCATCAAGGAAGAGATGCGACATATAGATGGGCTCGTGACCGAGGGGTGGACTTGACCATGGACACTATTGCACAGGTCATCCATGAATGTGAGACATGCGCTGCAATCAAGCAAGCCAAGCATTTGAAGCCTCTTTGGTATGGAGGACGATGGCTGAAGTATAAATATGGGGAGGCCTGGCAAATTGATTATATCACACTGCCACAAACCCGTCAAGGCAAGCGCCATGTGCTCCCAATTGTGGAAGCGACCACTGGATGGCTGGAAACATACCCTGTGCCTCATGCCACTGCCCGGAATACTATCCTGGGCCTTGAAAAGCAAGTCCTGTGGTGACATGTGTGGAATAATTACTAAATTGGCTAAAAAATACAAAAGTACAACATTGTTCACACATTAAGGAAAAGTATAAAATCAAGAGGCCTCTGAGGTAGAAAACAGCTGCAGCTGGCATGAAGAATACAACATCCGCGGTTCCCTGATAAGGAGCTTGTGAAGCTACATGAGGTACGGAGCGGGATGCAATTATTCCGCGGCTTTACCTTATGATGTATAGCAGATACGGGGATGGGACGATACCATGAAACAGATAAGCTGCCAATTAGCTGCCTGCTCGATACTCGGAGCCAACATTTTGTCAAATTTTGATGAAATGCTGTCCTTTGTGTGAACTTTGCTCATTATAATGTCATTATAATACCAAAACACACCTCCATCCCAAAGGCTACCCGCCTCCAAGGTGCGACCACTCCTTCTTGAGTCTGCGCCCTGAATTTTTTGTAAACTATACCTTTAATTGTGAAGCGAGAGAATTTTACACCAATCATAATTAAAGTATTTATGACTAAAGTCACTCAAACTCCACCTTGAAGATAACAAATAGTATAAAAATAGCCCAAGAGAGGGGGATACTCAGGGAAGACACCATCACAAAGAATTCCATCACTGACTTCCGGGATCAGTCGACGGGCTGAGCCTTTCTTCCCCCCCATAGGGACGCCTTTGGGTAAGACTTAGATTATACTGAGTGCTTTCTCAGGAAACTTATAAATTTCTCTAGAGAATCTCTTTCCTACATTTATAGCCAGGCTGTATCGTTTATAACTTTGTCGCGTGTTTGATATATGTAATAATACTTTCATTTGCACGTGCTTTGCAGACAGTGTATTTATCACCGGCAATCCTAGGAACCTATCTATCTGTTGTTTAAATAAACTGCACTGTTTAAGTAGCTAGTCATTTCGGTTCCTCATTGAACGCGACCAAAGACTCGAGAGTGGCCGTGCTAGTTCATGAGCACGACTAGACTGAAGGTGCAGTCCACTATTAGTGTATCCAAATCGTAATAGTTTAATACATATTAAACGCAATTGGACTGATAGTGCTGAATTGGGCATCACTCAGAATTTAAACCCAGCCGCACCTAGCCTCCCACCTTGGTGAGGAGTGTTAGAACGCAAGGGGGTTTATCTTCTGCCAAAACTGCTTTGCCCCCTTCCACGCAACAACACGGTACCCCAGAGAGAATTGAGTCGGACAACGGGACTCATTTCCAAAACAGCCTCATAGACACCTGGGCCAAAGAGCATGGTATTGAGTGGGTATATCACATCCCCTATCACGCACCAGCCTCTGGGAAGATAGAACGGTACAATGGACTGTTAAAAACTGCACTGAGAGCAATGGGTGGTGGGACCTTAAAACATTGGGATGCACATTTAGCAAAGGCTACCTGGCTAGTTAATACCAGGGGATCTACCAATCGGGCTGGCCCTGCCCAATCAAAACTTGCACGTACCGTAGAAGGGGATAAAGTCCCCGTAGTGCACATGAAGAATATGTTAGGGAAGACAGTCTGGGTTAGTCCTGCCTCAGGCAAAGGCAAACCCATCCGTGGGATTGCTTTTGCCCAAGGACCTGGGTGCACTTGGTGGGTGATGCAGAAGGATGGGGAAGTCCGATGTGTACCTCATGGGGACTTGATTTTGGGTGAGAATAGCCAATGAATCAAATAGTGTGTAACCCTGTCACTGTATGTCCTCGTTACTATAATTGCTATCATCTGTACTGCAGTAAGAATCACCCAAATTAAGGACAGATGGACTTTGATGAAGAATTGAGTAAAGCAAAGTGGTGATGGGATCAGAGCTGATGCCCAGCAACTTCCTCAAGATCTACATCTTCGGCCCATGGACTGTATGCATGAGCTATGCCGGGTACACCAGTCACATGTTCCGAAAACTGTAAGATCTGGGCATGGCAAAAATGGTATGGAATAAGGGGTGGATAATGTCCTGGTTCCGGCGGGGACAGGGTTAAGTATTCCATGCCATGTGAGCCATGCCCACCCTGAGATTAAAAGGAGGGGAGGGGGCAGGCAGTCGGGTTTGGAGTGGGCTGGCGCGTCCTGGGTCCGGACCGGCGGGGAGTGGCGGTTCCGTAATCGCGGTTGTATATTCCTCTGTCCATGTTGTTGTTTTCTTGTTCCCTTTGCTGTTCTGTTAAACTGCCTTTGTCTCAACCCAAGAGTTTTGCCTTTTTCTTCTGATCCTTCCCGTACCGGGAAGCGCTGAGCGAGCGACGCGTGGTTCTTTGTTGCCGTCTGAGGCCAAACCATGACAGACTTGCGTTTAAACTGAGCTGTGCCCAAGTCTGCAGTTTCAAGAAAAATCTTCACAATTCAGCATTTGGTTCTATAAGAAATGTCAATTTGTTTCATGCGCAGGACAATAAAACAGAACAGACCTGAATGTAGTTTTTCTACTTCCTTGGCAGATGATCTCATCTGTAGTTTAGTCTAAGCAGTAAGTTAATCACCAAATGGGCCATAGGTGGGTCTAAGGGCATTGTAGAATTTTTATACTAGCCAGGGGCAGCTAACTGCTATGAAGTACCAGAAGCAAAACTTTACAACCAGTTTTACTCTTCTTTCTTAAAGAAACTGAGCTTTTGCCAGTTAAATTAAAAGTATTTACTTGTTTTCTTAGTAATTACAACTGCAACGTGATGGAAACCAAGAGGGGGTTTGTCCCACAAGTGTAGATGAATCCCTGAAAAGGTCATACTTACCAAAGCTCTGAGAATGCTCTTCTGAGCGATAGATATGGAAAACATTAGCTCTGACAGTCACTGTGTTGTGGAAGACAGCAGCCATATTTTTTGTTGATTTTGTTTTGCTGATGTAAGATCAGCTGCCCAAATCCTCAGCTCCCATGAGTACCCTACCCAGAAGAAAAACATGCTTAGGAGGGAGCTTGAAACTGAGATGGTGGATCACAATAAGAGGTACAACATATACAGTTTAGGGAAACTTGACCAAAAAGAGAAAAGTGCCTATGGAATTGAAGCAGCAGCCAAATGAAGGTTGCCAGATTACAAATTTGGATGTAGGCACCTATCATCTGCCACAGACATACTTTTGAATCTTTATTTTAGGTGTTTTTATTTATATCTGGCTCTGCATGGCTTGTCAAGGTCATATATAGCCACTCTGGCAGCTGAGATTTGAGGTCATAATTCTAGTCCAGTGCCTTACCCACAAGATTATCTTTATGCTTAGACACTAGAGACATCTTTTGAAAAGTTTGGTCTGTGGTTAATTTTTCAAACAGATTTCCTGTCTTCTACAGTAAACATTTCAAAGAGAGACAGCTTTTGGTTTGAGGTGACATAAGGATCCAGCACTCAACAGTTGCCCTTCAGAAGTGGAGCATAATGCTGTAATAATACATTTAATATGGTTTTTCTCCTGTTCTCTCCAGCTTAGGCTGGAAAGAGAATTTAATTCCATCAGAGCCAAATAAAATAAAGTTTCTCATTACTTAACCTGCTTTCCTCATTTGAGGTTCCTTAGTACTTCAGTGTTCATATGACTCTAAGAACAGGCTGAAAACCAGTTGAAAAACACACTTGTTTGAGGCCCTAAGTTCAGCGTTAAATAATTGCAAAGCTAACTAGTCATTTTGTAATTGAAGACACGCATTTAAATCACATCAGGACACTAGCCTCGACATCTTCATTTCAGCATCAAGCAGGTTTCAGTAAGACATCATTTATATTCAGAAACCTGCTTTTAGTATGCACCATAATATCAGAGCCTCTGTGCATTTCTAGTCTCAAAGATAAGCTAATCTTCATACTGCTCCTTCATTACCCAAACACAATCCAATGTGTTTTAAAGATCTATCTCGCTTCCAGTTCCTCCTGTTCCCATGTATCGTGAGTATCTTAACATTTTGCTTTACTGGAACAGTGGCAGACAAAACATCCCAAAAGATATGTAGTGGAATTGTTAGCAGATATATTTACAATGTTTTCTAGAACACATCTTGCAAAATTGGATGCTACCTTATTTTTATCTATAAATTTTATAAAAAGTTAAAGAGCTTGCAGCTGATGACTTGCTGCTTTTATTCAATAGGCTAACTGAATCTTCGAAGTATCTTTTTGGAGTAAAAAAGAATAGTTGATCACTAAACAACAGAAAATTAAAAAAAAATTGTCAGAAATAACTTTTCTTTTATTTGTTTCTGTGAATAATGTGAACAGATAATGATACTCTGAATCTGCATATGGGGGATTGACACTGCAGGGGTGCAGGTGTAGAAGTGTATGGGGTCTGAGCTTAAAGAAAAGAAAGCTGAATAATACATTACTTATAAGACTTGGTGACTTACATAGTGACCAGTTCTGGAGAACAGGTAAACAAGGTGATTTCTTGGCACTTGGCCTTGCAAGTAGAGTTCAAAACCTGAATGAAGGATATGAGTTCCCTAAAAATTAAGGGGAAGAATTTGGGATGCAGAGGGATTCTTGATGGCCTGCACATCAGTCTGGTGGAGCCCAAGCTAATTCCTGGAAGAGATGTCCCAGATCCCATTGGTCTCCTGGCCATACATACATATCCTTTGCTTTCAATGTGTGTGTGAGAGTAGGGTTCACGGATCAGAACCAGTCCCTTATAGGTAGAGTCAGAGTTTGGCTAAGTGCTTTATACCGCAAATGCCATTGGCTTTGCATCTACTTTTTCTTTTAAAACCCAGCCAGGGAAGAAAATAGCCCCACCTTTCATATAATAATCTGAGGGCATTTACCATCCCCTGGCTCCTAAGAAAGTGCCCTAACCATCAGTTTAGAAGGTATGTAGGAAGAGGCAATTGTCCCACCTCTCACCATGAGGATTGCTACTGTAGAGCCAATGGACCAAATTAGTGTGGCTAGAGAGGAAGGAAGCAAGTGGAAACTGGTATCCATTTCAAGGATGAGGATGTGTTCAGGGACAGAAACCCTTCTTCAAAGCACAGCAGTGCTAGAGTTGCCCAAAGTAAGCTGCTGTAATGTCTTTTTAAGCCACCATAATTTTACTGAGGAATGTTGTCTGAACAATTTTGGTTTTCACTTATGACATTTGGCTTTGTCCTGGTTCCGGCGGGGATAGGGTTAATTCCCCCCAAGATACGAGTATTCCATGTCACGTGAGCCATGCCCACCCTGAGCTGCCGGGGGAGGGGGCAGGAAGTCGCTGCTTGGGAGCGGGCTGGGGCATCCCGGGTCGGGTTGGTGAGCGGTGGGGAGCGGTGGTTCCGTAATTGCGTTTGTATATTCCTCTATCCATGCTATTGTTGCTGTTTTTCTTGTTCCCTTTGCTGTTCTGTTAAACTGCCTTTGTCTCAACCCAAGAGTTTTGCCTTTTTCTTCTGATCCTTCCCTTATTGGGAAGACCCGAGCGAGGGGCATGTGGTTCTTTGTTGCCATCTGAGGCCAAGCCACGACAGTCCTTTTTGGCGCCCAACGTGGGGCTCGAAGGGTTGAGATAACGACTGAATCCAACTAGAGCTTGAAAAAATGAATCTGTTGTATGTGTTTATTGTATTAGGTAAATAGTTGCTGGTCACCATGTTGCTTGGTTTGTTCTCATGGCCGTGTTATGTAAATTCCTATGTGTCTTATGCACTCCCTGTGATGATATTTGTTACTTCTGGGAGGGGGATGAGGATTATCATTTTGCTGTCCTGTGCAATATCGGCTTATGATATGATAATGTCACTTGTTAGACGGTTATTTTGGGGCGTTTATGGGGTAGTGCTGTCCTGTCCTGTCCTCTGAGAGGCACCACCTCTCAGAATTTAATTAATAATTGCACCCAGTCTATGGGGGAAACAGGGGGGGACACTTTCCCCAGCTCTTTTGCCTCCCTTTTCTCCTTTGAGTCAGGTATGACAGCTTTTGAGAATTTTGAATATCCTTGGAATGCTCAGACCAGCATGTTCCTAGTGTTATGTCTGCTGAATATGGTCCAGGTCTTGTTTAGGGTTAAACGACTATTTAAGACTACCACCCAGAGATCTGCCCCGAGGCTGGACAGTCAGGGGTGGCATGGCATGTGGGAGAACATGGGCAGGTACCTAGAGAACTTCTCACCTCCAGTGGTCTGGGACTTCACCCCTGAACAATTACAGGACCCTGACAGAGGAGTAGAATATCTGAAGGGGAAAATGCTGTGGCTATTCTAGAGAGGCACAACTCACTGCACTGTGCTGGGCCCTGGCCAGTATCTACCAGACATTCCTCGGTGTTACACAGCACCTCAGGAGAAAGAGACAGAGACCAGACCGACAGACACTGCAACTACTGCAGCCCCTGCGACAGGCACTGCGGCTACCGCAACCCCTGCGACAGGGACTGCGGCTACTCCAACCCCGGTGGCAGCGACTGCTGCTGAACCAGGGAACCAACCCGTGCCAGTATCCGTTGCCCCCATGCAAAAGAAGAAGTACAGAAAGAAATCAGTTCGCTTAGTAAGGGATGAACCAGGGCCATCACGAGGACAGGAGGAAGAGGCAGAACCAGAGATAATTACCCGATCCCTATCCTTGAGTGAGCTGCAGGATATGCGAAAAGATTTTAGCCGACTTTCAGGCGAGCACATTGTCACCTGGCTACTTCGGTGTTGGGATAACGGGGCCAGTAGCCTGGAATTAGAGGGTAGGGAAGCCAGGCAGTTGGGATCCCTGTCTAGGGAAGGCGGCATTGACAAGGCAATTGGAAAAAAGACACAAGCCCTCAGCCTCTGGAAATGACTCCTGTCAGGCCTGAGGGAGAGGTACCCCTTCAGTGAAGATGTTGTATGTCAACCAAGCAAGTGGACCACCATGGAAAGAGGTAGCCAGTACCTGAGAGAATTAGCCGTGCGGGAGATGATTTATTATGACTTGGACAGTACAGACTTGCCCACGGACCCTGATGAGGTGCACTGCACAAGGCCCATGTGGCGGAAGTTTGTACAGAGTGCACCATCGTCATATGCCAACTCACTGGCAGTAATGGAATGGAAAGGTGAAGAGGGACCAACGGTGGATGAGGTGGCTGGCTGGCTCCAGCGATATGAAGAAAGCCTCTCTTCCCCCCTTGTCTCAGCTGTGGAGAAACTGTCCCGGAAGGTCCAGCAACTTGAAGAGAATATGGACAACTCCCCACCTGTACGGGCCAGCATCTCAGCTATTAGGAGCAGGCATTTCCCCACTCAAGAGAGAGAGTACAGAGGGTACACACCACGAGGCACCCTGTGGTTCTACCTGCGAGACCATGGAGAGGACATGAGGAAGTGGGATGGACAACCTACTTGGATCCTGCGGACACGGGTACAGGAGTTGCAAGGAAGGACAACCACAAAAGGGGATCCCTCCAGGAAAAGTGCCGCCCCAGTTTCCAGTGGGCAGTTCCCCAGACAGAGCATAAGGCCTGATCTTGCTTCTGATCCTCTTGAAGGAACTTCCAAGTCATTTCTGCAAGAAGTGAGTACTGGATACCATGACCAGTATTAGAGGGGCCCTGCCTCCAGCCAGGTGGAGGAAAGGGACAACCGGGTTTATTGGACAGTGTGGATTCGATGGCCTGGCACATCAGACCCACAGGAGTATAAGGCCCTAGTGGACACAGGAGCACAGTGTACTCTGATACCATCAAGCTATAGAGGGACAGAACCCATTTGTATTTCTGGGGTCACAGGGGGATCCCAAGAGTTGCCTGTATTGGAGGCTGAAGTGAGCCTAACTGGGAATGAGTGGCAAAAGCATCCCATTGTGACTGGCCCAGATGCTCCATGCATCCTTGGTATAGATTACCTCAGGAGAGGGTATTTTAAGGACCCAAAAAGGTATCGGTGGGCCTTTGGCATAGCTGCCTTGGAAACGGAGGAAGTTAAACAGTTGTCTCCCTTGCCTGGTCTCTCGGAGGACTCTTCTGTTGTGGGGTTGTTGAGGGTCGAAGAACAGCAGGTGCTGATTACTACCACAACGGTGCATCGGCGGCAATATCGCACTAACTGAGACTCTCTGATTCCCATCCATAAGATGATTCGCCAACTAGAGGTTCAAGGAGTGATCAGCAAGACTCGCTCACCCTTTAACAGACCCATATGGCCGGTGCAAAAATCCAATGGAGAGTGGAGGCTAACTGTAGACTATCGTGGCCTGAATGAAGTCACGCCACCGCTGAGCGCTGCTGTGCCGGACATGCTAGAACTGCAGTATGAACTGGAGTCCAAGGCAGCCAAGTGGTATGCCACGATTGATATAGCGAATGCATTCTTCTCAATCCCTTTGGCAGCAGAGTGCAGGCCACAGTTTGCTTTCACTTGGAGGGGCATCCAGTACACCTGGAATCGACTGCCCCAGGGGTGGAAACACAGCCCCACCATTTGCCATGGACTGATCCAAACTGCACTGGAACAGGGTGAAGCCCCAGAACATCTGCAGTACATTGATGACATCATTGTATGGGGAAACACAGCAGAAGAAGTTTTTGAGAAAGGGGATAAAATAGTCCGAATCCTTCTGAAAGCTGGTTTTGCCATCAAAGAAAGTAAGGTCAAGGGACCTGCACAGGAGATCCAGTTTTTGGGAATAAAATGGCAAGATGGACGCCGCCAAATCCCAATGGATGTGATCAACAAAATAGCAGCTATGTCTCCACCAACTAGTAAAAAGGAAACACAAGCTTTCTTAGGCATTGTGGGTTTTTGGAGGATGCATATCCCAGATTACAGTCTGATTGTAAGCCCTCTGTATCAAGTAACCCGGAAGAAGAATGATTTTAAATGGGGGGTCCTGAGCAACGACAAGCTTTTGAACAAATCAAAGAGGAAATAGTCCATGCAGTGGCCCTGGGGCCAGTCCGGGCAGGACAAGATGTTAAAAATGTGTTCTACACCGCAGCCAGGGAGAATGGCCCTACCTGGAGCCTCTGGCAGAAAGCACCAGGGGAGACCCGAGGTCGACCCCTAGGGTTTTGGAGTCGGGGATACAGAGGATCCAAAGCCCGCTACACTCCAACAGAAAAGGAGATCTTGGCAGCATATGAAGGGGTTCAAGCTGCTTCGGAGGTGGTTGGTACAGAAGCGCAGCCCCTCTTAGCACCTCGACTGCCGGTGCTGGGTTGGATGTTCAAAGAAAGGGTCCCCACCGCACATCATGCAACTGATGCTACATGGAGTAAGTGGATTGCACTGATCACACAGTGAACTCGAATGGGAAACCCCAGTCGCCCAGGAATTCTGGAAGTGATCATGGACTGGCCAGAAGGCAAGGATTTTGGAATGTCACCAGAGGAGGAGGTGACGCGTGCGGAAGAGGCCCCACCATATAATAAACTGCCAGAAAATGAGAAGAAATATGCCCTGTTCACTGATGGGTCCTGCCGGATTGTGGGAAAGCATCGCAAGTGGAAGGCTGCTGTGTGGAGTCCTACACAACAAGTTGCAGAAGCCAGTGAAGGACAAGGTGAATCGAGCCAGTTTGCAGAGGTGAAAGCCATTCAGCTGGCTTTGGACATTGCCGAGCGAGAAAAATGGCCAGTACTTTATCTCTGCACTGACTCATGGATGGTGGCAAATGCTCTGTGAGGGTGGTTACAGCAGTGGAAGCAGGGCAACTGGCAGCGTAGAGGCAAACCCATCTGGGCTGCTGAACGATGGCAAGATATTGCTGCCCGGATAGAGAATCTGGTTGTGAAAGTACGCCACGTAGATGCCCACGTACCGAAGAATCGGGCCACGGAGGAACATCAGAACAACCAGCAGGTGGATCGGGCTGCTAGGATTGAAGTGGCTCAGGTGGATCTGGACTGGCAACATAAGGGTGAACTATTCATAGCTCGGTGGGCCCATGAGACCTCAGGCCATCAAGGAAGAGATGCGACATATAGATGGGCTCGTGACCGAGGGGTGGACTTGACCATGGACACTATTGCACAGGTCATCCATGAATGTGAGACATGCGCTGCAATCAAGCAAGCCAAGCGTTTGAAGCCTCTTTTGGTATGGAGGACGATGGCTGAAGTATAAATATGGGGAGGCCTGAAAGATTGATTATATCACACTGCCATGAACCCGTCAAGGCAAGCGCCATGTGCTCACAATGGTGGAAGCAACCACTGGCTGGCTGGAAACATACCCTGTGCCTCATGCCACTGCCCGGAATACTATCCTGGGCCTTGAAAAGCAAGTCCTGTGGCGACATGGTACCCCAGAGAGAATTGAGTCGGACAACGGGACTCATTTCCAAAACAGCGTCATAGACACCTGGGCCAAAGAGCATGGCATTGAGTGGGTATATCACATCCCCTATCACGCACCAGCCTCTGGGAAGATAGAACGGTACAATGGACTGTTAAAAACTGCACTGAGAGCAATGGGTGGTGGGACCTTAAAACATTGGGATGCACATTTAGCAAAGGCTACCTGGCTAGTTAATACCAGGGGATCTACCAATCGGGCTGGCCCTGCCCAATCAAAACTTGCACGTACCGTAGAAGGGGATAAAGTCCCCGTAGTGCACATGAAGAATATGTTGGGGAAGACAGTCTGGGTTAGTCCTGCCTCAGGCAAAGGCAAACCCATCCGTGGGATTGCTTTTGCCCAAGGACCTGGGTGCGCTTGGTGGGTAATGCGGAAGGATGGGGAAGTCCGATGTGTACCTCATGGGGTTCTGGTTTTGGGTGAGAATAGCCAATGAATCAAATTGTGTGTTGTTGATTGCTATGTAACCCTGTCACTGTATGTCCTCGTTACTATAATTGCTATCAGCTGTACTGCAGTAAGAATCACCCAAATTAAGGACAGATGGACTTTGATGAAAAATTGAGTAAAGCACAGCGGTGATGGGATCAGAACTGACCTCAGCAGCTGGGGCCCAGCAACTTCCTCAAGATCTACATCTTCAGCCCATGGACTGTGGGCATGAGCCACGCCGGGTACAGCAGTCACAAGCTCCAAAAATACAGCATGCAACAGGCCAGCACCACACACCCTCTCACCTGCCCTGAGAGACTGTTCTAACAGATGGAGCCCAAAGCCGTGTATTGAATGAACTCGCCAGACACTTTGGAGGGATGGCCCATAAACTAAGGGCATTATATCTGCATGAATCTATATGTGCATATATATATATATGACAGGGGAAAGTGGTGGCAATTCATTGGAACCTGTAAGATCTGGGCATGGCAAAAATGGTATGGAATAAGGGGTGGATAATGTCCTGGTTCCAGCGGGGATAGGGTTAATTCTCCCCAAGACACAGGTATTCCATGCCATGTGAGCCATGCCCACCCTGAGCTGTCGGGGGGAGGGGGGCAGGAAGTCGCTGCTTGGGAGCAGGCTGGGGCGTCTCGGGTCCGGTCAGTGAGTGGGTCTGGTTGGTGAGCGGCGGGGAGCGGCGGTTCCATAATCGTGTTTGTATATTCCTTTATCCGTGTTATTGTTGCTGTTTTTCATGTTCCCTCTGCTGTTCTGTTAAACTGCCTTTGTCTCAACCCAAGAGTTTTGCCTTTTTCTTCTGATCCTTCCCTTATTGGGAAGACCCGAGCGAGCGGCACGTGGTTCTTTGTTGCCGTCTGAGGCCAAACCCCTACAGGCTTCTTGTTTACTAAATCTAATGAAAGGTAATTTGCATTTTGATTAAAAAATTTATCAGAAAAAGATGTTCTCAAACAAAACTTTTGGATGGCATGCAATGGTGAAAACTCTTTTAATTTCTCTTCTCTGTTGAGTTCAAGATCAATATCCTGAAATGTGACACTAATTTTCTATAAAAAGTTTCCAGAAAAACCTACAATTATACTGGCAAGTAGGACTAGTAGATACAAGGAAAATATAATAAGAGTGAAGGAGAACAACATGGATACTGTAGAGGGAAAGTTTTGCCTTTATGACAAAACTATGAATAATGAGATTTAATTGATGCACAGTACATGTGTGGTATGATGTACTTGTGTTTCCAAAAAGGAGGACTTTTTTGGTCTGACCATGTATGGCTGTATCCTTGCTCTTGTGTTATTTTATTCCATCTTGAAATTTCTGTTTCTTTGATGAGATCAATATGGAATTGTTGCTGGAGTTTTGAGTCCTGTGATTTGTGTCTTCTTCCTAAACATAAGAATAACTATGGGTGCTCTCGCGAGCTGCACAGGTTGCATTTCGCAGATGTACTGCATCCTGAGCACTCCTGTCCTAAGGCAGAGAGGCAAAAACCTAAAGGGCTTTCTAGTACTGACCTCAGGTAATTAGCTGCTCATAACTATGACAGATGTTCCTGGTTTTTCTGTATTATATAATATTGGCATAATGTCCAGAAAATGGCTTGTTACTACAGACAGGCTAACTAGTTATTTCCAGATATTTAAAACATGATACCTGGGATCTGTAGGGTTGCTTTAGGTTATTAGATGCAGTTAGCTGTCTGTTAAACACTCAGGCTTGGTGAAAGTTAGAATAAAGTAAACATGTTACATGTTAGAGTAAACTAACTAAGCGCTTGCCTATAGGGGTTTATATGAAAACCCAGCCACTTTAGCTTGACTCTTACTTTCTGGATCTCAAGAAGCAAACCTGTTAACTAAATTGTTAGAGCAAGAATAGGAGTGGGTAGATGGGAGTCTGTAGAGAGTAAGGTTGGAGGGCAGAGAGAGGAGATTCTTAGTTTATATGAATTTTTGCTCTGGATAGGAATTATCAGAGTCTGGGTTAATATTAATCTGCAGTGGTTTGATGCTTTCTATGCAGTCCTCTGTTCCATGCTTGAGCAAACTAGGGACATATGGTCTCAGTGAAACTAATGTAAAGTGAGGTCATAGCTGGTCGAAACCCATCTTATCTATCATTCACTGACTACATGAATGCATATAGGGAGTGGGCAAGGACTGGCTTGACAAATGCAGGAAACAAGATGGGGACACAGATGTAAGTGAATGTTCATTTATAAAAGAGGCAAATGTCATTCCAAAAAGTTATTAAAAACATATCACTTCTTAGAATGAGGATGTGTTTATTTCATGCTACCTGGTTTTGGCGAGCACTTCTGGGGGAGGGGACACATTTTCTGAAAGACACAGAAATTGGAGATAACTTATCATAAATAATATGGATGATAAGCAGTTTGGAAAACATGACCTCCAAAGCAACTATGAAAGAATGTAGCTTGTTTTGTCTGGAAAAGAGAAGAATGAAGAAGGGATATGATAACAGGCTTCAAATGCATAAAAGGTTATTACAAAGAAGATGGTGATCAAGTGTTTTCATCCCTGCAGAAGATAGAACATAAATTAGTTAGATTAATTTGTAGCAAGGCCAATTTATATTAAGTATTAGGAAAAGCTTTCACATCAAAAGGCCAGTTCAATACCCAAGCAGGCAACTTGAGGAAGCGGCAGAATTTGCATAAATAGGTATGTTAAAACTGTTGGATGAACCTCTGTCAGGGATAGTCTAGATAACGGATAATACCTTAGACAAAAGGCCTGCGATAGAAAATTTCAGGATCAGTTTTATATCTCCCACTCACTGATAAAAGTAATAAGTACTAGGCAAATGGAAAATTAACTGTAAATTTTAAGAGATTCAGTAATTCATTACTTGGTTGTTGTCCTGATTCCGGCAGGGATAGGGTTAATTTCCCCGAGGATCTGTCCTGGGCCACAGGTATTCAATACCATGTGACCCCATGCCCAGTCTCCCTTCCTGGGAGTCCTGGTGGACAACAGGATGACCATGAGCCAGTAGTGTGCCCCTGTGGCCAAGAAGGCCAATGGCATCCTGGGGTGCATCAAGAAAAATGTGGCAAGCAGGTCGAGGGAGGTCTCCCTTCCTTTCTACTCTGCCCTGGTGAGGCTGCACCTGGAGTATTGTGTCCAGTTCTGGGCTCCCCGGTTCAAGAAGGACAGGGAACTGCTGCAGAGGGTACAGCAAAGGGCTACCAAGATGATCAGGGGACTGGAACACCTCTCTTATGAGGAAAGGCTGAGGGATTTGGGTCTCTTCAGTCTGGAAAAAAGACGGCTGAGGGGGGATCTTATCAACACTTATAAATACTTAAAGGGTGGGTGTCAGGAGGATGGGGCCAGGCTCTTTTCAGTGGTGCCCAGTTGGGCACAAACTTGAGCATAGGAAGTTTCACCTAAACATGAGGAGGAACTTCTTTACCCTGAGGGTGGCAGAGCACTGGAACAGGCTGCCCAGAGAGGTGGTGGAGTCTCCGTCTCTGGAGACATTCAAAACCCACCTGGACACATTCCTGTGCAACCTGCTCTAGGTGACCCTGCTTTGGCAGGAGGGTTGGACTAGATGATCTCCAGAGGTCTCTTCCAACCCCTATCATTCTGTGATTCTATACAGCCTGTACAGTGGTTTTACTGGATAAGCTGCCAAATTTTGTGACTCATTAATGATTCATAAGCAACAAAACCAACATGGATTTTCTTATTTGTTATGTTCCTACAGCAAGCCATTGTCTTAATGATTAGATGAATAATTTTCAGCCAATTTGCAGATCCAATGGAAATGGAGATGTGAACAGCAAATTAGGCATATTGATAATTTTGTTTTTCTTAATCCTTTGGATTCTTTGTGAACTATCTACGCAGAGTACATTCAAAATTATTGAATTAAATCAGAGTCCTTATATGTAGGATACAAAATTGTAATTATCAGCAAGGCATGTGGGATAACTTAGGGGTATATAAGCCAGCCAGCATTATATAATTCGTGCTACTGGATTTGTGAACCAGAGAATGAAAGCACAGTAATAGCTAATAGGCCTCAAAGGAAATTTAGACCTTATGAAGTAAATAATTAGATTTTCTTTAATAAGATAAGATTGATAGATAAAAGTAATTGTATAGATATACTACTTTTTATAAACTTTCCATTTAGCATCATATCATATTGCAGTTACAAAAATCAACATTATGAAATAGCAGTAAAATACATGTTAAATGATATACCAATTGGCAAAAAGTAGCAATCGGAGAAACCAAATAGAGGGTTTACACAGGAGTTCCAGAAATGAGCATATTAGGCCTGATGTTATTCAGGATTTTAATTAATGACCTGGAAATAAACATACACTTCCTACATAGCTGTACAAACTAAGTTCATAAAAAAAGCATTCTGTGGCAAAAGATGGACTAGTCTCATTCTCAGATTTATAAGTAGGAGTGATAAAACTAGAAAGTTTTGTTTTGCTTCTGCATAGTAGGATACTGTAGACACTACAGATGCTGACATGCAAAAAAGTGCCTTAAATGTTATCAGTGGAAGAGTGATGTGCCTTACACTCAGTAACTGAAAGAATTCTGTCTATTCAGAAATATTGAGTGACTTGATTCTGGTCCTTCACAGAGAGTAAAACACTGGCTATTATGGCCTTTTAACTCCAGTGGAAAAAAGGTAGAATTGAAACAAAGATTCACATTAAAGCCAGACAAACACAAATTTTAAATAAAGTATGTAACTGGGACAAAATTGGACTCGTTCTCTCTTCAGGTACTCCTGTCAAGACAAGATAATTTTTAAGAGGATACGCTTTAGTGAAACACAAATTAGGCTGCAGTCAGTTACAAACTGATTGAGCTAAATATAACTATGACTAAGAAATTTGTGAAGATGAAGTGATATTCCCTTCTAAGGGAGAAGCCGGGTAGACCTGGTGCTTAGGGACGTGGTTTAGTGATGGTTTTTGTCAGTGTTAGGTTGATGGTTGGACTTGATGATCTGAAAGGTCCCTTCCAACCTAGACAATTCTATGATTCTAGTTTCATGTTCTTTGGGTACACGAGAGAAAGATGAACAAGATAATTGTCTTGTTTGCAAGAGCAACTACTGAAAAATTATATATCTGAATATGTGTGTAAAACTATTGGTCAAATAATTACTCATGATTGAAGGCACAACAGTTATGGGAATGTGGAAGCAGTGGCTCATTAAACAGTGTCAAGTGTTTGCAGTGAATGATTAGATCATTTCTTGTACTGATGGAGTTCTCTTGGTCACTGTAGACAGTATGTTAATGTACAGATAGTTGCACCAACCCAGGTCTGCCAGCCCACTGTGCAGCCAGCTTCCTGCATTTTCTACTTCATCTTTTTTCCTCTTGCCTCTTGACCTCATTCATTTTTTCTGATCTTTTCTCTCCTCTTGCTTATATTGATCTTTGTAGGAAGCAACATTTAGAGCAGAGTGGAATCCTTACCTGAACATGTCACATAAAACACTGACTACATCAGCTCTATTTGCCCTTTTTCCACTGTATAAACTAATTCCATTCTTGTTTTATGTTGTCATTCTTCCAAAGAGTGAAGTATGATGTTGTGTTAGCTGAGAACAGCTGCCAAAGTGAAAAACTTCTTCCCTAATGGATTTTTTTAAAGCATGTTCAATGATAGAGATCTGGTTTACCATGCATGCTCAACTGTCTTGATGTTCCGATGTAGAAGTGCCTTGGTTGGCAAGGGCTCCATATCATGTGCCTGGGGAGACACAGACCGCTGCACTGTCCCACAGTCAATGCTGTGGCTCCATACAGTACCGGCTATATGCATTTGCAGGGAAGAATAAGAGAGTGTATCTTGTTCAGTTCTTCCTAGGTGGCAAGAAATCTGTTGTGGATTTCATGCTCAATAAAAAAAAAAAGACAGGAAAGCACAAGATTTCTATGTATTGCAATAGTTCTGACAGCTGTCCTCTGTTTAATTAGGGCCATCCTTGTTACATGGTGCTGTTTTAAATGTGATCTGGCTTAAGTTAAGAAAATTCTCCATATTTACATAAAACACGATAACGTTACCAGTAAAATGTTTACAACACAGACTGAAACAAGCAAAAATGACATTTAATTTAATAATTAGAACCAAATAGCAGCTTGCTTCTAGGACTGGATTTGAAGAAAGTTTGAATTTCTCCCTCAGGCTCAGGCACTGCCCAAAACTTAAATTGAACCTTTTCTGTGTTGTTATGCAAAGTTAATTTAACTCATTCTTCCCAATGCTCCATATTTCCGCTTCTGTACTTCCTGGTTTAGCCACATTTAAATTCTGTTGCTTCTGTGATATGATGCCTATACTTGCCTAGGAGCTTCTTGCAGTGATCCCTTATGCAGAAAACTCCTTATATCATGTTGATGGACTTAGGGCATACCTTCTAAGTAAAGATTAAGGCTCTAATTTTGCTCTACAACACTGTTATCATCCCTTTTATTCTCATGTAATATAGTTCTGAGCTAGCTATTTGTTTAAAGAAGAAGTAACTAGAGGTAAAACATTTTCAATAAAAGTTTCATGTGTGGCTCTAGATCCATCCACCCTCTCATTCCTGCAGCTCTTAGTCAGCACAGTTGAACATGACACTTGTGAACAACACTGAGCATTTATGTTGGTTATTACAATACATTGGCAAGGCTCATTTTATGCTCCTCTAAAATATATGTAGTATTTTCTTCCAAAACACAACTGTATTTGCACGATTACTATGTTTTTCTCAGTAACTTTGTTTTCTAAGTTAAAATAATGAAGTTCTGTTTAGAGACTGTATTTCAAACATGTAAATATAAAATTATTTCTAATTCCTTCCTTCTTATTGAGAAAGATGTGCCTTGTTCTGAGATCACATACTTTATGTCCTATTGCTGTTTGGCTCGGATGCCAACTGTGCTGAGCCCCCTCATTATTAGTATTAAGGACACAGCTACTAAAATCATTCTTCTATCACAAGGCTTAGCATCCTTTTATTTTCTTTCTGTCTTTGACCACCATTAAAGAAGAGGGCTCTGTTGAAGCTTTCTCTGATATGCCTTATATGATTTAGTGGTCTCATGATACTAGCTGTGGTTGTTGCTTCCGCCTTCAGTATTGTCTGCAAATTTTTTTTCATGTTCCTTCCATTGGACTTAGGAAAAAAATCCTCCACATGAAAATCTGTATATTTTTTACTTTATTTTCTTATAAATCGTTCCTTGAAGTATACCTTTTCAGTAAGGACAACCACCCCATCCTCCCTGAAATGGATTAGAGGTATGCATAATGATACTTTCATGATAAAACTCTCATCTATTTATTGTTCTCTGTCATGTTCCACCATTTCAGACAAGAGGGGTGTAATCATACTGGAGTAGCAACATGTCTTCTCTCTTACCTTTTATTGTTTGGTACCTAAAACAATGGAGTTTTGATAACAGCAGTAACTGTAGCTAGCAATTGTACTTTTGCTATGAAAAGTAAACTGATAGCTGCCAAATGTATAGAGAAATGGGAACACCTGCCTTAATGACTTGGAAGTACAAAGTTTTGTCATATAGATTTGTAAGAGCTGTGAACTTTAGAGATGAACATTATCTTTGAAGGATGCCAATTAAGCTAACTTCCTACCTGAGTTATAGAAAGTAAGAGCAAGGGATAACATCAGTGTTCCTATGGGGTGAAAAAAATGAAAACAACATAGTGAGTTTGGTAGGAAACTGACAGTGGTATAAGTCTGTGTGCATGTGTGTGGTATTTAAGACTACAGGGTATAAATATTGTTACATGTTATATACATTACTGTAGAATTAATTTAAGAAAATGGAGTTTGGGATATATAACATACTATATATTTTATGATATATCCATATCTTGTTAGACCTACAATTAACTGGAAGAATAATTTTACCCTCCTCTCCATTTATTTTAATTATGCTGAATCCTTGTCACACTTGCAGAGTCTAAGCAGTAACAGAATAGTAATGAACATTGTATATTTTCCCTCCTCTGTAGAACAGTCCTTCTTTTCAGTGCTTGCATAAAATGGCAACACAGAGTGTGAAAAGAAGAAACTGTGAGTGGCTGAGCTGTCCCTAGTATAAATAGATGGATCCGTATAATGCAGGGTCAGTCTGTCATTTGATCAACTGGCACAGTTACTTTAAAAATGAACAAAAGAAAATAAACACGAAATGAGCATTATAAATTATTAAGGTGCCAACAGATCAAAGACTTGTATTAAATAGAACAAATTTATTTGCTGGTTAATTTATAATGCTGTTAGTGATAGCTGAAATAAGTAAAGGTTCTTGGACAGTATCCACAAGTCAACTGATATTGGAACATAACACATTTTGAGGAGGAGTGGGTTACTGGAGAGATTTATTCACTGTGGCATTATTCTTTCAAGGACCACTGAAAAATATAGCAATTATCTATGAAAATTATGTGTTGCTTTAACTAACAGCAAGCTACTAAATGTCAAAAGGAGGTAGATACTGACCTTTGCATATCTTAACTGTCTGGGTCAGTCTCATTTCCTGCAATCAGTGTGCAATGGAAGCGTGAGTCAGACCCAGATTGCATCTCTCTCTAACAGTTAGCAAAAAGGGAACAAATATCATCTTGCTGACATTTCCTGGACAAGTTTGTGCTCTGCTGGAAAAAATTTACACTTGGGCTGCTTTAAGTCAGTCTAATTTCTTTTAGTTAGAAAGATTTTAGCTACTTATGTTTCCTTCCTGTTCAGCACTGCAACGCTCTTATGTAAAGTAACTGGGAGGGAATGGATGGAACTGGATGCTTCTTGGGTTTTTTTTATAGGGTCTTTACATATTACTGGCTTGAGCTTGAGCCTCTTAGTAATAATTGAAAGTTATGACTGCAGCTGACTGCCTAGTGTTTTATATAGATTCAGTTGATGATTCATAGAATCATAGAAAATATTGCTATAAAGGACCTTGGAAGAGAGCTAGTCCATTCTCCTGTCTGTGGCAGAATCAACAACCTAAACCATTCCTAGTGGCTATTACATGCATAAAACTCTGAAAGTAAGTTGTACAATCTTCCTAATCAATTTACTTTGGAGCCCTTAGTGTTTAGGTTTTCCAGATATTTAAACTTAGGTTTCCCTTCAGTTTGATAATTTTGTTCTTAAACTATGTGGTGAAAATAGGAAGCCTTTCCTATTTGCAGAATCCTTTTACATACATATATATTTCAGGATAGTTACCATGGCTCCTCTCAAGCACTGAGCATTCCTCAACATAACCAAATAGCCCAACTGGACAGGTATCAAAATCAACACTAAAAGTTTTGACTGGTCTCAACATATTCAAAGAACTAATCTGATGGTTCTGGAAATAGAACAGCTTACTCAGTAGCAGGTGTTCTACCTCAAAGTCAGATGAGGCCAGATTTACAGGGTGGTATGGGAATGCTGTCATATGATGGTCACAAGCATTGTGGCTTTTGAGAAGAGCTCAGACTCTAGGATTATCAATCCAGGATTATTTTGCTGAATTTGTTACTGGATACCTCTTTCATTGCAGTTTGATTTAGTTTAATATAAACACTTTGGGCAGAAATGTTTAAGTATTTCTAACATAGCACCATAGTATCTTGATTTTCTTGGACACAGATATTACATGTAGAGTGGAAGCTGAGGGTCTGGCTTTCTGGGGTATGTTGTATGTACCATGGCTACGTTTCACAAGTGACTTACATATATGTAGTCAGTCTGAATGGAGCTGGGCATGTCCAGCTACTGCAGTATTGCTTATGTGTTGATCTGCATAAGAACGATGGCTAGGTGGGCATTTTTTTGGAAGTCTGCAAGCCAAAATGCTGACATGCTAAATAAAGTATGAGAAGAGCCATATTGTGCCAGACTAAAAACTATCCTCTAAAATGTTCTGTTTCCAACAGTGAGCATAAAAGTGTGGCAAGAAAGAAGAGAAGAATGGAGTAATTTGATAGCATTTCCTTAAAGTACGATTCAAAAGTCCAGCACTGAGAAGCTAAAGTACCTCCTGGGCCAAAACCTGGTGTCTTGTATTAATAGTCCTCAGTGGACAAGCTGAGACAACTGTCTGAAGCTTGCTGAAGTCCTTTTTGGTAAAATATATGGCAAGTATGGGGAAAATCTGATATATGTAAGGCTTAACCCCAAGCAGAATATCTGTTACATAAGTGATGAGTAGTAGTTTGCTCTTACATCCGGTCCTGTGTGTCACAGGCAGTTTTCAGCAATGGTTGTGCTTGCAGAGTTCCACCTGATATTTTTCACTTGACCCTCCCCCCCCCAAGTGAATTTTAATCCTAAATACTTGGTATATACGTAGGACTTGGTGTTAGAACCTCATGCTGTATTGCATTTCAAGTGCAATGAGGAAAAACTGTATTTGTGTCAGGACTCAGACAAGAAGTCCGGGGAAAATGTTACAAGAGTGAAAGGGAAGAAACATGTTACTGCCACAGGTGACAAACTTGATTGTTATCACTTTCTGACTCTGAATAGAATTTGCCTCCCATTCTACATCTGTATATGTAATCAGAGTCAAGTTTGTTGTGACTTTAATGTGGAGAATGGTTAAGACATTAGAGCAGTCAGGGGATCAAAGGGCCTACCGTTGATTCTGGATAGTTGACTTCCTCAGTCCAGACACCCAGGCATTCATTTGCAACTTGATGGTGGCTTTCAGTATGAATATAGGCTGAACCTTGCTGCAGGATATTGTATTGAAGTACTTTAACTGTCCTGATGCTGCACCTTCCCACTGCACTTCCCAATTACCATAGAAATGTAATAATTACAGCTATCAGCAAGACTTTTCTCTCACGCTATATCATTCACCTCAGAGCATTTAATAAGCAATCAGTTGAATGAATGAATGAATTAAATCTTATCCGTCTCTGTCAGGTAAAGGATAAAGTACTCATTTAATAGGATAAGCAGGGCCATATCTCTTCTAAAGAGCGAATCTTTTAGCTTACTCCATATTTAAGTGAACATAAACTGTATGCTATATCAGTAGCACTCAGTAAGTCAAATTGGCTGACCGTAAGGGAGAGGCTGACCCTTCTTTTACAAGATTGCTGATATTTCTGTTCTGTTGCATCACTGAAATAAGATCCAGTCAAAGACCGGCATAGGTCATATATTGGCTACTGGTTAAGAACAGTACTGAAGACTGTAAATAAGAATAATGATATCATATCCTTTCCTTCTGTTCCCCTTTTCTTGAACGAACCATGGAAAGAGAAAGAAGGAGCAAAATAAATTTTCATTTGCAATGTATCTTGTGCATGGTGGCTGTTATAAAAGCCAAGCTGTTCTCTCAATGCATATTTAACTGTTGAACCTAATTTTCATGTTTCCTATTAAGTATATGGGTAGTTTCTGTGGAGTCAAGGGTTATCAAAACACTACAACATCATTGGATCTCTGTGGCATGTGTTACACAGAACCAGAAATGAGTGTCTTATGTTTGTGGCCTTAATGACAGCATACCGTAGACATCAGTCATGCAGACTCCTTCAGTGAACCTTTTATGAATCTTGTTGTTTGGGGGCATCACTACATGTAAAAGAAGGAAGGAGTTACCATAACTGGACAAGAAATATGCTTCACATACTAGTGTAAGAGTAAACTGAAAACTATATTTTTTTCAAAAAGATTAAATGAAGAGTGTGGTTTTTGAGCTGAGGAAAAAATAAACTACATTTTCACATTTTTAGTGCAAAATTTAAAACACCTCATGTGAATACTTTCACTGTGTTTTTTATTTATACCCAGTACTCTCATTTTTTGTTGTGATTTGTTAGAAATATTGCCTGAAAGGTCCCATCCTATTTGCCCTAACATCTAGAAAGTGCTTATTGAGGTTTTTTCCAAGATTCTACTGTTCCTGGACAAGTCTTTCTATAATTGATTAAAATAGTTTTTCATTTTATCAAGTAGTCAATTCTATCGGAAGCATACTGATATGGATACTAGAATACCACACTCAAAACATTTTGATTGTCCTGAATGGATTATTCCAGTACAATTTGTAAAGTATGTTAAATTGTATGTATGGGCTCCTGATAAGGCAATTCCTTTTCTGGATGCTGTCTCAACTTCTTAAACAGAAAAGAGATAAAAGAAAGCTAAAGTGCTCATACAATTTTGTGACACACATTTTGGAAACATGGCGACAATGTGAGACTTCAAGAATATTTCTAATGCAAGAAAGTAAGCAAATCAGCTGGGCATCATGAAAATAATGGATAAATGAATTGGGGAGAATGTTTTGTGACTGGCATATTTCATCCACTCAGACATGCCTCACTGAATAAGACAAGTTCCTGCAAGTACCACATTAAATGTAATCTGTTTTTCAGCTATTTATAGCTAGACAAAAAGTACAGATTCAGGTGTAGACCATTTTTTGGCCTTGTCCCAAACTTCTGTGAAGGTGGTTAGCAGATGAAAGGATTAAAAGTTCATTGAGCAATTAGTAAAACAGTTTCATCATTAAAAAAATAAATAAATCATATAACATCATTTAAACCAAGCCACAAAATAATTTGGATGGTGAAATAGTACACCTGGAGCTTGGATGAATGGCTACACCAAAGATACACACACTTTACATTTCAGCAGTAACAAAGAACCTGTAATATCTTGATTCTTCATTTACTACGTTATCTCAAGATAAGTAGAATCTGAGCTTTGATGTAAACATAGACTCTGTTTTTTCCACTGTGGTATATTATCTATATACTATCAGTACCCTAAGTATTTCATGCAGAACTATACAGTGGCTACTTCCTGTGCTTTTTTTCTTTAGGTATTGCAGTTCTCATAGCCTTGTATTTGGGCAATGGTCTGATAGGACATGTATTGCTGATGTCACCACCAGTGTATCCATTTATTCAATTGCATGATTTAGTATTTTGCATTAGTGATGCCACTATATACAATTTCATTAATGATCCCGGTGAGGAATTTCAGGAGTACAAATTCTCCTCATTTATACTGTGGTAACTTAGAGATCAGTGCTCCCTAAACAGTTACTTGAGGCTTAATCATGGCTTCTCTATTTTGCCTTTTACAGTAACATATTTTCATTACATTGTTGGGGTGGGCAAAGGATATACTTTTTTTTTTTCTGGGATTAGTGAGTGAAAAGGCATCAGTCAGATATCTGAGATTCACTATGCTTCATTAGAAAATGGCAGTCCCAAAATTTAGTCCAAGAAAGCTTGCATATAGTTAAACATGAGATTCAGATATTTTGAGTGGGTAAGCATAATTATAAATCATAAACCAATTGGTCCAAAACCAATTAATTTTTCATATCCCATTTCTTGCCCATAATGCAATGGGAAACGACTTTTTTTTGCATGTGTTTTTGTCTGTTATTTGCAGTTGCACTGAAATTGTTTCAATGAGCTTTTTCTCAAAACACCATCAATAATCATAAATTGACTATCTGCAGCAGAAAAATGTGTTTATGTAATGTGTTGTACTTTTCTTTCTCTAATGAAGTAGGAAATTAAGAGGATAAATTCTGCCCCACAATCTAACTTAGGAGAGTAAAAAATGATACTTGGTACTTCAAAAGAGGAGCTGAGCTGTCTTCCTGCATTAGTTTCAAGATCGCTCCTTGAAGCACTTATGGCTGATTGAGCGAAGAGAGACAATCAGTTTCAGCAAGGGCATGAATTACAAATTAGTGCTCATAAACTGGTATTATTGTATTACCAAAGCTTACTAACCTTTAGTGAACTTTATAACCTGAAATGTCTCGAATGAAGTCTTATATAAAATTTAACTAGTTTTCTATATCTAAAGTTTACTTTAAAAATGTGAATACGTGTTCTTTTTCATAAACCCCTTCATTCTTTCATCAAATGTGCTTGCTTTAAATTCATTGTTTTTTCCACTGCATAAGCTAGGTGGATCTGAATGCTTACAGGGAGAATCTAAAGCATTTGGTTGTTATTTGTGTGGAGACAGATGATTTGCACATACAAAAAATTAAAGAAACTTACAAATTTTAAAGTGATTGTCGTGGTTTGGCCTCAGACGGCAACAAAGAACCACGTGCCGCTCGCTCGGGTCTTCCCAATAAGGGAAGGATCAGAAGAAAAAGGCAAAACTCTTGGGTTGAGACAAAGGCAGTTTAACAGAACAGCAGAGGGAACATGAAAAACAGCAACAATAACATGGATAGAGGAATATACAAACACGATTACGGAACTGTCGCTCACCGACCGGACCCGGGACGCCCCAGCCCGCTCCCAAGAAGCGACTTCCTGCCCCACCCCCCCCACACCCACCCCCCCATCAGCTCAGGATGGGCATGGCTCACATGGCATGGAATACCTGTGTCTTGGGGAGAATTAACCCTATCCCCGCTGGAACCAGGACATTATCCACCCCTTATTCCATACCATTTTTGCCATGCCCAGATCTTACAGGTTCCAATGAATTGCCACCACTTTCCCCTGTCATATATATATATATGCACATATAGATTCATGCAGATATAATGCCCTTAGTTTATGGGCCATCCCTCCAAAGTGTCTGGCGAGTTCATTCAATACACGGCTTTGGTGTGTGGTGCTGGCCTGTTGCATGCTGTATTTTTGGAGCTTGTGACTGCTGTACCCGGCGTGGCTCATGCCCACAGTCCATGGGCTGAAGATGTAGATCTTGAGGAAGTTGCTGGGCCCCAGCTGCTGAGGTCAGTTCTGATCCCATCACCGCTGTGCTTTACTCAATTTTTCATCAAAGTCCATCTGTCCTTAATTTGGGTGATTCTTACTGCAGTACAGCTGATAGCAATTATAGTAACGAGGACATACAGTGACAGGGTTACATAGCAATCAACAACACACAATTTGATTCATTGGCTATTCTCACCCAAAACCAGAACCCCATGAGGTACACATCGGACTTCCCCATCCTTCCGCATTACCCACCAAGCGCACCCAGGTCCTTGGGCAAAAGCAATCCCACGGATGGGTTTGCCTTTGCCTGAGGCAGGACTAACCCAGACTGTCTTCCCCAACATATTCTTCATGTGCACTACGGGGACTTTATCCCCTTCTACGGTATGTGCAAGTTTTGATTGGGCAGGGCCAGCCCGATTGGTAGATCCCCTGGTATTAACTAGCCAGGTAGCCTTTGCTAAATGTGCATCCCAATGTTTTAAGGTCCCACCACCCATTGCTCTCAGTGTAGTTTTTAACAGTCCATTGTACCGTTCTATCTTCCCAGAGGCTGGTGCGTGATAGGGGATGTGATATACCCACTCAATACCATGCTCTTTGGCCCAGGTGTCTATGACGCTGTTTTGGAAATGAGTCCCGTTGTCCGACTCAATTCTCTCTGGGGTACCATGTCGCCACAGGACTTGCTTTTCAAGGCCCAGGATAGTATTCTGGGCAGTGGCATGGGGCACAGGGTATGTTTCCAGCCAGCCAGTGGTTGCTTCCACCATTGTGAGCACATGACGCTTGCCTTGACGGGTTCATGGCAGTGTGATATAATCAATCTGCCAGGCCTCCCCATATTTATATTTCAACCATCGTCCTCCATACCAAAGAGGCTTCAAACGCTTGGCTTGCTTGATTGCAGCGCATGTCTCACATTCATGGATGACCTGTGCAATAGTGTCCATGGTCAAGTCCACCCCTCGGTCACAAGCCCATCTATATGTCGCATCTCTTCCTTGGTGGCCTGAGGTCTCATGGGCCCACCGAGCTATGAATAGTTCACCCTTATGTTGCCAGTCCAGATCCACCTGAGCCACTTCAATCCTGGCAGCCCGATCCACCTGCTGGTTGTTCTGATGTTCCTCCGTGGCCCGATTCTTCGGTACGTGGGCATCTACGTGGCGTACTTTCACAACCAGATTCTCTATCCGGGCAGCAATATCTTGCCATCGTTCAGCAGCCCAGATGGGTTTGCCTCTGTGCTGCCAGTTGCCCTGCTTCCACTGCTGTAGCCACCCCCACAGAGCATTTGCCACCATCCATGAGTCAGTGTAGAGATAAAGTACTGGCCATTTTTCTTGCTCGGCAATGTCCAAAGCCAGCTGGATGGCTTTCACCTCTGCAAACTGGCTCGATTCACCTTGTCCTTCACTGGCTTCTGCAACTTGTTGTGTAGGACTCCACACAGCAGCCTTCCACTTTCGATGCTTTCCCACAATCCGGCAGGACCCATCAGTGAACAGGGCATATTGCTTCTCATTTTCTGGCAGTTTATTATATGGTGGGGCCTCTTCCGCACGCGTCACCTCCTCCTCTGGTGACATTCCAAAATCCTTG
This sequence comes from Fratercula arctica, assembly GCA_947846985.1. Taxonomy (NCBI): domain Eukaryota; kingdom Metazoa; phylum Chordata; class Aves; order Charadriiformes; family Alcidae; genus Fratercula; species Fratercula arctica. Next base: position 12,414,118 of record CANTUZ010000025.1, on the reverse strand, counting down.
CCTTCTGGCCAGTCCATGATCACTTCCAGAATTCCTGGGCGACTGGGGTTTCCCATTCGAGTTCGCTGTGTGATCAGTGCAATCCACTTACTCCAGGTAGCATCAGTTGCATGATGTGCGGTGGGGACCCTTTCTTTGAACATCCAACCCAGCACCGGCAGTCGAGGTGCTAAGAGGGGCTGCGCTTCTGTACCAACCACCTCCGAAGCAGCTCGAACCCCTTCATATGCTGCCAAGATCTCCTTTTCTGTTGGAGTATAGCGGGCTTTGGATCCTCTATATCCCCGACTCCAAAACCCTAGGGGTCGACCTCGGGTCTCCCCTGGTGCTTTCTGCCAGAGGCTCCAGGTAGGGCCATTCTCCCCGGCTGCGGTGTAGAGCACATTTTTAACATCTTGTCCTGCCCGGACTGGCCCCAGGGCCACTGCATGGACTATTTCCTGTTTGATTTGTTCAAAAGCTTGTCGTTGCTCAGGACCCCCCATTTAAAATCATTCTTCTTCCGGGTTACTTGATACAGAGGGCTTACAATCAGACTGTAATCTGGGATATGCATCCTCCAAAAACCCACAATGCCTAAGAAAGCTTGTGTTTCCTTTTTACTAGTTGGTGGAGACATAGCTGCTATTTTGTTGATCACATCCATTGGGATTTGGCGGCGTCCATCTTGCCATTTTATTCCCAAAAACTGGATCTCCTGTGCAGGTCCCTTGACCTTACTTTCTTTGATGGCAAAACCAGCTTTCAGAAGGATTCGGACTATTTTATCCCCTTTCTCAAAAACTTCTTCTGCTGTGTTTCCCCATACAATGATGTCATCAGTGTATTGCAGATGTTCTGGGGCTTCACCCTGTTCCAGTGCAGTCTGGATCAGTCCATGGCAAATGGTGGGGCTGTGTTTCCACCCCTGGGGCAGTCGATTCCAGGTGTACTGGATGCCCCTCCAAGTGAAAGCAAACTGTGGCCTGCACTCTGCTGCCAAAGGGATTGAGAAGAATGCATTCGCTATATCAATCGTGGCATACCACTTGGCTGCCTTGGACTCCAGTTCATACTGCAGTTCTAGCATGTCCGGCACAGCAGCGCTCAGCGGTGGCGTGACTTCATTCAGGCCACGATAGTCTACAGTTAGCCTCCACTCTCCATTGGATTTTTGCACCGGCCATATGGGACTTTTAAAGGGTGAGCGAGTCTTGCTGATCACTCCTTGAACCTCTAGTTGGCGAATCATCTTATGGATGGGAATCAGAGAGTCTCAGTTAGTGCGATATTGCCGCCGATGCACCGTTGTGGTAGTAATCAGCACCTGCTGTTCTTCGACCCTCAACAACCCCACAACAGAAGAGTCCTCCGAGAGACCAGGCAAGGGAGACAACTGTTTAACTTCCTCCGTCTCCAAGGCAGCTATGCCAAAGGCCCACCGATACCTTTTTGGGTCCTTAAAATACCCTCTCCTGAGGTAATCTATACCAAGGATGCATGGAGCATCTGGGCCAGTCACAATGGGATGCTTTTGCCACTCATTCCCAGTTAGGCTCACTTCAGCCTCCAATACAGGCAACTCTTGGGATCCCCCTGTCACCCCAGAAATACAAATGGGTTCTGTCCCTCTATAGCTTGATGGTATCAGAGTACACTGTGCTCCTGTGTCCACTAGGGCCTTATACTCCTGTGGGTCTGATGTGCCAGGCCATCGAATCCACACTGTCCAATAAACCCGGTTGTCCCTTTCCTCCACCTGGCTGGAGGCAGGGCCCCTCTAATACTGGTCATGGTATCCGGTACTCACTTCTTGCAGAAATGACTTGGAAGTTCCTTCAAGAGGATCAGAAGCAAGATCAGGCCTTATGCTCTGTCTGGGGAACTGCCCACTGGAAACTGGGGCGGCACTTTTCCTGGAGGGATCCCCTTTTGTGGTTGTCCTTCCTTGCAACTCCTGTACCCGTGTCCGCAGGATCCAAGTAGGTTGTCCATCCCATTTCCTCATGTCCTCTCCATGGTCACGCAGGTAGACCCAAAGGGTGCCTCGTGGTGTGTACCCTCTGTACTCTCTCTCTTGAGTGGGGAAATGCCTGCTCCTAATAGCTGAGATGCTGGCCCGTACAGGTGGGGAGTTGTCCATATTCTCTTCAAGTTGCTGGACCTTCCGGGACAGTTTCTCCACAGCTGAGACAAGGGGGGAAGAGAGGCTTTCTTCATATCGCTGGAGCCGGCCAGCCACCTCATCCACCGTTGGTCCCTCTTCACCTTTCCATTCCATTACTGCCAGTGAGTTGGCATACGACGATGGTGCACTCTGTACAAACTTCCGCCACATGGGCCTTGTGCAGTGCACCTCATCAGGGTCCGTGGGCAAGTCTGTGTTGTCCAAGTCATAATAAATCATCTCCCGCACGGCTAATTCTCTCAGGTACTGGCTACCTCTTTCCATGGTGGTCCACTTGCTTGGTTGACATACAACATCTTCACTGAAGGGGTACCTCTCCCTCAGGCCTGACAGGAGTCATTTCCAGAGGCTGAGGGCTTGGGTCTTCTTTCCAATTGCCTTGTCAATGCCGCCTTCCCTAGACAGGGATCCCAACTGCCTGGCTTCCCTACCCTCTAATTCCAGGCTACTGGCCCCGTTATCCCAACACCGAAGTAGCCAGGTGACAATGTGCTCGCCTGAAAGTCGGCTAAAATCTTTTCGCATATCCTGCAGCTCACTCAAGGATAGGGATCGGGTAATTATCTCTGGTTCTGCCTCTTCCTCCTGTCCTCGTGATGGCCCTGGTTCATCCCTTACTAAGCGAACTGATTTCTTTCTGTACTTCTTCTTTTGCATGGGGGCAACGGATACTGGCACGGGTTGGTTCCCTGGTTCAGCAGCAGTCGCTGCCACCGGGGTTGGAGTAGCCGCAGTCCCTGTCGCAGGGGTTGCGGTAGCCGCAGTGCCTGTCGCAGGGGCTGCAGTAGTTGCAGTGTCTGTCGGTCTGGTCTCTGTCTCTTTCTCCTGAGGTGCTGTGTAACACCGAGGAATGTCTGGTAGATACTGGCCAGGGCCCAGCACAGTGCAGTGAGTTGTGCCTCTCTAGAATAGCCACAGCATTTTCCCCTTCAGATATTCTACTCCTCTGTCAGGGTCCTGTAATTGTTCAGGGGTGAAGTCCCAGACCACTGGAGGTGAGAAGTTCTCTAGGTACCTGCCCATGTTCTCCCACATGCCATGCCACCCCTGACTGTCCAGCCTCGGGGCAGATCTCTGGGTGGTAGTCTTAAATAGTCGTTTAACCCTAAACAAGACCTGGACCATATTCAGCAGACATAACACTAGGAACATGCTGGTCTGAGCATTCCAAGGATATTCAAAATTCTCAAAAGCTGTCATACCTGACCCGAAGGAGAAAAGGGAGGCAAAAGAGCTGGGGAAAGTGTCCCCCCCTGTTTCCCCCATAGACTGGGTGCAATTATTAATTAAATTCTGAGAGGTGGTGCCCAATGAATGGACAGGACAGCACTACCCCATAAACGCCCCAAAATAACCGTCTAACAAGTGACATTATCATATCATAAGCCGATATTGCACAGGACAGCAAAATGATAATCCTCTTCCCTCTCCCAGAAGTAACAAATATCATCACAGGGAGTGCATAAGACACATAGGAATTTACATAACACGGCCATGAGAACAAACCAAGCAACATGGTGACCAGCAACTATTTACCTAATACAATAAACACATACAACAGATTCATTTTTTCAAGCTCTAGTTGGATTCAGTCGTTATCTCAACCCTTCGAGCCCCACGTTGGGCGCCAAAAAGGACTGTCGTGGCTTGGCCTCAGATGGCAACAAAGAACCACATGCCCCTCGCTCGGGTCTTCCCAATAAGGGAAGGATCAGAAGAAAAAGGCAAAACTCTTGGGTTGAGACAAAGGCAGTTTAACAGAACAGCAAAGGGAACAAGAAAAACAGCAACAATAGCATGGATAGAGGAATATACAAACGCAATTACGGAACCACCGCTCCCCACCGCTCACCAACCCGACCCGGGATGCCCCAGCCCGCTCCCAAGCAGCGACTTCCTGCCCCCTCCCCCGGCAGCTCAGGGTGGGCATGGCTCACGTGGCATGGAATACCTGTGTCTTGGGGACAATTAACCGTATCCCTGCCGGAACCAGGACAGTGATGTTTTTTTTTGTTTGTTTATTTGTTTTTGTTTTGTTTTGGGGCTATACAGCACCAAACCACATCCTGTAGTACAACATATCTTTTCCGTTTTTATTTTTATTGTGCAGTACCATTTCAGGTTAATAAAACAAACAAGGGAGAATATTCTTATTCTCTATTCCCCACATTTTATTATTTTTATTTCAATATAACATACTATACATTGTTGCTCAGTGATTTTTTGTTTCCCTTTTCTTTTTTAAATCCCTCCCCCGTTTTCCTTTTGCTCAGGAGTCTGTTATGCTGAGGGTGACAGAAAACAGAGCTTATGTTTGAGGATCTGTGATAAACTAGATAGTCTGCAGTTTTTTCCCACCACGGTGGGTACTACAGTATGCCAATCATGCAGGAATCATTGATTCTTTCAAGGATATTTTGTTGTTGTTGTTTCACTGCTATTCATGTCACAAATGGCTTCTGCCTCACTTTGGCAAAGTGATATTTCCTGGTTTTGGGCTCTGAGAAGCATGATGTTTTGAATACTATGATAATGTTTATGCATGATTTTTCCCCTGATCAACTCATCTAAGTAATACTGTCAAAAGAGAACCTCATTTTTACTCTAGATGTTCTTTAAGTGGTCATCCAATACTGCATTTGTCCAGTCTCACATTGAATGTTCACTGCAGGTAGTCCATCATGTCTTGTCAGTTTTAATTATCGATTACAAATTTTGAACAACACAAACTCACTTTTATCATGGCAGTTAAGTTTTGCTGTGATCTCCACTAACATTTAAAATCTGAAATTCTTATTTCCCTCATTTGTGAAGAAGCAAGCTGGAGATAAAGTACTATGAAATATAATGTTAGCCATCAGCTAAAATGTTGTCTCTCAAATGACTTCCTGGTTTTGAAACAGTTGATTCAAGGACAGGAAATACAATCTGACCATTTTGTATTTTATGGGAAAGCTATTATTTTTTGCTTTTTTAAAGAAACAGCTAATATATAAATAACGGATTAAGATTGAAGTGCTGCTTAAACATTGACTTAAATAAATTATGGAAGATTCCAACACCACCTGCCTTTATAGAGGTTAAACATTCTCAAAAAGACATGTTAAGCAAGGCTCTCCTTTGTACCAAAATACAGTTTCAAAACAATAAAAATAAAACCTTTTTCACGACAAGAAATATTGAAGATAAAACTGCAGCATCAATATAATCTCATACTTAAAGTATTTGGAACAAAATAATATTATAGTACTTTTGTTTCTTACTACAGACACTGCAAAGGCTTATTTATTTATTTAGTGAAATACAATGTGAAGACAGTGGTACAAATTGTTTGATGTACTGTTTTCTATTTATCTGCTCTAACAAAATGAATTTCAATATGGTTACATTGGTGAGCTATCCAGAGCTCTCTAATTTTAGAGTAAAGCAAAGCATAAAACAAACCTTATGGACCTTTAATTGAACAGACTTCATATTATGTTTAACTGTTGCACTGCAGTTGCTCAAGTTAAGCCATGGGACTAGTAACGCTTCATAAAAATATGCTGGATATTATGTATTTTGAGTCTTCAGTTACTATAATGGATATGAAAGGCATGCTAAAGCTGGATACCAGCACGGCTTTTTGGTTAGCTCTCATATATAATATACATGTGAGTAATAATCTCTGATAAATGCACAAGTATGATTTTGGATCTCCTGTCCCTCAGTCCTTAGGTATTGCTCCCACTATATGCCTGTGATTCTACAAGCTGGTAACAAGGGTAAATATGCTGAATGGGCATATTAACTGAATAAGGAGTGCAGAACTGTGTTGCCTTCTTATTTACCTTTTAGAGGCCAAATTTTACACTTGGGAATTACATGCTGTTTAATTTTAATATTTGCAGTCTCAGTGGCTGTCCACATCAAGGTTCCAGCTCTGCTTGCTGCAGAATATCACACTGATTGCAGTGCATTAGATCTCAGTTCCAAACTGAAATCAGTCAGATGAATATACACACAGATGCATTGACATCCAAGTACGGATGTGTCCCCTTCTCTCAATTTCAAAATAGCAGAAAGACCCCTTGAAAAAAGTATTTCTTGAAGTTTGTTCTTGAGTGCCGATAAGTAAAAAAACCTCTCCAACATAGACACCAGACACTCAATACCACAAATCCGAGCACTGCTTGTTTGGTCTTTTTGCTTAAGTGCAAGACAGTTTAGGAAAAAAATGGATTATACACATTAAATTCTGCCTTTAAAGCCTTGTCTAATACCTATTCTCAGAGTCCTTATGAGGTTTTGACATTTTAACCTATCAACTTCTGTGTGAAGTACTGAGAAAAAGGGAAAATAACAAAGCAGCAAATAAGGAAAACATTTCAAATCAAAAAGATATTTAACATCCTATTAAATAAATAACTTAGAAATAAAAAGGAATGAAGTTAGAACATACAAGTAAACCATACTATTTGTTTTGTTAGAACAGTTTTACACTACTTTGCTTGTATTCCTTAATCCTATCCATTCTTTCACAAAGCTTCTCCATAAATGTCATTATTTGTGCACGTGATCCAAGTGCTTCCAGTAAATGCTAGTGTGTCTAACTGTTCATTGGATCATTAGGCTTGAATGAGCAATTAAGGTCTTTGATATGAGTTAGTATTCTATAAATAACTTTCCCCACGAAGGTCATTCAACAGATTGTCTCAAGTCCCTTAAGTTCTGTCGCAGAGATTAAAAAAAATTGTTCACACTGGCATCCCATTTGATCCAGCTTTTATCTTGATTATAAGATATGATCCCAAACTAAATAAAAGTATTTCATGTGCCAGCAATGAGTAAAAAAACCTTCAAAGACTTTCCCTGCTCTCTTTACAAACAAGCAGATGTCTGCACTATTTCCTTGCATTTACTCTTCAAGAACATTACCGAATATTCTTGACATAAGAGCCTTTAGTTCAACTGCATTGATAAAATAGTTCCTTAATCTATGGCATTACTAACATTGGAAGAAAGTGAGCTGAAATGTTTTTCCTTCTTGTTTTCTGTCCTCTCTTTGTGGCTCCCCTTCCATTCAGGGCCACAAACATTTGCCTTCCGTTGTGCTTCCAATTTAAGGATGCATATGTGTTATATCCATTTTCTTCTATTCTTTCCTTCAGTTTGCAATCACTGTTAAACTCCTTCTGTTAAAAGAAGAAAATAAATGCACAAATTCAGAATAAACATAATCTCTCAGAGTTGCAGCATACTGAAGGTAAATAATTTCTAAAAATGTTTTGGAAATTTGAGTGTTCTGTATGTGATGCCCTTTTAGGATCCTACAGCGTGTTTTAAAGAAAAGTTTAACTGTGGCCATAGCATTTAAAGCAACATCAGTTAGACTGCAAAAAGTGAAAACAACAAAAGACATAATCAGTTATTCAGTGCATAATTATTGCAGAAAAATGATATAATTCACTCACAGTCAAAATGAAACTTCCCTATGTTGGAATATGGCAACAATATTAAATCAAATTCTTAGTCATAAATTCAAAGTATGAGGTAACAATCTTGGAATCATTCATCATATTTCAGTTCTAACAAATAGAACCCTTAAATATCTGGAACCAGATTATTGATACCATATGTTAAACAAATATGCATGGCATAGGCCTACTTCTTATTTAAAGTAAGATCATTTACACCACACTGGCCATGAAAAAGGGCTTAAAGGGCTTTTTTGGATGGGTGCAAATCACTGTTATGCTGCTGTTACAATGGATGTGAGGCCTTCACATTTGCTGACCTGAAGAGGGGCTTAGCCTAAAAAAGAATAAGTAAAGTAAACTTGAAAGCAATTTTATGTAGGGTACCAGGGATGAAGGTTTTCTATTTTAAAAGGAGAAACTGTTGTCAATTTTTTAGAAAGTATAAAAAAATATAAGCATGTGGAAGCATATGGGGGAAGGCTATTTTTTTTCTATAATGTTAAATGCACTGTGATGCAGATCATCTTCTCTATAATGAAGCCAAGAATGCTTTGTTTTCACAAACAAGTAATTCCTACATATAAAAAAACCAGTTTGATCAAGTTACTTATATTCCATTTAGAAAGCTTTTGAAAGTAGGACATTTACAACATACTTAAATAACAGCCAAAAATTAGCATTTTGTTGTTTCTGCTTTTCTGAAAACAAGATGTTATTTCACAGCTCGGGCAAAAGCATCACAGAGTATGATATACTAACTACATGTAGTATTTTTAATGTGTCTATGAACAAGATGAGAAATATGTCTGAATAATAAAAGAATTTTCATGATACAGATAAGAATTTCAGGGATGTTTTATCTTTTATTATGATCAAAATCCTTAGATATTCAGCTAATAAAGATATAAAGTATCCACATTAATCAAATGAAGAATAAGAATATTTTAAAGAATATATTTTCCATTCCTATTAATTTAAATTAGAATTTTTAAACTAGTTATTGTTCAATACTTTGATACAGTAAGAATTTTCAGGTCTATAATCAACGTTTTACTTAGTTGCTGTGAAGACTACAGAACACGTTTTCCTAACAGAATTGCACATATTCAAATTCAATTTGGCTCACAAAATGCACTTCAAATTTGGGATTAGTAGTTAGTTGAACAATGACTGTTGGGGAAGACACTATCAAGCGAAGGCTCTCTGCAAAATCACCCTTGATACTGCCTGTATTCAAAAAGCTACATACAGATCGTTTAACTTTTACTTGCTGCAGTATGCCACCTCCTGCTTCAAGGTATTAAGAAGGCAGGTGACCATCAATCACAGTTCTAAATTGCAGTAATTTCTCCTATCTGCCAGCACCTTATTTTGTTAAAGTAACCAAATAGTAAGTCTTCCTTTGTTCTCTCATTCAAACTAAAGTCAGTCAAATGGCAACCTATTTGATAAACATAGAAACAGTTTGTCTTGACTTGTTTTCCCAAATGCAGAATTGTACTCAAATACAAACTTTTATCTCTATTCTTAGATAATACGGAGAGAACAGATGATGTGATGTGGTTAAGAAGTCTTATTGGCAGGGGTCTGAGTGTTAGCCCAGGACTGCTTTGCACATTTCAAACAAATATCAGTATAACCCTGAACCAATGTCTATTGTGCACATGCTTAAGAGTGTTTTTACGATTTTTATTGGTTCTGTTTTTCATATCCATCTGCAAGCTGCCACACTGTAGTAATATGAATCTAACTGCAAGTAAGTCTTGGGAGGATGGGAAAAATGACAACAGAAGCATTCTTGAAATCTCTGAAGTATTATGGAATAGGTTTTGATAAGTAATTATGTTGTGATTTTATGATGTGAATATTGAAAAATTATCTCAGCTGGAATTAAAAAAAAAGGCTTTCCTCATTCGTATCCTCCTGTCAACACTCTTTGTAATACACTGTGAATTACTGAATCTTATAGCAGCATTTTCCACTTATGGTACATGAAAGCTGCTTTGCCTTCTTTTGTGTGTGTATAGGGTTGGAATGAACTCTCATCACATCATCCATGGCTAACAACTTCAGTAGGAAAACTTATTTCAGGCTTTCAGATGGATCATCACAAACAACGAAGTTAAACACTGTTCACAGAGACATGTGAATTGACTATGGTGATTTATGTTAACAACTTCACTTATGTTCAGAAGCATACCCACGATCAATGAATGGAGCTTAACTGACAAATGGTAACTTTGTCAGCAACTCAGTATACCCTTATACCTCTCAATGGTGCAGGACTGAGCACTGATCATCCTGTATTTCTGACCAGTGTAATTTTAGAAATTAAAATTCACATTTACAGGAGCTTAAGAAAAATTTCTCTGTTCTGGTCTTTTCTTAATGTGATTCTTTGACACTGTCCAGGAGTTTAGAAGGTCAGAAGTAACCTTATAAACCAGGAGTGACTAACCATAGTGCAGATGAGAGAGGACAGTTCATATAGTTTGTATGAATGGGTGTCCTTGTTTGAGGTAAAACAGAACCAATTTTCTGTTCAGTAATTTTACTTTGTAGCTAAGCCTCCTCTAACTAACTGAACTCTCTGAAACTCTCTGAAATTAAGAGCATATTGTGCAGAAACTGTTCGCTCTCAGAGTGGTAAGACCTATGTTTATAGTTTATGCCAAGGAATGGCATGCAGAGAGGCTCTTGCTTATACTTATTGCTATAACAACCAAGGTCAACTAACTTTCTTATTTGCCCTGTTACAGGGTCGGAAGTGGAAAAGCATAGAGGGGTCACACCTGTGGGGAGGAGTGGACAGGACAGGTGACCCAAAACTGACCAATAGGGTATTCCATCCCATCTGTCCCATGCTCAGTATAAAAGCTGAGGGATCAAAGGAGTCAGCCTCTTTCTTCAGCGGCCGGCGTCCAAGGATGACTCTGTCTGTTCATCTGCCTTTGATCCCGATCCGTGCATTCCTGAATCCAGTTCCCGTCCATTGCTGAGTCCAGTCTGAGACTTTCCCAGTGCCTGCCGGTGATGTGATCATCATCCTGGGAGCTTGATACGGTTTTGTATATATTGTATATATTTCATTATTTTATTGACATTAATTTATTAATATTTTCATTTAAGTAGTTTAGTTTCTTCTAAACTCATACGTCTCTTTCTTTCTCTCCCTCCTCTCCTTGGAGAGGGAGGTGGGGGAGAGCATCTGTCATTCTTCTCAGTGGCCAGTCCGGCCCAAACCTCAACAACAGGGTTTAAGGAAGCATTTCTACGTGGTTTACACCCTTCCCTAAAAAAAAAGAGGGCCAAATGACTTTGGCCCCCTCGAATCTCACTTGATTCTGCTGGTAGTCTCAGACTGGCATTATTTCATCATTTTCAGCAGAGGTGGGCTTAGCTACACTGCCCCGAGGATAAACCCAGCCCCAGTACCTATCTGTGAAGTGCTCTCTTTAAAGCCTATGGATGTTCTAAATACTGAGCAATCTGAAGATTGGCTCATAACCTTTGCAGATGATGAATAAGTTTACATTTATGTGGGCTCAAACTCACTAGAACTGGCAAAAAGCTGCAAAATTACAAACCAAACTAGATGTAATACCAGAACAATATTTGGATAGTTACTGGGTTTTGTTTGGTTTTTTTTTTGTTTCATTTTGTTTTGCTTTTTTACTGAAAGTATCAGTAACCCCAAACTTACACAAATACAAATAGAGTATATATAGACAGTTTTCAAATTATATCCAAATTCTGCTCAGTCAAAGCTTATCTGCCTGCTGATATATAAGTCTGTCTCTCTGTACTGACCATAATCTTATGTATTAATTAATACAATCAACCTAAAACTGGCTACTCTAGAAATCTTCTTGGCAGTCATAGTTTGATAATTTGGTGTGTCTCCTCTATCAGCTGAAGTTTACAAGATTTTAGGTACACTTTATTCCCCCAGAATTACTGATAAATGTGGCTGTACTGCAGAAAAAAACAGGTAAAAATAACCCTAAAGATTACATTTTGTAGGATCCTCTCCATCAGCTGCTACTTAATATGAAACCTGACTGAAGCAGTAAGCATGATAAATCCCCCAGCAGCTGCTTTGGTATGATATAAGCCTAAAAACACCAGGGAGCTTGTGGAGAGAGGGGCTGCTGGTTTACCACAGGATGAAATTTTGATGAACAGCTCATTTCAGCTCTAATTAGTAGTAATACACAGTCAAGTGGGGTTTTCAGTAGGTAGGAGGGAACTGTGCCGACTACTGTAATCCATTTGGTAGGTAAAAAAATACTTACAGAGCCGTAGACTTTTCCTTTCTTGTTCATGGCTAAATAATAGTTGCTCTTAATGGACTTAACTGCCACAACTCCGATTTCTACAGATGTTATCTCCAATATGCCTAAAAATAAAAATTGAGCTATTTAATCACTCCATTAGAAAAGACCAATAAATCTGAAAAATACTAAACTTCTAATATTCAGAACCAACTGACCAACAAACTTTAGCAATGTTCTCCAAATCACTGCAAGAATACACACAAACATTGTTTCAATTAATGTTTCCTTTGCTAACTCTGCATTTTAAATCCCATAAATACCTAAACAGCTCCATTCTCCTTAGCATAGATTTTACTAAAATTTATCAGAAGAGACATCTGAACCACAGCATTAAATTAAATCTATAGCATATGTCAATAGAATGTTAGATTTACCCCAGTCTTCAAAAACAGTGGTAAACTATTCCTTGTAGGACAGTTAGATAAACTAAATCCCTTGGCTGCACTGAGATGATAAAATTCATTTTTGGCAAGTGTGTTGCCATTTTAGGATATAGTAAGACTAACCCGAACAGCCACATTATCTTTGTCTTTCAGATATCAGAAACATTTTACTGTGTTTATTATTAATATGATTAAGTATTTTTTTTCTTTAAAACAAGCTCTTTCTGGGATATTGGATGGCTCAAGGGGCCAGTAATAGGAGACAGAACTTTTCATCTCTATATTTTCTGCCCAAGAGCATACTGACTTGGGAGTAGTAGAAGTTACTACAACTTACATATAGTGACTTTAGAGATCCCTTTTCAGCTATTACTGGAGTAACTGGATGGCTATGTTGTTTGGGCATTGTGTCTTAATACAGGAGAAATATCTTCTAAAATGGTTTATCCAGGTAGTATGCCTGGCTCCAACCTTTCTTCTGATTTTTAAAGTAGTAGTAGCCAGAACAATAGTCCATCTAACTCAGTGGTCATGACAGGTCTACCACTGAGGAAATTACAGGAGGGGCAAAACTGTTGAGAAATTTTAAAGAAAAACAGCCTAGACCAAGCCAACAAATAACGTGACAAATAGATCAGATGGAAAAACATTGATGAGTTGCCAACTGCTTATAAAAAAAAGGAATCTGCAATAATTTCCTCCTAAATCTGTTCTATGCTTTTTGTCTAAGCAGAGAAGTACTGAAAAATCCATATGTTTTTCCATTTACTTAAAAATTCCTTATGGTAACCACACACCAACTGAAGCCAACAGTGTAACTTGGTATTCAGTGCTTTTTCTGGAAATGCTGATTTTCTGTCCCTGAAAACTGAATGCAGTCTGTTCAGACATGTGGACTTTAGTGTGCAGCAAGGTGAGGAGGAAGTTTTTTCACTGATTTTTTTTTTTTTAAATAGCTGCTTTATATACAATGCAAAAGCCATTCTATATGGCAATTGTACTAGTCTATGCAACTCAGGATTAACAGAGGAGTTGAGGGTGTTACTTGTTCTGTGATTAAAAGTAGAGGCTTTGATGGTAGCTGGGCAGTGGCTGTGAATCAAGGATGACAAAGTAATAACTGATTTTTATTGGAAAGCAAAAACTGATGACATAGTTTATGTGCATGGAAAAGACAGAGAACATCAAACTAAGCAATTTAACATGAAAGACCTCCTTTTATTGTCAAGAAAGGAGAGGTGGCTTTTCCTGGATGCATTTTTTAATATATAAATATAGATTTTTTTAATATATAAAAATTACATACATTTTGATATGAAGATATATAAATTCTAGTGCAATTACCAGAGGCTTTGTATTTACTTATCAAGAAGCATTAGGTTGGCCATAACTACAAGGTCTAGAGTCTTTGCATATGAGAAAGACTTCAGTGAGAACTGCAAGATAAACAATAGGTCTAGGATCTAGTAAAGCCCTTCAGAAAATGGGCCATATTAAACCAGAAATAATAATAATAATAATAAAGTTTCTTGTCCAAACCTATAAAGAGCTGAAAGAGGAGGATTATTTTAATATCTTTGTGAGTGCCTCACAATACAAATATCTATATAAAAATGCAAATATAAATGTTGATAGGCACAAATGATCATGTATTATTAAAAAAACATGATTATAAAGCCTTCTGCTATAAGGTTTTTATGGTAAGATTCTTAATTGCAGCGTGAAAAATCAGCATTGCTAAGGATGGAGTTGCACATATAAACTAAAAATACTTCACGTGCTGTGACAGATCTGAATATCCACTGAGTTTCTTACAGTTGTGTGAGAACAATTCTGTGCTAATCACCACTCAGGCTTGAAACCCAATGGACTTGAACAGAGTGAAGACACAGTTATATATAACACTGCAAGTCTGCTACCTGTGAGGGGGTGAGAACAACAGTTCCCAAAATCAGCTCACTCCATCATCAGTGGTATACAACTTAGTAGCAGCAAAGGCCCCTCTGATATCTGGAGCTGCCTAACTACTGCCAAGCAGAAAAAGATATGGCCAGTTAGATGAATGAAAACTCTAAACATAACTTCCAGTAGTTACTTATGTGTAATGTTAGCTTGAGAATTAGCACAAGATGCTTAGGTGGAAATAAGAGAAGCTATAACTTAGGGGACCTCTGTAATCTAGGAAGACCCAGAAAACGTGAGGGAAGAGTCAGTTAAGACCTACAACTTTTAAGGCTAACTTGTCTGCTGTTGCAAAGGAGCCATATATCATTTTCCATATGTAAAATGAAGAGAATTATATTCTCTAACCTCAAGAAAAGTTGTGAGGGCTCCTTAATTAGGTCTTGATAGCCAGCTCATACATACCAGTGTCATGCCATTGATACAAGCAGATCTGTGAGTCCAAACCAGCCAAGGCTTATTATGTTAGTATTACTTTTAAAATGTTGCTCAATTTCACAGCAAAGAAAAGCCAAAGTTGCTTTCTTGATTTCCTGCAAGAGCATTAATATAGAGCAGTGGTCTTTAAAATTTCTCTCCCATGGGTCATCCCCTAAAGTATTTGTGCTCAAAATCAAACACAGTTAAGGAGTGTCTTAAGTTATATAGATGACAAGCTATTAGAGGGTAAGTATGTGGTGTGAACACTGCTACAATGCCCACTTCTTTTTACACGATGACATGGGTTTTTTTGTATTTTCCATGCCAAAAAGTGATGAGAAGAATTTAGTTAATTCTTTCTACAGAAGTCAATTGCTGTAACTGAACTGTGAAACCAGTAAAACTAGGCTGGGTCCATTTCTAACAACAGCAGTAACAAAAAAAAAAAAAAAAAAAGAAAAAGAAGATACTGGCATCACTTGTGCCATTATTAATTTTTTTAATGTTGAAATGGATTAAACTGAGTTATATGTTGTCATATTTTCCTTGTAACAGTAACACCGTGTTAGACCATTTCAATTGAAGTCTGAAGTAAAAAAGGCATTTCAAATACTACTTTGTATGTTTCTTGTATCTGATTTTATACCATTGCTTGGGCTCAGGCATTTCCATGGCTTAAAACTTTTCACTCCAAGAAAATGTGTAAAGTAAATAATTTCCATGGTATAATTTGACTTGTAATTAGGCTTGATAATAAGCACTACAAAAACTTAATATTCTTGGGGGGAAAATTCTCATTGGTAGTTAATTGTTTCTGGTTCCATGCTCTTTAGGAACGTGGAAAGGAAAACATAATAATAAAAAAAAAAGAAAGAAAATTCTGCTGCCTCCATTATGGTTTTAAAACAGATAGCACACTATTATTTTACAGCCATAACTCTGTAAACTTCAACAATTACAACTAATTCACTTTGACCACATCCACTTTAAAAGCATGGTTTTCAATATCCAAACCATTTCCAACTCATTATAAATAGAAACTTTTTAAATATAAACGTGATATGTGCCCTGTAGCTATGCATGTGCTCTCTTTACAGGTCCCAAAGGCTAGAAACATATTTCCAATAGAAACCAAATATATTTAACTTAAATAAACTGTATTTTCATAGTTTATAAAAGTGATCATTATATAAATAAGACAACAGAAAGCAGACTGACTATCTTGCTCCACACAGAGGGACTGTAAAAAATAAAAGTGAAAAATTGCTCTTACATAATTATGTACACTAATTCCAAATATCCTATTTCTTATAAAAATGCTGGTAATATGAAGCAAAAGAAAATTACAAAATATCCTAGAACTTGTGTGAAATTATGTCAAACAGTTTGTTAGGAAACAGACAACTTGACAGAGTATCAGATATATTATCAAGGCAGTACTGCAATGGATCCAAACATACCCTGCAATGAGAACCACTGGATTCTGGGACCAAATTAAACTTCTTTGTGGTATGAGGCAGTGACCTTTTTTCTGTAGCTGTGTCATTTGTGTAATAAGTTCTTCAAAAGCACTTTAAACATTTGCAACCCTAGTTGCAGTCCTCTTAATGTAGAGGAACAGGGCCACCTTGCATCTTCCCCATTCTGAGCCTTCCCCTTTCAGAGATGATCCCATATACGTGGCAATCCACAGGCAGACCCTCCCTCCCTTGCCTTTTCCTCTGTCTGCAGAAATACCACAGATGAAGAGTGAGTTCAGCTGCATGGAATGTGAAGATGACTGAAAGCTTCCAAAACTTTCCAGTTTCCCAAATCGTGACAAGAAGCTGCTGGGCCTGTAACTGGAGAGGGGGGAACTTGGTAATGTTCCTCTAAACGGAGTTTTCAGAACTTGGTTTGGTCACCCTCCAGGGAGCTTCTCTGAAGGGGTTCCTTTGACTGGCATTGGCTTGGATCAAACAAAGTTGGTGATAAGGCATAACATTAAAGATTTGCTAGTTCAAAAAGCTGCTCTTAGTAGGTGGCTTGAAAAAGGGTGGTTTGAGGCAGTAAGAAGATTGGTTGGATGTGGTTTTGAAAGAGAAGAGCGAAGTGCCACTAACTATTTCCATTCTCTTTGTGCAAAGCAAGTTGAAAACATCCCCAAATCAGAACTTATATTGTTATTCCTATCTTTTATTTGTTTTGCATAAGAATTACCGACAACAGAAAGAAGATGGAGTAGAAGATGAAACAAACCTAGGAAACTGAAGATGGGCTAAGCAAGACTTGCCTTTGGAAGCTTTTTCGATGAAGCAAAGTAGTTCCACTAAAATGTAATCTTATGGACTTTGCAATTGTCTTTGGAAGGCAGCTTAAGATACAAATCTCACAACCCACGATGGCACAGTTATAGGCAGAAATCTCAAATAAGAACCAACCTGAACCTGAACCATAACCTGAGCTTTCACTTAAAACTAAAAGTTTGAAGTTAAAATCAGTTCAGTGGTTTTTATTATTATTTAATATTTGCTGAGACCTCCACCCTTCCTGCTCTAAATCAGAAGTGAAAGTACTGAAAGACCACAAAGCAAGCTGCTAATGTGTCATATTTAGATCAACTATAGCCAAAATGTGAATGTCCCATGAGCTTTCCAGTCCAATTCCCACATCTGATGCATTTGGATAAGCCTCAGATAAGTATTCAAACTTGTGGAAGGCTGTGGAAACAGGACCTTAGAAAATATCAGCAAAAGATGCAAAATCTCCATGGTGCATAAAGACCATATAAAAGACTAATTATTAGAGTCCTTTCTCAGACCCACAAGGGGATTAAAGGAAAATAAACCACTTCTCCTTTCCTTATCTACTGCCTTTTTATGACTTTAATTTCAGAGCAGAGCAAGGACCCCTCAACCAACATTCCTCTGTAGACCAAGTAAATGGAAGGGTGGCAGCAATAGGGTATATGGGAAGAGAGAATCTCATTAGTGATGCAATAGCGAGAGCAAAGGAGGAAAAGGGGAAAAGGGGAGAGTACACCACCACAAGTATAAGCTTAAAGTCCTCCAAAGGAGGAGTTTAAGTTTAGCTACAATAATGGCAGGAATCAATTTATGCTAGTATACATCTTTACATGTAACAGAAACAATTAATTCAGGAGCACAGTTACTCTGCATTTTCCCCTCTAGTCAGTAAAGAGAGATGGGCAACTCCAAAGAACAGTTCTGAACACCACCACTCCCTCCATTAAATGTCCAAAGTTAGATGGGTTAAACTTAAGCAAAGGAAATGCAAGAAGTGATTTTGTGGACACATCTATACTGTCGCTTAAGATGAGTTCAGATCTGCCCTCACCTTGTCCATCAGTTTCATCACTTACATGCAAGCATGTAATCAGATTTAGCTGAAGTGCTGGAACTATCTTCCGGGAGGGAAGATAAACACATTTGATTCCTTCACATGGATTTAATTCATGCTGTGGAGATGGGATGGCTACAGGTAGAGCAAACTGTATCTAGCTCTGTTAATGAAAGCTCAGATTTCTTGAGCTCCATGCTTTGAGCCAAGAGAGGAAGAGGTTACAACCAGCTACATGAATGTTGATGGAAACTATAAGGGTCTGAAGATCTTAGAGTGCTTGACCCCAACATTGCAAGATTTGATAACTTGTAGATTATACACAGACAGTGTTAGAATTCATTATCTGAACAGTTTCTGGGATGGAGGAGTTATAACTGATGACTCATACTGACCAAGGAATGGTAGCAATTCACATGCCAAGAGGAAAAAAAAGGAAAACAAAAAAACTCTACCCCCCACCTAGTATATATGGTTAAATGCAAGGTTGTAGTTACCTGATTTGTTAGCTCTTTAGCCAAAGATGGCTTAAGGAGTCTCAGCTCTCCGTTCCCCTAGATACTTTTTCCTTCCTCTGTGCTGAAGTTCACCAACCCTTTAAATGCAACTGTTTGTGGAGCAGCACTATAAACAAAATCATTGGAATGATCTGGCTTGGAAATAACTCTCAACAGAAAAAAAAAAAATCGACCTAAAACCCTAAGGACTAAACAATCCAAGTTTTTGCAGTCATTCCTAGTAGTATGTGTTTCCTAGACCTATTGCTCTCTTTCTGGTCTCTTTCCAATTGGCTAAGTTTTTTGAAGTGGGGTGCCCAAAAATGGACCTATGATCTTCTAAAGTCTGATGGGTACTGACCTGAGCAGAAAGATTACTTCATGTGTTTATAAGGAAACTTGGATCCCAATCCAAATCCTAATTGAAACTTGGCAGTTCATATATGTTTCCATTTAGTAGACAGGACCAGGCACTCAGAATTTCTGCCAAATCTTAATTTTCTAGGTCTTCACAGAAATACACAGGACAGTCAAAAGCTTATAAAAATAGTATAGCTCAGTAAATTTTCTCAGGGGTGTACAGAGCTGCCTATTTCAACCCATATAGAATCCCAAGTTATCTTTCATGTTCATAATCATTATATTCACCTCCAGCATTTTACCATTTGTATAAGTTTCGATGTGAGTAACAGCAAAGTGGAAGAAACTGGATGGTGTTCATAGAATCATAGAATGGTTTAGGTTGGGAAGGACCTTAAATATCATCTAGTTCCAACCTCCCCCTGCAGGGACACCTCCCACTAGACCAGGTTACTCAAAGCCCCATCCAGCCTGGTCTTGAACACCTCTGGGGATGGGGCTGCCACAACTTCCCTGGGCAACCTGTTCCAGTGCCTTACCACTCTCATAGTGAAAAATTTCTTCCTTATATCTAGTCTAAATCTACCCTCTTCCAGTTTGAAGCCATTACCCCTCATCCTATCACTACATGCCCTTGTAAAAAGTCCCTCTCCAGCTTTCTTGTAGGTGCCCTTCACATACTGGAAAGCTGCTGTAAGTTCTCCCCGGAGTCTTCTCTTCTCCAGGCTGAACAACCCCAACTCTCTCAGCCTGTCTTCATAGGAGAGGTGCTCCAGCCCTCTGATCATCTTTGTGGCCTACCTCTGGACCCTCTCCAACAGGTCCGTGTCCTTCTTATGTTGGGGGCTCCAGAGCTGGACGCAGTACTCCAGGTGGAGTCTCAGAAGAGCAGAGTAGAGGGGCAGAATCACCTCCCTCAACCTGCTGTCCACGCTTCTTTTGATGCAGCCCAGGATGTGGTTGGCTTTCTGGGCTGCAAGTGCACATTGCCAGCTCATGTTGAGCTTTTCATCCACCAGTACCCCCAAGTCCTTCTCCTCAGGGCTGCTCTCAAGCTATTCTCCACCCAGCCTGTATTTGTGCATGGGATTGCCCTGATCCAGGTGCAGGACCTTGCACTTGGCCTGGTTGAACTTCATGAGGTTCGCACAGGCCCATCTCTCAAGCCTGTCCAAGTCCCTATCGATGGCATCCTTTCTCTCCAGTGTGTCGACCGCACCACACAGCTTGGTGTCATCCGCAAACTTGCTGAGGGTGCACTCAATCCCAATGTCCATGTCGCCAACAAAGAAGTTAAATAGTACTGGTCCCAGTACCGACCTCTGAGGAACGTCACTCGTCACTGCTCACCACTTGGACATCCAGCCGCTGACCGCAACTCTTTGAGTGCGACCATCTAGCCAGTTCCTTATCCACCGAGTGGTCCATCTGTCAAATCCATATCACTCCAATTTAGAGACAAGGATGCCATGTAGGACAGTGTCAAATGCTTTGCACAAGCCCAGGCAGATGATGTCAGTTGCTCTTACCCTTATCCACCAATGCTGTAACGCTGACTTAGAGGGCCACCAAATTTGTCAGGCATGACTTGCCCTTAGTGAAGCCATGTTGGCTGTTACCAATCACCTCTCTGTTTTCCATGTGCCTTAGCAGAGTTTCCAGGAGGATCTGCTCCATGATCTTGCCAGGCACAGAGGTGAGACTGACTGGCCTGTAGTTCCCTGGGTCTTCCTTTTTTCCCTTTTTGAAAATGGAAGTTATGTTTCCCCTTTTCCAGTCGGTGGGAACTTTACCAGACTGCCACAACTTCTCAAAGTTAAGGCTGTTCCATTTATTGCCCAGCCTAACACACAAGGAATATACAGGCAGTGGCACTGCAGAAGAAAGTCAAACGCATGGTGACTGCCAGGAGAAGTATCTGTCCATCACCTGCAGTCTTGGGAAAGGCAGGTCTTCACTGCTCAGGCAGTCAGCTGCTGCTCAGTCAGAAGCTCCTAGCAGATACAGTACATATACTCACAAATGGGGCACAAATTATAATTAAATGGAGCCAATCACTACTTAGGCACTGACAGGCAGGAGCAGACAGAAGTGAGCCTGGGTGCTAAAGCAGTCAGAGTATGTACAAACAGATGGAAAAGGGTATACCTATGAGACATTTTGAAACTTATTGTACTGGGTTTGCGTGGCAAGGTTTTGTTAGCGGGGCAGCTACAGGGGTGACTTCTGTGAGAAGTTTCCCCTATGTTCGATAGAGCCAATGCCAGCCAGCTCCAAGACGGACTCGCCACTGCCCAAAGCTGAGCCAATCAGAGATGGTGGTAGCACCTCTGTGATAACATATTTAAGAAGGGGGAAAAAAAATCTGCGCAACAGCAGCCGAAGGAGAGAAGTGAGAATGTGTGAGAGAAACAGTTATGCAGACACCAAGGTCAGTGAAGAAGGAGGGGGAGAAGGTGCTCCAGGTGCTGGAGCAGAGATTCCCTTGCAGCCCATGGTGAAGACCATTGTGAGGCATGTTTTCCCCCTGCAGCCCATGGAGGTTAATGGTGGAGCAGATATCCACGTGCAGCCTGTGGAGGACCCTGTGCTGGAGCAGGTGGATGTGCCCAAAGGAAGCTGTGACCCTGTGGAAAGCCTGTGCTGGAGCAGGTGGATGTGCCCAAAGGAAGCTGTGACCCTGTGGAAAGCCTGTGCTGGAGCAGGTTTGCTGACAGGACTTGTGACCCAGTGGGGGACCCATGCTTGACAGGACTTGTGACCCAGTGGGGGACCCATGCTTGACAGGACTTGTGACCCAGTGGGGGACCCATGCTTGACAGGACTTGTGACCCAGTGGGGGACCCATGCTGGAGTAGTTTGTTTCTGAAGGACTGCACCCTGTGGAAATGACACGTGGAAAGGACCCATGCTGGAGCAGTTCGTGAAGAACTGCAGTCTGTGGGAAGGACCCACGTTGGAGAAGTTTGTGCAGGACTGCCTCCTGTGGGAGGGATCCCACACTGGAACAGGGCAAGAGTGTGAGGAGGAAGCAGCAGCAGACACAACGTGTGATGAACTGACTGCAACTCCCATTCCCTGTCCTCCTGCGCCACTCAGGGAGAAGTGGTAGAGAAATTGTGAGTGAAGTTGAGCCCGGGAAGAAGGGAGGGGTGGGGGAAGATGTTTTAAGATTTGGTTTTATTTCTCATTACCCTACTCTGATTTTGATTGGTAATAAATTAAATTAATTTCCCCAAGTCGAGTCTGTTTTTCCTGTGACAGTAATTGCTGAGTGATCTCCCTATCCTTATCTCGACCCATGAGCGTTTCGTCATATTTTTCTCCCCCTGTCCAGTTGAGGAGAGGGAGTGATAGAGCAGCTTGGTGGGCACCTAGTGTCCAGCCAAGGTCAACCCACCACAGTGTACTGCAGATGGCCTCTGCTACTTTTCTCTCAACAATCTTTATCCAAATGACAGGTTTGTTTCCTCCTACTGAGACTGTCTGACACATACTGCAGCTGTTGTTCTAGCTAAGGCTGCTCAGCTGCACATCAAAACGAGACAACAGTTTCATTCAACAGTTATGTTTAATTTTAGGCCTCATTTGTTCTTATGATGGATCTCAACTTGACTCCCTATTGTGCAAGACAACAGGACTGGAAAAACATGGTCTCTCATTTGCTAGTCTCAAATACTTATCTTCTTGTGGAAGGTAGGAGACAGGGGGAAAATCACTGCATAACTGTACCACAAAACTTGGGAATGTGCATTGAACTGCCTGTGGCAGTGTTATGGTTTGAAGAACCCACAACAATTTATTGATGTTTAGACAATTATTCTATCATCCGATGACCCCTCCCCACCCATGAAGGGGAACCGGGAAAAAAACAAGGAAACACGAGGGTTAAAATATAAACAGATTTAATAGAATAAGACTAGATAATTAACATTCATAACACTAAAGAACCAATATTGATCCCGATACCAATATAAAATATACAAGGATTATACTCAGTCAATTATATCAGTAGGAAGCTGTGCACTCCTGGCAGTGGACAGCAAATGTCAGACACCGCAAGTGCTATGGCTTTGGGAGGAAGTGAAGGCCTCAGGGGTCTGGCATGGGGGCAAGAAGTTCTTGGGATCGCAGCCATCAAGGAAGAGAGAGACTCCTCAGCAAACTTTTCTAATTTATATTGAATGTGACATTCATGGTATGAAATAATCCTGTTGGCCAGCTTGGGTCAAGTGCCTGGGTCTTGCTCCTCCTCGTCCCTGCACCTGGCTAGCTTGAAAACACTGAGACCTTGAAACCCGCATACCTTAGCTGGCTATAAAGTAAATATTTTCATGAATTCAGACACTAGAGTCTTCTAAAAGTGCAGTTTTCCCAAGCATTAGAAGAGACCTTACTGAAAAGTAAAATTACTGAAAGAAATTAATTCTGTGTTGCTCAAACCAGGACAGGCAGGTAGGATCCTCTCCTAAATCTGTATGGGCACAATGACCTAGTTTTGGGGCAAAACAGAAAAATCACAAAGTTCTGCAGGCTCCTTTTTAAGGGACCATGGCTAGGTACAGTTCCTAGCAGTATTGTGATACTGCTATGTTTCTCTGGAAACAAAAAAGGATGTTTTAGTGTTTTCCCTGCAAATCAGAAACTTGCAAATACACTAATCCACCACTTCAATTAGTTCTTGGTTCTAATGGTTTATGTCTGTCTTTGCCTCACATAGGAAAAAGGAATCCATGGTATTTTAAAATATGGGTTCCACATGTTTATAATGCAAACTACCCCTGGATAATGATAGCTCTTTTTCACATAATTATCTTAGGTGGCAGCTACTCATCAACACTTTCAGCAGGTTGGTTTTTTTTCTACAATGCCACAAATATTCCTA
This sequence comes from Fratercula arctica, assembly GCA_947846985.1. Lineage (NCBI taxonomy): Eukaryota > Metazoa > Chordata > Aves > Charadriiformes > Alcidae > Fratercula > Fratercula arctica. The sequence goes on along the minus strand of CANTUZ010000025.1, from coordinate 12,390,309 downwards.
ATATTGCTTGGTCACAATAATCACTTTTTTTAAGGAAACTTCGTAACAACTGTGTGGACAGAATTAACATATAAGAAGTGTAGATTAGGGCAGCTGCATGATATGGGTGGTCAGTATTAAGAAAATGACTGCAAACAGTATCTCAGTGTATCTTAAAATTCCTAACAGTTCTTTGTCCCTTGTAGCTTTTTTTTCTCCCCAAATTCTTTTCTTGACTGACCTGGATGTGGTCAAATAAAAGGCAGGTCTCTGATTCTAATGCTCTCATATACATAGTTTGGGTCAATGTTATGTATGATTTAAGATGACCAGCCATGGATTAGCTCATAACCGTGGTGGGTGCTTTGCAAACAAACTACTGTCTAAACTTTTTCAGGCAAAATATTTATTGAAAGAAACAATATTGGCACTTGTTATTGGACAATCTTGGAGTAAATAGAGACAAAGTGAATGGACTAAGAAATTATTTGCAAGTTGTTACTGTATAAGATGTTAAAGCCAATAGTTTAGCAACTGAAAAGAACTAATGACCTCTGATCACCTCTTCATAGCTTTGCCCATTCATTTTTTGTTTTTCTTGACATAAATAATTCTGTGTACTTTAATTAAGCCTAAACTACAGCTAATCAGAGACACCATTCAATAACTGCATGTATTATTCTTGTTATAAACCTATGTGATCAGCTTCTCATTTGTAAAGCTAGATTTGTACTTCATCTTACATATTCTGTATGCTTCCTTCAACATCAAAGGTATGCTGAAACATTAAAGCAAGTAACAAGGTATGTACTCTAGCACACAGATGTAAACTATTGCCTGCTATAGTGCAAGCACCTGATATATGTCTTTGTCATGGTTTGGCCTCAGACGGCAACAAAGAACCACATGTCGCTTGCTCGGGTCTTCCCAATAAGGGAAGGATCAGAAGAAAAAGGCAAAACTCTTGGGTTGAGACAAAGGCAGTTTAACAGAACAGCAAAGGGAACAAGAAAACAACACCATGGACAGAGGAATATACAAACGCGATTACAGAACCTCTGCTCCCCACCGCTCACAAACCAGACCTGGGACATGCGAGCCCACTCCAAACCCAACTGCCTGCCCCCTCCCCTCCTTTTAATCTCAGGGTGGGCGTGGCTCACATGGCATGGAAGACTTAACCCTGTCCCCACCGGAACCAGGACATTATCCACCCCTTGTTCCATACCATTTTTGCCATGCCCAGATCTTACAGTTTTCAGAACATGTGACTGGTGTACCCGCGGAGCTCATGCACACAGTCCATGGGCCGAAGATGTAGATCTTGAGGAAGTTGCTGGGTGTCAGCTCTGATCCCATCACCACTGTGCTTTACTCAATTTTTCATCAAAGTCCATCTGTCCTTAATTTGGGTGATTCTTACTGCAGTACAGCCGATAGCAATTATAGTAACGAGGACATACAGTGACAGTGTTACACACTATTTGATTCATTGGCTATTCTCACCCAAAATCAAGTCCCCATGAGGTACACATCGGACTTCCCCATCCTGCCGCATTACCCACCAAGCGCACCCAGGTCCTTGGGCAAAAGCAATCCCACGGATGGGTTTGCCTTTGCCTGAGGCAGGACTAACCCAGACTGTCTTCCCCAACATATTCTTCATGTGCACTACGGGGACTTTATCCCCTTCTACGGTACGTGGAAGTTTTGATTGGGCAGGGCCAGCCCGATTGGTAGATCCCCTGGTATTAACTAGCCAGGTAGCCTTTGCTAAATGTGCATCCCAATGTTTTAAGGTCCCACCACCCATTGCTCTCAGTGCAGTTTTTAACAGTCCATTGTACCGTTCTATCTTCCCAGAGGCTGGTGCGTGATAGGGGATGTGATATACCCACTCAATGCCATGCTCTTTGGCCCAGGTGTCTATGAGGCTGTTTTGGAAATGAGTCCCGTTGTCCAACTCAGTTCTCTCTGGGGTACCATGTCGCCACAGGACTTGCTTTTCAAGGCCCAGGATAGTATTCCGGGCAGTGGCATGGGGCACAGGGTATGTTTCCAGCCAGCCAGTGGTCGCTTCTACCATTGGGAGCACATAGCGCTTGCCTTGACGGGTTCGTGGCAGTGTGATATAATCAATCTGCCAGGCCTCCCCATATTTATACTTCAGCCATCGTCCTCCATACCAAAGAGGCTTCAAACGCTTGGCTTGCTTGATTGCAGCGCATGTCTCACATTCATGGATGACCTGTGCAATAGTGTCCATGGTCAAGTCCACCCCTCGGTCACGAGCCCATCTATATGTCGCATCTCTTCCTTGATGGCCTGAGGTCTCATGGGCCCACCGAGCTATGAATAGTTCACCCTTATGTTGCCAGTCCAGATCCACCTGAGCCACTTCAATCCTAGCAGCCCGATCCACCTGCTGGTTGTTCTGATGTTCCTCCGTGGCCCGATTCTTCGGTACGTGGGCATCTACGTGGCGTACTTTCACAACCAGATTCTCTATCCGGGCAGCAATATCTTGCCATAGTTCAGCAGCCCAGATGGGTTTGCCTCTGCGCTGCCAGTTGCCCTGCTTCCACTGCTGTAACCACCCCCACAGAGCATTTGCCACCATCCATGAGTCAGTGCAGAGATAAAGTACTGGCCATTTTTCTTGCTCGGTAATGTCCAAAGCCAGCTGAATGGCTTTCACCTCTGCAAACTGGCTCGATTCACCTTGTCCTTCACTGGCTTCTGCAACTTGTCGTGTAGGACTCCACACAGCAGCCTTCCACTTTCGATGCTTTCCCACAATCCGGCAGGACCCATCAGTGAACAGGGCATATTGCTTCTCATTTTCTGGCAGTTTATTATATGGTGGGGCCTCTTCCGCACGCGTCACCTCCTCCTCTGGTGACATTCCAAAATCCTTGCCTTCTGGCCAGTCCATGATCACTTCCAGAATTCCTGGGCGACTGGGGTTTCCCATTCGAGTTCGCTGTGTGATCAGTGCAATCCACTTACTCCAGGTAGCATCAGTTGCGTGATGTGTGGTGGGGACCCTTTCTTTGAACATCCAACCCAGAACCGGCAGTCGAGGTGCTAAGAGGAGCTGCGCTTCTGTACCAACCACCTCCGAAGCAGCTCCAACCCCTTCATATGCTGCCAATATCTCCTTTTCTGTTGGAGTGTAGCGCGCTTCGGATCCTCTGTATCCCTGACTCCAAAACCCTAGGGGTCGACCTCGGGTCTCCCCTGGTGCCTTCTGCCAGAGGCTCCAGGTAGGGCCATTCTCCCCGGCTGCGGTGTAGAGCACATTTTTAACATCTTGTCCTGCCGAGACTGGCCCCAGGGCCACTGCATGGACTATTTCCTCTTTGATTTGTTCAAAAGCTTGTCGTTGCTCAGGACCCCCCATTTAAAATCATTCTTCTTCCAGGTTACTTGATACAGAGGGCTTACAATCAGACTGTAATCTGGGATATGCATCCTCCAAAAACCCACAATGCCTAAGAAAGCTTGTGTTTCCTTTTTACTAGTTGGTGGAGACATAGCTGCTATTTTGTTGATCACATCCATTGGGATTTGGCGGCGTCCATCTTGCCATTTTATTCCTAAGAACTGGATCTCCTGCGCAGGTCCCTTGACCTTACTTCGTTTTATGGCAAAACCAGCTTTCAGAAGGATTCGGACTATTTTATCCCCTTTCTCAAAAACTTCTTCGGCTGTGTTTCCCCATACAATGATGTCATCAATGTATTGCAGATGTTCTGGGGCTTCACCCTGTTCCAGTGCAGTCTGGATCAGTCCATGGCAAATGGTGGGGCTGTGTTTCCACCCCTGGGGCAGTCGATTCCAGGTGTACTGGATGCCCCTCCAGGTGAAAGCAAACTGTGGCCTGCACTCTGCTGCCAAAGGGATTGAGAAGAATGCATTCGCTATATCAATCGTGGCATACCACTTGGCTGCCTTGGACTCCAGTTAATACTGCAGTTCTAGCATGTCCGGCACAGCAGCGCTCAGTGGTGGCGTGACTTCATTCAGGCCACGATAGTCTACAGTTAGCCTCCACTCTCCATTGGATTTTCGCACCGGCCATATAGGACTGTTAAAAGGCGAGCGAGTCTTACTGATCACTCCTTGAACCTCTAGTTGACGAATCAGCTTATGGATGGGAATCAGAGAGTCTCGGTTAGTGCGATATTGCTGCCGATGCACCGTTGTGGTAGCAATAGGCACCTGCTGTTCTTTGACCCTCAACAACCCCACAACAGAAGAGTCCTCTGAGAGACCAGGCAAGGGAGACAACTGTTTAACTTCCTCCGCCTCCAAGGCAGCTATGCCAAAGGCCCACCGATACCTTTTTGGGTCCTTAAAATACCCTCTCCTGAGGTAATCTATACCAAGGATGCATGGAGCCTCTGGGCCAGTCACAATGGGATGCTTTTGCCACTCCTTCCCAGTTAGGCTCACTTCAGCCTCCAGTACAGTCAACTCTTGGGATCCCCCTGTCACCCCAGAAATACAAATGGGTTCTGCCCCTCTATAGCTTGATGGTATCAGAGTGCACTGTGCTCCTGTGCCCACTAGAGCCTTATACTCCTGTGGGTCTGATGTGCCAGGCCATCGAATCCACACTGTCCAATAAACCCGGTTGTCCCTTTCCTCCACCTGGCTGGAGGCAGGGCCCCTCTAATACTGGTCATGGTATCCAGTACTCACTTCTTGCAGAAATGACTTGGAGGTTCCTTCAAGAGGATCAGAAGCAAGATCAGGCCTTATGCTCTGTCTGGGGAACTGCCCACTGGAAACTGGGGTGGCACTTTTCCTGGAGGGATCCCCTTTTGTGGTTGTCCTTCCTTGCAACTCCTGTACCCGTGTCCGCAGGATCCAAGTAGGTTGTCCGTCCCACTTCCTCATGTCTTCTCCATGGTCTCGCAGGTAGAACCACAGGGTGCCTCGTGGTGTGTATCCTTTGTACTCTCTCTCTTGAGTGGGGAAATGCCTGCTCCTAATAGCTGAGATGCTGGCCCGTACAGGTGGGGAGTAGGATATATTCTCTTCAAGGTGCTGGACCTTCCGGGACAGTTTCTCCACAGCTGAGACAAGGGGGGAAGAGAGGCTTTCTTCATATCGCTGGAGCCGGCCAGCCACCTCATCCACCATTGGTCCCTCTTTGCCTTTCCAGTCCATTACTGCCAGTGAGTTGGCATATGACGATGGTGCACTCCGTACAAACTTCCGCCACATGGGCCTTGTGCAGTGCACCTCATCAGGGTCCGTGGGCAAGTCTGTGTTGTCCAAGTCATAATAAATCATCTCCCGCACGGCTAATTCTCTCAGGTACTGGATACCTCTTTCCATGGTGGTCCACTTGCTTGATTGACATACAACATCTTCACTGAAGGGGTACCTCTCCCTCAGGCCTGACAGGAGTCGCTTCCAGAGGCTGAGGGCTTGGGTCTTTTTTCCAATTGCCTTGTCAATGCCACCTTCCGTAGACAGGGATCCCAACTGCCTGGCTTCCCTACCCTCTAATTCCAGGCTACTGGCCCCGTTATCCCAACACCGAAGCAGCCAGGTGACAATGTGCTCGCCTGAAAGTCGGCTAAAATCTTTTCGCATATCCTGCAGCTCACTCAGGGATAGGGATCGGATAATTATCTCTGGTTCTGCCTCTTCCTCCTGTCCTTGTGATGGCCCTGGTTCATCGTCATCTCTTACTAAGCGAACTGATTTCTTTGTGTACTACTTCTTCTGTATGGGGGCAATTAATACTGGCACGGGTTGGTCCCCTGGTTCAGCAGCAGTGGCTGCCACTGGGGTTGGAGTAGCCGCAGTGCCTGTCGCAGGGGTCGGAGTAGCCATAGCGCCTGCTGCAGGGGCTGCAGCAGCCGCAGCACCTGCCACAGGGGCCGCAGCAGCCGCAGTGCCTGCCACAGGGGCCGCAGCAGCCGCAGCGCCTGCCACGGGGGCCGCAGCAGCCGCAGCGCCTGCTGGTCTGGTCTCTGTCTCTTTCTTCTGAGGGTGCTGCATAGCACTGAGCAGTGCCTGGTAGATACTAGCCAGGGCCCAGCACAGTGCGGTGAGTTGTGCCTCTCTAGAATAGCCACAGCATTTTCCCTTCAGATATTCTACTACTCTATCAGGGTCCTGTAATTGTTCAGGGGTGAAGTCCCAGACCATTGGAGGTGAGAAGTTCTCTAAGTACCTGCCCATGTTCTCCCACATGCCATGCCACCCCTGACTGTCCAGCCTTGGAGCAGATCTCTGGGTGGTGGTCTTAAATAGTCGTTTAACTCTAAACGAGACCTGGACCATATTCAGCAGACATAACACTAGGAACATGCTGGTCTGAGCATCCCAAGGATATTCAAAATTCTCAAAAGCTGTCATACCTGACTCAAAGGAGAAAAGGGAGGCAAAAGAGCTGGGGAAAGCATCCCCCCCTGTTTCCCCCATAGACTGGGTGTAATTATTAATGAATTCTGAGAGGTGGTGCCCAATATACGGGCAGGACAGCAATACCACAAAAACACCCCAAAATAACCATCTAACTGCGACGAGCGAGGGAAGACAAGCAGCCGACTCAATGTGAGTGATAAAGCAAGCTTCAGTTTATTGCCCGAATACGCTTCATTATATAGCTACTGGTTACATCACCGCTTGAATATTGGCTAATTATAAAAGTCATCTGCTCACTGCGATTGGCTCTCTGTCCACACGACAGGGTTCAGCCTTAGTTCCCTATTCTTATCAGCTCCTTATTCTTGCTTCTGCATTCTCATGGCTTGTTTACTTAGTACTTTCCCATCGCCGAGCTGTAACTTGCTTCTACGCTATTCTCATCTCACATAACTCCTCTATTGTCCCATGACCTTGCTCCTCAAGCCATTCTGCAACAATTCCCCCTTTTTTTTTTTCGTTTTTTTTCTTTCTTTTTTCCTTTTTTTTTTTTTTTTTTTTTTTTTGAACAATCCAGGCTTGGTTTATTACTTTTAACATAGCTCTCTTAATACAAGAAAGGACTACACATAAGCACAAACTTATGATTACAAGAATTATTATAATATGCAAGCCTTCAACAAGCAATTCTAATACTTCCAAACAAGCAAACAAGCTAGTTAGCCACTCATCAAAAAACCCATGTTTTTTTAACCACTGCAACTGTTTGTGAATTGATTCACTGTGATCGGACAAATTCATACAACACATACCCTCAAAATCTTCGCAACCATGTCCTTGAGCTAATAACAAAAAGTCAATTGCTGCTTTATTTTGCAAAATCGCATGGCGCAGGCTATTCTGATCTTCTAACAAACTTTCAATTATTTCTGTGGTGACATTGGCTATCGTTACATTTATAGTATTATGCTATCTGTTCACGCGCTCTAACTCTTACTGATTGGTTGCATGCTATTTTCACGAGCTGTCCACGCGCGGGCAGCATCCTGCTGATAGATTGAGGGTCGATTGCCACGCGCTTCTCAGTGTCTTTTAACTGATCGTCTCTGACTGTTCACACAGAGCAGCAGCTTTGCTTTTCACATTCCTTTCCTTGCTGATATCTCCTGGCACTTGCTTCTCAAGGCGCCTCTCACAGATACAGCTTTGTCTCATCAAGGCCAAACAGATTCCCTACGCTGCTCTCTATCATCTCCATAATTTTCCCTTTTTTTTTTTTTTATTTTTTATGCAACAAAAAGCTTGATTAATCATTTTTTGCACTATTTTCTGTAAGCAGCCTAAACTACAGCGCATGACAAGCATTGGATGACAAAGATGACATGTTTGATACCCCATGTCTGTAAAGAGACCTGTATTTTAGCGAACACATAAGCTGGTCTGTTATCAGTTTTTCCAGTTTTCGGTACTCCCATGACTGCAAGGCATTGCAACTAATGTCGAATAACATCACGAGCCTTTTCTCCTATATGAGCACTAGCTACAACAAGATGAGAAAACAAATCAACTGAAACATGTACATAGCGCAAACGTCCCAATTCCATAATGTGTATAACATCGAATTGCCAAAGTTCATCAGGTGTAAGCATGCGCAGGGTAATCCCCACAAATGATGGCAGAGGAGCCGGCTGCTGACAGCGCAAACGACCCTGTGAAATCAATCGTGCTAACATTTCAATCATCGTAGTTACTGTTTTTTGAAAAGTTATGTGGCAAAAATACTCACTCTAATGCAGTCAGGCTCTTTGCGAGTGTATCATCCCACTGTCCTATCAGGGTGTAAGGTTGAAATTTTTGATGTATCATAAACAAATCTGCAATGTGCTGTAATGCTTTCTGAGCTGTTGGGGTTAATGAACGTGGAACCTACCAGGGAGGGGGGGCAGGCAGACACAGCACTTCAGGGCGTCCCCTGTATCTTCAAAGTGCACTCATGTCTATCCCCCTCTCTCCGATCCGAGACAGCCCCCTTATATCCTGTCCCGGACTGAATGGAAAAGTACAGGCTAGGGTCGCTGCATGCATGGCCAGCACATGCAGCGAGCCTCACCAGACTCATGATCCAGCTTTGCTAACTGCGGATGTCTGATACCTGACTACCTTGTACTCCCTCCTTGTTATCTTCTTCTTTGAAAGCTAGGTTCTCATGGATACACATATAGTTTTTCAGCAACAGTACTGAGTCCCTTTTTCCCAACATACATACTGGGTTTGGTTCAACTAGTAATTCTCCGTCGTGTCTCACTCGAACCATCCTCTATTATCCCTTACACATGCTACCCCGTGGCCCATAGTTGGGACACAACAGTATTCTATAACTCGTACAAGGGTATGATGCAAAGCAACATCTGCAACTGATCGTATAATGCTTATTAAACATAGCAAACAGCATACTAAACATAACAGACAGATTCCTTCCACACAGGCAATGAGTATAATTTCCTTCAACCAACCCCACCCCCAAGTCCATCCAGCAAAGAGATTTCACACAGTGGTCTCCACAAGTTGCTGGCTCGGTCGGTGCAGTTCTTGCGACTGGGCATGGATGGATTTGGAGTGGTCACTTAGATTCATACAACACAGTCCTTTAAAATCTTGACAACTGTGTCCGTGAGCTAAAAGCAAAAAATCAATAGCAGCTCTGTTTTGCAGCATTGCATGTTGAATACTATCTACATCTAGCAATAACTCAGAAACAGCTGTACTAGTAGCATTACTAAATTTATCCCTGGCAGCGAGAGAGTCCTTGTTATCAAGAATCCTTGGCATCGAAAGAGTCCTTGTTAGCAAGAGCGCATGCGGACTCCCTGTTCTTGCTGGTACTGTGCTTTGATCTTCTTCCACAACAGGCCAAGATTCTCAGGCAGCTAGATAAGGTGTCCCTGAGTCCATTACAGACTGATGTCATCTAAGTGTTTTTCTTGCAAGCATCTGAGACTGAATAACAATTAGTGTGATAGATGTGTTTTCCAGCACCCAGGTGCGAGTCCCTTGAGCGTATTTACAATCCTCCTTGCTGATCTTCCGTTGCTTTCCCATATTCCACCCCCCTGCTCAAGAGACTGCTTCTGCTGGGGTTCATTTAGTCTCACAGGGTATAACACAGAGTAATTTACAAAGGCGTGCAATAACATATATACATATAGGAAAAAAACCCAAAACATATCTCTATAATACTGCTTGAATCAGGTGTCTTATTTCTCTTTTTCTGCTGCTGTCTTGTAGCATGTATGGCATACTTTTGTGCTAAGACGGCACATTTCCCTTCTAATTGTTCCCTTTTTCTTCTCTCATCACTTACAGCTGACATAAAAGTCTGCCTTGCAACAAGAGCTCACCCTTAAGTTTCTCATTTTCCGACAGAGCATCCTATAGATTCTAGCTTAACTCCTTTTCCCAATCAACCATGATCTTATAGGCAAACAACAAACAACCAGTCATACGCCCTGCATGGGTAAGCTGTTCCCGAGAGCATAAGCATGTCGGCTGGCGAAAACACCCCCAATATTTCAGGACTTCCATCAGTTCTACGGCCCATCATGGTCTATCTACCCGGGGTGCACTCGCCTTACATCTAAACATTGTGTATGTACAAACTTCTTCGCTTGACAGAGTGTCAGCCCTAGTCACGTACGAGAACAGTACCACACCGGGCAGAACACCTGCTCAAGCGGAGTCACCAAACGACACTGCACACAGCAACAAACAAACAGTAGCACAGATGCTGATCAGCAGATATAAATTGGCACCCACACACTTACACAGCAGACATACAAAAAACACCACTTCTGTCTCAGGGAGATGGCTGGAACGGGGCGGGGGGGGGGTGGCGGCTCTTTTCACTTGTATAAGCAGGTCCATTATCGGTCTTAATTTCTCGTGGTAGTCCCATGACTGCAAAGCAACTCGTAAGATGCCTAATTACATGTAAGGCCCTCTCGCCAGCCTGAGCTGTGGCCCAAAGAAAGTCACTATAAGTATCAATAGTAACATGTACATATTTCAGTCGTCCAAACTCGGGAACATGTGTGACATCCATCTGCCAGAGCTCACATGGACCCAATCCTCGCGGGTTAACGCCTAAACCGAGCCCAGGGCTGTGGTGACTACAGGTGGGACAAGCACGCACGATTCCTCTGGCTTCATCCATAGTGACATTGAACTGTCGATGCAATCCCTTAGCGTTTTGATGGAACATGCCATGTGATTCCCTGGCTTTGATGAATTCACTCAGGGGGACTGCCACTGTCACCAGTCTGTCTGCTCGGGCGTTACCTTCTCCTAACCCTTGGTCCCACATGTGACTCCGAATGTGGATGACACAAAATGGAGCAGTACGTTGCTTAATCGCTGCCTGTAGCGCTCTCAGCAGCTCAAAGAGCCGCCGATTAGACAGCTCTTTTATTCTTGCGTCCGCTCTGGCTCTGTCCTTCTCCCCTGACATTCTGACAATACACTGCTATACCCTGATTCTAGCTGCGCACACATAAGCGGTTGAAAAGGAAGAACAAACGCGATACCTGGCGCAAACGGAGGAGGCTTAATAATGGAGGAACGCGATAACGACTTTCGTCTCTGTTGCTGTAAAATCTCCTCTGCAGTTGTAGCAGAGGCAGCCATAGCTTTAATCAGGGTTAAAGGTGGACATAAATCAGGTTCAGTCTCTGGATTTATTAGGCCAGGATCAAAGGGATCTTCTGGCTCTTTGCCTCCTGAATTCTGTTTTTGGTAATGTTTTTCAGAATTGGGAATTTGAGCATATTTAGGCTAAGGGTCTGCAACTGGGGGTGTCATTTCAAAAGACTGAGGTTCCTTTGGGGGAGCTTGTGGTGCCCCTCCAGCAACCCCTTGCAGGGCTCTGGCAAGGACAAGTGCAGCGTCTCCCGCGTTTGCAATTCCTCCCCCACTTTTAGCCACTGAGCCAAATCGTAGGACCACCCTTCAGGGAACCATAAGCAATAATCGCGTATCCATACAAGCAAAAAATTTCCGAGTCAAATACTCATTCGCATCCTATGAACCCATCTCTGCTTCTTCTAGCATAGTACAAATCCATCTCCTCACTTTCTATTCTTTAACACTATCTCCCTTTTCTGATACATTACACTATTGCGTATCCCCAGACTCGTCCGCTGCTGTTTCAGACGGATCACCTGTTCCCGGACTCCCACACACCCTCTCCTCAACCGCCTGCAAACCCTCCTTGATAACCTCATGAGCCTTTTTATAAGCAGCCCGTATCGCGCCCGCTTTCAAACCCTTATCAAGTCTCTGCATTTCCGCGAGCAATTGCTGCATAGTGTTCTGTTGATCGCGGAGAGCGTCACGGAGCTCCGCAGTATCTTTAGGTGGATAGACGGTTTTCAGACGAACGTCCTCGGAGGATGATGATGTTTCCATAGGCTGAGGAGAGTCGGGGGGAACCTGCATGGATGACTCCGGTAGACCAGAGTACGGTGGAGCGGTCGGTTGCGGAGGCGAAAATGTCCATTCGTCAGACACCCCCCAGAACTCCTTTTCTGACTGCTTTATTACAGGAAATGCATTGGAGGACGAACTGTTTCCCTCTTCCCCAGCTGCATCTAACACCCTCTGGGCTGTGGTGGCAATAACAGCTGATCCATGCATGCCTGCAACCAGTCCCTTCACCTGTCGATAAGTGCCTGCCAGGTTCCGGGCTTCCTTATTCTCTGACTGCACTGCTTCCCACATTTCCACTCCAATTCTAGTCCATGTTGAAAGGTCAAAAACTGAGTTGGATCTCTGAGCAATCCTCATTGTCGGCATCAAGGTAATAGTTCCAGTAAAGCACTCTCACTAAGGTTTTCCCTGGCACTTTTTGCCAGCTGCAGCAAACTTTGTACCGCTGCCTTTTCGCCTTATACTTTTTCATACAGTTAATAACGTCTCGTCAAGATTTCATCAACTTTTTTGTAGTTTTCTCGTCATCTATAACTTTATCCCATAGGCAATCTCCAAACGTTCGCCACTCTTCTACTTCAAACATATCGTCTGGGTCCTTAAAGTATCCTGGAGCTTTGCCTAATGCAATTAACCCGGCCAGATCTTTTATAGGGCCTACTCCCCGCTTTTCTAAAAAGCATTGTAAAAATTGTAAAGCTACCTCTCTATCCATTTGCGACGCGTCGACTTCCTCTTTATCATCCCTTGATTACTTTGATCCCTTGATTACTTTGATCCCTTGATTACTTATGATCCCTTGATTACTCTGTTTGCAGCCTTTTTCCTTTCCGTTTAGGTAGCTTTCCTCGGACGGCGATCCTCCTCTTAATTATCCGAAGATCAGGTACGGACAGACATATCATGTGCCAGCCATATCATGTACTGTCTTTTACCCCCTGGTCGCTGCTACCAGTGCTTTTCCGAGCTCGCTGTCCAGTGGGAACAAGGCTGGGGGTCCCTGTTTGGGCGCCACTTGCGACGAGCGAGGGAAGACAAGCAGCCGACTCAATGTGAGTGATAAAGCAAGCTTCAGTTTATTGCCCGAATATGCTTCATTATATAGCTACTGGTTACATCATCGCTTGAATATTGGCTAATTATAAAAGTCATCTGCTCACTGCGATTGGCTCTCTGTCCACACGACAGGGTTCAGCCTTAGTTCCCTATTCTTATCAGCTCCTTATTCTTGCTTCTGCATTCTCATGGCTTGTTTACTTAGTACTTTCCCATCGCCGAGCTGTAACTTGCTTCTACGCTATTCTCATCTCACATAACTCCTCTATTGTCCCATGGCCTTGCTCCTCAAGCCATTCTGCAACATCTAACAAGTGATGTTATCATATCATAAGCTGATATTGCACAGGACAGTAAAATGATAATCCTCATCCCCCTCCCAGAAGTAACAAATATCATCACAGGGAGTGCATAAGACACACAGGAATTTACATAACACAGCCATGAGAACAAACTAAGCAACATAGTGACCAGTGACTATTTACCTCACAAATTCATTTTTTCAAGCTCTAGTTGGATTCTGTCATTATCTCAACCGTTCGAGCCCCACATTGGGCGCCAGAAAGGACTGTCGTGGTTTGGCCTCAGATGGCAACAAAGAACCACGTGTCGCTCGCTCAGCTCTTCCCAGTATGGGAAGGATCAGAAGAAAAAGGCAAAACTCTTGTGTTGAGACAAAGGCAGTTTAACAGAACAGCAAAGGGAACAAGAAAACAACACCACCACCAACAGAGAAATATACAAATGCGATTATGGAACCGCCGCTCCCCACCGGTCCGGACCCGGGACGCCCCAGCCCACTCCAAACCCCACTTCCTGCCCCCTCCCCTCCTTTTAGTCTCAGGGTGGGCGTGGCTCACATGGCATGGAACACTTAACCCTGTCCCCGCCGGAACCAGGACAGTCTTTCACAGTGTTTTCATCCTTAATACTTAACTGTCTCCTAACCTGGCTGGACCTGGTATCTTCAGTCTCCTAGTACAAACAGGTTTTTTTAATCTCTGATTAGCAGTGATAAGTCCTATCATCTTAAATATTCATTCAAGACCTCATCAAAAAGCAAGATGACAAAATCATCAGTCTTGCACAGAAACTTAAAAGGCTGATCTGCAGAGCACATTCATTTCACATCCTTCTGCTTTCATTATCTTCAAGTCTCCTCCTATATTGTTTCCCATCTTGCCTGCTGACATCCTCAGATAGCAGATAACAAGCATATTTTGCACTCAGGATTATGTGATCTTATTGCACGTGCTTGCACCTCATGTCTTCTCCTTTTGTACAAACTCTGATTCCCTAGTCTGAGTTGCTGAAGTCTTTTTGTTTTTCCTTTCCTTGAAATATGTAAGTCTTTTGAATAAATACTCACAAAACTATGCTTGGGACAGTTAATGGACAGTAAGATTCATAAGGTTTGATACATTCTTTCCACCTTTTCTACTCAACCTTCTGTATTTAAATCGGGGTTTCTGCTTACTGGAGTCAAACAGCACAAAATCCCATTCAACTTCAGTCAATCACTCAACTGACAGTGACACTGATTTCTACTGTGGTCCCATCAGAATCCTTGTCAGAGGACATGTAGAGGGCAGTCAAAGAACCTCCCATCTTCTCTATATACTTTTATGTCATGCTCAGAGATACCTTTGCTTACACTACTGTCTAACATTGCAAAGAGCATCCGGCCCCTAGGCCAGTTGGTGAAAACTGGCTAACAACCATATTCACACTTTCTAGAGCTGTCTGGTGCATCTGTGAGAGTGCTTGGTTCAATTTTCCTCAGATTATTACCTCTAGAGATTTTACCCACAGCCCTCAGATATATCTGTGGTTTTTCTGTTCTGAGTGTCTGACATTGTGAAGATGGTGTGGCAGCCCACCAGTGTGCTGTTTGTATAGTCTGATGCCAAGGTCATGTAGACATCCTCTTGCAGGGTCTGGCATGAGAGTGTATAAAACCAAAGGAACAAAGCCTGGCTTGGTCTTGTCCATATTCCCTCTCAGGAGTGGTCCCTGCAGTGAATTATGCTGAGAATTTTGTAGAGGTTCATCTCAGGAGGAAATAGTTTATGCCAAAAAAAAGCTAAGAGTGAACTAACATATGTGCAGTGTGAAGGGTCAGGAGTGCTGGATCCAAAAGCCACCTGGGGAGCTAAGTTATTTGACAGTGTAGACCTAGCCTTAGACAGCTATGGAGATGAGCAGTTGAAGAACAGAGCTGCCATATTTTTATCTGGGATTTTGCATGTGGAGACAGACACTTCTGAGAAATGTCAGAGCTATGGTGTGTGTGCTGCTTGCACAGCCTGTGCACAGACAATAAATATAAAACTTGCTATGTACAGTGTCTTATTGCTTGTGCATGAACCAACTCCACAATTATATTCCAGGAAGCATCAACTTTTCTATACACATGCTGTGTAGCTGATGTATAGATAACAAATAAATTAGTAATGGGATAAAAATAGGGAATAAAAGAAATCAGTTTTCCCAGGAAAGTAATCAGCAAAGTCCTGGCATTGTCTGTGCTCAACATATTCATTAATGATCTGCAGTAATGGGTGAATACTGCCATGACAAACCCTGGTGATTATATTATTATATTATTACTATTAAGAATGGTAAATCTGAAAGGGAACTAGGAGTAACTGCAGAAGAATCTCAGGATCCAAGCTGACAGGGTGTTGTGGTTTGTGCAATAAAATTCCATGTAGATGAATGTTGTGAAGTGATGCATACAGGGAAGAGTAATGTTAGGTTTATAAATGTGGAATGTGTTACAGAATGGCTTATGGCCCAGCTATCACTTCTCAGTCTTATAATAAATAACAACACAAAAATTAGTAATGTACAGGAAAGGAGTAAGGAATGTTTAGGAAATGGAAAATATAGCAATAAAGTTTAAATCCATCTGTGCTTGCATTTTGAACATGCACACTGCCCTAGTCTCTCATCTCATAAAAGGTGGAGTAGAATTGGAAAAGTTACAGGAAAGGGCATGATCAGAAATAAGGATTAATTATTGTTTGAGGAATGACTAAAACCTAGGGTGGAACAGAAATGGCTTGAGGAGGGGGGAAATCTATAAAATTGGCAACCTTGAGAAAGTGAAGAAGGAACAACTATGCACTGTCTCTCAAATGAAATTACCTGCCAGATGTTTAAAACAAAATAAGATATTTTTTCACATTTGTTAGATTACAGCAGCCATTGGTGGGATGTCAGTTTACATGTAAAGCAATTTGAACAATTAATTCAAAAAATATGTTCCTTCGACATTTAATAGGTACCATCATTAGTCTCTGAATTGCATACCGATTGACACTAGGAAAGTATAACAGGCAGTTATCACTATATGCTTGTTTTTCTCCTCTTCAGGCTTCTGCTACTACTACCGTCGGAGACAGGAAGCCAGACTGACCTTTAGTCTGAAGAGGTGTGGTTGACCTTTAATTTCTTACATATACATCCCCTCATATAGGGAAATGGAAGAAAGCAAATAAACAGCCAACAAAGATTTATAAAGAGCAAATTCTGTCAAATCTAATTTCATTTTATGACAACGTAACAGGTCATATCATGAAAAGAGCTATGTAGTTAGGCTTTGACACTATCGCATTACGTTACCATAAATACACTAGATTCATATAAAACTGTATTTTAAGCAGAATGAAAAACAGGCTAGAAAACCATATTTAGAGACTCATTCACAATGATTCACTGACAAAATGAAATGAAATATTGAGGAAATGCAAATACAGGATGGAGAAGAATGAGATATCCATTTTGCAGAAAAGCCTCTGGGTCCACAATCTAGGCTTGAGTGAACGACATGAAAAGCAAACATCTTCCTAACACATCTAAACATTAATATAGTGTATGAAACACAAAAGAAAATCTTTCCACTTCATCCAGCACTTGGAAGGCCTCATCTAGGCTCTCTGCTCATTTTAAGATATGTCTAAAGAAGAGCAACTAGCATGGCCATAGGTCTAGAAAATATGGTTTGCAATAGAAAATTAAATAAATTCATCCTGCTTATCTTAAGAAGAGGATATTTGGGAAGAGAAAGCATATCAGTAACTTTCAAATACTTAAAAAATATATGGAAGGAGGGGAATATTCCATGCAAGAGGCAACAGAAATGGACTCAACAGCACAGAAAAGTAAGAGAGGATATTAAGAAAAGATTTTAATAAGGGTGGTAAAAACTCCGTATTCATTAAAGATGCTTTGGAGTGTGTGCAGTCTTTAAGAGCAGGTGATAAAAGTGTTTGGCAGAGTTGATAATAGGTATCATCCATATGTACATTGTGGGACAAGGGGACGCACCACATGACCTCTTGAGATTTCTTCCAGCCCTATAAAGCTGTTTCCACATACAAGAAGTCAGTCAAATGTTTTTGAAAATGTTGGACTTCCTGTGCTACACAGCAGTATTCTGCACAGTATTTGCATAGGAAGTACAACACTTCCAGAAATGTATGGACTTACAGTGTGCATGGTGTGCAGGTGAGAAATATTCAAGATTTTTGGTTACCCAGTCAGAACTACTGTCTGATATTTCTGATCAATGCATTGGAATTACAAAAGAAATGCAAAGAATCATTAAAAGTTCCATGCAGCCAAAGAGATCAGTTCAGATATGTGGTAGCTCTAGGCGAGAGTAGGAGTGTGATCATTTAGCTTTGTCTCACAAAAACTTCAGATCTTTGCACAGTGCATAGTCTTTACAGATGATATATAAACTTTGGAGATCTTGCCTCTAAATTGCGAACTTTACACCCCTCATCCTCATGTTCTTCATTTGCAGGTTTGTGCTTATTAATTGATCCTAATTGATATCTGATTACATACTAACCATAATTCTTTTTTGTTTTATTAGAAACCACCCAGTGTAGTCAGTGATGTTTAGAAATGAGACACCTATTTATTTATGTAATGAAAAGCATAATTATGACAACAATACTAGGCCTGTTATACTGAAATTTGAAGGGATCTCTATTTAAAAAAAAATAAACACTGAGCTTGTATACTGGTAAATCCTACAGAACTTGGGATTCGGTATCTGAAAGCTGGACTCCCAACTGTAGTTCCTACAAGACTTACAAATTTGTTGGGCTCCTTTCGCATATCAGGCTCATAGACAGCAAGTGTTCTATAGGGCAAGGCATGAGGCACCTTTAAAGGTCCCTTCCAACCCAACACATTCTATGATTCTGTGATTCTATGAAGATCACAGAACCACATCTGAAAATTTGGTTCTCACTGCCCATGTTCTTCTGCCCACCTCTGGTGAAATACTTTTTTTCTATTCATCATTTTTGTGGTGCTTCTTTTTCCCCTCAAGCCCACACTTTAATCTCCTCCTCTCCTTGTTGTAGCCACTAACAAAACAGCTTGATAGAAAAAGAATAAGTTGAAACATATGATTAAGAATCCCAGCGGCTGCCTTTAAACTGTCAGTCTATTATTTACTTTATTTATTTTGCTGTTATGAAATCCATGTGTGCCAAGACCATGCTCTGGGAGCTCCTTGCTGTGTATAAACTAACACAATAATCAAAAGTTACAAGACACTGCTAAATCTATTGTCATGCATCTGCACAATCATAATTCACTTCCATGCCACTACAGAGCAATTGGACTGTCTGACCACACTCAGTCCCACAAGTTGCATTATCAGCTGCCTATGAAAAAATGAAAGCTCTCGGAGAAAGCAGAAGATAACAAAATTAGTCTCCGGTAGAAAAGATGAAATTTTTGTATCAGGATAGAAATCATATTGCAAATATTTCCTTCTTTATGACAATAGTAACATCAATATATTACTGACACTATTTCCAAGTGATTTGTAATTTCCATGTCCCATATGTTTCATGTACATACTAAGCAACAGCTAGTGCTCTGTAAAATCTTTAATAAGACTGAGATGAAGAAATCCCAGTTGGCAAACCACCTTCTCAATTGTCTAGTATCAAAGTGGAACAGTTCTGGTGCAAGGAGTTCTAGCAAGGATTTCAAAGCTGTCAGTGCCATTGCTGCAAATGTCATCTGACAAGACCCAGTGGCCACTGACCTCAGCAATCACACAGACCTTTCTAATTGATCTTAACTATTTGAATATCAATCTCTGATTTCCAATGTAATGATTCCAGTGGCGTGGGACACATAAAAGGGAGATTCGTGGCCACATTCTGAAATCAAGTCAGACTACCTACAGTCAGGAAGACTGGAAGTTTCCACAGGCTGACCTAAGTTTATGCCAGATATATCCTTCCTCCTTAAATCTCATTTTAACAGGAGATGTCAGACAAATCGATAAGTGACCAGACTGGCACAGTTCTCTGCTGATTCGCCATTATTTCTTTGAAAATATCTTAAGCCCAGTGCTCAGAAATGGAAAGATTTTAATGAGCAGTATGCTCAAATTTATGAAGCCTTATCTCTTCTTCTTAGTTAATGTATGACGTGTAGAGCCAGTGATCATTACTGACCCAAAATATACTGTAATCATCAGCTGATACTTCAGAAATTCTTTATGGCTGTGCTGCTTCTGACAAAATATAAAAAGTTCTGAAAACTAACAAAAAATGTTCTTGTCATCAATTCTTCAATTCATCAATTCTTCAATGATGAATTTGTTATAGGACCACTGTATAATGTCTTCCTACTCAGCCCTCATAAAATTTTTCTTATCGTATACATTAAAAACAGGCTATTACCTGTTTACTGTTAACAGACGTACCCCTGAATGCCATTTCCCCTTTATGTACATTTTAGTATACATATTATAATACCCTGAAAGAGTGTGACCCTCATTTCAGGATCATTAGCTATCAGAGCCAGTAAGATCAGTTTGAGAAGCCAGTAAACCTCATTGGTTCAGGAGACTGACAGATTTGCAGTAGTGACCTAGCAGAATAATAGCAAAGTTTGAAATGGGACTCAGGTATCTGAGTTCTATTTCAGTGTTTTATCCAGTGAGGTTACAATGTTTAACAAGAGCAATGTTTTATAATTATCTTAACTGATTTGAATATCAATCTCTGATTCTCAGCTTAACAATTCCAGTGTTGTGGGACAAAGAAAAGATTTCCACATGTCTTTTTGATTCATACAATAATTTAGGTTGGAAAAGGAGGTCATCTATTCCAACCCCCATGCTCAGAACAAGGATAACTTCAAAGTTTCATTAAGTTGCTCTATTCCTTCTTTTTGGCATTTATGTTATCTCTCACTTGGCTGTCCTGGAAAAGAGTTAAGTGACTTCCATGACTGAGGATCCTTAGAATCCATCTCTATCAAAAATCTCTTCTAAAATTGGATCTGCCATATGCAAACTGAAACCTCAGTGGAAGTCACTGTGGTAGAACTGGCATCAGATTCAGAATCTGGTCCCGATTCCACTGAAAATTAATTAGAAGCATTAAGCTTGGAGATCACTGACTTTTGACAAGAAGGTGGCTAATGGGGCACTGTAAAACATATGCAAGAATAGAGTGACAGCTGATTCTGATTTCTCTTCCAACATGTGGATTACATTACATAGAATCATAGAATCACAGGGTTGGGAGGGACCTCTGGAGATCATCTATTCCAACCCCCCTGCCAGAGCAGGTTCACCTTAGAGCAGGTTGCACAGGAACACGTCCAGGCGGGTTCTGAATGTCTCCAGAGATGGAGACTCCACCACCTCTCTGGGCAGCCTGTTCCAGTGCTCTGCCACCCTCAAAGTAAAGATGTTCCTCCTCATGCTTAGATGGAACTTCCTATGCTCAAGTTTGTGCCCATTACCTCTTGTGCTGTTGCTGGGCACCACTGAAAAGAGCTTGGCCCCATCCTCCTGACATCCACCAAAGCGCTAAGCTTTCATCTCAAACAGTTGTGAAGGTGAAGACTTCTGGGGGTCTCATTCTCTAATTATGCCTGACTCAGAATTCATTTAACTTAGACTAACTCGCATAGGAAGTCAAGTTCTGTTAGGTGTTCCACCTTTCACCTTACCACATATCTGGGAAATATTCAGATCAAGATCATAACCTTGCATTTTGGTATTAGCTACCTAAAAAAACATTAAGATATTACCAACAATTTGCCTTTGACTGGGAAAATTAGAAGCGTATTTGAGATGTAACCACTGTTGTGGCACTAATATTGCTGGTTATGATTAAAGGCTGTTACTTTAACTATAATGGAATAAACCAAAACTGACAGCCTTAGTCCATGCCCATTTTCAGTTAAAACAAGATAAGGAAATCCCAGTGGTATATCATATTCTGAAAGAGGAGGAAAGCTGGGAATATTTAGAGATTAGTATTTTCAATGAGGTCTACAAATTAAAAGCAGTATGTGTAAAGTACTGTAACAAATTTGTGGTTACAAAGCAGAAGTGGGGATAGGACCCATATTTTCCTTTTATAACAGGTCTCTCTATCACTTGAACTTAGGAAGAATTGTCTCTAAGTGTAAACAGGCTAGACCTATGCATACCCTAGAGTCTATGCAGTGGAGGGCAACATTCCTTAGAAAATTTATTAGATTATCATCACCATCATTATTGTTTTACTTCAAGAAAAAATATTGGAAGTCAGATGCTGGTACATATAGGAGTTCAAGGGGAAGAGCAGATGGGGCTATCCACATGCAGGAACAGGGAGATCCAAACTCCCTTTCCCTTTCTGTTTCCAACTCAAATTTCATAACTCAAGTCTAAAGTTGGGCCTATGTTAGGAAAGATTTGGGGCCTATGACAGGAAAGATTTGCTGTTACAGTCATATTGGCAAACTTTCCTCACTCCTAAGATTATTTCTATGTTGAGGTTTCTGCTCATTTTTTAAAAAAAAATGACTGCCTAATGTAAAATACTCAGTGACTGAGCAGAGATCAGTTTGTAGAAGCTGAAGCCAGGAAAATTCATTAAGAAAGCAAGCACAAAATTTTAATTAAAAATTTTGATCAGCCTTTAATACCAGCTATCAAAGAAAAATTAAGATTTTCCATATATTGATGTGCCTAAACCAAGACTAACGCCCTTCTGGGATATATGATTAGCCAAAGATTAGTTATGCTCAAAGTGCAAGTTACTATTCTCTTTGTGGAAAATGCAATAGGGTGGGATATATAAGTAGTCAGACTAGATGCTATGGATCTTTCCATACAATTAAGAACTCTAAAAATTGCTGCATATTAACATTATTTATTTATTTGTTTATTTGTTCTTTTTCTTCAAAGTTGTATTTTCAAGTTAGAATTGGTATTAAAAAAAAAAGAAATTTCCCTCCAGAAACAAGTATTTCCTACTATATCAAATTTTCACATCAATAAGCAGAAAAAAAGTAAGTCTCTGAAATAATGAAGTTGTATATGCTGCTAAAGATGGTGAAATGAGATACAGTACAGGTTAACAAAAGCATCTGTATCGCATGTTTAGTTTCTTAAGCCTTTGATGTGTTTCAAATATCAGTAGAGCCTTTTTCCTCAGCTTCCCTATTGCATTTCAAGTTCAAAGAAAACATTATATAATGGCTGAATTGTAACAAAAGCTTCCTATCAGTTTTGAATGCCACATACAGTTTTAGCATAACTTTATAAGAAATGCTATAATATCTGAGCTAAGATCACTAAACATTTTTTGATAGTTGTTGACCATTTATCTACCACAGGAAAAATAAATGAGACTGGTGGAAATAAAGTATAGATGCTTGGGGACAGCAGGAGTATACAGGCTGTATACTGGCTATAAGATTTATTGTGAAAAATTCAATTCTATAAATCAAATGTAACAAGCAAGATTAGCCAGAAGAAAGCAGAAAACCCTAAGCATGCAAAAATTTGCTTCAAGATAAAAATAATTATTTTACCTACAACTGTATTTGAATATCATTGCTCCTCACAAAAGTGATATACATAACTCATGTATGAAGGAACTACTAAATGTAGGTAACACTCTAGGAAAGGTAGAAATAGATGCAAAAATTTGAAGCCACTGTCAAATATCACCCCACAAAAAGGAGGTGGAGATGGAAGAGAGAATATAACTTGCAAAATCCAAGAGGCAAGGCATTTTCACAGTCTCCTTCCCCAAGTGTACATATTTTTAAATTAAGTTAATCAACAACTTATTAGATTTATCTAGTCAGTATATGCTTTAATTTTAATATCAAAATTTAGTGCGTTTGCTCCTTTGAGATAAATAGAAAGTGAGCCTAATTCTGCCATCTTTACCCCTTAAGATTCTCCTCCATTCTCCCTGTGTTGCTTTGCCTGAAACCACAGGATGAATCAGTATTGTAAACAAAGCAGCACATCTACAATTACTTCTAGGTACCCAAGGCTAAAATAGTGAATACTGACTTGCATTTAATCTAAAGTAACTTTGGCATTCGGTTCCTTCAAACAAGCATTGGTTTCAAATACAGTTTTTTGAACATCTGTTACAATAAAACTCATACATACGATGTGCAGAAACAACATGTAAAATCACATGTGTAGATGATGGAGGTAGGAATTTGCATGCTAGAGAGGAAGGAAAATACTACAGTGTAAACTGAAAACTGAAATCCTTAGAATTCACCAGTGTTTGTGACTAGGAAACTTGGGTAATGTCACTTACCAGAACAATTAAAACAACACTACAGAAGTTTTGCAACAGTTGAGGCAGTACAGAGAGTTTTTAAAAAGGAAACGTGATTTGTCAACTTGTTGGACAGCTCAGCATCTGAGAAAGCAGCCCTGTCTGTGTGACAAACTCCCATGCAGGCTAGGAGCCTGAACTGATTTATCTAAATCATTTGATTTGAATGTAACACCCTTAGAGGCATTACACTGTATCAGATCAAAAATAAAACCCAGGCAAATAATATGTTTAATGCCATCACACTGTTCAGAGGAACTGAACTATTTTGCATTTGTACTGTGGTTAGCATAACGGGATTAGCACCACAGATTTCTAGGTGCTCAGCACGCAATGTGTTAGCTCTGCAGAGGGATTCAGCCCAGTGACTTGACTGCTGCTGGTACTCAGGCAGCTAGTTTAGAGCTAGTTTGAACAGCTCTGTAATACTATGGTGAAGAAATACATTGTCTCTTCTCCAGAATAAAACCTCACCCTTTCTGTTTGACTCATTCTGATTCACTGTGCTTAGTCACACTCCTGCATTAGATGCTATCTTTTTGTGGTCCAGCTGACCAATGATCTTTCCACTTTTGTTCCTATGTCTTCAGATAGTATTTATGAACTGGCATTTGGTTGTAAAGACTAATTTGCCATGAACAGTTTTACATGTCCCTTTACTTAAAAGACACCAGAAAAACAAATTACTTTTAGGTTTAGCAACAAAACTACTAAGCTGATAGAGGTGAAATCTTTATCTAACTTTGCAAGTATCTACATTTATCTTGTTCATAACATTGAAGTGTGTGTAGGAAAAAGTTTTTTTCACATGTATATACATGTATATTTTTCCATATGTACTAAACATATATATATATCATTGTATATATATGTACCTCACTATGTCTGTGATGTAAGAATATAGATTCAACCATATGAATGTTAGCTACTAAAATACTGTTTATGAAGGCTTCTTATATATATTGAACATTTCACATATAATTTAGCAATGTATTCCTAAACTCTGAAGTACATCTAACTGGATGCGAGATCCCTGGTGTATTTCCCATCAGAAGTCAAATTGTTGCATATCTATCAAATTGTTCATACTCTCAGATTATATTGAACATTTATAAAGCACACTAGCTGGTAATGAATATTTCTGATACGTAAAATGATGTAGAAAAAAACAGGATCATACATGCAGGCAAAATTATAGTGACCTCTTGTAAATACTTCATGTAGTCCAAGGATCAAAGGGTGAATTTGCTTCTCTTAAATTTTGATATATTTCAGCACAGGCATGAGACATCATTCATCTTCCCTTCTCATATTTCTACCTACAAGACAGACGTCAATGTTGTCTAATGGATAGATCTGGTCTAAGCTATTTCCCATCTGGAGGCAGGCAAAACAAAAGAATTAACAGCTAGAACCAGAGAAGGATGTCTTTCAGAAAGTATTCAAAGCTTTTCACTAATTATGTGTATCTTTTCAGCTCAGCTGTGTTTAGCCAACTTTTAGGAAACATCTGTGAAAAACACGATTTTTTGGGGGTGATGTCAGATAACACATGTTTACATCCATATATCCCTAAAGATAATAATACCTACTATTAATAATCTAATTGATTAATTTTACACTCATTAATGCAGGTGTTTGCATCACTCTCCATGCCACAGAAATTTTCTGCCACATATCCCAATGCATGATTTTTCACTAATCCTATAAGTAAGCAGAAACACCGTCAAGTGACATGAAAGAGAATAAATAATGAAAACTGAAATTGATGGACTACATTGCAGTGTGTGCTTCAGCACAGGGATGAAATGTATTCACGCAGTGTGCTCACAGACTGACCACAGATATATCACCCAAAAATTGGTCTGTACAGGGACACTTCATTAATAAAGAAGAGATCGCAATGAAACATTTGGCTGGCTTTGCTGAAAAGGAATTGTGAAATGTAATTATGAAATGCAGCATCTGAAAATGGGTGTACAAAATGGCTGGAGTTTATAGTTTTTCTTCCTGTGAGCCATAGGCAGGGCTGGCAAACACAGTGGAGACAGCAGTTTTAGTAGAGATGTGTCAGCTATAGTTAAATCTCAAGTTTGCTCTCTGATTTCTCCACATAAAACATTTTCACTTTACAGCCTTGAAGTCTTGCCAACACTGGAAACAATCTACTGCTTGAAAAAAAGGCTCAGATCCCTGAAAACATCATGAATAATAAAAATCAGTTTAGTGAATATTGCAGAATTTGTAGATATTATAGTACACAAGAACATTTACAGTTCATCATACAACTTCCAAGGCAATATTATTGTGCCTTGTTTATTGCAGTAGTATTTTATTTTTGCCAGTAGAGTGGGCAAATAAGATAAACACACAGTGACATTTAAGATTGGCCTAAATCTAAAAAGTTCATTCTTGTGCTAAATCTGCTTCCATCAAAATCAATGTTGAATCTCTTTCAACCCTGCATCCCTCTATCCCTGAGCATTTAGCTTTGAAGGACTCACTGAGTGTATCAGGTGCAGAGTAACTTTTCAAGGGTGGCTTATAGTCACCTCGCTCCTCTAGATTAGGGGCTAAGCATGCCATTAGTAAGAACCAGCAGATGCTGGTTTTTACTGATGTAAGACAGGGACTCATAGCTCCAGCTCACCTTGCTGCCAGCATCTTGTCTCTGTGTAAGCTCAAAATGTTGGGAGCTGATGATGGGAGCAGCTGCCTCTCAAATATGGCTTTATCAAGAGATTCAAATGCCTGCAAGCTTCTTGGACATCCCTGCCATGCACTATGGATCTCTTAGATACATAAACAGATATTTCTTTGATTGCAGTGGGTTGTACAAAAATCTGAATACAATATTAGTTTTTGCACTAGTTTTGGCTGGGATAGAGTTAAATTTCTTCATAGTAGCTTGTATGGTGCTGTGTTTTGGATTTGTGCTGAAAATAGCGTTGATAACATGGATATTTTAATTATTGCTGAGCAGTGCTTACTCAGAGTCAAGGCGTTTTCTGCTCCTCACACTGCCCCACCAGTGAGTAGGCTGGGGGTGCACAAGAAGTTGGGAGGGGACACAGCTGGGACAGCTGACCCCAATGGACCAAAGGGATATTCCATACCATATGATGTCATGCTCAGCAATAAAACTGATGGTGGGGGAGGGAGGTTGGCCGGGGCTGCTGTTGCTCAGAGACTGTCTGGGCATCAGTCGGTTGGTAGTGAGCAATTGGCTTTTTCATCACTTGTTTTTCTTGGTTTTGTTTCTTTTCCTCTTTATTGTTTTGTTTTGTTTTTGAATTATTAAACTGTCTTTATCTCAGCCCATGTGTTTTGTCACTTTTACCCTCTCCAATTCTGAGCAAGCAGCTGCGTGGTGCTTAGCTGCCTACCAGGGTTAAACCATGACAGTTTTGAATCATTTAAGTTGCTTAAGTAATTATTATAGGCAATGTTACAGCACTCCCCATTATTAAACTGTCCACCATGTCTCTCTTTTGTATAATTGGAAAAAAGCAAATCTGTAGCACTAGATTTGTTTTAATTAAAAAAGAATCAATATTAAGATGTTATTTACTTTTAACATATTTACTTATCTAGTTTCTTTTTCATTTAATAAATATTATTTAATGAGAATGTTCAGCTGTATGACAACATATTAAGGCTATCACTAAAATCACGATATTAAATGAAACGGTATGTTTGCTAATGAAATTAGGCGTCAAACACTTGAGTAGTAAAGGACATGGATGAAATATCTTGCATCAAAGTTTTAGCAGAGAAAATAACTTCATTATGATTTGTTCAACTTATTCATGTCAGTAAGTCATCCATTCAAAGTTAAGAAGTGGTTGGGATTTTGAAAGAAAGTAAAATTTGTATCAGGAAATAAATAAATGATTAAAAATAAGGTGTCAGAAGATGAGTTATACTACTTTTAAAAACTCAAAGGAAACAGTAACCAGAAACAGACAGTTTAGTACACTAACTGCATATACTTCTTTTGCTTAATAAATTAGTTCATACTAAATGCAAAGCATGTTTTAACAAATTACTCTTTATGTTTCCAACATAATGTCATTTAATGTAATTTAACTAACAAAACAATGTTAAATTGCCGGGTTTTAAGTTTCTTTAGTTACACGCTAATTTCTTTCCAAATGTGGCTTGACAAAAGCCATATGTAAATAATTATCTTGTAAATAACTAACTTATCCTCCACCATTTTCTAGCAAAACCAAAAAGGAAAAACTAAGAATCTGAATAATTGTTCATTAAGCCATATAACTATGCATATACAAATCTGCAGATACTTTGCAGTTAGCAAGAAGTGTTAAACAGTACCATGCAGTGAGAACTAACAAAATGACTAAACCAAACAAATAAAAAATTATTGTTTTTAAATTAAATATTCCTGTTGGATGCTTTAAATCATGATAATATAGAGTGGGGTAGTAAAACTGAGTTAAGCTACTTCCCATGTGAAGCAACTGCATCATATATTCAGTTCATAAACTGATAAACCTTAATTCCTGCTTAGACTTTTGCTGAAAGTGCAGCTCAAAAATCTCATATATTGTACAGTTAAAAAATATAAATTCCAGCAAAAATGTTAAAGGATCAGTTTTTACCTATTTTCTTCCGTATCATTAGTCTCTTTTATTGTAAGCAGTCATCTTGTCTCTTTCCATATCTGTAGGGTTACTCCTTGTCCTAGTTCGAGGTAGAACAGAACCAACTTCCTCTTCAGTAATTTTACTTCTTAGCTAGGCCTCTTCTAACTCTCTGAAATTAACAGCATATTGTGCAGAAAACGGTTCATTCTCAGAGTGATAAGACCTGTGTTTATAGTTAATGCCAAGAAGTGGTATGCAGAGAGGCTCTTGCTTATACTTATTGCTATAACAACCAAGGTCAGCTAATTTTGTTATTTGCCCTGTTGGAGGGTCAGAAAGGGAAAAGCGTAGAGGGGTCCCACCTGCAGGGAGGAGCGGACAGGACACGTGACCCAAAGTGACCAACAGGGGTATTCCATCCCATCTGCCCCATGCTCAGTATAAAAGCTGAGGGATCAAAGGGTCAACTCTTTTTCTTCAGTGGCCAACGTCTGAGGAGGACCCTGTCTGTTCATCTGCCTTTGATCCCGATCCGTGTGTTCCTGACTCCAACTCTGGAACCCAGTTCCCACCCATTGCTGAGTCCAGTCTGATACTTCCCCAGTGCCTGCCAGTGACATCATCCTGGGAGCTTAATATGGTTTTGTATATACTGTATCTATTTCATTATTTCCTTTTTATTTTATTATTAATATTTCATTAAAGTAGTTTAGTTCCTTCTAAACTTATCAGTGTCTATCTCTCCTCCTCCTCTCCTTGGCGCGAAAGGTGGGGGGAGAGCATTTGTTGCCTCGTCATTGGACGATTTGGCCTAAACCATGACACTCCTCTTTATCTTCCTTCTTAGATATATTAACAAAGAAGTCTTACAATCTCTTTCAGCCTTTCTTTTACTTGGTTAAACAAGCCCGTTTTTTTCAGACTCCCTGGTTAAACTGTGCCTCTCCATTGCAGAGCTATCCACAGATTCTTGTCTGCCTCAGCTCCCACTTCCATTTTTTCTTGACTAGAATCGTGCATTTTATTTCAGATGAGCTCTTAACAGTGCTTTGTAGAATGGACCCGTAATTACCCCTACCTCTACAGGAAATCTCTAGTGCAGAACACAAGAGTCTTGTCTTTATATTTTCCATGGCTGCATCACATTAGAAATTCTTATTCATTCTGTGATGAAGCTGTATGCTGAAATCCTGCTTACAGATTAATCAATAGTTGCCTATAATATATATTCTTGTTACTAGCCCATAACAGTGTCTTGCTCTTTATACTATCAAATTTCCTCCCACCTCTCCACTCACCAATCTCATAAAATACTTCCCATATACTACTACTGCTTTATATTTTCAAGATTTCCCAATGTCATGGTGCTGAGACTATGCTTGCTTAAGTGCTCGTACAGCACCTCGCAAAGTGGCCCTTGTGGTCCCAGAATCCAAATTATTCATACAAAGGAAATAAAAAAAAAAAAACCAAACAACTAGAAACAATGAAAGAACAGCCTCACTTCTTTTAGATGTACTTTCAAAAATATTCAGTACTTCTTTTTATGATAAATCAGGATAACATTACTATAGAGGAGAACCTATCTAATGTCTCTAGCTTGCAAACAACATACAGAATTTAGGGCAATCTTTCTTTTGTGGCAGCAGCAGATAAAATTCTTTTACTGGCTGTTTTATTAGGGAAAAGGAAGTTGCATTCACTAGGTGCTTGCTTACACACACAGTTGCACCTAGTTTTAATTCACAACTTTGGTTTTCTAATGGTTGTGAATGTAGGGATAACTTATTGACGTGACCCAAAATAAAATTATGAATTACAACTGATTGATTTGCTTTGGTGTACTTTAGTAACTGGTCCTATTTGTTTATTTTTTTTGCTTAAACGGTATCCATCAGAGAAAGTTGAATGGCAGTGTTTAGCACTCCCATATAGAGTTTAGACTCAACCAATCTTTCCTCCTGTTTTGTTTGTACTTTCATTATGCTAGGCAGTAGCATTTATGAAATAACAAAACATGGTGAGATGCCAATTAAAGTCCAACTAAAAGGTATATGATCATGTATTTTTAAGCAGTTAAAGGAGGAAAATATTTTGAAGGCAATCCTAAAATTAAAAACAAAAATCCAGACTTGAGACAGATGATATGCATTGGCGTGCCATTGTGAGGTTTTTCCATGGACACCCACACCTCTAACAGCTTTTACATTTCATATGAGATCATCATATAACATTGTTAAAAACTACTGGTTTAAAAAGAATTTTTTTCTGTGGGGATGAAGCCTCCAATGAGCACCATGAAATGAAGAAAAACTCGGGGTACCACTCCATGCACTTTACAAGAGAAGGAGAGGTGAGTGCCTGCTATCTCCAGCCACAACATTTGCTTTTGGACCAGGCTGTGGAGCATTGATTCACGGACTCTGGCAGGGTATGGACCAAAGACCTTTATTACAACAATTTTCCGAGCTTTATAGGTACAAGCACTCTCCACGTGCAGGCAGCATCCTACTGATAGGTTGAAGGTCGATTGCCACACGCTTCTCGGTGTCTTCCAATTGGTCGTCTCTGTCTGTTCACGCAGAGTAGCAGCTTTGCTTTCACATTCCTTTCCTTGCTGATATCTCCTGATGCTTGCTTATCTTTTCTCTCAAGGCATCTCTCAAGGATACAGCTTTGTCTCACCAAGGTCAAACAGATCCCCTATGCTACTCCCTATCTCTACACCAGGCTGCAGTGGAAGGCCACAGTGTGCATTAAATGCCTCTCACGCCCTAGGTATCAAGTGAGGACGGGATATACGAACCATGCCTTATTCTTTCCCTTTCCCCCCACAATATAAGAACAATATTTCCTCAAAGTAAGACAATAAACGGTATTTGCCAGAGAGGTATCTTCTAACTGAGCTAAGATCTGTATCTACTGGACTGGTACCAAAAGACTTCTCAGCCCCTTGGAGCATATTAATAACAAAAGACAGGTGCACATCTCAAATTCCTGGATTCAGCTCACAAGTTAACAGGGCAAGATATGTGACACCTGGTCTGGTTCTGGCCAATCTTTATATAATGTAAGATATTTTCAAACTGGTATTTATCAATTTCAGGGTGACCCTGTTGCTCTCATACTTTTGTGCCATGAATTTCTGAGGAGTGCTTATTTCAGAGCTGACAAAGATGCCTACTGCTGTCTGCCCCCTGCTATGTACACAGAGCACTGCAGTGCTCTCATCTACAGGAGACAGTGAGAGGACTCTGCTTTTGTTGGTTCTTCTCTGCTTTCTGCGTGGATGAGGCTTTCAACCCTCAGAGAGTCACCAATTTGCCTCCAGGCCGGAGTTTGTAATGAAAGTTTTGGTGCCAGGATTTTGTACATTCTGTTCTGCCTCTAGTCAGGATGAGGAAACTTTCAAAATAATTATCCAATTTTAAAGACAAAAAGTAACAAATGTGTATCCAAGGAGCTGTAAGGTTCAACATAGGCTATTTCCTCATACAGTTAATACAAACACCAGGCCTAATTTTAGCAGTGATTAAGACTGAAAATTCTGCAGAGCAAGAGAGAAATAAATCTGTATTGGGGAAAACTGTTGTGGTGGGAAAGCTGCCCTCTACACATCACCACCCACAAAGCCATATGGGGATTCCATGGATAAATATGTGACTGCTAGCGAGAGCTGGGTGGGAAACCATCTCTCTAGCTCAAGAAACATTTCAAGATTTCAAAAGTGTTCCCACTCTGCACCAAGGAGGCTGACCAAGCCACTGCTACCACTGGAATCAGATGGGTGAGTATTTGTGTCCAAAGTAAAATATGTTACAAAGGAAAACAGATAGTGACAAGATATGTTTCAAAATCCACAGAGTTGGGGAAAAGAAATCACGCTTTCTTACTACTAGAGTCTGAGAGCAAAACGAGAATAGGAAAAACCTAATCATAGTCACAGTAGCCTGGCAAAAATAATGTACAGGAGCCCAGAAGAGCTACAGCACACTTACCCTTTCTCTTTTCAAATGTAAATTCTTTAGTGTGGTAGCATCTGGTCATTGGATAGCTTATGACTGGGGTGAGGAAATCCTGAATATCATAGGGCACATCCAGACCACCATAATCAAGCTGGTGGCCTGCACCCTGCTACCTTCTTTCTCAATGGCCCTGTGACAGGAGCCACAACAAAATGTGACTGTTCCTAACATATGCTCTTGATCAAATCATAAATCCAATTCCATTCCCAGGTCAAAGGGATGGTGATGTGAGGTCCTTCAGTGACTCCCTACTTTTCACTCACTCTAATCAAACGTTTTCATCATGGATTGACAACTACATTAGCAGACTGTCCATGAAGTATTTGATACAACTTAAACACAATTAAAATATTTCCCTAACATGAAGGCAGCATTCAGACCGACATGAGAAATAAAAGTTTTCCATAAGAGCTTCACAAGACTACTAGGTGTGAGAGGCAAATTCCCTTGATATCTGGCATAATCCTATGGTTTTTCATTGATATCAGATAGCCCAAGGAAGTTTGGGGGCAGAATAGGACATAAACTGAGAACGATGCAAACAGCAATGATGGTAACAGGTGAATTTTCTGCATTTTAAAAAGATATTGGTGGCAAAAGCATCAAATTTGGAAGACTTCATAGAGAAAAATGATGGCTTCACTTACTACACTATTACTCCAGCTAATATTCAAGACTATTTCTCATGCAGACATGTAAGCTGATTATGTTATCCTGCTACATCACATTCAAAGCACTACAGGAATTTTATTGCTTCCTGTGCTGCAAGAACATTAATTAGCTTGTCGCTATAGCTTTGAAAACCTGAGGTACAAACACTAAATATTATTCTGTTCAACATGTTGATTAGTATTACACTTAATTTCACAACTTTGATACTTCAGATAATATACATGTTAAATTCAGGATGAAGAGGTTTTTTTGGCTGGTGAAGTGTGCTTGGTCTGTATTTCTTTGGCACATCTTGTAAAGAAAACAAAACAATACTTTCTCCAAAGCCTCCTGATCTATAAAAAGGAAGAACAGACTGAAGAACAGTCTTCTCTAAGGATAAAAGACACCTTGAAATGCTGTGTTTAAAGGCAACACTGCAACATCATCTCAACTAAATGTTCCTCCTGTATATATAGAAAAGAAACCATCAAAGCACACTGATGAACTTGAGTGTCTGATATATACAATGCAAATATTTTAGTAGCAGTGAAACATTGTCTAGCTGTCTCTTCTAAGCTTTCAATCCAGTTTAATGGGAAGAAAAATGGTCCTAGGCTGTTACATAAATTTGGTGAAATCTGAAAGAAGTGGTGTGCTCAGTCAGACAAACAGGTTTTGCATGGGAATATGTCATATTAGAAAAGTTATAAAGCAGCTGGAGATTTAATACAGAATCTGTGATGGATAAAATCCAGGCAGGGCTACTGCCTGTGCTACTACCTGCCCTTAGTCACACCATCTCTACTCAACCAACACATGCAACATATTAACAATGCAATAATTAGTACACATTCCTGTCTGCTACTTAAAATGTCACTTCCAGATTCTACTTTGGTCTAATCTCAATTTTTTTACCTTTGATGATTCCCTGCACTTCTTCATACCAGACTCCATTGCTATTCATTAGACTCAACAGTGGTTAGGCAGATGCTAGCTGAAGCCAGGTTTCTAACAGGAATGCCCCCACTTTCATTTCATGTGGCTAAATTCTGTAAATTACTCTAAATCCTTCCTCCAAATCCCCTACAATGTATGTTCATGCATGTGCAAAACAACTGTAGCCATGACAATAAAACCATGCAGCTAAATAACAAGACAAATGATTATTTAATAAAAAGAAGTTATTTTGCAGTAAACCACCTTGAGTAAGATAAGACCTGTTATTTAATGTATTATTTGTAAATACATACACACACTCACGCATAGTCACCTACTCTTTTTAATTCTCATGGTTGCACTACACCTGTAGCACTACAAGACACCTAATACTCTCCTACAGCTGGGCAGTCAGACCTGGCCATCTTATATAAATATTTCTCCTAAGAAAATACTCATGAGATGCATGCCAACAATGATTTTTTTTTTAATAATTTTAAATAACCAAATCTCATCTTATAGTTCTGGGCCTTGTCTCGCCTTTCTTATCTACTCCTAGCTATTTTGTTGCAATATATGTGAGCAGAGTGGAATTATTTGGCATATTTTTCTGGACAGCATCTATAAATGCTTGAATGTGCAAAAAACTATGCACATTTGGACACTATCAGTGGATACCCAAAGGTTTAACTGCCATGAAATATTTTAAAGTTATTTTAATTTAAAAAACATATGAAGGGAAAGATTTCATACAAATACAAGTTGTCAAGGTTTGGCTTGAATTGATCCAAACAAAATAATACTTTAAAACATCTTTATCTGCCTCTCTGCTTATTGCTACAGCAAAATATGCTAAATAGAAGTGTGAAAAAACCCCATGGCCTAGTTTGCAATAACTGGAAATATTCACAGTAAAAACAGAAATTGTGATGCTTAGCAGACATTGACTTCAATGAACATTTTAGGATTGAGTTGTTGCAAGTGTTTATACAAATCATTCAAAAGGGAACAGGCCTGGTATTTTTGTCTACGTAGAAACCTTTCTAGAACATGAATTTTCTTTTAATGTTTTTATTCAGTGAAACCCAAACTAGAAAACTAATGCTTGGAAGAATGAGTAGTATTTGTCTAGGCTGACAGGACAACAGTTGCATAAGCCCTTTACAACTGCAGTTGTCGATTTTCAGACAGCTTTATTTGAAACTGGCTTAAATACATTGCATTTTCAAATTTTTTCCTACTTTCTTTTTTCCTAGAAAAGAGTTTAATTTCACCTTCAATCTTCAGA
This sequence comes from Fratercula arctica, assembly GCA_947846985.1. NCBI lineage: Eukaryota > Metazoa > Chordata > Aves > Charadriiformes > Alcidae > Fratercula > Fratercula arctica. Next base: position 12,355,253 of record CANTUZ010000025.1, on the reverse strand, counting down.
GATATTCCTAGCTACATTTTCAATCTGCCCCTCTCTTTTTCTGATATGTAATTTAGAAGAGTGTTGTCTCTCATTGCACAATCAACATGAATTTAAGAATGGCGCAATAGTTTAACCTCTGTTACCCATAATGAGCAATTTTACAACATGGACATTTCACATCATGTTCTGTTTCAAGATACGTCTTATACTGCTCTACTTACTGATGGGATGGAATAAACAAACAAAAACAACAAGTTATTCAAATTCCTCAGATTGGACAATGACTAATTAAGTGTTAGCATCCAGGAAGGGTGTCAAAACCAAACAAGGGATGAATGGAGCTTGTTTGCCACACTCTTAATCAAAAAACTACTTATGAAATATATGACTGGTCATCTTGATAATGGAAAAATAAAAAATAAACATAATTCATAAAAGCTAAGATGTGCAGATTTTGTCCAACTGAAAGTGCCTGGGTAACTTGCAAGGAGACCAAAACTGATCCTGGAAACTCCCCATCCAAGTGATATTTATCCACGAGAAAATTATCCAAGTGATTACAATAGAGTTTTGATATAAAGAATAAGATCTTTTAAATTGTACACATACACGTGGGATTGAGTGCACCCTCAGCAAATTTGCAGATGACACCAAGCTGAGTGGTGCAATTGATGCTTGAGGAACGGGATGCCATCCAGAGGGACCTGGACAAGCTCAAGAAGTGGGCCCATGTGAACCTCCTGAGGTTCAACAAGGCCAAGCGCAAGGTCCTACACGTGGGTTGGGGCAACCCCCAGTATTAATACAGGCTGGGGGATGAAGGGATTGAGAGCAGCCATGAGGAGAAGGACTTGGGAGTGCTGGTGGATGAAAAGCTGGACATGAGCCAACAATGTGTGCTCACAGCCCAGAAAGCCAACCACATCCTGGGCTGCATCAAAAGAAGCATGGCCAGCAGGTCAAGAGAGGTGATTCTGCCCCTCTACTCTTCTCTGGTGAGACTCCACCTGGAGGACTGCATCCAGCTCTGGAGTCCTCAACACAGGAAAGACATGAACCTGTTGGAGCGGGTCCAGAGGAGGGCCACAAAAATGATCAGAGGGATGGAACACCTCTCCTATGAGAACAGGCTGAGAGAGTTGGGGTCGTTCAGCCTGGAGAAGAGAAGGCTCCAGGGAGACCTCATTGCAGCCTTCCGGTACTTAAAGGGGGCTTATAAGAAAGATGGGGACAGAGTTTTTAATAGGGCCTGTAGCGATAGGACAAGGGGTAATGGTTTTAAACTAAAGGAGGGCAGATTCAGACTAGATATAAGGAAGAAATTTTTTTACAGTGAGGGTGGTGAGACACTGGAACAGGTTGCCCAGAGAGGTGGTGGATGCCCCATCCCTGGAAACATTCAAGGTCAGGTTGGACGGGGCTCTGAGCAACCTGATCTAGTGGAAGATGTCCCTGCTCATTGCTGGGGGTTGGACTAGATGACCTTTAAAGGTCCCTTCCAACCAAACCATTCTATGATTCTAATTTACAAAAAATGGAAAAGGCCACACTTGTTTTGAGAACCAAGATCTCATTTGAAAGAAGATAATAAGGTGTGCTAATTCCCATGGGCCAACTTCTACCACGGAATATTTAACTCTCATTTTTTGACTTGCACTATGAGCTAAAAGACCCTTTTCCCAGTGCATGGTTCTCCTGGGCCCAGCAACATGTCATCTGTCCAAAAGAGAAGTCAGCTACACAGACTCTTGCTTACAGGGAATAACCCCCCCCCCCCCCTTTAGATTGTTCTGTTCTAAAGCAAACTATTTCCAAGTTACCTTCTTAGAAAAAACAACCATTCCATAGCAGTTAATTGCTGTTTACAGGCATTATTATATCAACAACAACTTAGCCTGTTTCAATGAATATGAAGTAGAATTCAACTCTCCTTCCACCCACTCTCCCCCAAGACAATATTAAATATAAACTAAATTTAACACCACTCTGCCAAAACTTAATAATTTCATTAACTGGACTACCTAACACTCTTTTATTACACAACATACTAGATGAACATATAGAATGAACTAGATGAACATGTTATATAAACATAATTTTTGGCATATGTGTATTTTAATTCAAAACCCAAGTTGGATGGTATAATGCAACATTTGGCAAATGACAATCTTATCTTGGCTTTTGTAGTCATAATGTCTAAACAAAAGTAGACATTTACTGGCAACAACAAACAGCAGAACTTATGTCTTGTCTTTTTCACAATTCACAGTATCATGCTGGTATTTGTTATACTTTTCTAAGCACATTTTGACAGCTAAAAATGTCCCGCATGATATCTCAATGTAATGGCTGTTTTACATTATATTTTTGTATCTAATCCACTTAAAAAAAAAAAAAAAAGATGATCCAATTATTTTTGGTACAAAATAATTCCTTAGAAATTCTGGTAATTAAATCTAGCAGCCAGGAAAATTCCTTTAGTGTCCTATGATTTTTTTTTTTGCTGTTATCTCATATAGGCAAATTCAAGACAGCTCCTATGCAGTGTCCAAGTTGCTTCAAGCATAAGAGCCATATCAAACAGATTTAAAAGATTATTGTGCTGCTGTTCTGAAGAAGCAGAAATGAGGTGAGACAGAAGTGAGGTGAGCCACTCTTTAAGCTCAATGGCTGACCTTCCAACCCTTCCTCAACTTGTTCCTGCACACTCCAAAGCATAAAAGCTGCCTCTTCTCTTCAAAAAGAGTAAAGAAAATGGTGTTGGAATGTAAGAAAACATCGTAACAAGAGATGGAGGGAAGCAGGTACTTGCACATTCACTTCTCTGTTTTGCATAGGAGATAACCAATTTCACTGGAGTTTGAGTTGAAATAAAAATCTTAAATGAGACCCGATTGCCTGATTTTTGTTTGAAAACCTTATGCTTTCTGGTTTTAACCTAACAACTACAAGGATTCTATTAAAAAGAGAGACATGATTTATCAGTATGTTTACACTGCACTCTTGACAACACTTCTCTTTAATCAGTTTTACTATTTTCCCAATGAAAGTTAGCTTCCGGGTCAATATGAAATTTTCACAGAACAACAGAGAAAAAATGGTTTTTAAACTAGCAAAATGTGATCACAGAACCTGAAAAGTTCTTGACAAGTACAATACATGCAGGTGTTCTACTAAAATTACTTCAAGTTATTATTAAAAAAGAAAGATCAGGTACTTTAAATAAAAAGAAAGGTTTTAGAAAGGTCAATTTTGGTGTTCAACTTTTTGAGGATAAGTAGGAATCTTTTTCCTTGTATATATGAAAGAAATACCACGCACAAGATGTGTAGCTGACCAACAAACTTATCTGAATGCATAAATGACTCATCCAAAATACACAGCCATGTGTGAAGGCTTCAAAATGCAAGCAGATAGTGCAGGGGCCGGGCAAGCACAGCTCTCCTGCTTTGCTAATGATAGCTTCTCCCAGATTGTTTATGTAGTGTGCTGAGAGTCTCAACTGATGTGGATAGTACTGGAAACTTTCAGGCATAATTAACCTCTTGTAGCCTCTTAATGCAGTTTCCCCTATAATCCACAGGTCCATATCAGAGAAGAGCAAAGAGCTTGTTCAGGCCCAATTGCAACATTTCACAGAGAAGTCGCTGATTAAAGCCAGGCATACAGACAGTAAAAGAAAAGGAAAACAGGAAAAAAAAATATTTGTCATGTGGTGACCATTATCTCCATATATCAGCTGCAACAGTCCACACTTCTATGACATCTTGATGCATCAAGGGAGCGCTAAGAATAGCTTTGGTTGATATATCTATCTTAAAATGGCAGGAACAAGTGAAATTATACCTAAAGGCATCAGGAAATATTATAGTGAAAAGATCTGTCACAATATGGAAAAAAAATACTTGTCAACACATTCTTTTCACCCCTCCTCAACACAGAAGCAGGAGACCAGTGAGGATTATATTAAATGCAAATACACAGCCACATAAAACACACTGTTTCCTAAATTGCTTTTCTAAATACAAATGTGCGTTTAGCATAAAAAAAGATACAACTTCATGAATAAAAGTCCTGGTTCCTCAGTTTACACTGTATCCAGAACAAATGGCAGTTGTCTTGCTACTCCTGAAAAAAAGGGAAGCAATGCTTTGCCTGGGGAGGAGAAAACAAGCATGTTTACCCTAAAATCTTTGATAATACTGGGGAATGAAACCAAGGAAGTGAATGTAGAGCACTGCCTGTTCCCTTCTACATGTGGGACAGAGAGATAATGACCCGTGGGTAGGTTTCTTCATGGAAAGTTCTGTGCGCAGTGTTAAGCCATTACAGGTATGCCCCCTAATCCTCTGGTATTTCTAATTCAATAATTCAGTAACTCTTAGGCACTGAAGCTACCTAAGGACTGGTTGGAACTGTCTATTCCTTCAGTCATATAGACATCAGTCCATTGAGCCTCAAGTATTAACAGACATTTTACTGACGGTCAAACTGCTTGCCTGGACCAAGGACTTGGACATAGGCCTGTGCAAAAGAAAACATAGTTGTTCTCTGTGTTTAGCATCATGTCAGTGAAGAGCCTGATTATTTTGGCAAAGAATACTACAACTCTCTTCTGAGCATTTATTTGCTCACTCTCCAATTCCTTTCTTATTTTGAAATTAGTAAGCTATATATAGAACTTTTAAGACCAAACATTATTTCATTTGAAAATATCACTAAATTTCATTTTCCTATAGAAATAATGGGTTTCAACCAATTTTTCAATTTAACTTTCTAAAAATTATACTAAAATTTATTTTTTATACTTTTAAAAGAAAAATACAAACATCTTGTTAAGCTTAATATAGTAAAGAAATATTTCAGTTTTGACAGTTTTCATTATATATTTCTAATTAATTCCCACAAAATGCCCTGCTTAATCTAAACTGACATTATTTTGGACTTTGATTTTGTAGTAAAGTCTGTTTCAGTATTTCATATTCACTCTGGAAAATGCTTTGACATTTCAACATCTTTCAGAAAGTGAGAAAAAATAGTTCCTTCCAAAAAATGCCCATAAACCAATACTCTCCTTCCAAATTTAAAGAGAAGCCTCATATGCAAATCAATGAGAGTAAAACATTACGTGATAAATTGTTTCAATTCATCTTTGTCTACATCAGGTATATTCTGACCATCACTCTTAACAGAGTACTTCAACCTTTCCAACACTCTGTCCTGTCAAACACACTGTAAACCAGGCCCATTTCTATACTCCACATTTCTTTTACTTACTAGGCATAGGGCAGCCTTTGCCAAGTGGCACATGTAAGACTTTTTTGGGGGATTTGTTAGTTTTGGCAATCTTAGAATTCTTCTTATTAGGCCTGGGACATGGTGTGCACTTCTGGTTTAAGACCAGGCACCTAGCAGCAGTTCTAGAAAGGCAGGAGAATGAAAGCATTATCTTACAAGAAAAGGGCATGTCTACACAGAACCAATCAGAAAACCCACAAAAAATACTTCAAATTAAACTGCCCCCCAAAAGATATTAAACTTGGGTTTCGAAATCGAGATAGCTATGTTTCCAGGGTGTCACACAGGAATTAATATGCTCCAACAAGATGTATAGCTTATTAGCCTACATGGCTATAGCTACATTGCTTCATGTCCAGAACCAGCAGGAAGATGGTGAGCTACATCTCCCCACACTGTTCTCTGTTTAGCAATGAACTCGGCATATTAAGCTTAGCAGAAGAAAAGAAAAGGAAGACAATATAACTGTTCCCCACACATATGTCGTGGTGGTGAACTCTAAAGAAGAAAAGCTATGGGGCAGTGAAGGACGCTACTGGCAAAAGAGCAGGAAGAGTAGCACTGACTATGAATGCATTTTGACTGAAAATAAGAATTATTTGTAGCCCTTAGAGGAGTGAGATTGTGGAATAGCCTTCAGCCCAACCTGGTTTTAATTGAAGTTGATAAACTTCTGAACAAATCTATATGACAAGCACTGGTGATAACAGGGGCTATATTAGGATTCCCAGAAGGTTTTATTTGGTCCTGCTTTCCTGTGCCTTGACACATTTTTAATTAACAGGCACACACCAACCAAGTGTAACAAATGCCCATGGCGAGGCTGTGCATGCAGCAGAGCTCCCCAGTCGTAAGCCACACAGCAATGCTGGCTGCTTCCTGACCCTGGGACACATGCCCTGCTCAACCACTTTGAAGTGATCCACCAAAAGGAGATGTTAAAAGAAGCCGCCAGAGAAAGATGAGTAGAGACTTTTTTGTGGCACCATAAGTTCACTGGTTACATATGACATGGCTTTGTAGGACTTCCCTGTTCTAGGCCGAGAACCACAGACCACTCCCCGCCTACCTACAGCTCTCAAACTGCCATAGATTGAATGTCTGTAGGTGAGAGAGGCCGTCTGGAAGTGCCCGTCTTTTGGAAGAGGGAGCATTTTGAAAGTGTAGTAAAGATGTCGCTGATACCATGCATAGACTGCTGTTCTACAGAAACTGTCTGCTGAAGCTAGCCAGTAGGAATGGTTCCAGTACTAGTGTTTTAGCTTTGAACTTTATGCAGATAAAGAGAAAACAGAGTTTATAAGGTAGTTGCAGGGCACAGAAGATGAGGAGCTTATTGTGTGAATTCAGTGTTCCTGCCTCCCCACTGCAGCTTGCAGTACAAAGAATTCTTTTTAAATTTTATTTTCCTCTTTATCCCACAACTGACTTTTTCCTTTGGTTGTTTCAACCTTCAGTAAAGCTGACATCTGCAATTTTTTCCAGAATTGGCACAACCCATAAAATCAATAGGTATTTTCTCCTGGACTAGGTTCTAAGGTGGTATTATTACTTTTATGAGGTGCTGAAATTATACTCTTGATAGAAATTGAAATCACAGTGTGAATGAATTGGCTACTTTACATTGTCGATTTGAGAGAAATACAAGGAATACATAACAGATCCTGGACTGCTGCACTTAGGTATGGGGTCAAAACTCCATCCTCTCTGTTCAAAGTCTAAATGATTTTGGTGATTTTATATCAAATGTCACTCCTTTTAACACTCACTTTACTTTTTTTCCTTCTAACACATCCTCTATCTGTTATGAATCATGACTAAAGGGAAAAAAAAAATCTATACCAGCCAGTCTTTATGTGACTTCATGTCCTACCTCTCTCAATGGCAGTACCAGATATTTCAAAGGACTGAAAAATTCTGCTGTAAAATTCTTCCTGGCTACACCTTGATGAAGTCTGATCTCAGTGTCCCTAGAAACTTTTAGATCTCAACTGCTGAGAAATCCAGGTATTCAAATATCCCTGATTTCAGTAGGAATGAAGACGTTCTTTCCTGTACTGGCAGAAAAGCCTACTTTCACTTGTCACTGTCCCCAGATGGAGCTTAGCTTCTCTCCAAACACTACAGTGTACGCTTGCTTTAGATTATATCAACCAGGATGGCTGAAATCTTGTATTTAAGCTAGTAAAGCTAATCTGGGTGATTTTGCATGGAATGCTCACGTGAGCTGATGAGATTTAGTAATCTCCGGCAGAGGTACTGGCAGAGGCATCGCTTCTGGTGAGGCATCCACAGTCTTAGATTTCTCAGTGTCTTTGCAAATAACTACTCAAATCCCTGAATCCCTGATTGCAATAGTCTCTTCATTTTTTTAAATGTCAGACCTGTTTCTCATGCTTTTCTGTAGGCAATTTTCTTTTGTTCCTGAGTGAATACCTTTTCTTCAGTTAAAACTCTCCTAAACACTAACTCCTCCATAAAAGCTTAACAATGTGAGAAGCAAGCAATTAAAATTATGAATTTAGAATCTATATGCAAAATCTGCTAGCTTTCAGACTGTGCATTCCCTAAAGGACAGACTCTCTCCAGTTGGTATCAGTGACGAATACATTAACAGCACTTAAAACATTTATCTTTTATGATAAAACAAACTCAGTTCCCAAACTCTTCCAAAGGATAGCTTATGGGTTACCAGCAGCTCCTAGCTTTGCTTATTAAGAACAATTAATTTTCAAATGTTGTTAATTTTCTCGACTCCACTGGCTGAAAGGCATCTTACCAAGAGGAGACACATTCCAATACCTCTGTATTTTGTCAGAATTGCATATTGTCTATTTTCAATCACTTCTGTTAACTTTTCTTCTACTTTCTCTATCTTTAACTAGTGTTAAAGTCATCATTTAATCTATCATACATATACATCTATGTTGGAGACATACTCTACTATACAAAATAAACAGAATTGCACTTTACCCTTCGATTCCCATTTCTGTTACGAACATGAATGTCATCCTTTGTGTTGTGAACACAAAATAAGGAACAGAGTAGAATCATCAGTCCAGGGATTTATGGTGGAATAAGCTTGAATAACGATAAAAGAGAGAAAATCCAGGTCTTTAAACTCTCTGCCTTAGTCCCTATCTCTGAAAGAGGGAAAAATAACCCAGCCATATTTCAAGGTTTGGTTAGCTAATGTCTGTAGAGATGAAAACGTCTAACACTGAACAGAAAACCTAAGATCTGTAGCACAGTATTTCTAGATTTTCTTTAACAAGTGAGAATTTTGACTACTTGTTACTTTCATTTTTTGCTGCAACTCAACAAACTTTCTGACACTACTTATCAAAAGTAAACATGGAGTTACACTGTTTAAAAAGTAGGCTATGGCAGGCGTGGCTCTCACTATATTTAAGTGAATTAGTCTGTTTCCTTTAAAAAAGAAGGGGGAAAAAAAAGGAGAGATTAACAAACCACCAAGGGCCTGCTGTAAGATTTTGAGCCTTTTAGTGGCTTGTGACATATGACTTATGAACATCAGCTCTCCTTCAAAATCATAATACAAATCTACCATTTGGATGAGGAATGCAAAAATAAAAAGTAACAACAAACTCTGCTACAAGGTCATGTTAACTAGACTTCATTAGCAACATATTTATTGGAACAGGAGAATGAGATAAGTTCTTTAACTGAGTAAACTCTGAGATTATTATTAGATATCTAGAAGTCTCTAACGTTTGTCATCTTTTGCTGGGTAAAGCATATGCTATGGTCCTCCTGAAAGCATAAATCTAATGTGTCCAAATTCTGCAATAACGATACAGATTTCTAATTATTCTCAAGATGTTTCACATTGTGAGAGGTTTTACATCATACACTTGACAGAGAGAGCTCTCAGAGGTGCTTACAGCAATAGCTACACAAGGATTCCTCCTGGAGGCACTGCTGAGGCAGAAGAATAACGAAGAGGTGATTGGGTACAATCAACACAGCTTCACCAAGGGCAAATCATGCCTGACAAACCTGGTGGCCTTCTATGAGAAGGTCACAACATCAATAGACAAGGGGAGAGCAACTGACGTCATTTACCTGGACCTGAGCAAAGCCTTTGACACTGTCCCGCATGACGTCCTGGTCTCCAAGCTGATAAAATATGGGATTGATGGACTGACAATTCAGTGGATAAAGAACTGGCTTGACGGCCGCACCCAAAGAGTGGCTGTCAATGGGTCCATGTCCAAGTGGAGGCCAGTGACAAGTGGAGTCCCTCAAGGATCAGTACTGGGACCGGTCTTGTTTAACATCTTCATCAGCGACATGGACAGTGGCATAGAGTGCACCCTCAGCAAGTTTGCCAATGACACCAAGCTGTGTGGGACGGCTGACACGCTGGAGGGAAGGGATGCCATCCAGAGGGACCTTGACAGGCTGGAGAGGTGGGCCCATGCCAACCTCATGAAGTTCAACAAGACCAAGTGCAAGGTCCTCCACCTGGGTCGGGGCAATCCCAAGCACCGATATAGGCTGGGCAGTGACTGGCTTGAGAGGAGCCCTGAAGAAAAGGACTTGGGGGTGCTGGTAGACAAGAGGCTCAACACGAGCCATCAGTGTGCACTAGCAGCCCAGAAAGCCAATCGTATCCTGGGCTGCATCAGGAGAAGCGTGGCCAGCAGGTCGAGGGAGGTGATTCTCCCCCTCTACTCCACTCTCGTGAGACCCCACCTGGAGTACTGCGTCCAATTCTGGAGCCCCTACTACAAGAAAGATATGGACATGCTGGAACGTGTCCAGAGAAGGGCCACGAGGATGATCAGAGGGCTGGAGCACCTCTCCTATGAGGACAGACTGAGAGAGCTGGGGTTGTTCAGTCTGGAGAAAAGAAGGCTCCGAGGAGACCTTATAGTGGCCTACCAGTATCTTAAGGGGGCCTACAAGAAAGCCGGGGAGGGACTTCTTAGGATGTCAGGTAATGGTAGGACTAGAGGGAATGGATTAAAACTAGAGATGGGACAATTCAGACTGGATGTTAGTAAGAAGTTCTTCACCATGAGGGTGGTGAGACACTGGAACAGGTTGCCCAGGGAAGTTGTGGTTGCCCCATCCCTGGAAGTTTTTAAGGCCAGGCTGGATGGGGCTTGGAGCAACCTGATCTAGTGGGAGATGTCCCTGCCCATGGCAGGGGGGTTGGAACTAGATGATCTTTAAGGTCCCTTCCAACCCTAAGAATTCTATGATTCTATGATTACACCTGAAAATATATGTGTGCTCTTTAGTTGTTAGGGCCCTTACAGATTCTTTGGAAACTTCATCTTATGTGGTACATTAGTTGCATCGTCATGCAATCTACTCTTGCATTATCAGTACATCTGTAAGTGTGTAACAGGAGTTTTGCACTTAGAACTTCCATAGCTTGGCACACAAAACACATCTATAAATGAAGAGGTTATATATATTTATGACTGACTACTGTGAAAAGCAGAAAGTGTGATCTGGCTGGTGGTTTTCCAATGAAATATTTCTGAAAATTATTAGATCTCATGCGCTGGGAGAAAGATTCTGAAACTAACACTACAAAATATTTAGTTGAAAAGCCAACATATGAATATTAGAAAATGTCAGACTGCAGTTTACTCACACACCAAAAATACATTCCCATCCCCGTTATGGATTTATTGAGAAGTGTCTGGTAAGCTCAGCTATAACTTCTTGTATTAAGAACAAGGTAACAGAAAGTAGTTAGATGATTTTATGTACTGGTTTTCCTGCTCATCATTACAGATATTTCCTGAGTCTGCATTGGTGTGTGAGCACAGAGACTTGTACCCCTCACACCTGTGGCTCCCTTTTTAAGGATTTTAAACTGATTAAGGTTTGGAGGTCCCTGGATAAGAGCGCTGACTAACATTTCCTCCATCTGCACAGCGGTAATTTTTTTGTAGCATTATTGAATTTAATAGTGCAGACAGCACTAAAGATCTTCCTGAATATAAATACCGTAGTTTGCTTTTTTTATTTATTTCACTTTGGACACAGGAGTTACTATAATTCAGTCTGTACTGAAAAGCTAGATCAGGCTTTGTTATGCCCTGAGTATAGTTGAAAACAAAAAGGTTACATCTTGCTGACTTTTATGGTATACTGTGTACATTTACAAAATCAGCAAAACCAAAGAGGGAAGAGTTCCAGAGGAAAATTATTATAGATATTTTACAAATAGTGTTTGTCTCCAAAATCCTCATCTTTGCAAAATGTTTCCTGTTTCATAAGCAGAATCAGCTGCAAGCAGAGTCCACAAATGCATGCGTGGCAGAACTGAAGGAATGAACCAAGCATGGTGAATTTTGAGCAAATCTGGATAATGCTTTGAGAAATTATTTAGTGTGTGGTCTGAGGCAAGAAGCCACAGAGAGGTGGAAGTTAATCTTATGTACTCCCCAGCTGCAGATGTGTCTTTTTCAGAGCAGACTGCAGTAGGAGACATAGAAATCACCAAGAGACCAGATTAATACCACGAGCCAAATGTCGGCCTCATTATATGTGTTCTCACTTAAGTTGAAAAGACTTTAACTGGGATGGCTGTCATTTCAATGAGTAGTTGTGACATGTAAAAGTAACTGTAATAAATTAAACTGAAAGAATAATGTCCATGACACTAAAGTGAAGTATCAATAATAAAAAAGATAGGAAAAGAAATAAAACCCAAACAAATAATTCCAGTAACTCCAACACAGATAGCATTTCAGGGAAATTAAGGCAGTCCCAAAACTGTATAATAAGGCCAAATACTATAAATATAAGGCGGGGATCATGCTCAAATTTCTTTGAGCCTGACAGTAAAGAGAAAAGAGTGAAGTTGCAATTATATTTTAACTGTTTAATCATGGAAATTATATAGATCCTTGAGCTGAAACATCCTAATGTTCAGACCTTTGAAGCAAAGTCAGTTTTGACATCTCTCAACTATAATGATCAAGCAGCAAAACCAGATCTAGAGCTCAGCTTGACAGAAGGACAGATCCAATTTGCACCTACACCCATGCTGTTTCTTTAGGAGCTATTTTACTGTTAACTTTTGTATCATGCTATACAACAAATGTGTTGAGTAACCTTGACAGAGTGCTTGCAAGAGAAGCTATTCTATAAAGAGGACAAAACTACCCTTGCTATTCCTTATATCCAAACCTTTCTGTAAAAAGAGAATTATTATTCTCCTGGTGGGCTTTTTTTCTAGCATTCATCAGTGTTACTGGTGTGTTTCACAAATAATTTGCTTTCATAACACTTGTGCTCACATAGGAAGTATTACTATCCTCATTTTATAAGCACCAAGGAGTGAGAGAGAGATTAGAGTCAAATACATTTATAAATTTGGGGGTACAACAGATAACAAACATATATAGGATCTGATATTTCATAATACCTAACACTTTATGGCACTTCCTATACTCAAAGTTTAGTTCCCACAGACTATCCTTATGCCAAATTGTTCAGTCTTTTTCCCTTTAAGTAAATTCCTCCTCTGTGTTGCTTGACCATCAGCAGGAAGAGTATGGAGAACTCAGAAGAGTCCCCCAGCCCCCTTTATGCCCATGATATCTTCACAGCTTGTGGTGAAGGACACGAGCTTTTAGTTTCCTACAGTCCCAGGTCATTATGTGTTTCAGTCTTGTTTTGATAAAAAAAATCCATCATGGTCATTAAGAACCTTTCTAAAGTTCAAAAAATCCCCAAACTCTCCAACAAAGAATGCTGGTATTGGACCTTTTCTTTCCCAACCAATTTAGGTGCAGTCTTAAAGGTTGTTCTGTAAAGTATACCATCCTGCTGAAATGCATTTCCTCATCCAAAGCCCTACAGCAAGGTATTTTACACACTGCATTTACTACTAATAGTAATCTTTCTGTGTCTTCCATACAGTGGTCTTAAAATGTTTTTAGCAATTGCAGTCTTGTAGCTCCTTAATACACAATTATCATCAGCTTTGAAGCAATCGGCAGTCACTGTTCTTGACTGGTTTATGCCATATGAGAAAAGGAAATACCAAGGAATAACTAAGTAATATATAGCTGTTACATAGTCTAAATGCCATGGGATGTACAGATTGGGTTCCAATTACCACTCCTCAGGTTACTTGGGCATGTGAAGCTGTGAGAGAAATGGTCCATTTCTCTATATAGTACTAGAAGCAGAGAGGTTTTTTTAGTATTGTCCCCCTTCCCCTGTCCTGCAGCATCTCCCACAGTATGTTGGCAATAGGAAACATCATCATTGCCAGGATGGATAGAATTGCCAGTCTGCATGATCTCAGCATCTCCCTCCATCCTTCTTGGCCTAGGACTAGGGCTGCACACAAAGCAAAAGCCAAGGGAAGCAGCAAAAGCCAAGAAGTGGTGTCAAAACTGCTTGAATTGAATATACTTTTGGGGCTCAGAAAGGGCATCATTTGCACCTCCCACTGCTAACTTTAGTAAATTTTGTTTTGGCTGCTTAAGTGGTTTAAACTATGCATTGCCCTAAGAAGTGAGTCATTGCTTGTGTGGGCTCACGGGTCTTTGGAAGCAGAGGTGATGCTGGTCTGTGAATAAAAGCTAACATTATTACTGTTTGTAATAATCAGCATACTTGCACAACACGTGCCTTCATGCACTATCTTCATCTGTAAGAAAAAAGCTGAAACAATCACAATTTCCTTACATTTCTTACGTGCTACTCACTTTCCAAGCTATTTCTGTAAGAATCAGGAAAACTGATAATTTAAAGAGCTTGCAATGGTTTGGATGTCTGGTTGTACCATCTGGTGAAACTCAGCTCGTACTAACTTTCTGCTCCAGTTTACACATGGTGGTGCCTTAGCACAGTCAGTATCTACTGCTGACCCAGATACCTGGTAAGGGTAGCACCAAATCCACACATGTATCTCTTACGGGAGGAGGTTATCTTTTCAGCATCTAAAGAGCTAGCTGAGCAACCAGGACTAGACCTTGAAGCAGACTAGCAAAAAGCAGACACAGCTCAGCTCATGCTGTTAGCTCTAGACTTTCTACTGCTCCTTTTCATGTTACCATTTAATTTTGCAGCTACGGATCCTCAGTGAGCATGTAATTTCTGTATTGCAGTTATTAGCACTAGAGTTTTGACAAAGGAAAGGTGTCCTGTCATCAGAATGCGAGCCATGTGCACTGCTCTCCTTCCCCTGAGGCAGGGGAGAAGGACACAGTGAAGTCAGCTAAGGTTAAAGTTCGGGGAAGGTTTTTGTTACCTTCCTTGACTCCAAGGGACAGGTGCCACATGTACTAAGATACTTCATGTGGATGGGAGAGGTATTTCCAAATCAACACAGTTTATACTACCATATGGAAAAAATAAGTATCTGGGAACAGAGAATAAACTTTGTTCTGTTAAAGTCAAAAGACTGTTTCAGTGAACATCAAGAGCTGTAGCATCTCCTAAAATGTCATAAAAATGTATGAAAGGGCAGCACTAAAACTGCAGTCTTATAAAATCCAATTCATATTAAATAGTCATCCTGTATCTTATTCTAGAGCATATATTCCCTTGCTCACTGTAGTAACAGTTACCGAATACATGAGCTTGTAACTATGTAACCACTTCAAATCTTAAAAATAAGCTTACAAAATATGACATACTTGATAACACTAAAAATATCAGTCATAAAAATACCCTATGCCATCCCCAAAAGATTAAAACACTTAAAAGTCTAGGATATCTTGATGTCCTTCAGGTGTATGTTTCTCATAACAAATATAGTAGATAGTACTAGCATAGTGAAAAATTGAAGAAAAAACAAACAAACAAAACTCCCAACTTATTTCTTCTTTAACACAGGTTTGCTTCTGGCTACTTTAAATAGCTTATTACTTCCAAAGGCAAGTTTGCCCACCTTTCTGCTTGCAAGTAGTCCATACTGACTTCGACATTAGGAATAAAGCAGGTTATTAATCCTCTTGAAGAGGATAATCTGAAGAAGAGAATCCCAGCACACCTACCAAATAATATCTCTAGAATAGGGTCAGAGAAGATACAATGAAGTTGAGGATGGATTTATATCCCAACACTAATTACAGACTTTTAGACAAATTCAACAGGCACCTTAATGGCTTCATAAGTTCAGGCTGTGAGCAAACTGATGATGCAGTGAGATGAGACAGGACAATTCAATATCACCAACAGTTCATTACTGCCCCCTCCACTTCTCTCCTACTCATGACACATGCTGCCCCTATTTCTTTCTTATCATCCTTTCTAGTGTTGCTCTGGCACTCGTCACGCTTCCCATCCCCTTCCTCTAATGTGGGCACGATATCATTGATTTACACCCAGCTTCCACTTAGCACCGTGCCTTAATTCCAATTAAACAACATCTTGAATGCTTCATCATTCCCTCCCCAACTCCCACACACGCACTGACTACAGCTGCACAGATGTGCACCAGGAACCTGAAAGAAAACTTATATTTCCTTTATTTCTAGGCAATATTTTGAACCTCTAATATCAGCGGCAGAAGAAGGAAGAGCAACTAGACTCCTCCTCAGGCCCCCCATTTTCACCTCTGCTCTCCATGTAGGAGGAGGAGGTCAGGAACTGCAAAAACCAAGTTTATTGTCCTTCACATATGTTTTCCACCATGAAAGGAGTAGGCATCATATTGCTTTACTAAATCAAGGTTTATGAAAGATCTGATCTTTGTTTTTATATAAAATTCATGAATATTTGTGTTTCTAGAATCTGTAGCCTTTTCACATTAGAAATTGTGAAAGGGGGGAGGGGGAAAAGGAATGAAACTTTTTGGTGTAGTTTCAACATTTCCTTTTTTTTTTTTTGAAAGTCAGCTTTGATATGTGTGAAAATTCCTCTTTAACTATAGAAGATATACACTACTGACAGATTATTTAGAAGTAAATGTGAAAGGGGACAGGCTAATAATTCTTTAGGCTAACTATAAAATAGGGGAATGCTTTACAGCTGACGCTGTGAGTATATCAACCCAGTAATTGGATGCACGTGTTAGTAGCAGTAAAAAGGCACTGTCCGGTTGTCCACTTTACATGGGAACTTCCTTTGAATGTATTCTTTGATTTACTGTTGCAATTAAAACTGAATGTTCAAAGAAAGAACACGAGTGACCTAATTTAAAAGCAAAGAGTGTCTTTAAAGCCATTATTTAGCATATGACCTGGCTCACTTGTAACTATTTCTTTCCCCTGCAACTTCCATTTAGTTGCACTGTACTCATGAAGTAGCATAATCAGTTTTATTAATCCATTTGGCTAATGAATTCAATTTTAATATCCATTCAATGATGAAAGTGTAAACCACTTCCTCCTCACTCCTCCCCTTGAATATTTTAATTTTATTCATAATCACAGAGAGCTTTCCCAGGCTGACTTTTCAAAACTTCATATAACAGTATTTCCTTTTTACCATGTTGTAACTAACAAACAGACGTTTTTTCAACAAACTGGCGCTAGCAACAAAAGCAATTAATACTGCTAGGAAAAGATCTTTCTAGTTAACAGAACTAATGGTTGCAAGTACAATTGACTACTTTTTTGCATTTGAAGTATCTGAACAATGAAAGGCTACAAGATATTAAAAAAGCGCATCAAAATAAGTTGTTGAAGCAAAAGAAGGAAAAATTGTTTGATAAGTACACACAGTTAGACTAGCAATACTAGTATACCTACTGACCAAGAAACATACATATGCTCATATCGACAACCCCATTTCTGATCTGATAATTTGGTTTTCATAGCCTAAAGCAAGCAAAGCTTACTTCATGCAGTCTTATCAAGCTGATTATCCTGGTTTGGGGTAGAGCAGAACCAACTTTCTCTTCAGTGAGAGAGGCTCTTGCTCTTACTTGTTGCTGTGGCAACCAGGGTCAGCTGACTTGGTTGTTTACCCTGTGGAGGGGTCACACCTGTGGGGAGGAGTGGACAGGTCAGGTGACCCAAAATGTCCAATAGGGTATTCCATCCCATGTGCCATGCTCAGTATAAAAGCTGAGGGATCAAGGGGGGCAGGTTGGTTCTTCTTCAATGATTGGTGTTTGAGGGGGAGTGCTGTTAGCTTGTTTGCCTTTTGATCCTTGTCAGTGTGTTCCAGTTCCCATTGGTTACTGAGTCCAATCTGGACCTTTCCCAGTGCCTGCCAGTGATATCTCCCTGGGAGCCTGATGTGGTTTTACATGTGTTTGTATGTATCTATTTTGTTATTTTCTTTTTTATTTGATTGTTAATGTTTTGTTAGTTTAGGTTTTTTCTAAACTTATAACTCTCTCTTCTTCCTCTCCTTGGAGTGAGAGGTGGGGGAGAGCATCTGTTGTCTTGTCATTGCCTAATCTGGCCCAAACTGTGATACTGATGCTGGTTGGTAATGCTGATAAATATTCAAACTATTTGTGCTGTTCAAGATGTCAGAGGTAATTAGATGATAAACCTCACATTATCAGGATAAGGTAGTTGAGTGTCTTATGGTGACTGCATGCAATGGTACTAAGTGTTCAAAATATGCAAACTGAAATTTCAACTCAGGGCTATTTTGGGGAAGAAGAGACTGTAAGTGCTTGATTCAGAAAGCTCTTCAGGAAACTGAGGAAACAAACAAAATCAGGCCATGAAAGGAATATTATAACAAATCCCAAATTGACCAAATCATTTCTCTGCTTTGCTGATGCTATTTCTATTATCCCAAATATTAAGCTTAAGATTAAAAATACATTATTGTTTACAAAGGTTTTTTCCCTATTTAGAACCTTTCTTCTGTGATTATATTACTTGCTCGGAGGAAAAGTCAGGAATCCTCCATGAGAGGAGATGTTGTCCTATGTTCATACAGGTACCTGATATTTTTAACTTAAGATGCAGGTTAACAAGATTTGCTCATAGAAGGGTTTTTCCTTTTCCAAAGTAAAAGGTTTTATGTAAGAAAAATCCCCTATTGCAGGATCTAATCTGACTCACATTTGAAGTGAAAAGGCATCACATATAGCTCAAAGACATCTGAAAGTCATCTTAAAAAGCCTTATTTCAAAACTGGATTTTATCCTATGACATTCTATAGTGTTCACTCAGTTAATGCCATCTTCAAGGGAAGCTTTGACTAAGCCACTACCTGAGAACCCTCCCATTAAAAAAACAGCACAACATCTATAAGCCTGTATGCCCCCCTTGGTCTCATTCTTCTGAGGTTTTAAGAACAAACTTCTAATTGCCCCTAACTCTTTCTTTTTTTTGCAAGTGGCTATGTTAGATTTATGAAGACAAAAAGGCTTCTTATAACTGTGTATTTTGAACAGATTTATGACAGGGCTACAGTATCAGCATGGAGGGTCCACAAAGCAGGAATGCATTAAGGGTAACAGGAGTGTGTCATGTAGACATTAAATAATGTGATTCTTTCCACGTTCATAAATCCTAAGTATGTAAGGTTGTATACTGCTGGTTATAAAGTATGTAACTGAGTTCTGCAGGGGAAAAAAAAATGACTTAGTGATAAATTATCTCCATAAGAACATATAAATTTCATATTATAGAACCTAAGATCAAATTACTTCACTAAGACAGTATTATTTCCTATTTTAAGTCTTTTTTAATCAGTAAAACATTAAACCAGATCTCTATGGAGAGTAGAACAACAAAACACATATGCCTGCTAATCAGTCTTTAGAAAAATGGAGAAAAGTTCTCACGTTAATTTACAAACACCAGCTTCTGAAGAGCTGATAACCCCAAAGAGCTAGCTTAAAAAAATGTTCAGTAGCAAAAAACATATTTTTCCAAGTATTCTAATCTGGTTTGAGCTGTACATCTGAGGTTAATCTACCTATCAGGCTTTATGATTTTATTACACCTGAGGTATAATCAAGAAACTGAGTATCAAACTGAGCATACTTAATCAAAACACTTTTAATGCTATTTTTATGTATATAACCCAATATATAGTATAAATCTGTATTTATATGTCACATATATAAGCACACACTTAAAACCCTCAGTAGTAATGTTCAGCATTTCTAGCTATTAGAGTGGTGGTTTACAATCTTTTGGGCTACAGAATGAGGCTCAAAACTTTCTTGCTATTAGTCACTATGTTGCTAATCTGATCCCATATTAACTAAAGCAAATCCAAAGACTATCAGAGGCTTCAGCAGATCCTAAAGTTATGCATAAAAGGTAATCGCATACTCAGGGAAAAGCCTGGAATAGGTTAGTTTGTGAGAAGTAGCTAATTATTTCATGCTAGCTCCCCCAGTAAACACTCTTATTCTGCAACTGCAGTGCCTTTACACTGTTTGGATTAATCCACTGTGGATGCTCAGAAGGCAAATGATAGCTTCTCAGCTGGTGTAAGCCCTTTTAGCTTTGCTTCAGCTAAATTAGCTCACGCAGCTGAGGATCCATCCCCTTCTTGTCCACCTACTTCGGGCAGGTGACACCAGACGGTGGCTGTGCCGCCATCTACCGTAGGTTTTGCATAGCACTGCTTAGTCCAAAGCCCGCAGGAATCGCTCCAGCAATTCTTCCCACTAATATCCAGACTCAATGACACAGACTCCACTCCCTAAATGCGTACCTAAATAATGGCCTGACCCTGCAATCCTTGCTCAGACAGAACTCCCCCTACAGACTGCAGGTTAGCTGCTGCTAATTAAGCATCACATATTGTGTTACTGTTCTTCAGCTATTAAGATTTGTCCTGTAAATTTGAAGTGTGTGCTTCATAACACTTAACAATTGCCTTAAAAGTCAATTAAAAATAGCATAACACTCGAAAACATGTTCAAGTTTTCCTGAACCAATTTATCATATATCACGTAGCCCAATGCATGCTGTTCATTAAACCCAAAGAGTTTCACTAGCTTCAAGAAAGCTTTCTGGATGCAAGTAAAGTCAGAATCTGCACACGTGCAGTTTTGTCTCCATTTTTACATATGGTTTAAGCTCCTCTTGGTCAGCTCAGATCTCAAGTTGGAGCAAAAGCTTTTGTAATTACTCTTTGGAGGTTTTTTGGTTTTGTTTTCCCCCCACAAATACCTAAGTCACTAGAAAGCAGTACAGCTGTCCTTATTCATGAATGCAAATGGCCCTATCAAGAACAGGGGCAAGGGACTTCACAGCTCTGGTACTGAGGGATGAGCTAGTTGCATTTTGAGGAGAAAACTCCAGCTGTAAGGAACAATAAAACAAAACCTAAAAAGTGTCCTACTTCTATCTAGTGACAGACATCCTCCATCTATGCCAAATGCTGCAAGTTCCCCCAGCCTCCTGACAGAGCAGTCAGAAGCCACCTTTGTTCCCATTACCCTATAGGTAGAGAAAGGCTGATGGCATAGTTCCAAGCAATCAAGTTGGAAAACATCTGCCAAAGTAAACTCATTTAGTACATTCAACACAATATTTATAGAGCAAATCTATGAATGCTACTTGAGCCATTTTAAAGACCATGGACTAAATTCTGTTTTCTGAATGTTTATTCTGACTTTCTCCAATTGTTCTTCTTACTTGACAGGGTTTAATTGGCAGCCAGCCATGAAAGCTATTGTCTAATTACACAACATATCATGATCTTACAGCACTACAGATAAGGCGCTACTGCAGCATAAATGAATTTTAAACATTAGCATATGAGAAAAAGAAAATTAGCCCCCAAATTAGAATATTTCAAAGTCTTGTGTGTCAATAGTCACTATTATTTGTTTAGGAAAGTATGGTTTTGAAAGAGGAATTTAGAGATTAAATAGCCTTTAATGTTAAACAGGATACAATTTAGTGGGCTGGCTGGCTAACCCTTTATGCATGGCAGAAATTTGTTTGCATGT
The DNA here is from genome assembly GCA_947846985.1 of Fratercula arctica. Classification (NCBI taxonomy): domain Eukaryota; kingdom Metazoa; phylum Chordata; class Aves; order Charadriiformes; family Alcidae; genus Fratercula; species Fratercula arctica. Next base: position 12,334,135 of record CANTUZ010000025.1, on the reverse strand, counting down.
AATTGCATATTTTAGACTACCTTAATGATACCACATATTTGCATGGAATCAGTCCAGCTGGGAATTATAGTGGCATTCTGATTGCACAGCTACATGTGAGGTTATGAAAAGCATAGATTTTGTGAATCACTTGCAACATTTTGCTACACAGACACCCTTGAAATTAAAGCACAGTAAATATTTACTTAAATGGTCTCAGCCTATGCGCTTTTACAGAAAACACAATTTCCCAGTGCAAATTATAATGACTATTAAAGGAGAACATACAACTGTTTGACCTATCTTCTGCTAGCAAGATCCTAATTGTTTTGTATTTAAAGAAGTTGTATGCTATGTCTGACTTTGTGATGTGTGGTTAGCAAGTTGCAAGTTTTAAGACAACGTGAGTCTTTTCTTCATGGACATAAACCTGAGGGACAGGATACAGCTATGTATAATAATGGCATTGGTTTGCATTTATATGAAAAAAAATTACATTTTTCTCTCTCAGTAGATACTCTGCAGATGTGACAATAACCATGACATCACCAAGAATGCAAATTCTCTTTCTGATGCACTGCCTGGAAAACTAGGGAAATTTAAAAAAAAAAAAAATAATAAAATCACACCCTATAGTTACAGGGGGTTGTTCTTGCATGTAGACTGAAAGAGTCGAAAGATGTATATGTGCATTTCAGTGTATTCTACCTCTTCTTGGCAAGATCTTGCAGAAGCTCATGCATGTTTGCAACTTTACTCACTGAACAGTTCTGCTGGCTAAGTGGGACTGCTCAGATGAGTAGTTATTTCTCTGAATACACTGTTGTCAGATTGGGCCCCTTATAGCCTTTTTGGCAGCGATACTCTATATAGAATGGCTTGGTGTTCAGAGATGCACACAAAGCTTTAAGAATCCCATTTTAGGGGAATGATGCTGTCCTCCTCCACAAATAAAAGTAATCTAAGAAATACAGTGCTAGGACCTAGTTCCACACAAATTCATCAAAGTGAAGCCTTCGTCATATAGCTCTGCTTTTCAAGAATTTGGCTTTCTATGAAATATATAAAGGAGGTGGTAAGATTCAGTTGCTTTGACATCTAAAGCTTTTACAAATATTAACTGCATGATAAAGTATGAAGTTGCAAGGTGGAGCAAGTGAAGTAGTGACAATATGATACAGCAGCCCTCTTCTCCCTGTTTGCAAGCCTATATTATGGGTATTTAATAAAAATACAGTGGAATTAACAGCAACGTCTATCTTACAGCATGGCAACCTGCTGAAGTACTCCATACTTTACGCATTAGCTAACAAGGGATCTACTTAAGTTACTTGAAGTTGTTTTAATTTAACAGAAGATTTATCCCCAGGTTTATCTAGATTTATGTAAGACAGTCCAAGAACCAAAACGCAGCTCTCCACCAGTGCAGAAGGTTAGAGAGTTTCCTCCAACACTTGCATAACAGAGCTTACTTTTTCCAGCATGCTCCTATAGTGGGATGCAGTCACTTAAATTACAGTGCAATATATTGTGATTTAATACAGTTACTTCAATTTGAGATTGCACAGGCAGGAAAATAATAAAAAAAAAAAAAAGGGTACATTTTAGCACTGACAGCCAAAAATACATTACCAGAAGCATGCTATTACTAAAAGCCTAATTAGTACTACAGAAAAGCTTGAAACTGCAGCCATGGAAACGGCCATATGACTTTTAATTTGAAATAATAAAAAAAACCCCACAAAACAAAACAACAACAAAAAACCCAAACAACCCGAGAGACAATGAAATGCGTGTGAGGTCTGTGCGAATCCAGCCCCAGATGTTTACAACGAAGTGAGTAGTAAGTAGTATAGCGGCGCCGCAACCCGGGAGCGGCGGGGCGCAGCGCGCACGCCAGGGACGCGGCAGGCACGAGCATCGCCTTACCACCGGCGGCTACGCGGCCGCGCACTGGCTCCTAGAGCAAACCCAGGCAAAATCCCAGCCCGAAGGAAAACCCCATTTTCCGGGCTCGGGGAGGAGGGAGCGCGGAGTATACAGCTCTTGTGCGGCTCGGGAAGAAGAGTGTGTGTGGGCGAAATCGATGCATTGTTTCAATATAGCGTTCTCGTCAAGGCACTTTAATGACAGGGGATAATGATTTTCAGATTCCGGAGACAATGCCACCCCCCACCCCTTTCCTCCCCGCCACACCCTTACAAATCTTTCTAATTTGCTCTTCTGCCAGGCAAAGAAACAAACTGCTTGTCGAAGCCATTTGCAAAACAAATGTAACCGGAGAGATTTGCAGATACGGGCTGTCAGGGAGCGGCATCCCAGAGGAGCCGACCCCACCCCACCTCACTTCTGCCCCGCGCCCCCTCCCCGCCGAGGCGTCACCTTCCCCTTCCCTCCCCAGGGAGGGTACTCGGGCGGTCCGGGCCCGGGGCTGCCGCGCCACCGTGACCGGGGCGCTCGGGGTGGGGGGCAGCAGCCGCTGCCCGGCAGCGCGGCAACAAAGCCGTACTTACTAAAAGGGCAATTCTCCTTCTTGGTGCCGCTGACTTTGCCGTTCTTCTCGATCTTGAGAAAGTACTTGTTGTAAGAGTAGAGCTTCCTCTTGCGCACGTCTCCTTGGAGGTGATTGTAGCTCCGCACGTGTCTCCCCGCACTGGAAGGAGAGGAGAAGGACGAGGGGAAGGAGGATGATGAAGAAGAAGAGTTGGTGGCCTCCGGGGACACCATGTCCTGGCCGAGGTCATGGCAGGTGACAGGCACAGAAGACACCAAGAAGAGCAGCAGCAAGCAGTAACAAGGCAGGTGGGAAAAGGCTGAGGCACCATTTGTCAGTATCCATTTGCACATTGTACTGAAACTCTGGGCGCTGGAAAACGTCTTATCAAATGAAACATACTGGAAGGGTAAAACCTGGTAAAAGGCAAGTGGAGAGCCGGTGGTTGCTGCTTCTGGTTAGATCCCTCTGAGCTCTGATCTGGCCTGAAGTAAGTGCACCAACATCCATAACTCAGGGGACAAATCACCTCAGAAGTTGCTGCCTTTTAATCCTTTGAGTCCTCCCTCAGAAAAAAGAGCTATTGGTTTTTTGGGGGGGAGGGGGGGTTACTGTGGTTAATCCTCTTTCCTTTTTCCCTTCCCCACCCCCCCCCAACATACACACACTCCCCAACCTGGTTTGAGATTTCCCAGTAGTTATTTTGTTCTCTTCCTCGCTCCTTTCTTCACCATTTTAGATGCAGAAAGGTCTGAAAAATAGATGATGGCAAAGTGAACAACAACAAAAATAAATAATAACCAGCAGAAAAGGGTGCTGGAAGGGATTTTTCAAACAAACCCCCCTTTACCGACACGCACCCACACTTTGTGGTTTTGTACCTTCTTATGATCCCCACCCCCTCGCCTTTTTGCAAATCCCAAACCAGTTGCACAACTTGTCCTTTCTCACTGACGACCCTAGAAGAGACAGTTTCTTTGTTTTGCTTTGAATTCTCTAGAACAGTATTAAAAAAAATATTAAGAGAAATAGAAATCTCAACTTGTCTCTCCCCCTTTGGTTATAAACAAGTTGGAAGCTGTAACCTAAATATCAGCAATTACAAGTCAGAGGTGGGATGTGGCTCTGGTGGTCAACCCTTATTTGCAGGGGGTCAAGCAGGGGTGGGACATTTGAAATCCTTTTACAGTTGGAGCAAGTGGTGCCTGCTGCTGCGGAGGGAGTCTTAGGAGTTGCTCTCTGCCGCCGCCGCAGCAGCCGCCGGCTTGCTGTTAATTGCTCCTAAAGTCATTCTTCTCTTCAGAGCGCCGGCTACCAGCATGGCTTGGAGACTCATGCTTTCCTACTTTCCCTTTTTTCCAGACTGAACCAATCCCCTCTAAGGAGGTTTCTCTCCCCCCATTCACCAACCGTCCCCGTAAAAGAAACTTTTTTTCTAGCAGAGGATTTTTTTTTTTTTTTTTTGGCAGTGAAATGCTTGAGAAAGCAACCTGAAGCTTGTTGCCTGCTAGGTCTCCCCCTCCTCCCCCCTCGCTGGAGGAGTGGTTGGGTGGAGAGGTTGGAAAGAAGTATATACTACAGGCAGACCCTGGAAAAGCAGATTATATGCTGGTCAGAGAGAGTAAAAAGGGAAGAGAGGTAATTAGCTCATTTCCCTTCTTTACCAACTTCCATGGAGGTCTTTCTTCCTCCTTTAATGAATCACTGTTTTCTTGCTTCCGTTGCTGAAATAAAAAGTTCATAATTTAGCCTGCTCTTCCTTTTAAGCCTCTCAAGATTTATTGTGTCTCCCCACCCTCACCCTCCTTGTCTCAAAAGAAATCAGGGCCCTAAATGACCATTTTCTAATTGCTAACATGAGTCATTTACTGAATCACACGTCTGACTTCAAAGCAAAGGGGCTTTATTGGGATTGCAAAGGTTTCCCCATAAAATCTGTCTGAACGTTTTGGTTTGGTTTTTTTTTTTTTTTTTTTTTAACTAATGCAGTTTCCTTTGCCAGAAAGAAACAAATTTTCCATTTTAAGGCTATTTTAAAGCGATTTTTCAAGGTATTATTTTCCTGGAGGGATTTTTCCTTTGATTCCATCTCTCCTAATGGATTTGTCATTTCACATACTGAATGTTATGACAGATTCATATTTCTAGCCCATCACTGAACTATCAACTTTCCCAGTAATTAATAGGTGTCTTCCATATGATGTACTTACTATCTTTTAACACAAGAATAAGGGATCAGGGACTGACAGGATAAGGGCAGCATGCAAAACATTAAATTTTGGTTCAATGTCTAGTATTGTAAAATAACTTTTGAAATGCAAGTAGGTGGAACATTCACTAAGAGAATGGAGTAGCAGAGAAGTGAAGCGGTACAGAAACACAGTGAATTACTCAATATATAAAACCATAACTTTTTTGAAGTAGAGGCAGTTTAATAACACAAATCAGTGGAATGCAATGGAAAACAGCCTATGCAATTACATTTGGCATTTGGAGTCAATCTTAATTTAAACAACAGAAAATGCAGAAAACAGTTCTAAAATTAGACTGATTCATTAGATTAGGGTGTTAAATATATTTAAAATATAAATATAAATAAATTCACAACAGAAATTAGAAATTATTTTCTCCAACTATGGTGTTTATTCTGGAGAGCGTCATCTCCTAAATGTATGTGTTCAGATTCTGGTGGGTGACATTTAAACAGCCTTAAATACGAAACCATTTAATGTTAGAATCAATATGTTTTATGATATTGTTTATGGTGCTTCAGAGTATTTATTCTGCATGTATTTACACTGAGTGCAAAGCATTTCAGAAAATTTTTGGTGAATCTGATTTAGGCTTTCCTTTTGTGGCAACTAATAATAATTAAAAAAAAAAAAAAACAAAATGAAAAGCAAAAGTTTGCTCTTCGATGAATGCCTGACTGCTTACATGTACATCTGCAAAGCTGATGCCAGTGTTTGCTTGCTGTCTAGGTCAGGAAAGGTACAACACGTTATTTCTAAAATTGAAGTTCTTTTGATCCCAACAGCTTAAATCATAAATAATTACCATAATGTCTCAAAACTATACATTTGAAGAAACCTTTCATTTTTTTGCCTTTTTCCTGTCAAATGCTGGAAAATACAATGAATTGGCATTTTAGGATCTCTGGTGGCAGGAGAAAATAGCAGTGTGGGGGTCAAACATATATTTAACCCTTAATCCTTTAAAAAAATAGGTACCGTCTTGAATTTACTCTTCTCAAGAAGAGTTCTGCTTAGACCTATTTCTAGCTTGTGATTGGCTGTATGTTGGTTGTAAGATCTTGTGGTTAAGAACAAAACCCACATATCCAGAATTTCATATTAAATCTGCTTCTGGCAGGTGCAATATTCAGTGCAGTACTTAAAACTACTACAACACGTAGAGTCCTTTTCAATCCCATGTGATGACAGGGAGGGCATTTACAAAACAGAGTCCAAATGAAAAGCTGACATATCTTTTTAGATTATATCTTATTCTTTTTTCTACTTTCTCTATAGCCTTTCTTTTATAGCACAGTTGAATCCCTAAATACCCCACTACTTTGTATTGTCAGGTCACCTCTTAGGTTAGCCTGAGAAAGCCTGAGAAAAGCACCACAGGAAAGATGCACTATTAAATGGAATTCAATCTGTCCCAATAGATTTGAATCACTAACATAAATGTATGAATGTAGATTATATCTCTGTAATGAGGCCTGAATCATTCTCAGTTACTTCAAAGTACTGAAATTCAACCTTCCTTTTTAGCAGCAACAATCAGACCTTAATGGGTTCCTTTATTAATTGTTCTATTGCAAAGTTTTGACCTTCAGTACAGGTCCTAGATTAGAAATGGTATCTGCCGCTTCTAAAACAGTGTTTCTGTTTTGCCTCTTACTGCTCTAAGATTTTGTGAAAAGTTTCCTGCACTACAGTTTTATAAATGCTGAATTATATTGACTCATCCAGAATGAAATAAAGAAAACAGATTTTCTTTTTGGGCTGTTTTCTTTTCAAAGAATGTTCAGGGAAATGAATCACACAGGTGGATTTTAATAAAAAATAGTCTAAACAAAAATTTTTTTATACTTTTAGTAATCGCTTATGTCATGTTTTTGTCTTTTGATCAGCAAGAAGGGATGATTTCAAGTTGCCTTTTTTTTTCCTTTGGTAAGTAGATAACTTGAATCAGAGAAGGAATATTTTAAGGTAGAATATTTTTAGGTAGAATAGATTTTGCCTTGTATGATTTCCTTTAGGCAAGGCATTATCTTTTCTGGTGTTGTAAATAAGTTCTGTCTCTGCCTTTGAGTGTTAATATAATCAACTCACTCTCAGATGTCACCAGCCCCTCAGTTTGGATTGCTAGATAGATAGCAATCATGACCATTTTCTGCTTACAGTATGATGAGAGATGCACATGCATCTTCTGGTTATGGGACCCAATTCTGTTCTTATTCAAAGTGTTGGGAAATTTGCCAGTGATTTCAATGAGAGAGATTTGGGACAGGAATGTCACTGCCAGAGAGGCAGCTCTGCCAGAAATGAGGCAAGGAATGCCAAATGTCAGTGATGGCTCAGATGCCTCTGTCTGTATGTCAGTTCTGAATTGTAGAACTTGGCAGTGTTGTAAAACACTAATCTCAGTTATAAAGAAAAGGCAGTGGCGCATAATGTCCACAATCACCAACCAGCAATGAGACAAGCCGTTTGATTCAAGATGCAGTGCTACTTGCCGAAATCTTTATACTGTGGAGTTCATGCCCACCAACCACAGGGACTGAAGGCCATTGCATTTTACCTGAATTAAGTGCATCTTAAAGCTTGAAAAAAAAATCATCATTACAGTTTTTTTCTTCTGAGAAATCTGCAAAATCAACATCGTTGTATTTGTCTCTATTTTTCACCTTTTCATGTACCTCCATGTTATTTAAAAAGTGTCCAAATACTAATATTATTCTAATTTTATGTATAGAATGAGGTATAAAACAAGCCTTTAAGTTGTCAAAGATCAAGACTGAAGGAGGTGTAACTCATCCGTGCGCCATATGTAGCTGGAATAAGATATATAAAGCCAGAATACTGTTTTAGCTGCCTGTAGTGGGATTCGGTAGTGTGTGGAACATAGTCCTTAGCTCTTCTGTGCATACTCCTCTCCAACTAAGCATCCAAAACTGGAAAAGAACTCAAGCGGAGTTTAGGAGAGATAGACAGCTATAAAATGCTTGTTTCAGCATTTATTTTTTATTTCAAACCCACTTGTGTTTCTAGGTCAGATATAACAACAGACGTGCAAAATGAGTCCAAGATAACCAAAATTTAGTTCAGCCAGACCTGGTTCCACCCAGCCTACAGAATTGCTAGTGAGAATGGCCAAGTGCTAGTCTGAGGCTAGTCCTCAGGAAGAGTAAGATGATCCTCACCCTCTGAGATCTGGTGGAAGAATGAAGGATTGGCTGGGCTTGCACTGCCGCTGGCAATAAGTAATGATTACCTGGAATATACCATGTTTTATGTTTTTCTTTTAAGAAACAGAATCAGAATATGGCAACTCTTAGGATCACACAGGTCATCTTGTGAGCAGACATATAAATTGTGGGACCAGGCAGGATTTGGTCATTGGGATTTGCCCTGTTAGATTAGTAGGATGTGTTTCTCTATCATGGATATACTGGCAAAGCTGTCTGAATGCTGCGCTTCAAGCAGACAATTAGGAAAATTGTTTATTATTCTTAAAATGCTAATTACAGCTATTATCTTAGAATATGTTTATGGTTATGCTATGCCTGACAGAAATTACAGAGAGATTTGTGAATAATGTATGTATGACAACTTTGAAAATATCTGTGATTTTTGTTTGATAAACACAGCTATTAAAAAAAGAAGAAATAAGTAAAAAAATGCATTCTACAGAGGTCAGCTAGAGGTGACTACAAACCCCCAGATGCTGAGCTGTAGTGCCATAAATAGCAGTGTGCATGGGTTGGATACTGTGTTTAGTAATGGTCTGCTGGCAGCATTTTGCACACTCTGCAGCAAAAAAATAATTAAAGAGGTTATATTTTCAAGGAGTTACTTTAATATTAGAGGATTTGTTTTTCTTTCTCATTTCATACAGAACTACCATGAATGCAGAGCACTGAAATACTCCTATAAATATGAACAATTGAGAACAAAACTGTCAGAAACTGCCAGGAAGAGTCAAATATTACTCAGGTCTACACAGAATTCTTCCCCCCCCATCTCATCTAAGCCTACATTTACCATGGGGAAACCTATCAGGGCTCTGAGGAAATACTTTGTGCATTCTGATATATGTTCCCTCCACATAAAGTAATACACCTGTGGGTTTTCCTTGTAATGGATAATGCTGATGGTAATTAATTCTTCCCCCCCTGGTTATTCTAACTGTTTATATAACAACTTCTCTTCTTCTGAAGATACACTATAAACATTTTCACTAATCATTCCCAGGATACAAACTTTCAGCTGAAACAAGGTGTTGGCTTATTTGTGACACTGAAGTTCCTCTTCCCTGGAGGAAGCTTTCCAGAAATAGAGATAATTTGGTACTTAAATATGTAAGATCATCTTTGAATTATATCTATTAATTTACTGGAAAAGGTCTTTGTATGGGATGTAACTGAGACAAAACCAAAAAAAGTTATACAAGCTTTTTTATGAACAGGGATGTGTACCCTGAAAGGTGCTAATCATCCAGTACCCTTTCTGGATCCAACCAAGATCCCTTTTACAAAGGCAACAAAGCCAAACCAAAACTCTGCAGCTCTGTTAGGCTCCATCCTCCTTTAGTGCTACTGGAAGGGAGCGAAGTCACTTCTAGGCATTGCTTGTGGAGCTATTTGAAACAGAGCTGACAGCTAGGAACATCAGCCCAACAGCTGAACATGCTTGCCTTACCGCAGGCAACCAGGGTAGCCAGCTGGGCTCCCTCTGAGCTAGTTAATAGCTCACACATTGCCTCTTTTTTGTCAGTTAATTTGTAGTTAATTTGGAATTATTTCTGTGAGTAAGCGCCTCTCAGCATGAGGAAGGGTGATGGAAGTGAGTCCTTTGCTAGCTGAGAAGTGTGGGGCAGGGATGGGAAGTAAGGGACAGTTCCCCGTGCCTCCTGCTGAGTGGGCAGTGCTGAAGCTGCTGCAAGCTAGGCTGGGCACCTGTCAGCCTTTCTACATATGGCATAATTCGGGAGATATGTAGTGCAGTATCTCTTATAGGGTACATTCCACCTGTGTTTCCACAGAAGTGCTGTGCAGGCTTGAATACCACCTTTTCTAAGACTTTAACCATACCTTTTGGCATATATGTGACAAATATGTTTCATTGAAGATACCATGAAGACAAAAAATAAATGTGAATGGAGTCAGCTGAAATATGTGGGATTTTTTCCTTAGCACTTCATAGCTTAGGGCATACTAGTACCCTTAATGTTATTAGTAAGAACACCATGACTCAGCTATAATTGCCCAGCTAGATCATAGAATCATAGAATCATAGAATCATAGAACCATAGGGTTGGAAGGGACCTCTGGAGATCATCTAGTCCAACCCCCCTGCCAGAGCAGGGTCACCTAGAGCAGGTTACACAGGAACACGTCCAGGCGGGTTTTGAATGTCTCCAGAGATGGAGACTCCACCACCTCTCTGGGCAGCCTGTTCCAGTGCTCTGCCACCCTCAGGGTAAAGAAGTTCCTCCTCATGTTTAGGTGGAACTTCTTGTGCTCAAGTTTGTGCCCATTGCCTCTTGTCCTGTCCCCAGGCACTACTGAAAAGAGCCTGGTCCCATCCTCCTGACTCCCACCCTTTAAGTATTTATAAGTGTTGATAAGATCCCCCCTCAGCCGTCTTTTTTCCAGACTGAAGAGACCCAAATCCCTCAGCCTTTCCTCATAAGAGAGGTGTTCCAGTCCCAGAATCATCTTGGTAGCCCTCTGCTGCACCCTTTCCAGCAGTTCCCTGTCCTTCTGGAACCGGGGAGCCCAGAACTGGACACAGTACTCCAGGTGTGGCCTCACCAATGCAGAGTAGAGGGGGAGGATGACCTCCCTTGACCTGCTGGCCACACTCTTCTTGATGCACCCCAGGATGCCATTGGCCTTCTTGGCCACAAGGGCACATTGCTGGCTCATGGTCATCCTGTTGTCCACCAGGACTCCCAGATCTCTTTCCACAGAGCTGCTCTCCAGCAGGTCAGCCCCCAACCTGTACTGGTGCATGGGGTTGTTCCTCCCCAGGTGCAGCACCCTACACTTGCCCTTGTTGAATTTCATAAGGTTCCTCTCTGCCCAGATACACTCTTTATTATTTAGTCCTGGATTTCAGAAAGAACAGCCAGGCTCTACTGCTGTGCTAGGCTCTGTATCAAAGAACAAGTTCCTCAAAGTCAGTTTGTTGCTGAAGTGTGATCTTTTTAAAGATGATTTTCTTCTGTTAGAAGATACTCTCCAGCTGCTGATTATGGTTTTGGAAATGCAGCTTAAGTAGTTCTATATTTATTAGCAGATTGTTTAGCTTTTTATTAAGATCAAAACACAGAGACAAAGGATAACAATATGGTCTCTTCTTTCTAGCATTATTTAAAATCTTTAGAGCATGTTAAAGATTTAAGCATCTCTCTGAAGAATGGTCATCTGTTCTGCTAGTTTTAAAAAGATTATTTTTCTTTACAGCATGGGGGTAACAACTGGCCACATAGATCCAACTTATTGCAATTTTTAACCATGTTGCCAGTTACTGATGATAATAATTAGCTCCTAAATGCCAGATTCCCTAAACTTGACATCATGTTTCATGTACCCTACATGCAGTTAAAAGCAAGGAACTTTGAAAATGACACACATTGTTTTTTGCATAATTAGTAAAATACCTTCCTTGGATATTTCTAAATATTAAAAAATACTGCTGCATTTTTTCAGTGCAGCTCAGGAATACGTAGCCCCTAAACCAGGCTGGAATCTGCCAAACCAAGAGATGTTACTGATCATAACAAGCAGTAGAAGTCTGTATATATGATATAAGCTCATTCTGAGCAGTTTTCAAAAGCATACAAGAGCATCTTGCACCTAAAGAATGGAGGGAGGAGGCAAAAAAAGGAGAGGCACCTCCATTTCTTTCTCTCCTACTCTGCTTGTAATGCTGCCTTGCCTCTGTTATTCTTTCCAGCCCTGAATCATCAAGTTATCCTATTCATGTGATTATCAGGAAAATAATATAATCTTGGAGCCTTTTTTGTGTATCTGAACGATAGAAATATAAACAGCAAAGAGTAAGTTACTTAGTCGTGGCAAATGTTGACTGTTGTCTGTGGAAAAGCACTACTTAATACAAAATGTCATCTAAACAGAGGAGAGCATATGGAAGGGCTGAATAGATAGGCCAACCTACAAGTTCCACAGATGATACAGGGATAAAAATATTTGCTTAATTTCTGAGGCATTCAACACTAGTGCTTTTAATGCTTTCTGAAGTTCTGTGAGTCTGTTGTACAAACGATTTAACAAAACAGTAGCGACCCTTGCTTCAGCCTGCCCCATGTCAGCTTGGCTTGTTGGTGCTTGTGTCAGGCATACACAAAAAGGCAGCAAAACTCTTCAATTAATTAACAATTTTATAATTTAGTTAGTTAGTTTGTTTTTAAAGTGGCAAGAAAATGCTTCCTACAAAAAACTCTAGGCATGAGAGTCAGCTAGTTAGATTCATGGTAACTGAATGGCAATTACTCAGAAAAATTAAAAAAGCATTTACAAATAATATATTATCTCAGACCATACAATTTAATTACCAAACAGTCTTTTTTGTCCTGGTTCCCTATGGACATGCATTCAAATTTGTCAACAAATCACATCATCAGATAAGCCACCAGAAGTCAGCTCTCTTTCCTCTCACTGCTGAAAGGAAAAACGTTAGGCTCTGAGCTTTGTGTGTGTGTGTGAGGGGAATAAAGCTCTTTTTTTTCTCTACAATTTGCAGTAAAAGGTGCTCCTCCAGAAATCTAAAACTGGGAGCTCATGCACAGCTCCATTGGACGAGTTGCTCCCTGGTGGCTTTCAGAAGTATCCTTCCATTCTCTTGCAATTGCTTAGTATCCTCAAATGAGCGCTAGGGAAAAGCCATACCTCCTCCAAAATGTAAACTTGACCTTGAAGGTTTGTTCAGAAATGCACAGTTCTGTGGACCCTGAAAACAGTCTATCCTATTCCCGACATGGAGCATCTGCAGAGAAGTGATGGCTGGGATGTCCTCTCCTCAGTTTTTAGATTGATGGCTGACACGTGTTGATCTCCTTTCTGAACACTGAACAGATTTGGGGGTAGGGAGTGGCCTAGCACCAAGAATTACTATGTCCAGCCTGGATTTCTGACAAAAGCAAATCAATGAATATCAGCTAATGTGTAAAAAGTATTGTCCTCTGCAACAGGAGCAAACGTGCAAGTCACATCTATGAAGAGATAATTATTGAGGTTAATGTCAGGGAAATAAATGCAAGTCAACTCACCAAAACATAATGTGTTCTGCTAAGTAAAATGACATAGAAAACACTATCCATAAATAAGACCCTCTGATCTATTAGAAGTCTTCAAGAAAAACTGGGCTTGGCCCTACAAAGCATTGAGCCCTTTGCCAGCCAACCAGACAATTTCTTATGCATGTGTTTAAGCATATGAATATTCCAATAAATTTCAATATGACCGTACATATATTTAAAGTTACATGTGTGTTTAAGTACTCCTAGGGCAGGATTATTCAGCTTTTCCTACTTAGACTTTCAGCAGGCTTATAAAAAATTCCTCAGGTGTGGAAATCCTCTTCTAGAAATCTGGGTATCAGGAATGAGATTATAAAGATTTTTAAGGGATTAAAAACTACGCAAAATGATAGAAGAAAAACTATTTTTGCATGGCACTTTTTCAAGCCTGAAAGTTACTAACATTTTAATAACTGGAAAGAATGGTACCAAAGTAGCTGTTATATATCCTCCCAAGAGAAGATCATTATTACGGACACAATGTTTGGTGCTTTTGATGAGCATTACAAGGAACCGGTAGGTTGTATGATCATTTTCATTGTAAGTTTCAAAAGCAAGTTTGAAAGACATTAATTAGTTGGGTTGTTCTAGGTGGATCTGATCGGAGGCAGGGATCAATTTAGATGATTACTGGATACTTTTTCTATAGTTTTTATTATTTTGAAGAAACCAAATAAATCTTGATTAAAAGCTTAACAAAATGCTTGCATTACTAAGTGACATCTGGAAACTACAGCATAAGCAAGAACAGAGCAAGCTCTCTTGTCCTTTCACATTATTTTCCATTTCTTTTTATGAGGATCCTTTCTCTCTAAAACTTTAAATCTGCAAAAATTAGAGAATAAACAGGACTCAAATTTCAGTTGATTCTGGGCAGCTGACTTCAACATGTGGTTTTCCTGCGCTGACCAAATTGCAGAAAATACATCAGGGCGTGGCAATTCTAGAAATTCCCTGGAAATTCCAAGTGCAGACTAAGGAAGACAGTAATTAATGCTCATTCAATGTGTGCTGATTTTTTTCATTCTGCCTATAGTTTTTCCAGTGTACTATATTTGTGTCACGTGCACATCCACTAAGAGCTTAACTTAGCAGTTTGTTTTACACAGTTGTGGTTTAACCCTAGCCAGCAACTAGCACCATGCAGCCACTCACTCATTCCCCCTTCACCCCCCAAAAAAGGGTAGGGAGAAGAGGGAGAAAAGGAGGGGAAAGGGAAAAAAAAACACCTCATGGGCTGAAATAAAGATAGTTTAATTGAACAATAATGGAAAAGGAAAATAACAATAACAATGTTTAAAGAATATATAAGACGCAGGTCACTCTCACCTCCCAGTGAACTGGTTGCCCAATTGTGGACTCCTGTCCCCCAGCCAAACTTCAACTATAAACTGAGCATGATGTCTATGGTACAGAATATTCCATTGGCCATTCCATTGTTCTGTCTGTGTTCCTTTCTCAAAAACTTCTTCTGCTGTATTACCCCATACGATGATATCATCAATGTATTGCAGGTGTTCTGGAGCTCCAGCCTTCTCCAGTGCAGTCTGGATCAGTCAATGGCAAATAGTAGGGCTGTGTTTCCACTCCTGGGGCAGTCGATTCCAGGTGTACTGGATGCCCCTCCAGGTGAAAGCAAACTGTGGCCTGTACTCTGCTGCTAAAGGAATGGAGAAAAAGGCATTAGCAATGTCAATTGTGGCATACCACTTGGCTGCCTTTGGCTTCAGTTCATACTGCAGTTCTAGCATGTCTGGCACAGCAGCACTCAGTGGTGGTGTGACCTCCTTCAGGCCACGACAGCCTACTGTTAATCTCCAGTCTCCATCAGACATTTGCACTGGCCATATTGGGCTGTTAAGAGGTGAGCGAGTCTTGCTGATCACTCCTTGGGTCTCTAGCCAACGAATCAGGTTTTGGATGGGAATCAGGGAATCTTGGTTGGTGCAATATTGTCGTCGATGCACCATGGCAGTAGCAATTGGCACCTGCTGTTCTTTAACCCTTGGCAGTCCCACCACAGAAGGGTCATCTGAAAGGCCAGGTAAGGTAGACAGCTGTGTAATGTCCTCAGTCTCTACAGCTGCTATACCAAAAGCCCACCTATACCCCTGTGGGTCTTTGAAATACCCTCTCTTAAGGTAGTCTATGCCAAGGATGCACAGAGCATCTGGGCCAGTCACAATGGGGTGCTTCTCCCATTTATTCCCACTCAGGCTCACTTTGGCCTCCAATACAGTCAGTTCTTGAGACCTGCCTGTCACTCCAGAAATAGTGACAGATTCTGTCCCTTTATGATTTGATGGCAATAGGGTACATCATTGTGCACCAGTGTCCACCAGGGCTTTATGCTTTTGTGTCTCTAATGTACCAGGCCATTGAATCCACACAGTCCAATAATCTCCATTATCCCTCTCCTCCTGGCTGGAGGCAGGGCCCCTCCAATCTTGAGCATAGTGGCTACAATTAGTAGATGAATTCCCACCTGGACCGGAGAATTGCTCACCGTAGACCGGAGCAGCCATCCTCCTGCAGAAATTCTTTCTTCCATCTGTTTTACCTTGCAACTCATGTACTCGCGCTTGTAGGGCTGAGGTAGGTTGTCCATCCCACTTCCACATGTCTTCTCCATAGTCACGGAGGCAAAACCACAGGATATCTTATAGCGTGTTCTGTTTCTCTTGAGCTGGTCTCATAGCAGGGGCATCTTCTCCTAACAGCTGCGATGTGGGTCCATGCAGGGGAAGAGTGGGATCTTTCCTCCCTCCTGGACAGTTTATGAAACAGTTTATCAAAGAGTTTCTAATTTTTCTTAGCCATTTTCTCAATCATTTTCTCATTTTGCTCAGCCATTTTCTTGGTCATTTTCTCAGCCTGTTTTTCCATGACTGCCACAGTGAGGGGACAAGAGAGACTGCCTTCATACTCTCGTACCCTGTGTTGTGTGAAAAGGGGCAACGCGGTTTTGGCAGAAGATAAACCCCCTTGCATTCTAGCACTCCTCACCAAGGTGGGAGGCTAGGTGGATACTTCTGGAGCTTGGATACTTTAACACTACCTTCAGAGATTGGCATGATTTCATTAATGCCTTCTAAATAAGCATACCACTTTCGAACTGTGGGTTTCTGGGCAATGCCGGCTGGTGGTGCTGTCCCTTTACGGACCACATCTAGGAGGTAGAAAGGTCCCCGAACGATCACACTCTGTTCCCTCATCTGCTCTGCTCGTTGCAATGCTTACACTAGGGACAGTAAACCCTTCTCAAGGTCTGAATATCTGCTCTCAGTATCATTAAAGGAGTGAGAGCTAAATTCTAATGGTCTCTCTGGCCCTGCTGGTCCCTTCTGCCATAAGTTACAATGAGAACCATGTTCACTGAACCCCCCACTCTACATGGACAGGGTCAGTTGGATGTATAGGACCAAGTTGTTGGAATAACCTTAGCTCCTTTATTAGCAATTCCAGAGCATTAGTATGTTGTTCAGTCCACTCCCAGGATTTACCCTTTTTGAGCAAACTATAAAGGGGGCGAGCAATGATGGAAAATCCAGGGATATGTTTACGCCAATAACTTAAAGTTCCCAGAACTTGCTGTAACTCCTTTGCGCTGGAAGGATTCTGTCCATGTTCTATTTTTCTCAGGGTGTCCTGAAGGATGGAAGCAGCTCCCTTAATCCACCAGACCCCCAAGAATTTAACTTCCTGTGCGGGTCCCTGACACTTTGAGTCTGGAATTTCCAATCCTAAATCCAGTAATGTTTTTCGGATGTTTTCCATCATGTCTTTTACACTTTCTTGGTTCTCTCCCCCTATTAGGATGTCATCAATATATTGGTATACCATACATCTCTGTGAAACAGGAATCTCTGATAGCACTTTAGCTAAAGCATTATGAGCAATAGTGGGGGAATGCTTGTATCCTTGTGGGAGTCGGTTAAAAGTATATTGGACTCCTTTCCACATGAATGCAAACCTCGCTTTGTCCTGTTCAAGGAGGGGAATCATAAAAAACATGCCTTTAACATCTAAGGCAGCCATCCAAGGATGGGCAGCTCCTTGTATCATTGTCACAATTTCAGCGATATTTGGAACCGTGGCGGTCAGGGGTGCAGTGTTGGCGTTTAACTTTCGGTAATCTACTGTGAAACACCATTGCCCCGTTGGTTTCTTTACTGGTCACACCGATGAATTATAAGGCGGGTGAGTCCTCTTAATGATGTCTCTTTTTTCTAAATCTGATACCACCCCGTTTGCTCCTGCAAGTGCAGCTGCAGGCAGTGGATACTACCGGACGTTGGTGATTTTAGAGGGAGGCAAAGGTATAGAAGTTTCTAATAGACCCAATTTCACTGTGTCTAATCCTTTTTTGCATCCTGCAAAACTCCACACAGTCCCATCTGGAAATTTCCACATTCGCCCACGCAGCACGTCAAACCCTAGGAGGTTAGTACACGAGGCACCCACTAACACTTCCGCCCTAGTCATTCGCTGCTCTCCCAGCAACCAGAGGTTAATTTTTGCGGTGGGGCATGTTTTTACTACACCGTCAATTCCTGTGAAGTTGACTCTGCGTCTGGTGGTATTTATACCTAGAAGTTGTGCTGTTTTGTTAGTGATTGCAGACATTTGGGCTCCGGTGTCGATAATAAAGTTTACCGACATCTTCCGGGGTCCAACAGGAATGACAATAACAGGTTTGGAGTCTTTATGAGAGCGCCATTGAATCGCTAGTACCCACCGGACAGGGTGGCTCACTGCCCTCCCCGGGGAATGGAGTTTTTTGACTGGGACTCTGACAAATCAATCAAGTTACGCTCCAGTGCAGAAGGCACAATTTTCTCACGACTTCGGGATTCTCGTTAGGCTTTTCTCCCCAGCTGAATTATTCTTTCTAGTTAGAGATTGGACCAGCGTACGGAGATCTCCCATAGGGACACTGTGCAAGAATTGTCGGGGCACCCCTAATTGTAGGGCTTTACGCCACAACTTGTTTTGGTCTTTATCAGGCTTAAACCTTCCCTCTGATTTAGGGTTTTGAGTGTGAGTTCAGACTTGGCAAACCTTTCGGGGGTGTTCGAAGGATTTTTCACTAGTTAGACTGGCCCAGCCCATTCGGCACCCATATTTCCTATTTTTCGGCACACGTCTATTTCCTGTACATATTCATTCCAGGTGGGCATGTAGTGACGACGGCCCCGCCCATGAGCACCCCGAGCATCTCGTATGCGATCTTGAGTGCGGACAACGAACAATTTCAGGCAATCAGGAAGACCACGAATGAGAGGGGCTAATCGATTGGGGTCGATAGGGGCTGACATTGGGGATTTCTGAAATTCCTCTCTGTCATACATGGCTTGCAGACAAGCTGCTTTCCGTACAGCCACAAACAGATCAGAGTAGCCTGTAGCTCTAATCTCTAACGGCTCCCCCCTCTCTCGCGGATCCATACCACCTGCCCAATAGGCTGCTCGAGCAGTTAGGGAATAATTATGGTCCCTGGGCATAGTAGTTAAAAACACTCCTGGTCCCCAAGAATCTCCTGCTTCTTCCTCACTTAACATAATTCTATCTATCTCCCCCTTCAGAAGAAACTCGCCACACATACTCAACAGCTGACTCTTCTGGCCACCTCGAATATTTCTCCCTTATTTTCGCTAACTCGGTTGGTGTCTACGGAACAGTACGCACAGTAGCGTGGACTTCATCATCATCACCAACCGCGGTTTCAGTTTTAACCAGAGGATGTAAAGGAAAGATGCAGGATTTCAAAGTAAAACTTTCCTCCTCATCTTCTTCCTCATCCTCACTATTAGACCAAAAACCTCCGGTCTGGGTTCCGGAATTTGGATAACACATTAACTTACGAATTTGTTGGACCTGGGTCGAGGGCTGCATTTTATCTAAGAGCCCAGTCACCCTTTCCAATATCATTTTAAGTTGGAGATTCTCACTTTTAAGTTGGAGATTTTCACTCCCAAGTCAAACATTCCGGTTTCCTAAACGTTCTTTCTCACTCACAAGCTTATCAACTTGAGTTCTTACTTTTTCTCCTGTCTCCTTCTGAAAAGCTAATAACGACTTCAGCACCTCATACTTCGATTTCAGTGTTGCATATTCTACGGCTGAGATCAGATTAGGAGCAGGGGTTTCCCTAGCTTCTTGTTGTGCACAAGATAAGCAGATGCCTAACACCGCACAAATCACACCCTTGCCTTTTCCCACTCTGAGCTTCTGTGAAGCCCAACACTCTTCAGTATGTTACACCACCTTTTCTTCATCCTTCCAAAATTTTTGGGCCCACTCCTTCCCAGCCTGGGAAGGGGCACAATCATATTTTTGCAGCAGTTTATCCATGGCAATCCTGCCGACTACGCCAAATTCTGTTGCGTGGAAAGGGGCAAAGCGGTTTTGGCAGAAGATAAACACTCCTCACCGAGGTGGGAGGCTAGGTGCGGCTAGGTTTAAATTCTGAGTGATGCCCAATTCAGCACTATCAGTCCAATCGCGTTTAATATGTATTAAACTATTACGATTTGGATACACTAATAGTGGACTGCACCTTCAGTCTAGTCGTGCTCATGAACTAGCATGGCCACTCTCAGAGTCTTTGGTCGCGTTCAGTGAGAAACCAAAACGACTAGCTACTTAAACAGTGCAGTTTATTTAAACAACAGATATATAGGTTCTTAGGATTGCCGGTGACAAATACACTGTCTGCAAAGCATGTGCGACAAATAAAGATATTGTTAAGTATACAAAACGCGCGACAAAGTTATAAACAATACAGCCTGGCTATAAATGTAGGAGAGAGATTCTCTAGAGAAATTTCTAAGTTCCCCCGAGGAAACACTCGGTATAATCTAAGTCTTACCCAAAGGCATCCCCCTATGGGGGGGAAGAAAGGCTCAGCCCATCGACTGATCCCGGAAGTCAGTGATGGAGTTCTCCTCGACTTGTTCGTGATGGTGTCTTCCCCGATATCCCCCCTCTCTCTGGCTATTTTTATACTATTTTTTTATCTTCAAAGTGGAGTTTGAGTGACTTTAGTCATAAATACTTTTATTATGATTGATGTACTCAAGGAGGAGTGGTCGCACCTTGGGGGCGAGTAGCCTCCAGGATGGAGATGTGTTTTGGTACAGCGTAATGAGCAAAGTTCGCACAAAGGACAGCATTTCATCAAAATTTGACGAAATGTTGGCTCAGGTAGGATGTAGGCCGCTTATCTGTTCTGTAGTACCATCTCATTCCCATATCTGCTATTCATCACAAGGGAGGGCCACAGAACAATCGCATTCTGTTCCATCCCTCGTGTAGTTTCGCAAGCATCCTTGTACAGGGAATCGCAGATGTTGCATTCTTCACGTGCCAGCTGCGGCTGTATTCTACCTCAGAAGCCTCTCGATTTTATGACTTTCCTTAATATGTGAACAATGCTGTACTTCTGTATCCTTGGCCAATTTCGTAATTATTCCACACCTTCATTTGCAGTTGGTGTGTCAGCATCAGATCCTCCCCAGACCATTGTTGACAGTGTGTGGGAAAACATCGATGGTGCACTCTGCACAAACTTCTGCAACATAGGTCATTTGCATGGCATTTCATCAGGGTCTACATTCACTTACCAGTCACCATAAATCACCTCTTGCACAGCCAGTTCTCTCGGGTACTTAATACCTTTCTCCATGCTGGTCCATTTTCTTGGACGGCATTCGATATCATCCTTAAAGGGATACCTGTCCTTTACAGCTGACACAAGTCACCTCCACAGACTGAGAGTGTGTGACTTTCTCCCAATCGCTTTATCAATACCTCTATCTCTGGCCAGGTTTCCCAACTGCCTAGCTCCTCTACTTTCTAAGTCTATGGTATTGACCCCATTAACCCAACATCGGAGCAGCCAGGTTACAATGTGCTTGCCTGGACGACAATTGAAATCTTGAATATCTTGCAGCTCGCCCAGGGATAAGGATATGGTGATTACCTCTGGTTCTTCCTCCTGTTCTCGTGAGGACCTTGGTTCATCTTCATCCCTAACTGCTCTGATTTCTTCATGTATTTCTTCTTCTGTATAGGGGTGAATGATACTGACATAGGTTGGTTCTCTGGTTCAGTAGCCGCAGTGCCTGTCACCAGGGTTTGAGTAGCCGCAGCACCTGTTGCGGGGGTTGGAGTAGTGTGCCTGCATATGCACCGATGTTTAACCCTAAGCAAGACCTGAAATATATTCAATAGAAGCATGCTGGTTTGAGCATCACAAAGGTATTCAAAATTCTTGAATGCCATTGCAATTAACCTGGAGAAGAAGGGGGAGATGAAAGAAAGTTTCTTGCCCACAGATTGGTTCTCTGAAGGGAAAAAGTAAAAAGTGTAATTACTAAAAGTTTCCACTAGGTTCCCAAAGTATGGAAATGAAACTCCCACTGTCTCCTGGGTCTGGGCAGGAACCATCCCACCATCCTCAGGATGAGCATGGCAAATATGGTACGGAATAAGGGGTGGATAATGTCCTGGTTCCGGCAGGGATAGGGTTAATTCTCCCCAGGACATGGGTATTCCATGCCATGTGAGCCATGCCCACTCTGAACTGTCAGAGGAGCGGGCTGGGGCGTGCGGGTCCAGTTGGTGAGCAGCAGGGAGCGGAAGTGCCATAATCGTGTTTGTATATTCCTCTATCCGTGCTATTGTTGCTGTTTTTCATGTTGCCTCTGCTGTTCTGTTAAACTGCCTTTGTCTCAACCCAAGAGTTTTGCCTTTTTCTTCTGATTTGTCCCATACAGGGAAGGCCCGAGCGAGCTGCACGTGGTTCTTCGTTGCCGTCTGAGGCCAAACCATGAGAGCACTGTTTGGCACCGAACATGGGGCTCGAAGGGTTGAGATAACAACAGAATCCAACTAAAGCTTGAAAAAAACAAATTTGTTGTATGCATTTATTGTATTAGGTAAATAGTTGCTGGTCACCATGTTGCTTGGTTTGTTCTCATCGCTGTGTTATATAAATTGCTATATGGCTTAGCTACTCCCTGTGATGACATTTGTTACTTCTGGGAGGGGGATGAGGATTATCATTTTACTGTCCTGTGCAATATTGGTTTAGGATATGATAACATCACTTGTTAGACAGCTACTTTGGGGCGTTTATGGGGTAGTGCTGTCCTATCTGTTCATTGGGCACCGCCTCTCAGAACTCATTAATAATTAGACCCAGTAATTCAAATATCCTTGGGATGCTCAGACCAGCATGTTCCTAGTGTTATGTCTCCTGAACATATTGCAGGTCTTGTTTAGAGTTAAACGACTATTTAAGACTACCACCCAGAGATCTGCTCCAAGGCTGGACAGTCAGGGGTGGCATGGCATGTGGGAGAACATGGGCAGGTACTTAGAGAACTTCCCACCTCCAATGGTCTGGGACTTCACCCCTGAACAATTACAGGACCCTGATAGAGTAGTAGAATATCTGAAGGGAAAATGCTGTGGCTATTCCAGAGAGGCACAACTTACCGCACTGTGCTGGGCCCTGGCTAGTGTCTACCAGGCACTGCTCAGTGTTATGCAGCACCCTCAGGGGAAAAAGACAGAGACCAGACTGACAGGCACTGCGGCTACTCCAACCCCGGTGATAGCCACTGCTGCTGAACCAGGGAACCAACCCATGCCCGTATCAGTTGCCCCCATACAGAAGAAGTTCACAAAAAAATCAGTTCGCTTAGTAAGAGATGATGATGAACCAGGGCCATCACAAGGACAGGAGGAAGAGGCAGAACCAGAGATAATTACCCAATCCCTATCCCTGAGTGAGCTGCAGGATATGCGAAAAGATTTCAGCTGACTTTCAGGTGAGCACATTGTCACCTGGCTGCTTCGGTGTTGGGATAACCTGGGTGCCTGGAATTAGAGGGTAGGGAAGCCAGGCAACTGGGATCCCTGTCTAGGGAAGGCAGCATTGACAAGGCAATTGGAAAGAAGACCCAAGCCCTCAGCCTCTGGAAACGACTCCTGTCAGGTGTGAGGGAGAGGTACCCCTTCAGTGAAGATGTTGTATGTCAACCAAGCAAGTGGACCACCATGGAAAGAGGTATCCAGTACCTGAGAGAATTAGCCGTGCAGGAGATGATTTATTATGACTTGGACAATACAGACTTACCCACGGACCCTGATGAGGTGCACTGCACAAGGCCCATGTGGCAGAAGTTTGTACAGAGCGCACCGTCATCATATGCCAGCTCACTGGCAGTAATGGAATGGAAAGGTGAAGAGGGACCAACGGTGGATGAGGTGGCTGGCTGGCTCCAGTGATATGAAGAAAGCTTCTCTTCCCCCCTTGTCTCAGCTGTGGAGAAACTGTGCCAGAAAGTACAGCAACTTGAAGAGAATATATCCCACTCCCCACCTGTACGGGCCAGCATCTCAGCTATTAGAAGCAGGCATTTCCCCACTCAAGAGAGTACAAAGGGTACACACCACGAGGCACCCTGTGGTTCTACCTGCGTGACCACAGAGAGGACAACCTACTTCAGCCCTGCGGACATAGTGTCCTGGTTTGGCCTCAGATGGCAACAAAGAACCACGTGTCGCTCGCTCAGCGCTTCCCGGTACGGGAAGGATCAGAAGAAAAAGGCAAAACTCTTGGGTTGAGGCAAAGGCAGTTTAACAGAACAGCAAAGGGAACAAGAAAACAACAACACCACCGACAGAAATATACAAACGCGATTACGGAACCGCCGCTCCCTGCCATTCCAGACCCGGGATGCGCCAGCCCACTCCAAAACCGACTGCCTGCCCCTCCCTCCTTTTAATCTCAGGGTGGGCGTGGCTCACATGGCATAGAATACTTAACCCTGTCCCTGCCGTAACCAGGACACACAAGTACAGGAGTTGCAAGGAAGGACAACCACAAAAGGGGATCCCTCCAGGAAAAGTGCCACCCCAGTTTCCAGTGGGCAGTTCCCCAGACAGACCATAAGGCCTGATCTTGCTTCTGATCCTCTTGAAGGAACCTCCAAGTCATTTCTGCAAGAAGTGGGTACCGGATACCATGACCAGTATTAGAGGGGCCCTGCCTCCAGCCAGGTGGAGGAAAGGGACAACCGGGTTTATTGGACAGTGTGGATTTGATGGCCTGGCACATCAGACCCACAGGAGTAAAAGGCTCTAGTGGGCACAGGAGCACAGTGCACTCTGATACCATCAAGCTATAGAGGGGCAGAACCCATTTGTATTTCTGGGGTCACAGGGGGATCCCAAGAGTTGACTGTATTGGAGGCTGAAGTGAGCCTAACTGGGAATGAGTGGCAAAGGCATCCCATTGTGACTGGCCCAGATGCTCCATGCATCCTTGGTATAGATTACCTCAGGAGAGAGGGTATTTTAAGGACCCAAAAGGGTATCGGTGGGCCTTTGGCATAGCTGCCTTGGAGACGGAGGAAGTTAAACAGTTGTCTACCTTGCCTGGTCTCTCAGAGGACTCTTCTGTTGTGGGGTTGTTGCGGGTCAAAGAACAGCAGGTGCCGATTGCTACCACAACGGTGCATCGGCAGCAATATCGCACTAACCGAGACTCTCTGATTCCCATCCATAATCTGATTCATCACCTAGAGGTTCAAGGAGTGATCAGCAAGACTTGCTTGCCTTTTAACAGTCCCATATGGCCGGTGCGAAAATCTAATGGAGAGTGGAGGCTAACTGTAGACTATCGTGGCCTGAATGAAGTCACGCCACCACTGAGCGCTGCTGTGCCGGACATGCTAGAACTGCAGTATGAACTGGAGTCCAAGGCAGCCAAGTGGTATGCCACGATTGATATAGCGAATGCATTCTTCTCAATCCCTTTGGCAGCAGAGTGCAGGCCACAGTTTGCTTTCACCTGGAGGGGCATCCAGTACACCTGGAATCGACTGCCCCAGGGGTGGAAACACAGCCCCACCATTTGCCATGGACTGATCCAGACTGCACTGGAGAAGGGTGGAGCTCCAGAACATCTGCAGTACATTGATGACATCATTGTATGGGGAAACACAGCCGAAGAAGTTTTTGAGAAAGGGGATAAAATAGTCCGAATCCTTCTGAAAGCTGGTTTTGCCATAAAACGAAGTAAGGTCAAGGGACCTGCACAGGAGATCCAGTTCTTAGGAATAAAATGGCAAGATGGACGCCGCCAGATCCCAATGGATGTGATCAACAAAATAGCAGCTATGTCTCCACCAACTAGCAAAAAGGAAACACAAGCTTTCTTAGGCATTGTGGGTTTTTGGAGGATGCATATCCCGGATTACAGTCTGATTGTAAGCCCTCTGTATCAAGTAACCCGGAAGAAGAACGATTTTAAATGGGGTCCTGAGCAACGACAAGCTTTTGAACAAATCAAACAGGAAACAGTCCATGCAGTGGCCCTGGGGCCAGTCCGGGCAGGACAAGATGTTAAAAGTGTGCTCTACACCACAGCAGGGGAGAATGGCCCTACCTGGAGCCTCTGGCAGAAAGCACCAGGGGAGACCCGAGGTCGACCCCTAGGGTTTTGGAGTCGGGGATACAGAGGATCCGAAGCCCGCTACACTCCAACAGAAAAGGAGATATTGGCAGCATATGAAGGGGTTGGAGCTGCTTCGGAGGTGGTTGGTACAGAAGCACAGCTCCCCTTAGCACCTCGACTGCTGGTTCTGGGTTGGATGTTCAAAGAAAGGGTCCCCACCACACATCACGCAACTGATGCTACATGGAGTAAGTGGATTGCACTGATCACACAGGAAACTTGAATGGGAAACCCCAGTCGCCCAGGAATTCTCGAAGTGTAGCAGCTGCAGTGTAGAGAACGTTTTTGATGTCCCATCCCATTCGGACTGGTCCAAGGGCTATTGCATGCACAATCTTGTTTCATTTGCTCAGAAGCCTGTCATTGCTCAGGACACCACGTAAACTCATTTTTCTTTTGAGTCACTTCATGGAGAGGTTTCACAATCTGACTATAACCAGGAATATGCAGTCTCCAGAAACCCACAATGCCTAAAAAGGCTTTTGTTCCCTTTTTGTTAGTAGGTGAGGACATCGATGTTATTTTGTTGATCACACCCATTGGGATCGGGCAACAACCATCTTGCCACTTACTTCCCAAGAACTGGATGTCTCATGCAGGTCCCTTGACCTTACCTCTTTTTACAGCAACACCTGCTTTCAGAAGAATCTTGATTATTTCCTTACCTTTCTCAAAAACTTCTTCTGCTGTATTACCCCACACAATTATGTCATCAATGTATTGCAGGTGTCCTGGAGCTCCACCCTTCTCCAGTGCAGTCTGGATCAGTCCATGGCAAATAGGGCTGTGTTTCCACCCCTGGGGCAGTCGATTCCAGGTGTACTGGACACCTCTCCAGGTGAAAGCAAACTGTGGCCTGCACTCTGCTGCTAACAGCATAGAGAAAAATGCATTAGCAATGTCAATTGTGGCATACCATTTGGCTGCCTTTGACTCCAGTTCATACTGCAGTTCTAGCACTCGCCGAGGAGACCAGCTCGATTGCAGGTACGCCCGCGCTGGGGAAGGGAATGTCAGCAAAAAAAAAAAAAAAGGGCCAGCAAGGGGCTCATTTTTGGGGCTTTTTGAAGCCAGGAAAAGCAGCAAGCCCAGGCCAGTACCCAGCACTTCCAGGGGTCATGACAGCTGAGGAGGCATGGGCAGGGTCAGCACCCCCAGCAGCCGATCTAAATGAAGCATAAACTCCACACCCCCCCCTCAAAAAAAAGAAGCCTTTCAGGAGCAGAGCAACCAGGTCACTGCACGCTGAGTAAGCAAGCAGCAAGTGGATGTCTCCCACACCCAGGGCATCACCTGAGAGCACCACAACAAGGGCACTCATCCCACTTGCTAAGGAGTTTAGCTACGGCTTCCACCAGAAGAAGGTTGTGTGTTCAACAGCACCTACAGGAACATACAGCCATCCAGATCACAGGCTGCAGGGAGTGCCAGAGCCTTTCACTGGCAACAGGAGGCAGCTACGATAACTGCTGTGTATGTTGTGAACAGGTGAACAATTTGCTCAGCCTGGTGGCAGAGCTGTGAGAGGAAGTCAAAAGGCTAAGGAGCATTAGGGATGCTAAAGAAGAAATAGACTGGTGGAGCCAGGCTCTGCCCTCCTTGAAACAGAAACAGGAGCACCTAGCAGAAATTAACTAGAATCAAGGGGCCCCTGTACCCTGCCCCTGTCAGGCAGAAGCCTAAATGAAAGGAGTGAATGGAAGTGAGTTCATAGTCAGGGCAGTGGGTGAACTCTCTCCTTGTCCCCGTCCCCCCCCTCCCGGTACCTCTGAACAACAGATATGAGGTTCTGGTTGAGGAAGGCCAGTCAAATGAGGATGTGGATGATGGGCAATCTACACCAGAGATGTCTCCACAGTCAGAAAGGCATACTGCCTGTATTACAGCCACATCCACAAGGAAGAAAAGAAGGGTTATAGTCATTGGTGACTCCCTCCTCAGGGGAACAGAGAGTCCTATATGCCGGGTAGACCCTCCTCATAGGGAAGTCTACTGTCTTCCTGGAGTCCGGGTTAAGGACATCACCAGGAAACTCCCTAGTTTGATACAGTCCTCAGACTATTACCCATTATTGATCTTCCATGTAGGTGAAGACAAATCTGCAACTCATAATCCAAGAGCAAAGGGGACTTCAGGGCCTTGGGAAGGTTGGTGAGGGAGTCTGGGGCACAGGTTATTTTCTCTTCACTCCTTCTGGTTGCAGGCAGTGACACTGGATGGAACAGACAGATCCAGTCCATTAATACACGGCTCCATGGCTGGTGTTGTCACCACAATTTCTGTTTTTTTGACAACGGGGTGGCCTACATGGCACCAGGCTTACGAGCATCCAATGGCAAACACCTTTCTCGAAGAGGGAAGAAGGTCTTTGCCCAAGAGATTGCAGGGGTGACCAACAGGGATTTAAACTAGATGGGAAGAGAATAATAATATCAGGCTTGTCTGTGACAAGTTGTGGGATAACACATAAGGGTTAGAGGGATGGGGCACTAGTAAGGGCCTTCGACCTGTTGCCCCAAGGCATGCTGGGGATGCTGCATCACAGTCAAAGTCTTACGGAGACGAGCCAGGGGCTCCTGAGGTACTCCAAGTCAACAGGGAAACACCCGAGAAACACCCCAAGGGGTGCTCCTCTAAGAAGGCGACACAGCCAACAGCCCAGCTGAAGTGCCTCTACACAAATGCATGGGCAACAAACAGGAGGAGTTGGAAGCTACTGTGCAAATGGAAAGCTATGACATAGTGGCCATTGCTGAAACCTGGTGGGATGAATCCTATGACTGGAACGTGGCTATCAATGGCTACAGGCTGTTCAGAAGGGACAGGCAAGGAAGGAGGGGCAGAGGTGTTGCCCTCTATGTTAAGGAATGGATAGAGTGTGAAGAGACATCCCTAAAAAATAGCCAAGAGGAAGTTGAAAGCTTATGGGTAGGAATTAGAGACCGAGGCAACAAGGGGAACCTTGTGGTTGGTGTCTACTACAGGTTGCCTGATCAAGGGGAGCCTACTGATGAAGCCTTCTTCCTCCAGCTACAGGAGGCATTGTGCTCAAAGGCTCTCATCCTGCTGGGGGATTTCAACTACCCTGACATCTGCTGGAAAAGTAACATGGCAAGCTGTAGACAATCCAGGAGGTTCCTGGAGTGCCTCGACAATAACTTCCTAAGACAGGAAATAGACAGCCCTACCCAAGGGGATGCCATGCTGGGCCTCATAGTCACCCAATGCAAGTGAGCTCATCGGGGATGTCAAGACTGGAGGCAGCCTGTGCTGCAGTGACCATGCACTGGTGGAGTTCACAGTCCTAAGGGATACGCGTCAGACGAGGAGCATAGTCAGGACCCTGAATTTTAGGAAAGCAAACCTCCGGCTCTTCAAGGAGTTAGTCAATAGGACCCCCAGGAAACAGTCCTTAGGGACAAGGGGGCAGAACAGAGCTGGCAGATCTTCAAGGATGCTTTCCACAGAGCACGAGAGCTCTTCATCCCCAGGGGTAAGAAATCAAGCAAGAAAGGGAGGAGACCAGCATGGCTGAGCTGGGACCTGCTGGTCAAACTAAAAGGCAAGAAGGAACTGCACAGGCAGGTCAACCAGCATCAGGAATCCTGGGAAGAGTACAGGGACGCTGCCTGGTTACGCAGGGATGAGGTCAGGAAGGCCAAGGCGTGGCTGGAGCTGAACTTGGCAAGGCATGCCAAGAATAACAAGAAGGGCTCCTACAGGTACGTCAACCAGAAAAGGAAGGTCAAAGAAAGCATGCCCTCCCTGACGACCAGGAATAGCAAACTGGTAACAACAGACAAGGAGAAGGCTGAGGTTCTCAACTTTTTTGCCTCAGTCTTCACTGCCAGCCTCTCTCCTCACGCCTCCTGAGTTGAAGGACTGCAAGACAGGGACCTGCGGGACAAAGTCCCTCCCACTGGAAGTGAAGACAAGGTTCGTGACCACCTGAGGAACCTGAACATACACAAGTCCATGGGACCTGATGAGATGCACCCCAGAGTCCTGAGGGAATTGGCTGATGTAGTTGCCAAGCCACTCTCCATGATACTTGAAAAGTCATGGCAGTCAGGTAAAGTCCCCGGTGACTGGAAAAAGGGAAACATCGCACTCATTTTTAAAAAGGGTAGAAAGGAGGACCCCGGGAACTACCGCCCTGTCAGCCTCACCTCTGTGCCTGGGAAGACCATGGAACAGATCCTCCTAGAAGCTATGTTAAGGCACATGGAGGACAGGGAGGTAATTTGAGACAGCCAGCATGGCTTCACCAGGGGCAAGTCCTGCCTGACCAACCTAGTGGCCTTCTATGATGGAGTGACTGCATCAGTGGACAAGGGGAGAGCAATGGATATCATCTATCTGGGCTTCTGCAAGGCCTTTGACATGGTCCCCCACAACATCCTTCTCTCTAAGTTGGAGAGATACGGATTTGATGGGTAGACAAGGAACTGGCTGGATGGTCGCATCCAGAGTGTGGTGGTCAATGGCTCGATGTCCAGATGGAGAGGGGTGACAAGTGGTGTCCCTCAGGGATCCGTACTGGGACCGGTGCTGTTCTTCAACATCTTCATCAATGACATAGACAGTGGGATCAAGTGCACCCTCAGCAAGTTTGCAGATGACACCAAGCTGAGTGGTGCAGTTGACAGGCCAGAGGGCTGGGATGTCATCCAGAGGGACCTGGACAAGCTGGAAAGGTGGGCCCAAGCAAACCTCATGAAGTTCAATGAGGCCAAGTGCAAGGTCCTGCACTTGGGTTGGGACAGTCCTCGTTATCAATACAGGCTGGCAGATAATGTGATAGAGAGCAGCCCTGCGGAAAAGGACTTGGGGGTACTGGTGGATGAAAAGCTGGACACGAGCCAACAATGTGCACTTGCAGCCCAGAAAGCCAATTGCATCCTGGGCTGCATCAAAAGAAGCATGGCCAGCAGATCCAGAGAGGTGATTCTCCCCCTCTACTCTGCTCTCATGAGACCCCACCTGGGGTACTGCATCCAGCTCTGGAACCCTCAGCACAAGAAGGACATGGACCTGTTGGAGGGGGTCCAGAGGAGGGCCACAAAGATGATCCGAGGGCTGGAGCACCTCTCCTATGAAGACAGGCTGAGAGAGTTGGGGTTGTTCAGCCTGGAGAAGAGAAGGCTCCAGGGAGACCTTATAGTGGCCTTCCAGTACCTGAAGGGGGCCTACAAGAAAGCTGGGGAGGGGCTGTTTGCAAGGGCATGTAGCAATAGGACAAGGGGCAATGGTTTTCAACTAGAGCAGGGTAGGTTTAGATGAGACATCAGGAAGAAGTTCTTTACAATGAGGGTGGTGAGACACTGGCACAGGTTGCCCAGAGAGGTGGTGGAGGCCCCATCCCTGGAGACATTCAAGGCCAGGCTTGATGAGGCTCTGAGCAATCTGATCTAGTTGAAGATGTCCCTGCTTACTGCAGGGGGGTTGGACTAGATGACCTTTAAAGGTCCCTTCCAACCCAACACATTCTACGATTCTGTGGTGTCTGGCACAGCAGCACTCAGCTATGGTGTGACTTCATTTAGGCCACAATAGTCTACTGTTAATCTCCAGTCTCCATCAGACTTTTGCACTGGCCATATAGGGCTGTTAAAGGGTGAGCGAGTCTTGCTGATCACTCCTTGGGTCTCTAGCCAACGAATCAGGTTCTGGATGGGAATCAGGGAGTCTTGGTTGGTGTGATCCTGTCAATGCACCATGGCCATAGCAATTGGCATCTGCTCTTCTTTAACCTTCATCAGTCCCACCACAGAAGGGTCATCTGAAAGGCCAGGTAAGGTAGACAGCTGTGTAATATCCTCAGTCTCTACAGCTACTATACCAGAAGCCCACCAATACCCTTTTGGGTCCCTCTTTTGAGGCAGTCTATGCCAAGGATGCACAGAGAATCTGGGCCAGTCACAATGGGGTGCTTCTCCCATTTATTCCCACTCAGGCTTGCTTCGGCCTTCAAGACAGGCAGTTCTTGAGACCCACTTGTCACTCCAAAAATAGTGACAGATTCTGTCCCTTTATGATTTGATGGCAATAGGGTACATCATTGTGCACCAGTGTCCACCAGGGCTTTATGCTTTTGTGTCTCTAGTGTGCCAGGCCATCAAATTCACACAGTCCAATAATCTCCATTATCCCTTTTCATCTTCCTGGCTGGAGGTAGAGCACCTCTAGCTTTGAGGAGAACATCTACAATTAGCAGATGAGTTCCTATCCAACCAGGAGAACTGTGTACCATGGACTGGAGCAGCCACCCTCCTGCAAAAATTCTTCCTTCCATCTGCTTTACCTTGCAACTCCAGCAGCCATGTTTTTTATTCCAATTACTCCATCATTGCAGAGGCAAAGCCACAGGAAATCTCAGAGTGGGTCCTGTTTCTCTTGAGTTTCTCTCACAGGAAGGTTTTTTCTTCTTAATGACTGCAAGCTGGGTCCATTCAAGGGAAGAGTGGGATTCTTCCTCCATCCCAGACAGTCCAAGCAGTTTATCATTTTTCTTAGCTATTGCCTTATTTTGCTCAGCTATTGTCCAGGTCATTTCCTCTATTTTCTCAGTCATTTTTTCCACAGCTGCCACAGTAAGGGGACGAGAGACTGTTTTCACACTGTCATATTCTGTTAGCCACTTAATTTACAGTTAGTGCATCATCATTGGATCCTCCCCAAACCATTGTTGACAGAGTGTGGGAATACTTTGATGGTGCACTCTGCACAAACTTTCTCAACAAAGATCATTTGCATTTCATCAGGGTCTACATTTACTTGCCAGTTGCCATAAATCACATAGCCAGTTCCCTCAGGTAAATACCTTTCTCTGTTCTGGTCCATTTTCTTGGACAGCATTTGATATCATCCTTAAAGGGATACCTGCCCTTTACAGCTGACAAGTCACCTCCAGAGACTGAGCATTTATCTTCTTCCCCAATTGCTTTATCAATACCTCTATCTCTGGCCATGTTTCCCAACTGCCTAGCTTCTCTACCTTTTAAGTCTATGGAATCAGCCCCATTGTCCCAGCATCAGAGCAACCAGGAGACAAATGTCTCCCCTTCATAACAACTAAAGTCCTTCCTCATTTCACAAATCCTTCAGAGAAGGATTTAACCATTATCTCTGTATCTGAGTCCTCATCCCACATTAATGCTGCCCAAGAAGGACCCTTTCATTTATCTGCATCAGAAGAACTCTCTCCCATGCTGTCTGGATTGAGCTGGTCTTTGCCATACAGGGCAGGGGAACAAGCTGTTCTCCTTTTCTGCTTTGGCACTGCCAAAGAAGCACCCTCTCCTGAATTTTCATCAGGCAAGGCAGGGGAAGGAGCTGATTTCCTTTTCTGCTTCCTGGTCACCAGGGCAACTTATAGCAGCTCTATTGGTGTTTGAGTACCAGCAGCACTCACTGTTGAAGCAGCTGGAGTAGTGACAGCAGCAACTGGTGCTGATAAAGGTGGGGGCAGAGGCATGGCTGGTGCTAGTCTGGAGGTAACTTGGGGTGTGGTTTGTGTCTGTGCCAGCTGTGAACTGGCCCATAGGACTTGAATAGCAACAACACATGTCATATAATACCCACTCCTGCACCAGTGTTTAACACAAAACCACCCCTGCAACACATTCAGGAGAACCAGCAACAAAAATCACAGTCTTTTGAAAGCAACATTCAGTTTCTAAGCAGCCCAAAAGGTCTCCATCCCCTAACTCTTTGACATAAGCATTAAAGGGCAAGATAAACCTTTCCCAGGTGAAACTAAGAGTGCAATTATCAATAGAATCCATCACACAATGCCCAGAATAAGCAGGTACAGCCATTATCCAAGTAATCATATCATACATCTGAATGCCAAACCATACAAAAACAGCACATTTAAACCACCACTCAAATATAAAGAGCAAGTAAACCATGCAACATATTCAGCAGCATTATAGCTATTAACTTAAGAGAAAGCTCTCTAAAGGCACAATATAGCATTCTACTTAGGAATGACATTCTCTGGCAATCTGGAAGCTCATAGCCCACATTGGGCACCAATAAATCTGTCATGGTTTCAGACAAGTTGGCCAATAGCAAGATGACAGATGCTCTCCCCCACCTCTTGCTCTAAGGAGAAGAGGAAGAAAGATAAAGACATCTATGAGTTCAGAAAAATTAAACTACTTAAATATTAGCAATAAAATAAAAAAATAAATAACAAAATAGATGCAATATATACAAAATTACACAAAACCATCTCAAGCTCCCAGGGAGATATCGCCCACAGGTACTGGGGAAGCTCTTGACCAGACTCAGTGACAAATAGGAAGTGTAACACACTAACCAGGATCAAATGCAGACAACTTGATTGTATCCTTCTCAGACATTAAACAAAAAGGACCCTTAAAAAAGAAACCTTGAAGAAGAACTAACCTGCTCCTTTTGCTCCCTCAGCTTTTATACTGAGCATGGCACATGGGATGGAATACCCTATTGGTCAATTTGGGTCACCTGACCTGTCCACAGGTGTAACCCTTCCACAGGGTAAACAACCAAGTCATCTGACCCTTGTTGCCACAGCAACAAGGATAAGCAAGAGTCTCTCACTGAACAGAAAGTTGGCTCTGCTCCACCCCAAACCAGGACACTAGGGGTGGATGAAGAACAAGTTGAGAGTTTATGGGGAAGAATTAAGGGGCAGGCTAATATGGGTGACACTGTTGTGGGTGTTTACTACAGGCCACCTGATCAGGAAGAGGAAGTCAATGAGGCCTTCTACAGACAGCTGAAAGTAGCCTCACGATCACAGGCCCTGGTTCTCATGGGGGACTTCAGTCACCCTGATATCTGCTGGAAAGGCAACACAGACAGGCACGCACAGTCCAGGAGGTTTCTGCAGAGCATTGATAACTTTTTGACACAGGTGGTGGAGGAACCAATGAGGAGAGGCGTGCTGCTGGACCTTGTACTGACAAACAAAGAAGGACTGGTTGGGGATGTGAAGGTTGGGAGCAGCCCTGGCTGCAGTGACCATGAGATGGTGGAGTTCAGGATCCTGTGTGGAAGAAGCAGAGCAATAAGTAGGATTACAAGCCTGGAGTTCATGAGAGCTGACTTTGGCCTCTTCAAAGACCTACTTGGAGGAACCCCATGGGTTAAGGCTCTAGAGGGAAGGGGGGTCCCAGAAAGCTGGTAAATATTCAAGCACCACTTCCTCCAAGCTCAAGATCAGTGCATCCCTATGAAATCAAGCAAAGGAGGCAGGAGACCTGCATGGATGAGCAAGGAGCTTCTGAAAAAACTCAAATGGAAGAAGGAAATGTGGAAAAAGGGACTGGCCACTTGGGAGGAATATAGAAATGTTGTCAGAGTATGCAGGGATGCAATGAGGAAGGTTAAGGTCCACTTGGAATTAAATATGGCAAGGGATGTCAAGGACAGTAAGAAGGGCTTCTTCAAGTACATCAGTAGCAAAAGGAAGACTAGGGAAAATGTGGGCCCACTACTGAATGAGGTAGGTGCCTTGGAGGATGCTGTCCTGTTTTGAGGTAAAACAGAACCAATTTTCTGTTCAGTAATTTTACTTCTTAACTAGGCCTCTTCTAACTCTCTGAAATTAACAGCATGTTGTGCAGAAAACGGTTCGTTCTCAGAGTGATAAGACCTATGTTTACAGTTTGTGCCAAGGAATGGTATGCAGAGAGGCTCTTGCTTATACTTATTGCTATAACAACCAAGGTCAGCTAATTTTGTTCTTTGCCCCGTTGGAGGGTCAGAAATGGAAAAGCATAGAGGGGTCCCACCTGCAGGGAGGAGCGGACAGGACACGTGACCCAGAATTGACCAACAGGCGTATTCCATCCCATCTGCCCCATGCTCAGTATAAAAGCTGAGGGATCAAAGTGTCAGCTCTCTTGCTTCAATGGCTGACGTCCGAGGAGGACCCTGTCTGTTCATCTGCCTTTGATCCCGATCCATGGGTTCCTGACTCCAACTCTGGAACCCAGTTCCCACCCATTGCTGAGTCCAGTCTGGGACTTCCCCAGTGCCTGCTGGTGACGTCATCCTGGGAGCTTAATATGGTTTTGTATATACTGTATCTATTTCATTATTTTCCTTTTTATTTTATTATTAATATTTTATTAAAGTAGTTTAGTTCCTTCTAAACTCGTAAATCTCTTTATCTCTCCTCCTCCTCTCCCTGCATGAGAGGTTGGGGGGGAGTATCTGTTGCCGGCCATTGGCCGATTTGGCCAAAACCATGACAGATGCGGAGAAGGCGGAGTTACTGAATGCTGCCTTCACTTCAGTCTTTACTGCTAAGACTGGCCCTCAGGAATCCCAGACCCTGGAGGTAAGAGAAAAAGTCTGGAGAAAGGAAGACTTTCCCTTGATCAAGGATGACCAGGTTAGAGATCATTTAGGTAAACTCAACAACCACAAATCCATAGGCCCCAATGGAATGAACGCATGAGTGCTGAGTGAGCTGGCAGATGTTATTGCGAAGCCATTCTCTATCATCTTTGAAAGGTCCTGGAGAACAGGAGAGGTGCCTAAGGACAGGAGGAAAGCCAATGTCATTCCAGTCTTCAAAAAGGGCAAGAAGGAGGACCCAGGAAACTACAGGCCTGTCAGCCTCACCTCCATCCCTGGAAAGGTGATGGAACAGTTCATCCTGGATGTCAGCTCCAAGCATGTAGAGGAAAAGAAGGTGTCGTGGTTTGGCCTCAGATGGCAACAAAGAAGCATGTGCCGCTCTCTTGAGCTCCCCCAACACAGGGCAGAATAGGAAGAAAAAGGCAAAACTCATTGGTTGAGACAAAGGCAGTTTAACAGAACAGCAAAAGGGAACAAGAAAACAACAACAATAACATGGATAGAGGAATATACAAACACGATTACGGAACCGCCGCTCACCGACTGGACCTGGGACGCCCCTGCCAGCTCCAAGTGGTGACTTCTTGCTCCCTCCCCTCCCCGCCCCCCGGCAGCTCAGAGTGGGCATGGCTCACATGGGATGGAATACCTGTGTCCCTGCCGGAGCCAGGACCCTATCCCCGCCAGAACCAGGACAGAAGGTCATTGGGAGTGGTCAGCATGGATTCACCAAGGGGAAATCATGCTTGACCAATCTGATAGCCTTCTGTGATGGCATGACTGTCTGGGTAGATGAGGGGAGAGCAGTGGACGTTGTCTACCTCGACTTCAGCAAGACTTTTGACAGTGTCTCACAGAACATCCTCATAGATAAGCTTAGGAAGTGTGGATTAAATGAGTGGACAGTGAGGTGGATTGAAAACTGTCTGAATGGCAGAACTCAGAAGGTTGTGATCAGTGGCGCAGAGTCTAGTTGGAGGTCTGTAACTGTCGCGCATGTAGTGATTAACTTCACTTGTAAGAGAGTAGTAGTGAAATATTTATTAATATAAAACAGCGATTTAACAAAGTTAGTAGTGAATGCGACAGTGGTTTATGAGATTCGATGGAAAGGTACACTTGATTATTTACTGCATAGAGGACAGGGTCAGACAAGCTGTCAGGGAGACCCTCCCGTTGAGTCACGAGGTTCAGAAAGGACCCCCTTGCTTTCTAAACTTTTCAGAGAGGAGTCTAGGTGCGGCTGGATCCAGTCCTAGTCCCAGACTTGGTCAATGGTTTATGTCTAAAGGATTATATATGCACAATCAATCCTTTATATCACTTAGCTAAGATTTCAAAGTTTAGCATGCTATTAGTCACTTACCGAGAATCTGTTGCAGCAAGGAATCTCTCAGCCTCAAGGAGTAGAACCTTAAGCGAGCGTCCCCACTCAAGGGGAGATACTGGCATGCAGCCCACTGCCATGCAGGAGGGCTCAAAGGGCTCTTGGGCTGTCCGCTATTTATGGAGTAAGATAATTGACCTATAGTCGTATTCCCATGGGAACAAAATATCTAGGTCCCCACTCCAGACTGTTTTGACTGTGATGCCAGCCATCTCCCAAAGTCCAGGTGCAACTCATAACAACTCCCACTGATGGTTATGGCTTGAGCAGGAGATGGGGGGGAGGAAAGGGGGAGAGCACACCACCACACTAACTAGTGGTGTTCCCCAGGAGTCAGTACTAGGTCCAGTCTTGTTCAACATATTCATCAAAGACCTGGATGAGGGGATAGAGTGTACCCTCAGCAAGTTTGCTGATGACACAAAGCTGGGAGGAGTGTCTGACACACCAGGAGGCTGTGCTGCCATTCAGTGAGACCTGGACTGGCTAGAAAGTTGTGCAGAGAGGAACCTAATGAAGTTCAACAAGGGCAAGTGTAGGGTGCTGCACCTGGGGAGGAATAACCCCATGCACCAGTACAGGTTGGGGGCTGACCTGCTGGAGAGCAGCTCTGGAGAGAGGGACCTGGGAGTCCTGGTGGACAACAGGATGACCATGAGCCAGCAATGTGCCCTTGTGGCCAAGAAGGCCAATGGTATCCTGGGGTGCATTAAAAAAACATGGACAGCAGGTCAAGGGAGATTATCCTCCCCCTCTACTCTGCCCTGGTGAGGCCGCACCTGGAGTACTGTGTCCAGTTCTGGGCTCCCCGGTTCAAGAAGGACAGGGAACTACTGGAGAGAGTCCAGCAGAGCACTACAAAGATGATCAGAGGACTGGAACACCTCTCTTATGAGGAAAGGCTGAGAGACCTAGGTCTGTTTAGCCTGGAGAAGAGAAGACTGAGAGGGGATCTTATCAATGCTTATAAATGTCTAAAGGGTGGGTGTCAAGAGGATGGGGCCAGACTCTCTTCAGTGGTGCCCAGTGACAGGACAAGGGGCAAAGGGCACAAACTGGAACACAGGAAGTTCCATCTCAACATGAGGAAAAACTTCTTTACTTTGAAGGTGACAGCACTGGAACAGGCTGCCCAGAGAAGTGGAGTCTCCGTCTCTGGAGACATTTAAAACCCGCCTGGATGCATTCCTGTCTAACCTGTTCTAGGTGAACCTGCTTTGGCAGGGGGTTTGCACTAGATGGTCTCTGAAGGTCCCTTCTAACCCATGCCACTCTGTGATTCTGTAACTCTGTTGGCAAGTTTTGACATCTTTCTGTGCTAATCTCAAGATTTAACAGTTTCCACTGTATGGCTGGCCTGCCATCCTGTTGATCAAGATCCCCTGAATCTGCAAGAACAGTAGCCACAGAAAAGGCATTGGCGG
Source organism: Fratercula arctica (assembly GCA_947846985.1). Taxonomy (NCBI): domain Eukaryota; kingdom Metazoa; phylum Chordata; class Aves; order Charadriiformes; family Alcidae; genus Fratercula; species Fratercula arctica. Next base: position 12,295,403 of record CANTUZ010000025.1, on the reverse strand, counting down.
GGAATCTGAAACATTTTGAAAGGAGTTTGTTGTGAAGAATGGCTATTTTTACCCTCCTTCTCTCTTGTGGGTAGTTTATGATAGTAGAGAGGAAGAATCTCTTGCTTAAAGATTGTCCAAGACCTTACAATATGCTAAAAGTTGCATATCCATATAATAAATGATAGGTCTTATCCCACAGAGGGACCTACATTTCCTGGGTGGATCACACAAGGAATCATTCTTTAAATACTATTTTTCACCTCCATTAAAAAAACCCACAACTGACTTAAACTGTTACAGTCAGATTTATCCTTGAAATACTTTCATGGCCAAAGGGTCTACTGTGTACACATTCTATCATTTAGGACTGTTTTAAACAAACCTGAGACCACACTAACAGGCAGCACTGTTAGTACAGCACCTATAAATCTTTGGAGAGATTCAAGATACCAGAGGTTGGGAACACCACAACATATTCTATTTCTCTCACTGTTGGTTCTGTACTGACAGCCTGAGAAATATTTTTTTTATTGCTTGTTTGAAATAGCACCCATCTTTGCTGTGCTGACACAGTGTGGGTCAGAGGAACCATGCAAGCTTGACTCCTTCATTCTAGGAAAGGCACAGAGGTAATTCTGCAACTTTGGCTGTGACATTGGTGTCACTATTGTCCAGAAGAGTCCCTTAAAGCACCTGTTTTAATTGATGGCTTATATGTTTTATTTTATATTTCTCTTTAGATAGCAAGCAGAATTCTTCTAGCCTCTGAAGACTGTTACTGGTTTAAAAAATACTAAATCAATCTCGTTGCTAAGTTTGTTTATAACAATATACCTTAAGTCACAAAGTATTCAATAAAAGCAGATTCATCTAGAAAGAATTGGCTGTATCAGTTTTAAGAATACACCTTTAACTGAAGAGAAGTTTGGAGAAGAGGAGGCTGAGGGGAGACCTTATCGCTCTCTACAACTACCTGAAAGGAGGTTGTAGAGAGGTGGGTGTTGGCCTCTTCTCCCAGGTGAATGATGACAGGACCAGAGGAAATGGTCTGAAGTTGCCATAACAGATGAAAAATAAGAAGGGAAAATGAAAGTTTCCTATTTAGAACACAGCTAAAAGGTAAGATACAAATTTGCATTTAAAGAAAGTTGAAAAGAAAATGTTCTCTGGGCTACTACCTCATAGACTTTCTTTTCTAGCAAGCTTGAAATAAGCAACTGAAGGCAGAAAGGAGCTCTGTAAAGCATCTGCCATGTCTCCATTCACATGTTTTGTTTAGGCTCTCTTTCAAAGTGCATGTTGTTTCTTTCTGTTGTTAGGTCTAAAATTAGTGTGATTGTACTGGAATATGCATGGCATGCTGCCACTACTTGTTTGTTTTGTTTTTGTTTTTTTTTTTTTACACGGGTGGAAACATTTTATCAGACTAAAGCATTGACACTTTGTTTTTCCAGTTCTCTATGTAAAACTTGCTGGTCTCTTTGAAAGTACTGCAGGTATGTTATATTTTTAAAATAATTATTCTTACAGGGAAGTAGCCTTTCACACTAGAGGGGGAAAAAAAAAGTGTTTCAGAGAAATAAACAATTAATTACTGTGTTAGCAACACACAGTTCAAGTTCTGACATGGAAAATGAGAATATAATGGATATGTACTTAGTGTTTTTTATCTAACTCAGCTGAATGCTGTGTCATAGTTGAAGCTCACAAAACCTTATGTAATACCAGTTGTATTAAGTAGATAATAGTAAGGTGGGGCTTTTGATTGGTAAAAGGCACTTGTTCCCTGAAAGCAAATCACCTAAATAAATATCTAGGTATAGTACTCTTCTACTGAGGCTGCTAACAGAATGATGATTTTGAGATAGTTACGGGTGACTTTAAGGTGACTGCCAAACAGTTATATTGACATAACTTAGTTTATTTTTTTCATGTAAGCCAGATGCAGAATGTTATATTAAACTGTTCCTTGGTTGGTTTGTTTTGTGCATGTTTCTGTGGAAACAAACTTCACTGGTGGTGTGTTGCAGACTGGTCATATTAGTTATCTGAACAGAGTGACTGATCACCTAGAATCAGTGGGCTTAATTTTGCTCCAGAGGTATTTGTTTAAATCTTTGCACACTATTTCTGTTTCTATCCTAAGAAAACTTTCTTTGCTGGGGGAAAAAAAATATATTTTGCTTCAGGTATGGAATAATCTTGAGTACTGCAAGCTGTATCTTAAATTTATAGTTCTAATCAGTGAAACTTTTCTCAAAAAAAGCACAGGAACAGGGGAAAACAGCAGAAGATGAAATCTGTTTGAAAGTCACCAAGGCATTCATAACTTTTCACAATGTAACAGTTCTTCAGGGGCTTTCAACTGAAAGAGTCATAATTTAATTTCTGTGCCTCTGATATAATTGATTTTTCTGGTTTATGCAATATAGAAATGATTCTTAGCTATGAGGCAAAGGTGTGTGCCTATATCTCTGCACTGTTGTGCCAGGGGGCTGCTATGCCTGAGGTTGGAACAATAACTCATCTCGTTTCTCTTTCTCTGCAGCTCCTTATGCTACAGTAGCTTCCCATCCTTGTTTGCACTCAAGTTCTTCCTAAAGGCTCACTCCTGACAATGACAATAACTAATGACTGTGTTTCAAGGCTTTCCAGTACATCCTGTCATTTCAGAGCCTGTCTTCTATACTGTAGGCTATGAGAGGCAGTATTTGTGTTCATGTTTTGTCTTAGGCAATGCCAAACAATTCATTCTGTTCAACAAATAAAAGTGGGTGAAATTTTCTCACTGTTATACTCCTGCAAATCTTAAGGCTTTCAACTCCATATAGAGAGGAGCAAATAAATATATTTCATATGCATTGTTATGTGTCAACATATACCTGTGCAAAGCAGAAGTCTATTAGATTTCAGAATGGGGAATTCATTTATTAAGCCATGCAAAGCATCTGTTCCTCTTTACTGCAAAAAGCAAATATTTTTTCTGGTCATCTAAAGCATTCTATGTATTCTATATTGCTTAAGGAATAAAACATCTTGCTTTTCCTTCTTCCCATCTTTATCACAGCTTTATGCTATCCACGTATTATAACCCAACATTGCATGAGTAAATGGAGCCCTCTTCTCCCAAGTCTCAGTTCAGTACTTTCAAAGCCTAAAGAGTTTTGTCTGACACTTTTATTGTCCAGATGGTTTGTAATATGTGCAGATGTTATATTTAGTAATACACTGATTATCAAAACATGTCCTGTTGTTCACTTGAGGGTTACAACTTGATGCATAGATCTATTATGAGCATTGATAGTCTTAATAAATGCTAACCTACCAATTCTGTAAGTGCACAGTGATTTTTGTTGTTGTTGGGGTTCTTTTTTTTAAATATGCTAGATGGCACTGCTAGTCCAGGCTTTATTTTGAACGTCTGTGTTTCATAAAGCTAATTCTGCAAGTTACAAAAGGGGCATGTAAGATATTGCTTAAACTTGGCAGCTAATGCATTCTGAGAAATATACACCATGATGCATACAATAATGTTTCCTCTGTAAGAGAATTCAGGTGTAGTTCTATAAACTCTAGCTAACTGCACTTAAAATTGTTGTACAAATATCATATTTCCATTTTGTCCTCTGTGTGTTCTTCACGTGTCACCTTATTTCATAGTTGTTGAGTTATGATAGCATGTAACTTGTTACGTATTTTAACTGTTTATTCAAAATGTTTGTCGTGGTATTTTAAGTGCTTTTTTTAAATTTAAGAATTAGATATCCAACAATGGAAAAAGTATACATTATTTTACTAGAATCTTTTATTTCATAAACATTATGCCACCTGTGTTAAAAGTCATAAAATAATTATTTTGCAGTTGTGCAGAATATTTAAGTATCTCTGTAATCATAGTGCTCTGTTTCCTTCATTTACTTTAACACCTATTTAATCTTTCTTTTATAGAAGTTGGGGATTCCATGCTGTTATCTGCCAACAGGTGTGGATTTCATTTTAGAAAAATACATTTTACACCTAAAAAATGAGTGGAGGGAACAAAAAAAGCAATCTTTGCAGTAAAAGACTCCGGTAACATGCAAAGTTTTCCTGCTGCATAAAGATTTGTGACTTGAAAAAGCTTATATGTTATTGACTATTCATTCTCTGTTTAGTTAGTATCAAATTCCATTCTTCTGTTTATTGTGCAGTAAGTTTACAAAGAAACTGCAAATTCTCAGCCTTTTGGGCAGACAGTTGGATACTGTCTAAGCATTCTGAACTGTTCTGGTCACTGGCTGGTGTGTAAAAGCTCACCTGAGTAACTTGAGAAATCCCTTTAATCTCCCCTTTTGATTTGCCTTTCACAGGCCAATACTTTTTATTTCTTCTCATCTGTCCACTATCATGTTAACAAGCAAAGTAGGATCTCGGCAATTCATTGACAGCATAATAAAATGGGATTTAGATTTCAGTATTTGAAGAATGGCTTGCTTTTAGGGTTTTAAGCTTTTGTCTCATACTTGTATTGCCCCAGTGATCAAAAAAGCCCCAAACCCCACAATGTATGTAGTTGGTCCTATGAATTGTTCACCAGTCATAACCAGCAGAACATAGTGTTACATATCTGTAATACTATAATATTAAACAATGATATTCTGTGCATTTGTGAACGAAGATTTGGAACCCAGTTCCCATTCATCACTGAGTCCAGTCTGGAACTTTCCTAGTGCCTGCCAGTGACATGTCACTAGGAGCTTGATATGTTTTTGTATATATTGTATCTATTTAATTATTTTCTTTTTATTTTACTGTTAATATTTCATTACAGTAGTTTAGTTTTTCTAAACTCATGAATCTCTGTATCTGTCTTCTTCCTCTCCTCAGAGCGAGAGGTGGGGGAGTACATCTGTTGTCTTGTCATTTGGCCAACCTGGCCAAAACCACAACACTTCTGTATATATTTAAGTTAATTCTAATAGTTTTTTATCTGAGCAAAATAGTAGTAAGAATGGTATTGATCTGAATGCCAAACATTGTTGTGACATCTATGGAAAAAAAAATCCACCTGTATAATATAGGTCTTATTCAAAATTGCAGTTCACCAAGTATGCTGGCAGCAGATACAGTGATATTTACTAGGTTGAACAGTTATGTGTATTAGTTTTTCAGCTGTTCCTAATTCTGCATAATTTAGATGCTGTGAGCTGGAGAGGAGTGCATTATTTAACAATAATGTCTGTGTGGATTAGTTTCATGTGAGAGACAGTTGAGTAAATAAAACCACTCTAATGTGCTCTATTTATTATTAATCAGTGCAACAGAATAACTTAAAATATCTCAGTGTGCAATAGACATCAGTAGCAATTTTAAAGACTTCTGACATATTCTGCACTAAGTTTTTGAGATCCTTGTTTAAATCGTTATGATACTATATCTAAAGATACTCTAACGTCGTATTTGATGTGATTTTTTTTTAAAAATAAAACTGCTTATTCTAATTGTAATCTATGTCAGCAAGGGAAAATTTCAAGTTAGGGCTCAGAATTAATATCAGTTCCATACAGAGAAAAACCTCAAGAGGGAATCTGAACCAGCTGATTAGAGTCACTAAAGCTTGTCTGGGTGAAATGCAGTGAACGAAGGTGGGTTTTATTCTGCTCTTGGATGTTTTATATATTGTATTCAGGATTTCAGAGAGGGATCTCAATTTGGAAACCTTGTGGGTTGCCAAGTGGGTGGGACATTCAAGCATGGTCATCTCATGAGAGGTGGGAACATGGGCTTTTGCTGAGTGGTAGGTTTCCTCAGAAAAGAAAAGATACGGTTGCTTGCTTCTGGAGTCTGTTCTAGGAGACTGGGGTTTTGCACACCATGCTGCAAAAAGCCTTGCTCCTTCTTGCTGTCTTCTTCCACATGGATAAATTTTGATTTATTTTTTTTTAGTGGATCAGCTTCATCACAAAGTATCTATTCCTTACCTGACATAGTCATCAGAATAGCCAACACCTGGAAGGCTTAGGCACACCTGGGAACATGAGCTCAAATGTCCTTGGGTAGAAAATGAATTTTTCATAATCTGCTCTAATCTCCTGGTGTAAAAGGGAAGGCAGTTTTTCCAGGCATCTTGTAAATGAAAAGAATTGCTGCTGCATTTTATGCAGATCCTGTTTCAGCTGGTGTTCAGTAGATGTGCTCAGAGAATGAATGCTTGATGAGATAAGTAGGAAGAGTGACTACAAATGCAGAGCTCTTCTTACTTAATTCTGTCAATCTCTGAGGAACTTGTCCTGTTGATGATAAAATGAGCTGAATCTATACCATAGTTCTGAGAAAATCTTGGGAGAAGGTGAGTTGTGCACCAACCTCCATAAACTACAGTGGCTTGATCTCCCTTGACCATAGAAAGAATATTGCTGACAATATCAGAATGGGGCACCTATGTTGTAGACCTCTGCAGTTCAATGGAAGGGTCTTGATCCCAGAGCTTTGGGTCTACATCTGGCCATGGGTAAGTGGTAAATTAAGTAGGGAGCACTATGACACGAAAGAAGCTGTTTAGTCTGTGCCAAACTAAATAGATATTTATGGTAATAGAGGGACCTGCAAAGTTTAGGAAGCTTTTAAAAAAGAATTTTCAGGGCTATGATTTTGTAATTAAGTGTCTAAATTGCTCTTAAACTAGCATCAGGCACCTAAAGCCTACTTCTTTTTTTTTTTTTTTTTAAAACCTGAGCCACTATATAGCTCTGAAACTGATATGTCCTAGAAGTGGGATTTTGAGGTTCAAGATCCTTAGAGTATATCAAATTTGTTTGACTTAAAATATAAGTACATAAAAGGCTATCCTATTTCTTTCAAGGTTTAAGTCTAATGTTACAGGCCTGATCTGCCTGCACTGGAGTCAGACTTTTGCCGTTACCTTCAATAGAAGCAACATTGGCTTTCATTTATGCGCACACATAGTAGATCTGAGGTATGAACAAACCCTTTCTGATACTACAGTACTTTAAAAAAAAATATTTCATTTTTAACCAAGTTAATTAGTTTCTAAGTGAGTAGAATGCTTTTATACCCTCTTAATATTCTCTTTGCAGTGTGTTGGTTGCCTGGAGTTGAAGTGGTTTTGATTAACTATATATGATAATGAAAACCATGAGAATGTCCTTATGCAGAAGTTCTCTCTTTCTGATGTTACATATAAAATGGTGGAAGTCTTACAATATTTAACACAGCTTTTTCTCTCCTCCTGCTCTTTCCCCAATCCCTTCCAAGTCAGAGCTTGAGCTAATTATGGAAGCATTAGAAATGGCTGTATACCAAGACACCTCAATACGAGAGAGAGATCGAGGTGCTGGAGCGAGTGCAGAGGAGGGCAACGAAGCTGGTGAAGGGCCTGCAGAATAAATCTTATGAAGAGCGATTGAAGGAGCTGGGACTGTTTAGTTTGAGGAAGAGGAGGCTGAGGGGAGACCTCATCACTCTCTACAACTACTTGAAAGGACATTGTAGAGAGGTTGGTGCTGGTCTCTTCTCACAGGTAATTAGCGATAGAACAAGAGGGAATGGCTTCAAGCTGCAACAGGGTAGGTTTAGACTGGACATTAGGAAAAAATTCTTCACAGAAAGAGTGGTCAGACACTGGAATAGGCTGCCCAGGGAGGTGGTGGAGTCACCATCCCTGAACGTGTTTAGGACTCGTTTAGATGTGGTGTTAGGGGATATGGTGTAAGGGAGAACTTTGTAGAGTGGGGTTGATGGTTGGACTCGATGATCCCAAGGGTCTTTTCCAACCTAAATGATTCTATGAAGACTTTAGTGTTTTGTAAGGTGCGCCTAAGTGGAGAATGTGATGATTTTCACTGGGATGAAGAGACAGCACAGTCTGATAAGGACACAAAGCAACTACAGTGAGAGCTGCTTTAGTCACTATCATGCCCTACAGTGAGTGTGACACTCATCTGACCACATGTATGCTTAGGGCTTGTTAATGAAACAAGTGAGATGCCCTGCTCCACTTGTACGTTTCTTATTTTTTCAGCTAAATACTGTTGGATCTTTCCTACATCCTGAAGCCTATGAAATGGATCATAACTAGCCTGTTGGGACTGAATAAGACAGCAAGATGCTAGGGGTTGAGAAAACAGTATTGACTGTCTACTCTGGATTATATGTTATGGGCCTCATTTTTCGTGTTAAGTCCCAAAAATACTTGTGGATGATATGGATTTATTCTCATGTAAACACATACATAGTAGGGTGTAGTCCCTGGTAAAGATCTGAAAGGATCTGATTCTTCTCCTAGTGAAATCCAGCAGGATTTTTGTAGTTCCCTTTAATTAGGGAAGGACTGAAATCTTTGAAAGAAGGAAACAACCTTAATAGGCAGGCATATTTTGCTGTCTCACATTGATTTAAATTTTTATTAAATAGGTGAATTACAATGGCATTCAAATTCACGTTTACAAATATTTTAAGGCTATTAAGTTTGTATCCAACTGAAAAAATCTCAGCCTCTTTCTGTGTGTCACTAGTAGGAGGAACTCTGTAGACTGTTGGGGCTGATGGCAATCTCTCAGTCTGTTCTGTAACAAGCTTTGAGCTCTTGACAGATATTATTCTAGCTTACTTTGGGTGGGGAACAAATGTGATGACCAAAGTGTCCTTACGATAACACAGAAAGGCTTAGAGGATTAGATGTCTAAAAATAATTGTGTCTCAGATGTTGAAATATATTATGTAGAGTATTAAGCTTGCTGGATTTTGTTATATAATGTGTCAAGAAGATACAACACAATGTGTTTTTGTACCCATGGGAATTTTGCTGCAGACATTGAAGCAGGAACTGGAACCCATATATTACTATCTGGCATATGCTACAGAAAAAGATTTAGGCATATGTTGTATTTCCTTGTCGTTTAATTTTTTCAGGAGCAGAGTTATGTCCAGAATGGAGAAGAGGAATCAAGTATAATTGAAATTTCATTGATTCTGTTTTATGCTAACAAAATGACCTTCAAACTGAAGCCAGTTTAGATCAAAAAAAAAAACCACCAAACCCCTGTTGTAGATATAGATTTGAGCATTGCAAATTAAAACTGAATGTACTCTGGGCATAAAGTGTTCTAAAATGAAAATAATTCTACAGCAATTGAAACTGATGTGTATAATCCTGCCAGGGCCATGCTATTAGGACTTTATAAAATGTTGCTGTATTGGGCTAAGAATTCTTATAGCTTGTTAAGGGGAGTGCTTTTGTTGGTATATATTTGTTAATTAATTTTGCATCATTTGGTAAATGGCATACGTTTCAGTGCAGGACCATATGTAATCACCCTTTCTGTAGCAAAAATCAAGAAAGTATTAAATAAAGCTGAAACAACCATTGTCAACACCAACAAAAGAATAGTGGGTACTACAACAATTAGATGCAACTGGTGCCATCCTTTTTTTTTAAAAAAAAAAAAAAAAAAAAAGCCACTTCCTGTGTCATTAAAATCCTTCCTCTGAAACTACTAAGTTATCTGTTCCTTTACAAAAAGGTGCTAAATTGCAGGGATCAAATTAACTCTCCAAATATTCAGATTAGTGTTTCTCTGAAATAAACACTGCCTTAAACATTCAAAGTAAGAGCAGTGTCTTTGAAAATATGTTTGGGATAACTGCAATATTAGTTTTTACCACAGCAGTATCCTGATGGCAAACGGACACATCACAGTATGTCACCTTTTGGCAGATAGCTGCTGGGCTGTAGTTTGCATTCCTACTGGCTTTGCTTGGGATTCCAGAATGTAAATCTGGGTAGAATTTGTCTGGTTGTGTCCAAAGAACATTTCTGTGAAAGTTAATGGGCAATTCAGCAATAATTTTTATAATTGGGAGGAAAAGTAAGAGATCATGCCACATAGGACTCAAAGCCAATTCTCAATTCCCATTTAAATATTAGTAGCCTGATATAGCTTAAAAGCTTTTATTGCTTTAAAAGTAACACTGTCAGAAGTATCAGTCAACTTTCTACTGGCTAACTGTAAATGACACAAACCAATATTTTAAGAACATTTGTGACTGAATTAATGTTACTTATTTAATTGGATGACCTTTAAATACAAGCCCAAATTATTTTATAAATATTTAGTTTTCCATAAAGCTATATCCAGATATCATCCTTTTGGTAGGAACCACCTGCAACATTTAAACTTTCTGCATGTTCAAATCCTTATCTATTCTTTTGCTTTCATTCTGAAAGCAATGCTTTTTTTACTAACATTAATGATACAGCACCTAAATGAGCTCCCAACTCTATGGCATGATACAGGCACACAACAAATGTTAATGGCTCACTGCTCAGATGATTAAAGTCAAGGTCAAACATGGATAGCAACTTTGAATTAGACAACTGCTAAAATTCCTTGTAGGTCATGCACATCTTGGAAATGTAAGTACTGTAGAAGGGAAACGATAATCACACAGACAACAGCAAAAGTTTCTATAGGTACATTAATGGTAAGAAGAAGACTAGGGAGGGGGTGAGCCCCCTCAGAAAGGAAACAGGGGAGCTGGTGACAAGTGATATGGAGAAGGCCGAGGTTCTCAACGACTTCTTTTCCTCAGTCTTCACTGGCAAGGGCTCCAGCCACACTCCCAGAGTCACAGAAGACAATGGCAGGGGTTGGAAAGAACCGCCCATTGTAAGTGAAGATCAGGTTTGTGACCATCTGATGAACCTGAAAGTGAACAAGTCCATGGGACCCGATGGGATACACCCACGGGTACTGAGGGAACTGGCAGATGAGGTTGCTAAACCGCTCTCTATTATATTCCAAAAGTCACGGCAGTCTGGTGAAGTCCCCACTGACTGGAAAAGGGGAAACATAATCCCCATTTTCAAAAAGGGAAAGAAGGAGGAACCATGGAACTATAGGCCAGTCAGTCTCACCTCCATGCCTGGTAAGATTATGGAGCAGATCCTCCTGGAGGTACTGCTGAGGCAGAAGAATAACAAAGAGGTGATTGGGTACAATCAACACAGCTTCACCAAGGGCAAATCGTGCCTGACAAACCTGGTGGCCTTCTATGAGAAGGTCACAACATCAATAGACAAGGGGAGAGCAACTGACGTCATTTACCTGGACCTGAGCAAAGCCTTTGACACTGTCCCGCATGACGTCCTGGTCTCCAAGCTGATAAAATATGGGATTGATGGACTGACAATTCAGTGGATAAAGAACTGATTCCTACTTCATCTGAATGAAGTTTTACCTTAAGTGTCTATAAATTCAGAGGAGGAGAAAGTATCTTCCTCTACTACGGAAACAGCACTTAGGTCTCCAACAGAGTGATAACCAGGTCAGAATGTTTTCTCTTAGATATACAGACAACAATCTAGATGCAACAGGCTGCAGCTTCTTCTAGAGGAGTCAAGCATCTGATACTTGGGGACTGTGATGATGAACTACACAGTGCCAAATTCCTTTATTATGAAAAGATTCTCATGGTAGTTATATTGCACAGAAACAGGAGCTCATTTGTAGATATAATTTTGTCTCCAGATACCCAGCAATTTCTGGCAGTTCTGACTGATTCAGTTTTGATTCCAACTTTGTAATGTGTACATTTTCTCATAAAAAATATGTAGGAAGAATCTTTTGGACATCTTGCACTTACCAGTAAGAAACAACATTCTGACAGTCACATAAAGGCATAATCAGTAACTATTATGACATGAGTAAAACGCTGTTCATGTCTAGTTCAGGTCCTTAGTACCTTAACCTGCTGTCATATTTATTACAGGTAATTTCAAGAATGTTGCAAAATACCATCAGTGAAGCAGGGGTGGGTAGTATGCATGTACATTTCTGAAGAGGTTGATTCAGTCATGATTTGTGGCAGTATAAATTAAAACTTCCTGAGTTTTTATTATTGAATTATCTGTTTGAATGCCAACTATCTGAGGATATGATTCTTGGTAGAGTTCCCTGGTTCTCACATCTTTTATTTATACAGAAAATACCACAAAATCTGGTTCAATAAAAGACAAAGACAAGACTACTTGAAACTGATGGAGTGTTTACCTTTTTGACACAATTTAAAGCCAGCAGGAGCTCTGCAAGTAAACAGGCTGCAGAATTGGTCCAGGACCATTTAGAGGACATGGATTGTTAACATAGCCTTGAGTGACAAATAAATAGCATCATGACAGAAGAAGCCCTTTTGAGTCACAGAGCCTCTACTGACTTTTTTTCCTCCCCTTTTATATAAAAGACTGATAATATTGCCAGAAAAAGATCCCTTCCTCTAACTCGGCACCAGAGGAATATGAGGACCTTAGTCTACCTATTCAGTTACCACCCTCCCCAGCTAAATACCTTGGTGAGCCAAGCACATGCACACATAGCTCCTACTTACCGCTGCCACAGCAGACCAATGTCCAAGACACCAGAATAAGAGTAGCTGAAGAGGTCCTCTTTTTCTCAGCTGCAAGGATGCGTTCTTCAGACTAATTGGTTAGAAATGTTCACTTAAAAAGCAAAGTTATTCATATGTTACAGTAAAGCAATAGTGAATCTTGAAGACTTTAAATGTTGTTCACTTGTCTTTCCAAATCAAAATCACCCAGCAATTATTATGGAAAAAAACCCAAACATCCAGTACTTAAAGCAGATGTCATTTTTAATCTAGGGGAAATTTGTATCCCAGAATTTAATGGAGCTAGCATTCTTTTGACGGCTGCACCCAAAGCGTGGCTGTCAATGGGTCCATGTCCAAGTGGAGGCCAGTGACAAGTGGAGTCCCTTGAGGATCAGTACTGGGACCGGTCTTGTTTAACATCTTCATCAGCGACATGGACAGTGGCATAGAGTGCACCCTCAGCAAGTTTGCCGATGACACCAAGCTGTGTGGGACGGCTGACACGCTGGAGGGAAGGGATGCCATCCAGAGGGACCTTGACAGGCTGGAGAGGTGGGCCCATGCCAACCTCATGAAGTTCAACAAGACCAAGTGCAAGGTCCTCCATCTGGGTCGGGGCAATCCCAAGCACCGATATAGGCTGGGCAGTGACTGGCTTGAGAGGAGCCCTGAAGAAAAGGACTTGGGGGTGCTGGTAGACAAGAGGCTCAACACGAGCCATCAGTGTGCACTAGCAGCCCAGAAAGCCAATCGTATCCTGGGCTGCATCAGGAGAAGCATGGCCAGCAGGTCGAGGGAGGTGATTCTCCCCCTCTACTCCACTCTCGTGAGACCCCACCTGGAGTATTGTGTCCAATTCTGGAGCCCCTACTACAAGAGAGATATGGACGTGCTGGAACGTGTCCAGAGAAGGGCCACGAGGATGATCAGAGGGCTGGAGCACCTCTCCTATGAGGACAGACTGAGAGAGCTGGGGTTGTTCAGCCTGGAGAAAAGAAGGCTCCGAGGAGACCTTATAGTGGCCTACCAGTATCTTAAGGGGGCCTACAAGAAAGCCGGGGAGGGACTTCTTAGGATGTCAGGTAATGGTAGGACTAGAGGGAATGGATTAAAACTAGAGATGGGACGATTCAGATTGGACATTAGGAAGGAGTTCTTCACCATGAGGGTGGTGAGGCACTGGAACAGGTTGCCCAGAGAGGTGGTGGAAGCCCCATCCCTGGAAGTTTTTAAGGCCAGGCTGGATGGGGCTTGGAGCAACCTGGTCTAGTGGGAGATGTCCCTGCCCATGGCAGGGGGGTTGGAACTAGATGATCTTTAAGGTCCCTTCCAACCCTAACAATTCTATGATTCTATGAATATACTGATTTAGATTATGATAATTATTCCTTATGAACTTAATTTTATACAGTAACATTGTGTATTTCATGAAAGTTATTTTGAAACCAGATAATCATGTTTATGATAGTACAACAACCTCTGACTAGAAAGGTTCTAGTGATAATAGTTTTGCACCTATCAATAACCAAAGAAACATTTTGCTGGAAGCTACTGATCTAAAGCAGTAACAAATATATCTTTCATTCACTTGCAACATTGTTCATTTTATCTTTTGCTCCTTCTGTTGATATTCACTTAAACTATAGCAATGTCATCTGAATTTAAAAGATAAGCTGAACTATTTCTTATTTCACCTGTTCAAATTAGATTTAATAAACCAAAATATTCCATTACATGAGATGAAAGGTATATATTTCCTGACAATAATAAATACAGTTCAAAAGGGCTCCTGTGTTTTTCTGAAGTGTGTCTCGCTGTTAAACCTTAGGATAAACATCTGTTGTCTGTGTGGATTTCTCTGAAGGTTTGATGTCGGGTGCACAGATTAGGACTTAATCCTCGTAACCTCTGCTCAAATGTACAACATCAGTGATCAGTGGCTACCTAAAAGCCATGATTTTCAGAATTGGGCCCTCTCTGTTTTCTGAATAGAGAATGTAAATTGTTTAGTCTGAATAGCTTGTGGCATGCAGTTGCTTCATATATATCTCATATGTAAACGATACTTGACACTAAGCAAACTTGCCCTTAATGTAATTGCTCACATTAGAAATGGAAGAATTTTTTGAAAAGACAAAGTTAAGAAAGCTGAAGAGGCACATTGCTTTTTTTCCGTCAGATACTTTTGTTATGTTTTTCAGCTGTGATAACTTTGTGACAGAGTTGGTGAGTGAGCCGACTAGGGAAGGCGCCCTACTGGACCTGTTGTTTGCAAACAGAGAAGGACTTAGGAGTGATGGTTGGAGGCTGTCTTGGGCACAGCGATCATGAAATGATAGAGTTTTTGATTCTCGTAGAAATAAGGAGGGGAATTATCATAACTGCTGCCTTGGACTTCTGGAGGGCAGACTTTGGCCTGCTTAGGGGCCTGGCTGGCAGAGTAACTTGGGAGGCAGTCCTGAAGGGCAAAGAAGTCCAGGAAGGTTGGATGTTCTTCAGGAAGGAAATCTTTAAGGTGCAGGAGCAGGCTGTTCCCACGTGCCGAAAGACAAGCTGGCAGGAAGAAGACCAGCCTGGCTGAACAGAGAGCTTTGGCTGGAACTCAGGAAAAAAAAGAGTTTATGGCCTTTGGAAGAAGGGACAGGCAAATCATGAGGACTACAAAGATGTTGTGAGGTTATTCAGGGGCAAAATTAGAAGGGCCAAAGCCCAACTAGAACTTAATCTGGCTACTGCAGTAAAAGACAGTAAAAAATGTTTCTATAAATACATTAACAATAAAAGGAGGGCTAAGGAGAATCTCCACCCTTTATTAGATGGGGGGAGAAATATTGCGACAAAGGATGAGGAAAAAGGCTGACGTACTTAATGCCTTCTTTGCCTCAGTCTTTAACAGTAAAACCAATTGTTCTCAGGGTACCCAGCCCTGGAAGAGATGGGGAGCAGAATGAAGCTCCCATAATCCAAGGGGAAAGGGTTCGTGCCCTGCTACACCACTTAGATGTACACAAGTCTATGGGGCTGGATGGCATCCACTGAAGGGTACTGAGGGAGCTGGCAGAAGTACTCACCCAAGCCACTTTCCATCATTTATCAGCAGTCCTGGCTGACTGAGCAGGTCCCAGTTGACTGGAGGTTAGCAAATGTGACGCCCATCTACAAGAAGGGCCAGAAGGAGGACCCAGGGAACTACAGGCCTTTCAGTCTGACCTCACTGCCTAGGAAGGTTATGGAAGAGATCATCTTGAGCGCCATCACATGGCACGTACAGGACAACCAGGCAATCAGGCCCAGTCAGCATGGGTTCATGAAAGACAGGTCCTGCTTGACTAAACTGATCTCCTTCTATGACAAGGTGACCCACTTAGTGGATGAGGGAAAGACTGTGGATGTTGTTTACCTTGACTTTAGTAAAGCCTTTTAGACCATTTCCCACAGCATTCTCCTGGAGAAACTGACTGCCCATGGCTTGGACGGGAGTACTCTTCACTGGGTTAAAAACTGGCTGGAGGGACGGGCCCAGAGAGTGGTGGTGAATGGAGCTAAATTCAGTTGGCAGCCGGTCATGAGTGGTGTTCCCCAGGGCTCAGTATTGGGGACAGTTTTGTTTAATATCTTTATCAATGATCCAGATGAGGGGATTGAGTGCACCCTCAGGAAGTTTGCAGATGACACCAAGTTGGGCGGGAGTGTTGATCTGCTTGAGGGTAGGAAGGCTCTACAGAGGGATCTGGACAGGCTGGATTGATATATCAGAAATAGTGTGGCCAGCAGGACTAGGGAAGTGATTATCCCCCTGTACTCGGCACTGGTGAGGCCACATCTCGAATACTGTGTTCAGTTTTGGGCCCCACTACAAGACATTGAGGTGCTGAAGCGTATCCGAAGAAGAGCAATGAAGCTGGTGAAGGGTCTAGAGCACAAGTCTTATGAGCAGTGTCTGAGGGAACTGGGGTTGTTTAGTCTGGAGAAAAGGAGGCTGAGGGGAGACCTTATTGCTCTCTACAACTACCTGAAAGGAGGTTGTAGCGAGGTGGGTGTTGGTCTCTGTTCCCAAGTAACAAGTGATAGGATGAGAGGAAATGGCCTCAATTTGTGCCAGGGGAGGTTTAGATTGGATATTAGGAAAAATTTCTTCAGTGAAAGGGTTATCAAGCATTGGAACAGGTTGCCCAGGGAAGTGTTTGAGTCACCATCTCTGGAGGTATTTAAAAGACGTGTAGATGTGGCGCTTAGGGAAATGATTTAGTGGTGGACTTGGCAGTGTTAGGTTAATGGTTGGACTCGATCTTAAAGGTCTTTTCCAACCTAAATGAGTCTATGATTCTATCCACCAGCTGTATGTACCACAGAATCCTGGGTTGGAAATCTTCCACACAAGAGTTGGGTAGACTTAGCTTATGAAATGTCAAAGTCAATCTAAAATGGGAGTAGTTTGAGAGTGTTTTTTAATTCCTCCTAGAAAAACTCTCTATTTGAAGTCTCATTTAGCAAAAAGATGTTCAAGGGGGGGAAAAAAATGGCCTTTGTAATGCAAAAGCCTGTTCAAGTTTTCAGTGGTGTTTTTTTGTGGGATGTAGTATTTTGGTACAGACTAGTTATTCAGACAGAATTTGTATAAGAAAATTAAATAGGGTTTGGAAGTCTGAGTTAAGTTCTGATGTTTTATCCCTCAAATCAACCTCAGATACTTCAGTATTTAATTTTTCCTTAGCTGATTTATGATGATGTTGACTTTTAAGTACTCTTGGACTGTTCTGGATTATGAACTTGGAAGTCTTTTAGCCGCTAAGTAAAAAATTTTCTCCTGGAACTGAAAGCTGCTTTCCTAGAGGGGCTTACTGGAATTGGAAGCCAGTTTACTACAGTTTTCCAGACTGTAGAAAAAATGAGTTACAACTTCTTTTCTTACAGCTGTAAGAAAAAATGTGTTAGAGAAAAAAAAAGGTTGTCAAGTACGTTTTAAAAAGAACTATGTTGTACATCTTTTTATTTTAAAAGTCTAGTTTTTGGCTCATAGAGAAATATATGGCTTGTTTTCCATGATGTTTTCTTTATCTATTTCCTGGTACTTGTTGGAGTGAAAAGGACAAGAAAAAGTATATCTGCCACCTATCAGAAAATAAATCTAAAATGTTTATTCAACAGCAGTTTAACAGTACTTGTGAAGAATCTAATTCTTATATTATTGCAACCAGATGAAGTTTATGTAGGTGTAACAATATTACATGATGTTGGTTGAGTAGATTCTTTGAAAGATGTCTAAATGAATTGTGAGATCAGAACCTTTTTCTTCTAGAATATCTTGGAAAACATTGAATAGCATGTATTCCTAATTCAAATTAAAAATACCAAATCAGAAGCCTGTAGAGCAGTAAGTCAAGATGATCAAAACTGGGTTAATGAAGTTAGACTTCTAATTTCACTTTTTGCTTTTGGGAAAGATCCCGATAAAGCCTCAGCTTCCATTTGTGTTTTTCATAATTTCTCCTTAATAATCTAGGCAGATAACCAAAGAGCTGCTTCTGCTCACTTCACATTGGTACCACCTGCTTTGGGTTTACTTCAGTTTTTCAGTTTGCTTTGTAGATTTGGTATGCAGGTTGAGGTAGTATGGGATCCATACAGCTGCAAAACAAATGCTGTTGTTATATCTCATTTGGACAGATCAGACAACTCTGGAAGGAAGAATTAAACTGGTGCTAAAAACTGCTAAGAGAGTGGAGAAGGTTGGAGAAACAAAGTATCTTTCACATTTTCTGTGTGAGAAGAGAACAAGTACTACTGCAGATTATTTCTTCAGCTATTCTGTGGCCTTGGGGTGTTATCCTTGTGATTTCTTTCAGGGAAGTTTCTTTGGTGACAGTACAGTTTGGAAGATGTGATGAACAAAGATGAGATGAACAAAGAGCAGAACAAAAGTTCTTATTGAAATACCAGCAAAACCAGAATACTTGCATCTTCTTCCTCCATTTACTGAATATTGAACTTGTTAGATGCCAATCTCCCCCCAATATTCAAAATGAGGAATTTTTCCCCAGACATGATATTTTTGTGCCTTTTTTTTTCTTTTTCTATTGAAAGCTTTCTGTTTTTTCTAATTACTCTCAAGACAGAAAAGGTAAATAGGAAAAGCAGCAGTCAGGGGATGGTGCTAAATTTACTTAACACCCTTATATAAAGCAGTGAGAAAGCACAAGTTTAAGGTAGAACTTTGAGCCCTTCTTGACCACATTCATATTATCTAGTTGCTGGATCTGATGATCCAGGCAGCCTTTTTGCAGGCTATATAGATTTAGGGTTTTTTTCAGTTGTTACCTGTCGTGCTTATTTGTGCTAATTAAAGATGTTGCCACTGGCTTGAAGGGGAACTTAAAGACTTGGATTTATGTCCTGAATGAGGTCCCTGGAGGCATAGGGTGAATATAGTTCTCAAGGAAGCTAACAAAATTTTCTTACGCTTAGTAATTCTGGAAGCCAAAGTCTAAATATGAAAATATGAATGGCTAACAAGTACATGTATTAAAAATACTGGTCCCATTTATCACTGTCTTCTATAAATCTGCCTTCAGAAAGACCCTCGACATCTTTGAAGTTAAAACATTACACAGGCCAAGTGTTAATAGTCGCACTAAGACAAATTAAGCTTGTAGTTCTGTCAGCATAAATACGAAGTTATAGAGTTACCTTTCAGTAGGCCCTGGGGAGGAACAATGCACATCAGACTTTAAAATCATTCAAATTGCTGCTGTTGTTCTTGAAACATTGAAGTGAATGATGAAAATGAGGAAATGAGTGCTGGCAAGAAGTTAGCAAGAGGCAAACATTGTGCAGCCATGTCCATGCAGCTATCCTATTTCACCTCCTTTGCTGATGACCTCCGATGCCCTGAACACTCTAGTCCTGGATCTTTGTGGAAAAGCAGTTACAAGCTGTGCCAAACTGTGTGATGCTTTTGTGCTCTGAATACATGCCCTCCAGGGGCTAGAATGAAACCACCGCATTCATTTGCACTTGAGTAAAAACTACATTGTTTTTGCAGTCATTTGTCATCGTGTCCAAAAAAATATAAGGTCAAATTCAGCTCTAGTGTTGCAACTCAGATGATTTCAATGGCATTTTGCCCACCTACAACAGAGCTGGATTTAGCCCATCATCTGGATCTACTTAGTGAATACTGTGCTAAATGTTCAGTGCCTTGCACAGGGTTTTAGTTATGTGTTTACCATTGAATTAAATGGGAATTGTATTCTTAAGATCTTATCCAAATCATGAAACCATAGGACTGTGAAGGGAACTGTATTTTGAAGTTCGTGCAGCACAAAGCACGCTAGAACTTAAATGGCAATTGTGGTGCTGGGTACACCTATAATACAGCTATTAAACACGATAAAATACCTTGTTATTGCTTCAATGAAGAGATCATAACAATAGCAAATAGTGAAGAGATTAAACTTTCTGACATGGGATTATTTTGCTTCTGTTTCTGAATAAGTGATGAATTCATACATTACACAGAGTGAGTGTACAGTTTTCTTAAGTGTGATCCTTCTAATTACTTCAGAGAATATTTGAGGTTTTTCCTCTTGCAGGGCAATGCCCAGAAGAAAGTCTTGCTTTCTTCATGCTTGAGAATTCAATATTGTCCTGTTTATCTTTCTACATCTTTTAATATTTTTTTATAATAAATGTATTTTAAAATTTTGCCTAGATATATTATTTAATGGATATCTGCAAAGTTTTGATGATCAAGGGAACAATACAGTAAGTCAGAGGCCTTCAGAAATTATTCACTACACGTCACCATGTGTCCATCCAGAAGTGATCAAGTGGTTTTGGTTGTATTTGGGGTTTTTTTCATAGAAAATTAAATTTTCAAATACAGGATGTTTTTGCAAAACCATTTAATTTTCTAGGAAAAAAATCTTGACTTTCCTGTAAATCTGTTAGGACTTCAGAAATGCTTTCATTTCTGATGGTCAAAATTTCTTACTTTGACAAGAGAATACTCTCACTGGCTCTAGCTTGACACATACACCTCCAAGATCTTTTTGAAAACAATACCCCAAGAGAGTCTTGGAACATTTCTAAGAATCTGATTTCTCTGAATATGAAAGCTTTCTAGAAGAGAAATTAGCAAAAAAATTTAATTTTAAGAAAGGAATCTAAATTTCTTTTTGTCCTCCCACTCATGGCTGTTACTGCTTCAGATTTGATTAAACCAAATAAAAGCCATGATGTGAAATTACCTAGTTAAGTCACTTAGTTTTAGATTTATCTAGTGGTTGCATTCATGTAGTTGCAATTTGTTTGTCCTGTCTAGTTCTAATCTAATCAACGGTGTCCATAAATCTTATCATTTGGGATATTGTTTCATCGTGTTGTAGCCTTTTTGAAACTCTAAGTATACATGAAATACTTGTGTTCAGTGCTGACTTTTTTCTCCCCTGTCTGGCAGCTCAGTAGCTTACTGGGGGTGTGAGGAGTAAAAGAAAACTCAGGGCAGTGGGGAAGGATGTGGTGATCATGTCAGGGGTGAATTCTGCAGCAATTAAACGTACAGAATACTGCTTAATTGTGTCAAAATGATTGATCCTCTAAGGTCAGTGGGACAAAATATGGAAAAGGCCAACTCAACATGAGAAGGTTTCTCAAACAAAAGTAAATTAAGTGGAAATGCAAGTGCATAAAACTAGCATTGGATTGTGGAAGTGAATGCACTGGCATTTGAAATGAAAAACTTTTCTCTGTAGAGGAGAGCTGTACTACCAAGTGACATATGGTTAAGAATACTGAGGCTGACCAAGAATCAGTCAGTCAGAAACCAGATCAAAGGTACTGGGTTCGCTGTAGCTTATGCTGCAATGTTAATTGCAGAGAACAAGAGCTGTGAAGCAGCTGTGAGTCAGAGACCTAGAGGATGCCTTGGAGGAGAGGAACCGAAAAAGCAAGAAGTTCTCAGTATGCTATTTTGTTTTCCAAAATAACAGAAAACTTGGGAGATTTGATCTGGTGTGTTACTAGGACAAGCTTAAACCAGACCATGTTATTGACAGAAAGTCACCATGTAGGATTTTTATGGTAGATAAAAGAAACTAAATAACGAGCTGATTAGACATCCTTTATGGTAATAATTTTAAAAGTATGACAGAAACTGGAGGACATGTCTTGACCCTGATCCCTAATGCACAGGTAGTTCAAGATAACAACTGTCTCCTGTAGCAGACAACATAAAACATTGGGAGCAAAAGATGTAATATATTTTGTTTCTGGCTATAATTAAAGTGAGGAAAAACTCACTGTGGAATGCTTTTTGGATTCACTGGTGAGCAGTAAGTGATCTAACCCAAGTTTTTGGGAATGGAAGATGTTCTCAAGTACTTAGACTATTTCAATTGTTTATATGGAATAGAGGAGGGCTATTTGATAGGAACTGGAAGGATCCTAAAACTATCCAAATGGGTGTTCCCAATTTAGAGTTCACACCTTAACACACAGGAATGGAATGTAAGTTTAAAGTTAATGTCATGTGTATCCATGCTCCTGCAGCTCCAGTTACAGAACTGACCATTAGAAAGAGCTAGGAAATTTCTTCAAGACTGGAAGAAATTCATTGGTTTGAAAGTACAGAAGACTTCTATACAGTTTTGATGAGTGGGAAATGCCATTGTAGTACCAAATAATTAAGTGACTTTTGACAGAGGACTAGCAAAAAGGATCTGAATTGGTGAAGAAAGGATTTTTATGAACTAGATTGTATTTAAATTTCCAAATTGATCCTAGTCATTTGCAGCTTCTGTATGGAAAATTATTTTTATGCAATACTAAAAGTTGCTGTGGGGTTAGCACGAATAAATTGAGCTTGATTGGTGCGGAGTTTGGAGGCTGCAAATTAAACGCTTAAAGTCTTGGTGAAGACTATAAATGCTAAAATATAAAAATAACATTTGTTGTCTTTGCTAGCGCTCTATTATCCATTACTTTCCCAGAACTTATTTTTGCACTTCTGCTTTCCTGTGCTTTAACAAAAAGGTACTGATAATTATCAGAGTCCTCTCTAGGTAGCTGTCATCACAGTGTTGTTATATCTCTGCCTTCAGCACAGTATTCCTGAATATAAGGCAGTTCTGAGCTGCAAGTAAAGACAGTAGAAGCTCCAAAGAAATGAAAAGAATTATGCGCCCATCCAGGGAGCAGAAAATGCTTGGCTCTTGATTAGAAAACGTAGCCAAAAAAAGAATTCCAAACTTAGTCCCTTTTGGAGAGAGCCTAGCCCAATAATTAAGAAACTAAACAGTTTATTCTTGTTGATTCCAAAACCAGGAGCTCACTCCTTTGTTGAGGACCTGGTGCAGAGATTTAAGAAATATCTCAGAAGGATGAAGAGGGAATTTGGAACTATCTCAGCAAGTTTTATGCCTAATAGGCAATGGCTTGTGGAGGAAAAATTGCACAGGACTTGAGAGATCTCCTTGCAGCTGATAGATCTGGCTAAAAATTGCTGATAATCTCAAAGAACAAGCAGTGCTCTCTGGCAGACATTTAGCAGCAAACTAATGCAAAACCTAGTCAGGAGAGACACTATTTGGATTTCAAGAGTTTGGACAAAAATAAAACTTCTGTAGATAATTTTCATTAAATGAAAGGGAAGGGTGGTAGAAAATGGGTTGTAATCATAAGTCCAGGCGTCAAAATCTAGCAGTCTTTACACTGCCATCTTTCATAGTAAGTCTTTTTTCTGTTCAGTTTGGGTAGGAGGAGTTTAAAATCTGCTTGTGCTAGTGGGATGCTTACTTCTAATGTCCTAATGAATAATTTCATTTCAATAAGCAAGCACTATAGTGTGGGGCTGTAATAGTAGAGCAGTTAGAGGTTTTGGGCTTGATTATCTAGATGTATTGATCATCAGGACTCATAAAGGTACTAGAAGATAACTTCTGAGGTTATATACACACACACACATATATATAAATATTTATATACACACTGCTAGAACAGTATAATGCTCTAGCTCTATCATCACTAATTTGCACTCTACAGCTGTTTGAACACCAATACTGTTTTGAGCACTGGGTTAATAGAGGCCTGTGTATACATTTTTCAGATATGTTATTCATCTGCAAAGCATGACTGGGCATTTTATATTGCCCCCCCAAAATTTCCTTTAAGAGGGATCCAAAGCACAATGAATGATACCAGTGATAACAATTGAAAGGGAGTATAACTCCACAGGAACTTTTCCACTAAATAGACAGTAGACTCATACACTTTCAGGCCCATAGAGTTGCATTTTCAGAAATCACTTTCAATTTCTGGGCACAATTTCTTACTGAATTTTTAAGATTCTTAATTCGCTATACAAGTACCTGCACTGACATATTTTGTAATGACAAACTTAGAATAAAAAAATTATTTGCAAATTTTGTGGGAATAAGATAACAGGTTTTCTAGGGCTCTTACCTTTTAGCAGTTTACCCACTTGATCAGCACACTATAGGACTGTTTTACAGCTTGTTTTGAACAAGGGCAGGAGGATGTATGATTTCCTAGTTAATTTTTTGGCCACTGCAGGAAGACAGAACATGTTTTGATATTAGAAGAAATACACAACTTCTATTAAAACCATTGCAATAATCAGAGAACATGAAAATGTCCATGACTGACTTTTTTTGTTGACAAAATGATCATTAAATCATCTTACAGATTTTCTTGAATTCCTGTTGTCAATGATAAATAAACGCTTGACAAATTTTCTTATCCAGATAGAGCTATTTCAACACAGACTTTATTCAAAACCTCCTGTTGAGTATTTTGTGTAGGTTTGTTCCATTACTTATCGACAGAGGATGAGCTGTCGCAGCCCCTGACCACAAAATTTTGGCTCTCCGCATCAAACTGCTTCTGAGCCTGCTGCACTCTGTAGTTCAGGATCTCAAGGTCATCTTGTTGGGTTTTTTGGTTTTTTTTCCCTTACTTATTTTTTATTTAGAGAGTATAGCTGAACATAATAGAATATGATTAAATAATCTAACTAGATTAATTATATGTAGAACTAAAACTATTATGTGATTGAATCTTTGCAAGTACAAAGAAAATCTGTTTGTCACCAAAATGTGACTTCTCAAGCTTTGCTGGGTTGCTTCTCACAGTGTCAATCAAATCCGGAGTCCTCTGTAATCATTATACAGTGCCTCTGAGCTCAGCCTACTGGCTAGGTCCTACTGATTATTGAAGAGATGGGTTTCTACAGTGCTGGGAAGAATATTCTCCATCCAAAGTAGAACATGCATTCTTCTCTCAAAAACCATCTGTCTCTGCTGGGTCTTTTCAATATCCTCTTCCACACTCTTCCCCCCTGCCCACCAGTTTGGAGTGATAGGCCCAAAGGAATATCCATAGGAATATAGACCCTAGTAATAAAATTCAAGGCCCCTTTGAATTCTGTCTCATTTCCAGGCGCAGCAGAGAAACTGATCGTTCTATTTTTCCAAAATCTCTGTACCTGCTCAGTTCCTCCTTTCTTTTTTTTAGACTTTTTATTCCTTCATGTATTATGTTCTGGTTGTGTGTGTGGATGACAAAGGGAAGGTGAGATAATAGCATACACTTGACTCTGGTTTAATTTTAATTTTAGCAATCCTAGCTGGACCCAGTGACAATGAAGCCACAGGCATGCAAAAACAGTCAAAGTATAGACTGTCAAGGGAATCTGAGTACATGCTTTGGTTAGCATATGCTAAAGTTTACACCATTGTTTCTGCTGTCTGAGTATACATAGAAGTCATATCCCAAAGTCTATTAAAAATTCTTGAATCCATTTCACTTCATCAGCATGAACATTTGGATAGCCTTTTTTATTGCTTACAGCAAAAATACTAATTGATTTAAAGCCAATTGAAATGTATAACAATTCTTTTTTTTAGTTACATGAAAACATACTGTAACACCACAGTAGCCAACTCCTGCCTTCCTGCTTCAGGTAAAAGACTTAGCAGTGTTTTGTCTGAATAAAGGTTAAGCAAGGTTTGCTGGAAGCACTGCCAAGTAGATTATGTGCAATTTTTGTTTTCTCCTACATAGTATAGTTTGAGTATAGTGTCGTGGTTTGGGCTGGGCACTAACTTCTCTCACAAGTAAGAGAGAGACTTATGAGTTGAAAAGAAACTAAATGACTTTAATGAAATATTAATAATAAAATAATAAAAATAAAAGATAATAATATTAATAAGAAAATAGTGAAATATGTACAAAACCCTATCAAGCTCCCAGGATGATGATCACATCACCGTAAGGCACTGGGAAAGTCCCAGACTGGATTCAAGAACTGGATTTAGGAACACATGGATCGGGATCAAAGGAAGAACTGTCAGAGTCCTCAGATGCTGACCATTGAAAAAGAAGAGACTTGACCCCTTGATCCCCCAGCTTTATACTGAGCATGATGTACATGGGATGGAATACCCAGTTGGTCAGTTTTGGGTCACCTGTCTGTCTGCTCCTCCCCACAGGTGTGAGTCCTTTACACTCTTCTGCTTCTGGCTCTCCAACTTGGCACATAAGAAAGTTAGCTGGCCTTGGTTGTTATAGGAATAAGTGTAAGCAAGAGCCTCTCTGCATGCCATTCCTTGGTATTAACTATAAACATCAGACTTTATCACTGCTAGAAGCAGACACTGTCTGAAAAACATACCGTTAATTTCAGAGTGCAGTTAGTTAGAAGAGACTTAACTGAAAAGTAAAATTACTGAAAAGAAAATTGGTTTTGTTTTATCTCAAACCAGGACTGTTCCACATAAGAATAATTCAGGTGATCCTGACACTCTCTTGAAGAAAAAAAAAAAAAAAGCATTATTGGTAGCCATAAGGTCCATAGGGTTTGTGATAACTTTGTTTCTACTCTTAATTTGAAAAAGATAAAAAACACTTATCAACTAGCTCCTGTTGATGCTAGCTAACATCAGCATTAGGCATTTGCTGTCTGCAATGGATGAAGTCATTCACTAAGAAGCACCATTTATAGAATGCACACCCACATGATGAAATAAACCATAAACCAGAGATTATCGAAGGCTTTAATAGTTTTAGAAGACTCTAGATGAGACTGTGGAGAGAAGAGGCATCAAACTGAGAACAAAACTGCAGTTCTGCAAGACAATGTTGTAACATCTCCAGTGTGTTGTCACACAGCCACATTAAGAAACTCACTTCTCTTTAAATTGCCTCAAAGACCATGGACATTCTCTGGTGGCAGGAGGTAGCAGACACTGAAGTCCTACTGAGAACAAATGCATCAGGGAGTTCTCTAATGTGCATTTGAAGTGGTTGACCATGTGATCTAAATATGCGGAGGCAGACTATCCCATAAGACATTTTATGATGGAATCAAGCGTGGTGAACACCCTTGTGGGAATCAGTTTTAAAAGCTGATTTTCTAGAGACAATCCTAAAAATGTGAAAAGTCCACTGATTTATGAGCTCATGATGCTCTAACAACAACAACAAATAGCAGAAGATGATTTACAGGGGTGTAAGTACATTTGAAACAGCTAGTGTCCAGCTTGACAAAGAAAAGAGCTCCCAATTTTTTTAAAAGAAAGAGCTATGCTAAATTAAATGAAAACTGTGTGGTGAAAACATTTATTGGAGTTCATAATCATAGGAGAACTCAGAATTAATGTAGAGAGGAATTTGCTGCCATCATGGCCATCTGCATAATAAGCAGAACAGAACAAATATAGTCTCTAATCAATAGCTAGTTCAACTTTTTATACTTCAAGTTTTCCAGTTACCATTTTAAATACCTTAAGAAGCAGCAACAAATCTAATCTCACTTCTGAATTGTCTTCCTAACAGTTTCTCATAACAGGTACCACAGCATTCAAGTGGGAGACAAGAGGTAGGGATTTGTTGGCATCTGCTGAAGAGGTATTTGGTGGAAGTGACATGTTTTTACAGACTCGTCGCAGCAGCTATTTTTCTCTGCTATCCTTGACAATTGCTTTATTGTAGTCTAGCTACTTGATTTCAGATATGAGAAGAGAGTTCAGAACCTGTCTTATTCTTTGACGTAAAGCAGAAGCTCTTACCTAGTTCAGGGAGATTGGAGTCCGACTGGAAGAAAGAGCTGAATGCTTCAAACCATTTTACTCTAATCGACAGACTGACTAGCTTAGAAGCTAAAAGGGTATATATGTGTATGATAGTCACTGAGATATTTGTGAAGCCATCTTATCCAGTGGTAGCAATGTTTCTCCACATTATATCATTGGATGCATGTTAATACTAACTTGGCTGAAGAATGCTAGAATGAACAACTTGTGCTACTCATAAGCATCTCTTGCCGAAGCATATTTTGATAAATCCTGCTAGATTAAATAAAATGCTGAAAGCTACTGCTCCAATGAATTTTGACAAACTAGGCATTTGGTCTGCTTCTGCAGCTGGTTCATAATAACATCTGGTACAGTATGTTTTCTCTGGGTTCCCCACAGAGAGAAGATTTGATACCATTGATTCATCTCACTGGGTTCCAGACATAACACAAACTGAAATATTAGAAAGTAGAAAACTAAACATATCAATTTTTTTAAGTTGAGGTAGCAAAGCATTTTATTTTCTACAATGAGTGTTCCTCGAATTAGTTGAGGAGACAGATGTTCTTTTGAATCTGACAAAAATGAACTTTGAGTTTAAATTAAAATTCTAACAAGGATTTCATTATGTCAATTTTGATTTCTCTCATTTTACAAAAATTACAGACCTATAAAATTTTCTGGTTTAATTGCCAGTTCTAGGGATGGGTAACTTTGAACTGCTTTTCCAATTCAACTATAAATGAAATGCCAGAAACTAATAACTATGTCAACTTTGTGATCCAATGTCATGAATTTGTCTGGATATTCAATAACCTGTACTTCTGATCCTTTCAAATCTTCCTTGGCAGTGGTGTGCAGCAAGGTGCTAATGAGAATCAAAACACCTACCAGGGGGCCTCTGTATAGTGAATAGACACCAAAGGTTTCTGAATTAGATAAAATTAAAAAGTGAGGCTTGGCTGTACTATCTTAGAGTTGACAATCATATGTATCAAGATTTTTGCCCACAATTTTGTTTTGTTTTTATATTGGCTTACATCACATCTTGTTCTGGTCATTGTGTATGTGTCTTTTTGGCATCAATACTAGGCCTCTACAGTCCGATTCCTAGAAATATAAATAGGTTCTAGATCAGGTACAGACAGAGGATCTTGCTGTCAAATCAGCTAAAGCACAGAGCCAGAATGTATGCTGGCCTTGTGTTTTTATGCTAGTTGTAGAAAGAAAGACTATTTGGCATAAAACCCATAGGTAACAAGTTAATTAAGCAATATTTTTGGAATGCATCTGAAGTATTGTGTGATTTTATATTGCAACAACACTTTGTGACTCATGGCTGCAGGATCTTTAATCTAGAACAAGGAGCCTTCAAATTAAATGTTTTTGTACCATTCAACAGCAATCAAATGTCCATTGCCATGTAAATATTACGTATTTGTAGATTTACAAGTGAATTTTGTGAGTACAACATGTCATCTAATCTAAAGGTTTCAGAGCGATTTCCAACATTAATTCCTACTTTCTAAGTATAACATAGATGTCAAACTATGGTCACGACTACATATACATTGTCAAGTGACAGCAAGATGTGGAAAGCATTCAGGACTAGTTTTTTTAATACTTACCACCACTTATTGTTCAAAATATTTGTCACTCAATAAATTCCAATAAGTTCCCAAAATATGAACTAAATCAATTCTAAAGCCTTTTACTGACTGTGGAGGAGGAAATGAGGAACTGGGACTATCCTTTACTGCCAAGCCAAAATATCTCATAATTCAGTGATCAGGGAACCCCTTCTAATGAATTCATATAATCAATTTCAAATTGATAAGTCAAAGTATCCCATATTTTGGGAAGAGCTTTAATGCCTGGAGGACTGGGGATATATATCACCTCAGCATCTTTTTGAAGCAAAACATTCATTTTATCTCAGTTCTATAATTCTTTGAGGTGGATTACTCTGTTCCCCTTAAATGAGATATTAAACTCAATTAATTTTTTGAATCTATCTTGGATGTAATCCTTTTCATTCTTGTTACTCCATTTTGGTTGTGCATTTTTTTTTCTGGTATTCAGCATCAAAACTTTTACTGGAAACTGAGGGAAAGTATCTGTTTAGTTTTGGAGATGTTAACATAGGCTTTTATTTTATTTTATTTTATTTTATTTTATTTTATTTTATTTTATTTATCTTGCATCATAGCAGTTCTGCCCCTCTGTTTTTATTTCCTTTTCATTTATGTGATTAGAGAACTTCCTATGATTTGTATTAGTCTTCTATGAAGTCACTTATAGACTTTTGCTATTTCTTGCCTTACCCCTATAATTTCTGAATTTTGAGCTTATTTTGGCCAGTCTTTTCCCCCCACTCTTTCCCATAAGCAGATATCCTTTTTCAGGTCTTTATTCACATCTGAACACCACTTTCTGTAAGTTTATTGTTCTAAATATTTGTGATGGAAATCATGAATAATGCTTGGATTTTTGTTTTAAAAACATTTCAGGTCTCCTATATAGTTCCTTATCTCTTTAGTCCATTTGACTTCATTAACTGTCTCCCAGAATTTCTCTCTATTTAACTTGCAGAAGTTTAAGGTTTTCATTCTGATAAGGCCTGAAAGCATTTCTCCTTCCTAGAACATTTCTCTCTGAGCCATTAACTTCTAGAGGCAACTGCCTGCAACTGGTGAAAATTTGGGTTGCTCAGCTCATCTACCCCAAATATCACAGTACAATTAGACTTTATTTACTCTGATGATTTCCAAGTAGCAACATCTGAAATAGACTTCTAGATCCATGGGAAAAGGAACAGACCTGAATGTTCAACATGGGTCTCAGCACAGGAAAGAGTTAATTATCATTTTGTCGCTGGAATAGCATATATGGAAGGCTGGCTCCAAACTGTGGTACCATGCTCAAAAGCAATAGTGCTACATCCTGAATCAGCATTATCTATCTATCTGTGCAAGAAATTATTAGTTAGTTAACAAAGTGTTTGTGAAATCCTGACCATTGAAAATATCTGTCTGAAAGTTTAAAGGCCACATAAATTGTATAATAGCTACAATTTCATAAATAAAATAAAATGATAATTAAAATATTCCTTGTAATAAATACAATTTCAGTTTTTTAAAATGTTGCCATAATATTTACCTAGATACTAAGTTACTCTTCACTCCTCAGTTGCCAAACAATAGTGCGGTGAAAAGCAATTCACAAAATATTTTCAATATTTTCAAAAAACTTAGGCAGATTTTTGGTTAGAAAAGGTGGCAAACCACTTCTGGTCTTAATTACCAGGAACGTAGTTAATTCATATTTTAAAGTATGTGTGGTTTTAACATATATTATTTTAATATATTAAATAATACATTTTAACATATGTGGTTTTAGTGACACTGAATAAATATAATAAAGAATAAAAAATTAAGTTCTACCTAGTATAAACTTTTACACAAAAGATCATATTGTAAATAAGAATTCCTAGGAGTGTTGGAAGGACATCCTTTAAATATCTACCTGTGAAATAGAACACATATGTTCACCTTCTAATTAAATCATTACCAAGTGAATAATTTTATAGTATATATAATTTTCATAATGATAATTTTAACATTTATGATATGCTGTTGTAAAATGCATATTGAAATTATATTGTATAACATAAGTCAATAAGATATTTATCTCACCAAACTGAGTGGGGAAGTGGACACTTTGGAAGGGAGAGCTGGATAGGCTGGAAGAGTGGGCTAACAAGAACCTTATGAAGTTCAACAAGGACAAGTGTAAGGTCTTGCACCTGGGAAAACATAATCCAGGAGTGCAGCACAGGCTGGGATCTACCTGGCTGGGGAGCAGCTCTGTGGAAAGGGACCTGGGGGTCCTGGTGGACAACAAGCTCAATATGAGTGAACAGTGTGCTGCTGTGGCAAAGCAAGCCGACAGGATGCTGGGTTGCATCAACAAGGGCATCACCAGCAGAGATAAAGAAGTCATTATCCCACTCAGCTCTTGTCAGGCCACACCTGGAATACTGTGTTCACTTTTGGTCCCTGCTATGCAAAAAAGATGTGGACAGGCTGGAGAGGGTCCAGAGAAGAGCAACAAAGGACTGGGAAGCCTGCCACATGAGGAAAGGCTGAGACAACTGAGTTTGTTCAGCCTTGAGAAAAGAAGGCTTAGGGGAGACCTTATCACCATGTTCCAGTACTTAAAGGGTGGTGTCCTGGTTTCAGCTGGGAAAGAGTTAATTTTCTTTCTAGTGATTGCTGTGAAAGGAATGTCAATAATACCTATTGGTTTTAGTTGTTGCTAAGTGATGTTTACACTTTCAAGGACTTTTTTCAGCTTCCCATAGAAGCATGGACAGAAAGATGGAATGGCCAATGGAATATTCATACCATAGACGTCATGCTCAGTATATAAATGGGGGTTAGCCGGGGGGGCAGGAATCCACAATCACTGTTCAGGACAGTGCCAATTCACCGGGCAGAGTGCCCCATGTCATTATTGTTATTATTATTATTTTTCCTTTTCTGTTATTGTTTTTATTAAACTGTCTTTATCTCAACCCATAATGTTTCTTTCCTCCCTTTCCCCTCCTTTTTTTTCCCTTTTCTCCCCACCCTTCTTTGGGGAGGGGGGGGAAGGAGGGGGAGTGAGCGAGGTTCAAGTTGCTGGCTGGGGTTAAACCACGACAGGTGGCTACAAAGAAGATGGAGACTCCCTTTTTACAAGGAGTCACATGTAAAAGACAAGGGGTAATGCGTACAAGTTACTCCTGGGGAGATTCCGATTGGACATAAGAGGAAAATTTTTCACAATGAGAACAATCAGCCATTGGAATTATCTCCCCAGGGAAGTGGTGGATTCCTCAACACTGGATGCTTTTAAGATTCAGCTGAACAGAGTGCTGGGCCATCTTGTCTAGAGTATGCTTTTGCCAAGAAAGGTTGGATCAGATGATCCTTGAGGTCCCTTCCAATCTAGTATTCTATGATTCTATGATTATAAACATAACTGTATTTAAAAATGTATATATTCTAAAATAATGTTATGGAACAGTGATATTAAAGTATACTAATTTTCAAAAATACTGTTAATATGCAATTCTTTTAGACACATGCAGAAAAGACACAATCAAAATATGTCAGCCAACAGACCAGATGCAAAAGATTTGCCTACACCATTATATATTCATTTTCTATTCCTCAAATTCCTGAAAACCTTCTCATGGATAACCTAATATCGGTAAAGCTTGCCACTCCTAGCAGTCAGCAAAGAGCAACCTTCTTATGAAAACCACCATACTGCCACTTGAATTTGACTTTGAGACCAGGCAGATAGCTTCAGCATCTGCACTGATCACACCAAAACATGTGGATTGCAGATTTGGCAAGACAGATTAGAAAAGAAAGGCTGCAATTGCTCACTTGATGCTTGCTCATGGAAGAAATATGTAGAGTGACTCCTCTTCAGCACGGTGACCCCTGAAGTTGACGACTGGCAATGATCTGTAGCTCAGAAAGGAAGTTGAGGAGATGGCATTGATGTTCCTCTCCCCACTTCCTGAGGGGGACAGGGCACACCGAAGCCTTCTCTGAGGAACAGCTTATGCTGCAAGTACAGCTCATCCACCATGGGCTGCATTCAGTCCCTGAGGAGCTGTAGCTCATAAATTACAGGAAAGAGCCTTTCCAGAAACTAATGTGTGTTCCTGCAACCACATTTTAAATTAATTTGTTAAAATATACTCTAAAAAAACCTAAATGATACCCTTACTATTTGTTGTTGGTCCTGCTTCTGCTCTTTAGGGACTCCTGATCTAACTTCATATTGCTCATCTACCAAGGCCAGCCAACACATCAATACATGTCTTTGTCATTTAAGCCAAACATAATGTGAGAATATGGACTAAAACCTCCAACTTTATTAAGGGGTTGGACAAATGAGTGATTATTTTGCTCACAGACACTCTGGATCACCAGTCGGGAATGATGAACCCTGTGGTGAATCTGATATTGATTTGTGCAGTTTTATTTGCCTTCACAGTCATAACAGGTTAGGACAAGCATAAGCAGGAGTTAAAAAGGATTAATCTGTGCCTCAACAGGCATTCCTACGTGTTTAGTTAGATTCAGATTCAGGTTTGGGTCGATGGCAAGTTGAATATAAGTCAACAGTGTGCCCTAGCAGCCAAAAGGGCCAACCGTGTCCTGGGGTGCATCGAGCACAGCATAGCTAGCCAGTCAAGGAAGGTGATTGTCCCACTCTACACTGCACTGGTGCGGCCCCACCTTGAGTACTGTGTGCAGTTTTGGTTGCCTCAATATAAGAAGGACATCAGACTGTTAGAGTGTGTCCAGAGGAGGGCTCTAATTGAGTTTTGGCCGCATGAATTTTCTCCCTACGGTGGCAAACAGCATCTCTGTAGTCCTTCTGTGTTCCCTGCCCTTGCTTCCAATGTCCATACACTTTCCTTTTCTGCCTGAGTTCTAGAACAAGATCCCTGCTCAGACAATCCGGCCTTCTGCCTCGCTTGCTTGACTTCCGGCACTTTGGAAGTGCCTGCTCCTGCACTCTTAAGAGATGGCTCTTAAAAAGTGACCAGCATTCATGGAACCCAGTGCCTTCAAAAGCAGATTCCCAGGGGACCTTACTAACTAGCTCCTTCAGCAGCCTCAAGTCTGCTCTCCCCATATCCAGGGTCAAAGTTTTGCTGGCAGTTTTTCTTCGATCACAAATGATTTGAAACTCAACTACTTCATGGTCATTGTGACCAAGGCAACCACTAATCACCACTTCGCCCATGAGTCCCTCTCTGTTTACAAACAACAAATCTAGGAGGGCACCTTTCCTAGTCGTCTCCCTTAGTACCTGCACCAAGAAGTTATCTTCAACGTGCTTCAGGAATTTCCTGGACCTGTTTTTGCCTGCTGTATGATATTCCCAGCTGATGTCTGGGAAGTTAAAATCACCTATAAGGAGAAGGGAGATCTAGAGATATCCCTTAATTCCTTGTAGAATAATTAATTGTCCTGGCTGGTTGGTTGATAGTAGACTCCCACAACATCATCTTTATTTGCTTTCCCCTTCATCCTTACCCAGAGGCTCTCAGCTGTGTCATTGCCAACTGTAAGTGCCATACAATCCAATCCCTCCCTTACATACAGCACCACCCCCCCACCTTGCCTGCCCTGCCTAACCCTCCTGACAAGCCTGTAACTGTCCATCATGGCATCCCAGTCACAGGACTCATGTCACCAGGTTTTGCTTATGCCAATGATGTTGTAGCTCTGGGACTGGGCCAAAGCTTCTAGCTCCTCTTGTTTATTCCTCATGCTACATGAATTAGCATAGACATTTCAAAATGTGTTCCAGTGTACTCAGCACATCGTGGAGGAGACTGAAGGACCTCGCTAGCACACATTGGCCTGCTACCCCCAGGCTTATCTCTAGTGAGCCTGGTTTTATCCCTTTCCCCCTTCAAATCTAATTTAAAGCTCTTTCAATGAGCCCTGCTAACTCCTGTGCAAAGATCCTTTTCCCCCTTTGAGACAGCTGTACCCCATCTGTTGCCAGCAGGCCTGGTGTTGTGTAGACCAATCCATGATCAAAAATCCTAAAGTCCTGCTGGTGACACCAGTCTCGGAGCCAGGTATTTATCTGCTGGGTCTTCATGTTTCTTCCCTCATCATTCCCTGCAACTGGAAAGATAGAGGAGAATACTACTTGTGCTCTTGATCCCTTAACCAGTCGTCCCAAGGCCCTTAAGTGTCTCTTGATTGCCCTTGGACTTCTTATTGCAACTGCATTGCTGCCTACATGAAAAATCAATAATGGATAATAATCTGAGGGCTGTACCAGGGTAGGAAGTCTTCTTGTCACATCTTTAACCCAGGGAGGCAGCAGACTTCCCTAAGAAGTGGGTCCAGTCTGCATATTGGGCCTTCTTTTCCCCTCAGAAGAGAGTCTCCTATGACAATGACCTGTCTTTTTTTCTTTATGAA
The DNA here is from genome assembly GCA_947846985.1 of Fratercula arctica. Classification (NCBI taxonomy): domain Eukaryota; kingdom Metazoa; phylum Chordata; class Aves; order Charadriiformes; family Alcidae; genus Fratercula; species Fratercula arctica. Next base: position 12,259,927 of record CANTUZ010000025.1, on the reverse strand, counting down.
AATGTTTTTGATGCAGGGCGTAGGCCAACTTAACCTTGGTGACACCTCCAACCTAGATGAGCCATCGTCCTCATTATTGTTCGGTTACACTTGCAGAGCCTCATACCTATTATGCAAGGGCACCTGGGAAGGTGAGGTAGTCACAGAGGAGATGTGCCTGCTGCACCAGGCAGGAAATTGTTGTCATTCCCCCCATCCCTTAAGTCATCTCATTCTGACAGGTGAAGAGAGGATAGGGAATCCTCTGTATCATGCATCCTGTCTGCCTGATAGGTCTGTGCCAGGGAAGGTAGGGTGCGGTTCCAGTAATCTGGCTCTCTCTCAGACTCCATTTTGCAGGGATTTTTGCTTGTGGCAGCTGGACAAATGTGCATCAATGCTGAGCCCTCTGCTGTGCATGAGTCCTGTTTTCAGCAGACCATGTCTTCGGAGTACATGTTGAGGTATAATAAGACATCCTGGCATTTGGGAACTTGTTTGCAGGCCTCTTGGCCTGGAGGGACTGTGAACGCTTGGTACTCCTTTCAGAAAGGCTCCTCTGGGCGTGTCCCACCCTTGTTCTAGACATATCCCTACGTGCTTTGGGCTTTGATAGAATGAAAGTTGATAAAATATGTCAAAGAAATAGTTAATTTTACTGGAACACTTGCAACTGTCATTTCCAGAACCAATTAAAGCTCCAAGTAAACTTTAGGGTTAATATTTCATAGCTTTGTACAATCTCTGATGTTCATAGCTTCCTCAAACAAATTCTTTTTAGAAACTTAAGTGGTTGGAACTTTAATTCAAGAATTTCAGAGGCAGAAACATTAACATCTCCAAACTCCCAGTCCACCAAACAACTGGAACTGCCTAGTGCTATTCAGTTCTGGATCAGTAGGAGCAAAGCCTTTGTTTTTAAATGTGGGCCGTGTATATATGAAAATGCCCTTGAGACTTCAGACAAAGTTTGAGTAAAGATCTAAGTGACTGAATGTTAGAGCAAATACCTCAAATTAAAGACATAATCTTTGTGAGAGTCCTCAGGCTGTCGTGAATCAAACACCATGTTCTAATGGAGAAAGACCTGCAGGTGCTGTGGAAGATACTTCTCATTCATGCAATGTCTTAAAGCAAAAATAGCTAATAACTCTGTCAGCCAGAATGGCTGGTTCCCTACACGATGTACTGGACATTGTGGTGTAAGTGAAGCTGGTGTAACTTCAAACAAATGTGAGGCCCCTGGAGGCTATCTGGAATCCAGGTGGGAAGACTGGGAAGCTGAAAGATACATTTCCTTCTAATCTTCTTCAGTCCCCCTCTCTGAGGAAAGTATGATGTGCCAAGGTGGGTGTGATAACACGACTGAGGCCATCACCATAACTGTGCCTACTCTGAGTGTCTCATTGGTCAAAGCTGAGTCCAACTCAGGGAGTTTTTCAGTTTTTTAGCTGTTGAAGACTGTTACCTGTGTAGGATACTTTACAGTGTACTTTCAGTATACCAGATACATCTTGATTTTTCTTATGTTATCATGGGTCTAAAAAATACACTTCAATTACTTATCTATACTTATGCTTGTGTGCACCTATATTTCCCTTTCTTTAAATTTGACTGTAGACACTTTCAAAGTTACAGCTCTAAACCAAGCGAGAGGTGCACATTCCAGAGACTCCAGCTGAGCCCTAGAAAAGATAATGTAATTTTATACAAATAAAGAGAGAACTGGAGTTCACCGTGGGAGTTTTCTGATATGAATATCACAAAGGCAGAGCAGATGTTTTTGTCAAAAATGTAGGCTCTTGGAAAGTATGATCTCTTATTTTAAATGTAATCAAAATCTTGCTTTAATCTCACTTGTGCTTGTGTAAATCGGGAATAATTCACTTGCAAATGATGTAGTAGTTCTGGTGTAATTTCATGCAAGACAGATCATTATCAGCTGTAATTTACTGCACACTCTCTTGTTTAAATGTATCTCAAGAAGCACAATTTCTAGGAGTACAGGATGCTTTTTCTTAACCTTTTCATTCCTTTTCCAGTGCATTGCAACTTTTTCAAATCAATTACTTTGGAGGTAAAAATTTGTAATTGTCATTTTTCAATGCAAATAAGCTAAATTTTTCCAAATTTGGAAAAAACCCAAACCATTGGAGCTGAGTTATAAAAATATATTTTATGCTATAGTTACATATCTGAGGACTCAAGTCACATCATTTGATCCAGATGTGGGTCTAAAACATCCTCAATCTAGACTCCAGAAATGCTAAAATTTAAGACTGTTTCCACAGCATTTACTTGGCCAAATTGTACACGTGTTATTTTCTATTCCTAGTTTCCTTATTAAATGGAAACCTTAATGTATCATTTTGTTATTTATGATTTACCATAAAAACTACAGGATATACAGTGGTGAAGAGTTAAAACTGAGGAAATTAAAGCTTAGTATTTTGGCTTTCCTGACTTTTGAGTGCATGTTGCTTTATTCGTGTTAGCTTGCATATATTTTCTTATGTAAATTTATTTGCTTTATGGAAATTGTAAGAGTTGCAAGGCCACTTTTGACTCTCCTGAAGCTGTTGCTCTGTTACCTCCTTGTTCTTTAGAAGTGATTTCATATGTGTTTACAGCACATCCCAGATTTGAATTCTGACCAAATGGTTACATTAAAATAACAGTGATTATTCTAATTTACTAGTATGAAACCTGTTATCAAGACAAGGGGAAAGCTGTTATTCAGTTTAAGCCATTGCTTGTTTTATATCTCAGTCTTGATGTTGTAATAGATGGGAAAGGACTTTTAAATGCAATCCTGTTCTTGCTACGTGTATTACTCCATCACTGAATTTACACAAGGTTTTAGTGCGAGGACCCCAGCGAAGCAATGCTGTGTGCTCCCTCTGCTGGCAGCCACGCTCAGCTTGTGTTCCACCTGGTGAGCATCCAGGTCAGGATTCCCCATGTTTCCTCCTGCTTTGCTCTTACTTTTCCTCTTGCACCGGCGCTTCCCCGCCGAGGTCGTTCGGGCAGAAGAGAGAAAGGGAGAGCAAGAGGAAGGAAAGAAGGAGAAGGAAAAGAAAGAGGAAGAGGAAGGAAGGAAGGAAGGAAGGAAGGAAGGAAGGAAGGAAGGAAGGAAGGAAGGAAGGAAGGAAGGAAGGAAAAGGAAGCAAGAGAAAGAAAATCTTTTTTCCATCTAATGCAAAGGGGGTGGAGAGGTGGGAATAAATGGCTGGTGGGAGAAGAGAGGAAGCAATATTGCTTCTTTTGACAGCAGTTTACGGTTAGATCAGTTTAGTTGTAGCATCAAGCTGCACTCTTAGATAAAAACAGGACAGTTCAAGATTAGCTGTATATTAAATTTACAGAGGGGATGAAAAGTTACTTGTCAGAAGGAAACTAACACTGTGTAGGGAAATGCTAATTTCCACTTACTAAAAGAATCACTAACTAATTCAAATATAGATATGAGGTATATATCTTGGAGAGTGTTAGAAAAGAACCATATCTTTAGTGTCCATCAATGGAAGTGACTTTTGTGTGACCAAACTGCAAAAGAAATGTCTAGTTTAGATATTTAGTCGTTGAATTCATTCATTCCTGTTTTTGCCGCTACATGTATAACTCCAAATCAACAGGCCATATTATTTATCGGAGAACATCTACCGTTTTGTGATTCTATTGCATTCCTGTTTCCGAGCACTAATACAAAGTGGACGTAAACAGAAAATCCAAAGGCAAGGGGGATAGAAAATGCAAGAAAAATTTTCCCTGAAAAAAATATTCCTGCTTTCTGGTAGGATTCCTGTTTGTGCTTCACTCTTGATTGATCCAATTTAACATTCCTGAACTAGGGGTGCAGTTCTAACATGCAGACTTAACAAAATTACTATATTGTACCCTCTCCATGACTCTATTCCTGTTTCTTTCCTCATCACTCTCCTTGTTTTCTCTCCTTTGCTTAGGGAGTGTTATGATTTGAGGAACCCACAACAATTTATTGTCATTTAGACAATTATTCTATCACCCGATGACCCCTCCCCACCCGGGAAGGGGAATTGGGGAAAAACAAGGAAACACAAGGGTTGAAATATAAACAGATTTAATAGAATAAGACTAGATAATTAACATTCATAACACTAAAGAACCAATATTGATCCCGATACCAATATAAAATATACAAGGATTATACTCAGCCAATTATATCAGCAGGAAACTGTGCACTCCCAGCAGTGGACAGCAAATGTCGGACACTGTGCGCGCTACAGCTTTGGGAGGAAGGGAAGGCCTCAAGGGTCCGTCACCAGGGCAAGAAGTTCTCAGGATCGCAGACATCAAGGAAGAGAGAGAGAACTTCTCAGCAAACGTTGTAATTTATACTGAATGTGACATTCATGGTATGAAATAATCCTGTTGGCCAGCTTGGTCAAGTGCCCAGGTCTCACTCCTCCTCGTCCCCGCACCTGGCTAACTCAAAAACACTGAGACCTTGAAACCCACATACCTTAGCTGGCTATGAAGTAAATATTTTCACAAATTCAGACACTAGAGTCTTCTAAAAGTGCAGTTTTCCCAGGCATTAGAAGAGAAATTAATCCTCTGTCGCTCAAACCAGGACAGGAAGAAACAAAAGAGATTGACCTTTCCTATCTGTATCCATCGGCACTTGTTCTTTTCTCTTCTGGTTCACCTTGTTGCTGCTATCCCTTAGCTTTTTTCTTATGCATCTAGCTGCCATTTCTCTCTGGGGTTAATTGCTGAACTGATTTAGTACTAAATTAGTAAGGTACTTCCACAGCAAAACGTGGACCAGAGAGAAAAGAAAATGAAGGCTAGCAGGAATGAAATCAAGCACTGTGAAAAAAATTGTGGTACTAAATTATAGTACCATTACAATGCTTCTTATGTTATACAATGATTTATGTTGGGGTGGAACAGAGCCAACTTTCTGTTCAGTGAGAGAGGCTCTTATATTTGTTGCTGTGGCAACCAGGGTCAGCTGACTTGGTTGTTTACCCTGTGGAGGGGTCACACCTGTGGGGAGGAGTGGACAGGTCAGGTGACCCAAAATGTCCAATAGGGTATTCCATCCCATGTGCCATGCTCAGTATAAAAGCTGAGGGTCTGGAGCTTTTTCTTCAATGGCTATCTTTTTTCAGTGATTGTTATCTGAGGAGGACACTGTCTGTTCTTCTGCCTTTGATCCCCATGTGTGCACTTCTGAAGCTAGATCCAGAATCCATTTCCCATCTGTCACTGAGTCCAGTCTGGAACTTTTCCAGTGCCTGCCAGTGACATCTCCCTGGGAGCTTAATATGGTTTTGTATAGTATTTTAGGTTTTTTTCTAAACTCATAAATCTCTTTGTTGTTCTCCTTCCTCTCCTTGGAGCAAGAGGTGGGGGAGAACATCTGTCATCTTTTTACTAGCCAATCTGTCACAAACCATGACACCAATATAATGCAAAACATATTGCTGACAGATATCTATAATGCTGTTATTTTAAACAGGCCTAAGATTTGTGTCCTCTTACAGTTCACAGTTACATTTTATGCCAGTGCTGCAGGAATGGAAAAGAGATCTTCTGGAGGACAGCTCTGTAGTGGAGCTTTCCTAGAAACTTTTCATAGAATCACAGCATCACAGAATGATAAGGGTTGGAAGAGACCTCTGGAGATCATCTAGTCCAACCCCCCTGCCAAAGCAGGGTCACCTAGAGCAGGTTGCACAGGAACGCGTCCTGGCGGGGTTTTGAATGTCTCTGGAGATGGAGACTCTACCACCTCTCTGGGCAGCCTGTTCCAGTGCTCTGCCACCCTCAAAGGAAAGAAGGTCCTCCTCATGTTTTGGTGGAACTTCCTATGCTCAAGTTTGTGCCCGTTACCCCTTGTCCTGTCCCCAGGCACCACTGAAAAGAGCCTGGCCCCATCCTCCTGACACCCATCCTTTAAATATTTATAAGCACTGATAAGATCCCCCCTCAGCTGTCTTTTTTTCCAGACTGAAGAGACCTAAGTCCTTCAGCCTTTCTTCATAAGAGAGGTGTTCCAGTCCCCTAATCATTTTCACAGCCCTTTGCTGTACCCTCTCCAGTAGTTCCCTGTCCTTCTTGAACTGGGGAGCCCAGAACTGGACACAGTACTCCAGGTGCGGCCTCACCAGGGCAGAGCAGAGGGGGAGGATGACCTCCCTCGACCTGCTGGCCACACTCTTCTTGATGCACCCCAGGATGGGGGGGGATGTGCCCTTCTTGGCCACAAGGGCACATTGCTGGCTCATGGTCATCCTGTTGTCCACCAGGACTCCCAGGTCTCTTTCCATGGAGCTGCTCTCCAGCAGGTCAGCCCCCAACCTGTACTGGTGCATGGGGTTATTCCTCCCCAGGTGCAGCACCCTACACTTGCCCTTGTTGAATTTCATGAGGTTCCTCTCTGCCCAACTCTCCAGCCTGTCCAGGTCTCTCTCTATGGCAGCACAGCCTTCTGGTGTGTCAGCCACCCCTCCCAGTTTTGTGTCATCAGCAAACTTGCTGAGGGTGCACTCTATCCCTTCATCCAGGTCATTGATGAATATATTGAACAGGACTGGACCCAGTACTGACCCCTGGGGAACACCACTTGTCACGCACCTCCAACTAGATTCTGTGCCCCTAATCACGACCCTCTGAGCTCTATCTTTCAACCAATTTTCAATCCACCCTACTGTCCATTCATCCAACCCACACTTCCTAAGCTTCCCTATGAGGATGCTGTGGGAGACGGTGTCGAAAGCCTTGCTTAAGTCAAGGTAGACAACATCCACTGCCCTCCCCTCATCTATCCATCCAGTCATGCCATCGCAAAAGGCTATCAGATTAGTCAGACATGGTTTCCCCTCGGTGAATCCATGTTGACTACTTCCAATAGCTTTCTTTTCCTCCACATGCTTTGAGATGATGCCCAGAACGAGCTGTTCCATCATCTTTCCAGGGATGGAGGTGAGGCTGACCGGCCTTTTCTTTTTTTCTGGGACTCTTCTAACCTACGTACCTTACTGGTTTGCCTGGAAATCAACATAGTGAACCTAATGTACCTGATTAGGGGGCCAAAAATGATTCTTAAGCTAGTCTATACAGAAAAAGAAAAATTAGGAAGAATCATAGAATGGTTTAGGTTGGAAGGGACCTTAAGGATCATCTAGTTCCAAACTCCCTGCCATGGGCAGGGGCACCACCCATTAGACCAGGTTGCTCAAAGCCCCATCCAGCCTGGCCTTGAACACTTCCAGGGATGGGGCCTCCACAACTTCTCTGGGCAGCCTGTTCCAGCGTCTCACCACCCTCACAGTAAAGAATTTCTTCCTAATATCTAATCTAAATCTCCCCTCTTTCAGTTCAAAACTGTTACCCTTTGTCCTATTGCTACACTCCCTCATAAAGAGATAGAGTCCATCTCTCCTGTAGGCCCCTGTCCTGGTTCCGGCAGGGACAGGGTTAAGTATTCCATGCCATGTGAGCCACGCCCACCCTGAGATTAAAAGGAGGGAGGGGGCGGGCAGTCGGGTTCGGAGCGGGCTGGCGCGTCCCGGGGCCGGACCGGTGGGGAGCGGCGGGGAGCGGCGGTTCCGTAATCGCGGTTGTATATTTCTCTGTCGGTGTTATTGTTGTTGTTTTCTTGTTCCCTTTGCTGTTCTGTTAAACTGCCTTTGTCTCAACCCAAGAGTTTTGCCTTTTTCTTTTGATCCTTCCCGTACCGGGAAGTGCTGAGCGAGCGACACGTGGTTCTTTGTTGCCAACTGAGGCCAAACCACGACAGTCCTTTTGGCGCCCAACGTGGGGCTCGAAGGGTTGAGACAAGAACAGAATCCAACTAGAGCTTGAAAAAACGAATTTGTTAGGTAAATAGTCACCAGTCACTATGTTGCTTAGTTTGTTCTCATGGCTGTGTTATGTAAACTCCTATGTGTTTTATGCACTCCCTGTGATGATATTTGTTACTTCTGGGAGGGGGATGAGGATTATCATTTTACTGTCCTGTGCAATATCGGCTTATGATATGATAACATCACTTGTTAGACGGTTATTTTGGGGCGTTTATGTGGTATTGCTGTCCTGTCCGTACATTGGGTACCACCTCTCAGAATTCATTAATAATTACACCCAGTCTATGGGGGAAACAGGGGGGGACACTTTCCCCAGCTCTTTTGCCTCCCTTTTCTCCTTTGAGTCAGGTATGACAGCTTTTGAGAATTTTGAATATCCTTGGGATGCTCAAACCAGCATGTTCCTAGTATTATGTTTGCTGAATATGTTCCAGGTCTTGTTTAGGGTTAAACAACTATTTAAGACTACCACCCAGAGATCTGCTCCAAGGCTGGACAGTCAGGGGTGGCATGGCAGGTGGGAGAACATGGGCAGGTACTTAGAGAACTTCCCACCTCCAATGGTCTGGGACTTCACCCCTGAACAATTACAGGACCCTGATAGAATAGAAAAATATCTGAAGGGAAAATGCTGTGGCTATTCTAGAGAGGCACAACTCACTGCACTGTGCTGGGCCCTGGCTAGTGTCTACCAGGCACTGCTCAGTGCTATGCAGCACCCTCAGAAGAAAGAGACAGAGACCAGTCCAGCAGGCGCTGCGGCCCCTGTGGCAGGCGCTGCTGCGACGGGCACTGCGGCTACCGCAACCCCTGTGGCAGGCACTGCAGCTACTCCAGCCCCGGTGACAGCCACTGCTGCTGAACCAGGGAACCAACCCGTGCCAGTATCTGTTGCCCCCATACAAAAGAAGAAGTACACAAAGAAATCAGTTCGCATAGTAAGAGATGACGATGAACCAGGGCCATCACAAGGACAGGAGGAAGAGGCAGAACCAGAGATAATTACCCGATCCCTATCCCTGAGTGAGCTGCAGGATATGCGAAAAGATTTTAGCCGACTTTCAGGCGAGCACATTGTCACCTGGCTGCTTCGGTGTTGGGATAATGGTGCCAGTAGCCTGGAATTAGAGGGTAGGGAAGCCAGGCAGTTGGGATCCCTGTCTAGGGAAGGCGGCATTGACAAGGCAATTGGAAAGAAGACCCAAGCCCTCAGCCTCTGGAAACGACTCCTGTCAGGCCTGAGGGAGAGGTACCCCTTCAGTGAAGATGTTGTATGTCAACCAAGCAAGTGGACCACCATGGAAAGAGGTATCCAGTACCTGAGAGAATTAGCCGTGCGGGAGATGATTTATTATGACTTGGACAATACAGACTTACCCACGGACCCTGATGAGGTGCACTGCACAAGGCCCATGTGGCGGAAGTTTGTACGGAGCGCACCATCGTCATATGCCAACTCACTGGCAGTAATGGAATGGAAAGGTGAAGAAGGACCAACGGTGGATGAGGTGGCTGGCCGGCTCCGGCGATATGAAGAAAGCCTCTCTTCCCCCCTTGTCTCAGCTGTGGAGAAACTGTCCCGGAAGGTTCAGCAACTTGAAGAGAATATGTCCTACTCCCCACCTGTACGGGCCAGCATCTCAGCTATTAGAAGCAGGCATTTCCCGACTCAAGAGAGAGAGTACAGACGGTACACACCACGAGGCACCCTGTGGTTCTACCTGCGAGACCATGGAGAGGACATGAGGAAGTGGGATGGACAACCTACTTGGATCCTGCGGGCACGGGTACAGGAGTTGCAAGGAAGGACAACCACAAAAGGAGATCCCTCCAGGAAAAGTGCCGCCCCAGTTTCCAGTGGGCAGTTCCCCAGACAGAGCAGAAGGCCTGATCTTGCTTCTGATCCTCTTGAAGGAACCTCCAAGTCATTCCTGCAAGAAGTGAGTACCGGATACCATGACCAGTATTGGAGGGGCCCTGCCTCCAGCCAGGTGGAGGAAAGGGACAACCGGGTTTATTGGACAGTGTGGATTCGATGGCCTGGCACATCAGACCCACAGGAGTAAAAGGCTCTAGTGGACACAGGAGCACAGTGCACTCTGATACCATCAAGCTATAGAGGGGCAGAACCCATTTGTATTTCTGGGGTCACAGGGGGATCCCAAGAGTTGACTGTACTGGAGGCTGATTTGAGCCTAACTGGGAATGAGTGGCAAAAGCATTGCATTGTGACTGGCCCAGAGGCTCCATGCATCCTTGGTATAGATTACCTCAGGAGAGAGGGTATTTTAAGGACCCAAAGGGGTATCGGTGGGCCTTTGGCATAGCTGCCTTGGAGGCGGAGGAAGTTAAACAGTTGTCCACCTTGCCTGGTCTCTCGGAGGACTCTTCTGTTGTGGGGTTGTTGAGGGTCGAAGAACAGCAGGTGCCGATTGCTACCACAACGGTGCATCGGCGGCAATATCGCACTAACCGAGACTCTCTGATTCCCATCCATAAGCTGATTCGTCAACTAGAGGTTCAAGGAGTGATCAGTAAGACTCGCTCGCCTTTTAACAGTCCTATATGGCCGGTGCGAAAATCTAATGGAGAGTGGAGGCTAACTGTAGACTATCGTGGCCTGAATGAAGTCACGCCACCACTGAGCGCTGCTGTGCTGGACATGCTAGAACTGCAGTATGAACTGGAGTCCAAGGCAGCCAAGTGGTATGCCACAATTGATATAGCGAATACATTTTTCTCAATCCCTTTGGCAGCAGAGTGCAGGCCACAGTTTGCTTTCACTTGGAGGGGCATCCAGTACATCTGGAATCGACTGCCCCAGGGGTGGAAACACAGCCCCACCATTTGCCATGGACTGATCCAGACTGCACTGGAACAGGGTGAAGCTCCAGAACATCTGCAGTACATTGATGACATCATCGTATGGGGAAACACAGCAGAAGAAGTTTTTGAGAAAGGGGATAAAATAGTCCGAATCCTTCTGAAAGCTGGTTTTGCCATAAAGCGAAGTAAGGTCAAGGGACCTGCACAGGAGATCCAGTTCTTAGGAATAAAATGGCAAGATGGACGCCGCCAGATCCCAATGGATGTGATCAACAAAATAGCAGCTATGTCTCCACCAACTAGCAAAAAGGAAACACAAGCTTTCTTAGGCATTGTGGGTTTTTGGAGGATGCATATCCCGGATTACAGTCTGATTGTAAGCCCTCTGTGTCAAGTAACCCGGAAGAAGAACGATTTTAAATGGGGTCCTGAGCAACGACAAGCTTTTGAACAAATCAAACAGGAAATAGTCCATGCAGTGGCCCTGGGGCCAGTCCGGGCAGGACAAGATGTGAAAAATGTGCTCTACACCGCAGCTGGGGAGAATGGCCCTACCTGGAGCCTCTGGCAGAAGGCACCAGGGGAGACCCGAGGTCGACCCCTAGGGTTTTGGAGTCGGGGATACAGAGGATCCGAAGCGCGCTACACTCCAACAGAAAAGGAGATCTTGGCAGCATATGAAGGGGTTCGAGCTGCTTCGGAGGTGGTTGGTACAGAAGCGCAGCTCCTCTTAGCACCTCGACTGCCGGTGCTGGGTTGGATGTTCAAAGAAAGGGTCCCCACCACACATCATGCAACTGATGCTACATGGAGTAAGTGGATTGCACTGATCACACAGCAAACTCGAATGGGAAACCCCAGTCGCCCAGGAATTCTGGAAGTGATCATGGACTGGCCAGAAGGCAAGGATTTTGGAATGTCACCAGAGGAGGAGGTGACGTGTGCGGAAGAGGCCCCACCATATAATAAACTGCCAGAAAATGAGAAGCAATATGCCCTGTTCACTGATGGGTCCTGCCGGATTGTGGGAAAGCATCGAAAGTGGAAGGCTGCTGTGTGGAGTCCTACACGACAAGTTGCAGAAGCCAGTGAAGGACAAGGTGAATCGAGCCAGTTTGCAGAGGTGAAAGCCATTCAGCTGGCTTTGGACATCGCCGAGCGAGAAAGATGGCCAGTACTTTATCTCTGCACTGACTCGTGGATGGTGGCAAATGCTCTGTGGGGATGGTTACAGCAGTGGAAGCAGGGCAACTGGCAGCGTAGAGGCAAACCCATCTGGGCTGCTGAACTATGGCAAGATATTGCTGCCCGGATAGAGAATCTGGTTGTGAAAGTACGCCACGTAGATGCCCACATACCGAAGAATCGGGCCACGGAGGAACATCAGAACAACCAGCAGGTGGATCGGGCTGCCAGGATTGAAGTGGCTCAAGTGGATCTGGATTGGCAACATAAGGGTGAACTATTCATAGCTCGGTGGGCCCATGAGACCTCAGGCCATCAAGGAAGAGATGCGACATATAGATGGGCTCGTGACCGAGGGGTGGACTTGACCATGGACACTATTGCACAGGTCATCCATGAATGTGAGACATGCGCTGCAATCAAGCAAGCCAAGCGTTTGAAGCCTCTTTGGTATGGAGGACGATGGCTGAAATATAAATATGGGGAGGCCTGGCAGATTGATTATATCACACTGCCACGAACCCGTCAAGGCTAGCGCTATGTGCTCCCAATGGTGGAAGCAACCACTGGATGGCTGGAAACGTACCCTGTGCCCCATGCCACTGCCCGGAATACTATCCTGGGCCTTGAAAAGCAAGTCCTGTGGCGACATGGTACCCCAGAGAGAATTGAGTTGGACAACGGGACTCATTTCCAAAACAGCCTCATAGACACCTGGGCCAAAGAGCATGGCATTGAGTGGGTATATCACATCCCCTATCACGCACCAGCCTCTGGGAAGATAGAACGGTACAATGGACTGTTAAAAACTGCACTGAGAGCAATGGGTGGTGGGACCTTAAAACATTGGGATGCACATTTAGCAAAGGCTACCTGGCTAGTTAATACCAGGGGATCTACCAATCGGGCTGGCCCTGCCCAGTCAAAACTTCCACGTACTGTAGAAGGGGATAAGGTCCCCGTAGTGCACATGAAGAATATGTTAGGGAAGACAGTCTGGGTTAGTCCTGCCTCAGGCAAAGGCAAACCCATCCGTGGGATTGCTTTTGCCCAAGGACCTGGGTGCACTTGGTGGGTAATGCGGCAGGATGGGGAAGTCCGATGTGTACCTCATGGGGACTTGATTTTGGGGGAGAATAGCCAATGAATCAAATTGTGTGAAACACTGTCACTGTATGTCCTCGTTACTATAATTGCTATCAGCTGTACTGCAGTAAGAATCACCCAAATTAAGGACAAATGGACTTTGATGAACAGTTGAGTAAAGCACAGTGGTGATGGGATCACAGCTGATGCCCAGCAACTTCCTCAAGATGTGCATCTTCGGCCCATGGACTGTGTGCATGAGCTACGCCGGGTACACCAGTCACATGTTCCGAAAACTGTAAGATCTGGGCGTGGCAAAATGGTATGGAATAAGGGGTGGATAATGTCCTGGTTCCGGCAGGGACAGGGTTAAGTATTCCATGCCATGTGAGCCACGCCCACCCTGAGATTAAAAGGAGGGAGGGGGCGGGCAATTGGTTTTGGAGCAGGCTGGCGTGTCCTAGGGCCGGACCGGTGGGGAGCGGCGGTTCCGTAATCACGTTTGTATATTTCTCTGTCGGTGTTATTGTTGTTGTTTTCTTGTTCCCTTTGCTGTTCTGTTAAACTGCCTTTGTCTCAACCCAAGAGTTTTGCCTTTTTCTTTTGATCCTTCCCGTACCGGGAAGTGCTGAGCGAGCGACACGTGGTTCTTTGTTGCCAACTGAGGCCAAACCACGACAGCCCCCTTTATGTACTGGAAGGCCACTATAAGGTCACCCCGGAGCCTTCTCTTCTCCAGGCTGAACAACCCCAACTCTCTCAGCCTGTCCTCATAGGAGAGGTGCTCCAGCCCTCGGATCATCTTTGTGGCCCTCCTCTGGACTCATTCCAACAGATCCATGTCCTTCCTGTGCTGAGGACTCCAAAGCTGGATGCAGTACTCCAGGTAGGTTCTCAGAAGAGCAGAGTAGAGGGGTAGAATCACCTCCCTCGACCTGCTGGCCATGCTTCTTTTGATGCAGCCCAGGATGTGGTTGGCTTTCTGGGCTGCAAGTGCATGTTGCCAGCTGATGTTGATCTTCTCATCCACCAGCACCCCCAAGTCCTTCTCCCTCAGGGCTTTTCTCAGACCATTCTCTGCCCAGCCTGTATTTGTGCTTGGGATTGCTGTGACCCAGGTGCAGGACCTTGCACTTGGCCTTTTTGAACTTTATGAGTTTTGCATGGGCCCACCTCTCAAGCCTCTCCAGGTCCTTCTGGATGGCATCCCTTCTCTCCAGCGTGTTGACCGTGCCACACAGCTTGGTGTCGTCGGATGAACCAGAGCTAATGCACAAAATAGGAATGGATTTACCCATTAGTTGTGACCTCTTACAGAAGTGAAGGAGTTTTAATTCTTTGTGAATAGGATTAGTTTAAAATTAAATAAAACCACTGGGCCCCTGAATGTGACAGTCTAAAGGGAACAAGAGTTTAATGCACTTGTGCATTAAATTAATAACTTTATTTCATTTACCCTATATTTCTTAAGAGTCCTTGTTTTGACAAGCCCTTTATGATGTTTAGTGCATACATTAATAATACAAACAATCCTTAAGTTTAGTGTGGCTTCTGAATTATTAACTAAACTGTAACTAGTGTTGCATTGGAATGTGTTGTCTTGATTCCTTGTAGTGCAGGCTTGTGAAACTGTGTGGGAAAAAGAGGAAAGCAGTCAAAATTTTATATCCTAAGAGTCTCCTGGCACTTGTCTTTTGCCCAGTCTGACTCACATTAAGTTGATGACTGTTTTTATTAGTATACAACAGTTATTGCTCAGTTAACAGAGTTCATCTTCCCAAACAAACTTGCGTACAGGCCTGGGTTAGCAAGGCTATTCCTATTTTGGAGATGCTGACCTTACTCAGGTTCATACAGTAGCCATGACAAGCAAAGGAATGTGTCCTAAACTTAGACTCTTCCTGACATCTTAAATCTAGTATATTGAGAGGGCTAAATCCATGCCTGATCTGAAATATTTTCTGTGGATATGTACCAGGATTGGATTAGACCCAGGAAGTAATAATTTCCCTTAAGTCTGTATGAATATACGTGCATGTGTATGTGTACACACACACATATACATAAAATATACATTGAAAGTGATCTGGGATCTGTTAGCTAAATATTTGTTGATTGCTTTTGCCAAAACTATATGAATGAGAATTGCATTTGACTGTATTAAAAATACTTCTGGTGGAGAAAGTCTGTGAACAGTCTCAGAAGAAGAAACCATTCTTTCCCTCAGAGACCCTACATTACTTATGTGTCCTGGTTTCGGCTGGGAAAGAGTTAATTTTCTTTCTAGTGATTGCTGTGAAAGGAATGTCAATAATGCAGATTGTTTCAGTTGTTGCTAAGCAATGTTTACACTTTTCAAGGACTCTTTTCAGCTTCCCATAGAAGCTGAGAAGGAGCATAGACAGAACACTGGAATGGCCAATGGAATATTCTGTATCATAGTCGTGCTCACTATATAAATGGGGGTTGACCAAGGGGCAGGAGTCTGCGATCACTGCTTAGGAATGTACCAATTCATTGGGTAGTGAGAGTGACTTGTGTCATTATTGTTATTGTTATTTTCCTTTTCTGTTATTGTTCTATTAAACTGTCTTTATCTCAACCCACAAGTTTTTTTTCTTTCCCTTCCTTTTCTCCCTCTTCTCCCTGCCCTTCTTGGGGGAAGGGGGAGAACTGTGTGAGCGGCTGCATGGTCCTAGCTGCCAGCTTGGGTTAAACCACAACAGTTATGGCAGAGTTAAAAGTAATGGGGAATCAGCAGAGAAGCTCTCTTTTCTGCTACCTAGCCTTTGTTTAACCAGGTTTCAACACTTGCCTATTTTAATTTTTTCCTATACTCAAAGTTTACAACACATTAAGAGGTTACCTCCTCCCTGTAATTTGAACAATGAGCAATTGTACCATATGCTCTAACCCAAATAAATCAAAGGTTCTTAGAGATTACTTTTTAAGAAAACTTGTACTAGTTGTTTCAGCATTTCCTCTCTACTCTCAAATCTGTATAAATCCAAACCCCTGTGAATGGCTTGGCTTAAGAACAGCTTATTGCAGGGGTTTTTTTTGTTTGTTCCAAAGCAGTTTGGTTTAAACTAAAAGAAAGAATGATCCACGTGTCTTTCTGCAGCAACATAATAACATTACGTCTTTGGCAATACAGAAAGCTTAATGAGAATCTATATTCCTTGACACTGTATTTTTTTTTTGGCTAGTACAAGATACAGAAATAATATGACCAAAGATCTTGTGTATAAATTTAATAATGAATTTACAGGTTTAAAGCAATAGTTTAGGTGGTGTCTCTGAAGTATTTTGTGCTTCATTGAAGAATCTATTTATAGTGATTGGGCACTTATCCAAGCAAAAGATGACTTTCTGTAAGAAGGTGCACTCTACAATCTTATTTGCAGAAAGTTATAGCTACATCTGTTTATACCAGACATGCATTACTCTGGAACCATACAGAGCTTTAAAGGAAGCTAGGAGAGGAAACCAAGGTCCTAGGAGCCTCAATTTCACAAATGGAGCAATGAAAAATAAAATAAATTTAAACAGAAGGGTTATGAAATAATTTTAAAAGTGCATTCAACTACTCTAATGTTTGGTTTGGATGACAAGTATTTTGTCTTTCTCAAGAAATAATAGTTTGACTGTTAAAGGTTGCCTTCTGAATGCATTTGGCTCAGACATATACAAGGGAGAAGGAGGGGTCAGAATGACATCCCATGTAGGATGGTGCTAATGTATAGGGGATCAAGCTGCACCAACCTCCCTGCCATAACCAGTTGATGACCCATCAAAATGCCTTAACTAGACCCCAGATATGATTCAGAAACATGGTGTAAGCCTTTATAGAGCCAGGACTTGTTATGCCACAAACTATGAAATACAGATATGGCTATGCCCAAGACTCACTCGTCTGAGTGATGAATCATCTCCTCAGCCAGCCTTCCTAGTACTCTGCCTAATATTGTCCAGACACAAGTATTTTATGCTAAATTAGCAAAACATTAATGTAGCCATCCACTCTACACCAATGTCGTGACACCAGATAACATTTTAATTAATGAAACTACTGCTAAATACCACTGATATGCCTTCTACTATACATAAGACAATTTTTTTTGCAAGCTTTACCTCAGATATGGCTCTATTATATAATTCTTACTACCAAGTAGACAGAGCACAGATTCATGACAGCTTGGACAGAAGAAAGAAATGTTAGAAACAGTTGGAAAAGCATCATAAAAACTAGTTGTATCAACACAAGACAAAATATCTGTTTTAGGTTGAATGATGAAAAATTTTTGTAGCACTCACATTTTTGCCTGCAGAAAGACTTTAGATATGAATTGTACCTCTGGAAACCATTTTAACTAGCAGTTCAACTGAATGTTATTAGGGCAGTGAACAAACCATATAATTTCCCAGAATAATAGTTGGCTATTTTCTGAACTGTAAACATTCTTAGCGTGCTTGTGAATCCTTGAAAAATGGACATTTGCAGTGGTAGATGAAGTTTTGTCAAAATAACCATAGCATATGGTAGAGTTACAGTATTTCTAGATGAATTTCCTTTTTATATTTGGTTTATGAGAAGAAACTATAGTTTGTACAGCTGTGCTAAAATTCTTAAATTATTTTTGAAGGTAAATTGACAGGAACCTTGCACTGGATATCAGTTGGGACTAACATACAAAGTAAATAAAAATAATAGTTTAACTGAAAATTACATTGGATCACAGTTCAATTTGTCTTTGAAGCAATACTATGTATTGCTTCTTTGAATTCTACAAAATTTTTAGTTGGTCTAGTTAGAGAATATGAATTTTGTATATGCCTCAAACAACATATTAGCTAATAATTATGAGTCTTGTTAGCATTCACAGGGAATTTGTTCTTCAGACACTGTGTCATGAAATTTCTCATTTCTTACCTTTGAAGTTACAAGCTTTCTGCATGAGATGTTCTCATTTCTTTCATTTCCTTTCAGCAGACTTAGCTGCTAGGCATTACCTGCAGTCAGTGTTTTTTCTAATTCTGGGGTGTTCATTCTAAGATCTGTTACCCTAAAGCTTCTTGACTTGCATCCCTGGAGCAAGCTAGAAGTAGCCTTCCCATTCTTAGTGTATCTGTATGCATTCACCACGTACATGTCAAGTGTAGTAGCACCAGATGCTGAGGATGTCATCTGGTTGCCAACATGACATCAACAGGAGTTTCAGCAGTACCATAAACTTTTACAGTCAGATTTCTTGTGTGAGGTTCTTAAAATCTGTTTGCAATTGTACTGCATCAGTGGAGGCTTTTCAGTTTGATGAATAGGGTGTAAAAATGCTTTCCACATGCACTGTTACAATAGGCAGTCAAAAGATGCCTTTCTTATGCCATTATTTCAACACTGAAATACTTAGCTAGACTCCACCCATAGTACATGGCATATGTCTTCATAGTCTTGCAGTAATTATTCTGTGCAGACAATGCACCCTTCTGGTCATGGAGATGATTTTTAAGCCAAGAACATTTCCTATTAACAATACCTGGCTGAGCCCATAAACTAAACCTGAGTAGCTTCTTGAGAAAGTAAATGTAACTTTAATTCAGCTGTATAAGTGTTTGCTATAATACTGAACAATTATTTAAACAAGATGAAGCATGCATGGCTGTCTCCTGACCATGTCGCAGAGGTCAATGTTTGGAAGCCTGGATCTGAGATCTTTTTCCTGCCTCCAATATAAGGTGTCCATGCAGTTTGGGATGAGATTATGTTCATTACAATGTGCTATGCAATGACAGTTTTGTTGAGCAATGGTCTAAAGGTGTCAAGGAAGCAAGGTATGCAGAGGCAATGCTAAGCAGACTCATTGCTGGAAAGTGAAGACGAGTTTTTGGGCACTCTGTTCATTGTCGCGGTTTTGGCCAAATCGGCCAATGGCCAGTGACAGATGCTCCCCCACAGCCTCTTGTGCACAGAGAGGAGGAGGAGAGATAAAGAGAGATTTACGAGTTTAGAAGAAACTAAACTACTTTAATAAAATATTAATAATAAGATAAAAAGGAAAATAATGAAATAGATACAGTATATACAAAACCGTATTAAGCTCCCAGGATGACGTCACCGTCAGGCACTGGGGAAGTCCCAGACTGGACTCAGTGATGAGTGGGAACCGGGTTCCACAGATGGAGTCAGGAACCCATGGATCGGGATCAAAGGCAGATGAATAGACAGGGTCCTCCTCGGACGTCAGCCATTGAAGCAAGAGAGCTGACACTTTGATCCCTCAGCTTTTATACTGAGCATGGGGCAGATGGGATGGAATGCCCTGTTGGTCAATTTTGGGTCACCTGTCCAGTCCACTCCTCCCCGCAGGTGGGACCCCTCTATGCCCCTCCACTTCCAACCCTCCAATGGGGCAAATAACAAAATTAGCTGACCTTGGTTGTTATAGCAATAAGTATAAGCAAGAGCCTCTCTGCGTACCATTCCTTGGCACAAACTGTCACTCTGAATTAACCGTTTTCGACACAACATGCTGTTAATTTCAGAGAGTTAGAAGAGGCCTAGCTAAGAAATAAAATTACTGAACAGAAAGTTGCTTTTTTTTTACCTCAAACCAGGACGTTCATACATACATACATACATAATCTAGTGGTAAGTCAACTCTGTTGTCAACTAGGAGCAACAGAGTAATTTCATGAAAATTTAGTTAGAAAGTCTTCAGAAATAATTGCTTCTGAAAGATATGGAATACTTTATTTATGGAAGATTTTTTTTCCTGTTGCTTTATGGAGACAACTATGCACATGAACTGAAGTTATTAACACCATTATTATTGTTGTTAGTTGTGTCAATAGGCTTAGGGGATAATTAGCTACATGTTCAGGATGTAAATTAAAAGTGCTTGAAAACTGACTGTGAGCTCAAGAGCTGGATGTCATGTTCATGTAGACAAAACCTACATGATATGGATATGCAAAGATGTAAAGGATAAAGAAGCATGGATCAAACAATGGACTTGACATGAATGATGTTTGGTGTGCCCTTTTCCTCTGTACTGCAGCAGCTCTTACAATTTGCTTTGCTTCCTGTTGTGAGCTGACAAGAAACAGACATTCTCTGTCTTCAAATGGCAAATGGATTGAGGCACTAAATATCTGTTGCCTTGACTTTCCTCTGTTTGTTTGAAAATGGGCCATCTCTTTATTTTCACTGCATACTTCATAGTGTCCTGCAGAATGTGAGATTTTCTATCAACAAAATAAATTTTTATAGAAAATGTCACCAATTATAAGGGTGAGTATCTTCCAAACTAAGAACATGAAAACTGTTAACTAGGAGTCCAAATATATACAGCTAATATTGAAAAAAATCTAATTAATTGTAGTAAATAAAAAAACACATTCTGGAGGTAAAAACTCATGGCCTAATGCAGTTAGTGTAAAACAGCATTGTGTCTCCATGACAGAAACTCTCCTTATTGTGTATGCATGTGTGTCCTGAGGAGTATATCTGTCTATGCTGAAGCTTAGAACTCAAGATCACACACAAGCCAAAGCACTTTGAATACCCATGCAATCTATTTTTTATCTTGTATTTTGCCTCTTTAGGTAAGCAAGCCTAAATGATTTCCCAGTCAGGGAAACAGGGAAACTCTGGTATGAGGAGAAGAGGGGAATCAGACTGATTCATATTCAAATTTTGTTCCTAAAGACAGCCTAGGTCTTAATGGCTTGGAAAAGGAGAGCATAGTACTACAGGCTGTGTTGACAGAGTACTAGAGCCTGATTTAGCCTGATTTAGCCATAGTTGTCTGTAGCATTGTACTTACTTGCACAAGGGCTGAATTTTTTATTATATCAAGGCTTTGAAAAAGACAGGCAGTGCTTTAAGTTAAATGAACATAGGTAAGGAAATCTGAAATGTTGAAGTTATGTTCCATATTTTTCTAGAAATAAAGCAACCAAATAAATCAACCAAAACAACCAACCATAAATAAAGCAACCAAATAAAGCAACCAACTCTGCCCTGAATTTTTATACTCACTCTAGTTACAACTAAGATTATGATGATGAAAAAAGTGAGCAAAAATCATCTCCTTTTTTCCTGTTTTTATTACTGTGTGTTGATGGCCTTTACTTAAATAAAATAGCTTTGATTGCATTGTGAGCTCATAGAGGACATCTGAGTCAGTGTCAGTCTATTTTCCCCTGTTTGTTCATACATTTCAGCGTCAGTCACATTCATTTTTTTTAAAAAATACTTTTAAACTCCAACAGAGAGGTAAGGAACTCTGAAGCCATATTAAAATAAATAAAGGTTCAGAACATACTTTTTAATATGTATTCTGTCAGAAAAAGTATTTTGTTTTAAATGCACCACTTCACTAGGGACTAAATCATGCAGGGTACTGAGAAGGACTAAGCAGAGGAAGTTCATTCAGTATAACAGCCAAGCAAAGCTTTAACATTATGCATAATTTAATACAATTTATACAATTTACTGTCTTTGTTCCCCATTGCAACAGTGCCTATCTTGTCTGTGATGATTCTTGTATAGTTGGCTCTTTAATGCGGAGTAAGCCTGTGAAAGCCTGGGTATTATCTTGTTTTCTTGATGTTAACTTAGTCTGTTGGAAGTACCTTAAAATGAAAATGAACATGTTTGAATGCATACCAGGCATATGAACAAAATCTATAGGGACTGTAATGAAAGACAGGTCACACTGCTGCCAGATTTTCTTCGAGCTGCTCTCTGCCTAGCCAAACAAGGTAAGTTAGAGGATGGGGGGCTATGGGAACATGTTCCTGCCCAACGAAGCAGGTGTGTCTCCCCCAGTAACTCCCTCACCTTCCCAGGTACCCCTAAAAATAGGTATGAGGCTCTGCAAGGGGAACCCAATCATGACAAGGAAGACGATTCAATATCCATGGAGGAGGTGTCACCAAGGTTAAGTCAAACTACACCCCCGCATCAAAACATCTTCAGTTAAGAAAAAAAGACAGATCATTGTCATAGGTGACTCCCTCCTGAAGGGAGCAAAAGGCCCAATATACAGACCGGACCCACTTCTCAGGGAAGTCTGCTGCCTCCCTGGGGCCCGGGTTAAAGATATACAAAGAAAACTTCCCTCCCTGGTAAGCCCTTCAGATTACTACCCGCTACTAAATTTTCAGACAGGCAGCGATGAACTGATAACAGGAAAACCAAGGGTGATCAAGAGAGACTTCTGGGCCTTGGGAAGACTGGTTAAGGGGTCAGGAGCGCAAGTAGTGTTCTCTGTCATTCCAGTCGCAGGGAAAGATGAGGGAAGCAACAAGAGCCAGCAGATCAATACCTAGCTCTGAGCCTGGTGTCAGCGTCAGGACTTTGGTTTTTTTGATCACGGGATGGTTTACATGACACCAGGTCTGCTGGAGACAGATGGGGTACACCTGTCTCAAAGGGGTAAAAGGATCTTGGCACAGGAGTTGTCAGGGCTCATTGAACGGGCTTTAAACTAGATTTAAAGGGGGAAGAGGATGAAACCAGGCTCTTTAGAGGTAAGCCTGGGGGTGGTGTGCCAATGTCTATGGGACAGGATGCTAGTGAGGTCCCTTGGTCTGCTGACTCAGTGAAGGCAGAGGATGGAGATCCATGCAGCAGCAGAGACATGAGGGTCATTGATGGGTTAGAAACCATGGCCGCGCGTGGGAATAGTCAGTTAGGAATTAGGGCTTCTCCCAGCAAAAAGGTGGCAGGACCAATAGCCCAGCTGAAGTGCTTCTACACTAATGCACACAGCATGGGCAACAAACAGGAGGAGCTGGAAGCCATTGTACAGCAGGAAAACTATGACGTAGTTGCCATCATGGAAATGTGGTGGGATGACTCGCACAACTGGAGCGCTGCATTAGATGGCTACAAATTCTTCAGAAGGGACAGGCAAGGAAGGAGAGGAGGTGGGTGGCCCTGTATGTTAGGGAGTGTTATGAATGTTGAGAACTTAATGATGATGACAACAGGGTTGAGTGTTTATGGGTAAGAATCAGGGGGAGGGCCAACAAGGCAGATATCATGGTGGGAGTCTGTTATAGACTGCCCAACCAGGATGAAGAGGTAGATGAAATATTCTACAAGCAGCTGGGAGAAATCTCAAGATCACTACCCCTTGTCCTCATGGGAGACTTCAACCTACCAGATATCAGCTGGGAACACAATACAGCTGAGAGGAAACAGTCTAGGAGGTTCCTGGAGTGTGTGGAAGATAACTTCCTGACACAGCTGGTGAGGGAGCTGACTAGGGAAGAGCCCTGCTGGACCTGTTGTTTGTGAACAGAGAAGGACTTGTGTGGGATGTGATGGTTGGAGGCCATCTTGGGCATAGTGATCATGAAATGATAGAGTTTTCGATTCTCAGAGAAGCAAGGAGAGGGGTTAGCAGAACTGCCACCTTGGACTTCCGGAGGGCAGACTTTGGTCTTTTCAGGAGCTTGCTTGACAGAGTCCCTTAGGAGGCAGTCCTGAAGGGCAAAGGAGTCCAGGAAGGGTGGATGTTTTCCAAGAAGGAAGTCTTAAAGGAGCAGGAGCAGGCTGTCCCTATGTGCAGAAAAATAAGCCATCAGGGAAAAAGACTGTCTTGGCTAAACAGAGAGATATGATTACAACTCAGAGAAAAAAAGGAGAGTTTATGGCCTTTGGAAGAAGGGGCAGGCTACTCGTGAGGACTACAAAGATGTTGTGAGGCTATGTAGGGAGAAAATTAGAAGGGCCAAAGCCCAACTAGAACTTAACCTGGCTTTGGATGTTAAGAACAATAAAAAAGGTTTCTATAAATACATTAGAAATAAAAGGAGGGCTAAGGAGAATCTCCATCCTTTATTAGATGGGGGTGGTAACATGGTGACAAAGGATGAGGAGAAGGATGAGGTACTTAAAGCCTTCTTTGCCTCAGTCTTTAGTAGTAGAGTTGGTTGTTCCCTGAGTACCCAGACCCCTGAGCTAGTAGATAGGGCTGGGGAACAGAATGAAGCCCCCATAATCCAGAGGGAGATGGTGAGGGACCTGCTGCAGCACCTAGACATACACAAGTCTATGGGGCCAGATGGGATCCACCTGAGGGTACTGAGGGAGCTGGCGGAAGTGCTCACCGAGCCAGTTTCCATCATTTATCAGCAGTCCTGGCTGACTGAGCAGGTCCCAGTTGACCGGCGGCTAGCAAATGTGACGCCCATCTACAAGAAGGGCCAGAAGGAGGACCCAGGGAACTACAGGCCTTTCAGTCTGACCTCACTGCCTAGGAAGGTTATGGAAGAGATCATCCTGAGTGCCATTATGCAGCACATGAAGGACAACCAGGCAATCAGGCCCAGTCAGCATGGGTTCATGAAAGGCAGCCTTTGACACCGTTTCCCACAGAATTCTCCTGGAGAAACTGGCTGCCCATGGCTTGGACGGGCATACTCTTTGCTGAGTAAAAAACTGGCTGGAGGGCCAGGCCCAGAGAGTGGTGGTGACTGGAGTTAAATCCAGTTGGCGGTGGGTCACAAGTGGTGTTCCCCAGGGCTCAGTATTGGGGCCAGTTTTGTTTAATATCTTTATCAATGATCTGGACGAGGGGATTGAGTGCACCCTCAGGAAGTTTGCAGATGACACCAAGTTGGGCGGGAGTGTTGATCTGCTTGAGGGTAGGAAGGCTCTACAGAGGGATCTGGACAGGCTGGATTGATGGGCTGAGGCCAATGGTATGAGGTTCAACAAGGCCAAGTGCTGGGTCCTGCACTTGGGTCACAACAACCCCATGCAGCACTACAGGCTTGGGGAAGAGTGGCTGGAGAGCTGCCTGGCAGAAAAGGACCCGGGGATGCTGGTCGATTGCCAGCTGAATATGAGCCAGCAGTGTGCCCAGGTGGCCAAGAAGGCCAACAGCATCCTGGCCTGTATCAGGAACAGTGTGGTGAATGTGACTAGGGAAGTGATCGTCCCCCTGTGCTCGGCACTGGTGAGGCCCCACCTCGAGTACTGTGTCCACTTTTGGGCCCCTCAATACAAGAAAGACATTGAGGTGCTGGAGAGTGTCCAGAGAAGGGCAATGAAGCTGTTGAGGGGTCTGGAGAATAAGTCTTATGAGGAGCAGCTGATGGAGCTGAGATTCTTTAGTCTAGAGAAAAGGAGGCTGAGGGGAGACCTTATCGCTCTCTACAGCTACCTGAAAGGAGGTTGTAGTGAGGTGGGGGGTCGGTCTCTTCTCCCAAGTAACAGGTGATAGGACAAGAGGAAATGGCCTCAAGTTGTGCCATGGGAGGTTTAGATTAGACATTAGGAAAAATTTCTTCACTGAAAGGGTTATCAAGCATTGGAACAGGCTGCCCAGGGAAGTGGTGGAATAGCTATCCCTGGAGGTATTTAGAAGACTGGTAGACGTAGTTTTTAGCGATATGGTTTAGTGATGGTTTTTGTCAGTGTTAGGTTGATGGTTGGACTCGATGATCTGAAAGGTCCCTTCCAACCTAGGCAATTCTATGATTCTATGAATGGAATTACTGAGATCTGTTATTTGGGAACATATGCTGTAATAGTTACATTAGGGATCTCCTGGCTCCATGGGAAACATGGAGCCATCCCAAACAACTTTAAGGTTAACTTCTGACAGTGAAAGCATTCTACATTTTATTTTTAACAGGCAAATTAAGAGAAAGATCCTGAAGGAGTGGAGAGTCAGCTACTACTTTTGTATGGTGTACAATTTTGCATGGCTCTAGTCCTCTTGGAAGCCTCTGCATATTGCCATGTAAAGTTTTAAAAACAGTGGGAATAATTTTATATTCTGCTTATCACCTTGTCTTCATGTATGTTAGGACTTTCTAGCTGAATGCTTAAGATATGCTTTCTTATCTTAATTTTTCACTTATATCTAATATTATATTACAAACCACACAAATTATGGATTATGTGCAAGGATGAATTAAATAAAAAGCATATATATCCAGCATTATCTTTAGCTTGTCTCAAGCATCAGAAACTAAGTGAAATTGAGGGAATGCCAACATAGTTCAAGCAGACTCGTGCTGAAATATATTGAGTTGGGGTGTCCTTGGGGTCTCATGCAGAAATATTTTCTTGTATCCAGCAGTGGTATAGCTATATTATGTAGTGATCCAACTGAGCTAATCATCCCAGGAGGAATGCCATAATGATGTGACGAAAATATTTATGATTCTGGAGTTAGCTCAGACATCTCTTCATCATGCTGCATTGTAAGATGTAGACATAACCTTCGTGGCTCATGATGTGCAGGAAGTCAGATTAGATAGGTAACCTAGAGGTCGGCTTGGGCCCTCAGTTCTATTAATCTATCTACATATCAGAACAAACCATAAACATTTTAAAGGAAGCAGTTAAGTAGCTCCATTAAACACCACATTAAGGGAACAGATTTCCACATGAGTCTATACCAAAAAAAAAAAAAGGCAAGAAATTCAAAGTTTTGTGTTTAGATAAGGTCAGAAAAAGAGAGTAAAAAGACTTCAAGATGCTAACGCATTATTTTTTTCTAAGGTTAATAAAGAGACTGAGATCATTAATCTGGGGAAAATGTTGCTGTGAGGAAAGGGAAAAAAACCCAGAAAGCTTGCAGCACAATTGCACTTTCCGATGTTTTGTTACTGCCTGTGTTCTGTTCTCTTCTGCTGTATTCCATATGATATCGCCCCAATATTTGAACACCTTCCAATAATGCATTAAGCTACATAAGTAACATCTGCCACATGTTCATTCTCACATCTCCTCCCCAGTGGCAGATGCACAAGAAGTTTGTTTTAGGTTCATTTCAGTGTTAAGATTAATGTTGCTGCATGTTTATGGTAGAGGCAAAAAATAAATGCTGAGGATATTACTTTAGAGCAGAAGTTAGCAAGCTAGTTCTTCATCCTTGGGAAACGCACTGCTTGCTGTTGGATCAGCCCCTGAAAATGCCTGTCCCGTACATAGACAATCGTTAGGCTTTTCCTAGCAAGTGCCATTGCCTCAGGAGCGGGAAGTTATTAAAGCAAGCCTGGAGCTTTAGGTGATAGTGCTAATATACTGGCTTTGGGTTATTGAACTCTTCCAAATTCGATGAGTTATCTTTACTGTAGAGAATGAGATGCAGGTTTGTTTACAGTGGCCAGTATTACTAAAAGGACAATCTGTAACATTTTATACCAGTTGGCATTTCCTAGACGTTTAATGCTTCATGTTCAACTGAAAGGGGATGAGAGTTTGAATAATTGAGGCTAATCATCTGCCAGTATACAACAGAATTATTTGGACAGTGACACTCCAGAAAGCACAGAGTGGGGATAATATACTGTGTAAGAGCTTTGCATCAGTAAGGAATACATGACCAGTCCCAAACCCTGGATTAAATTGATCAGTTTTGGGTACAAATACCTTCAGCCAAATAAGACTGTACATTTTATAAAGGCATTCCTTTGCCAAAGCATTGCTCAAGACCAGCAGTCATTGATCTGGCAGTTGATCTAAGCCACTATGTTACTAAGGATTGGTCACGATAAGTATTCCTCTATCTGGTTTATGTCTTTTTCTGATACTGAATATCACTAATTTTACTTTCCTTTTAGAATTATTTTGAATCATAGAATGATAGAATGGTTTAGGTTGAAAGGGACCTTTAAAGGTTGTCTAGTCCAACCCCTCAGCAATGATCAGGGACATCTTCCACTAGATCAGGTTGCTCAGAGCCCCATCCAACCTGACCTTGAATGTTTCCAGGGATGGGGCATCTACCTCCTCTTTGGGCAACCTGTTTAAAGAGGTTTAAGTACTTTAAGTACTGAAAGGCTGCAATAAGGTCTCCCCGGAGGCTTCTCTTCTCCAGGCTGAATAATCCAAACTCTCTCAGCCTTTCCTCATAGGAGAGGTGTTCCATCCCTCTGATCATTTTTGTGGCCCTCCTCTGGACCCACTTTATGTAAGCAGACAAGCATATGCATGCAGCTATAACATGTTTGTTTTCATAGCTTACTGTATTTTTGTCTGAACAAAATTTCACTTTTTGTGCAAACAGGCTGTATGAAACTGTACACTTCTCTAAAACTAATAATCAAACAATTCTCAGCACTGCTTTTCTCTTGCCTTCAAAAATAACTGGTTCTTTATTTAGCAGTGACTGTCTCTATTTCAGCTCTGAGACCTGTTTTTCTTCCTGATTTATGACAAACCTACCTTTATGGTTTCCTGTTTTCTTTCTCTCAAGGTTATCTGTTGAGAAATCCAATGTGGGTCTTTGAAAGAAAAAAAGGTGTTTCTAGATTTTCCATGACTAGACCACTGGAAAAAAAAAGACCACTGAAGAACTTAAACTGTAACATCAATGGAAAAAAAAACCAAACAAACCAAACCCGAACAAATTAACATCTGTCACTACAGCAAAGGGTATTAGGTAACACAGATTTGCACACTTAGAGTGGGATGAGAGATGGATGAAGCACTCTTCTACATAGCATGGGCAACACCTGGTTCTTATGTTCAGAAAGTCTCTCACAAGGAAATTCATCTAGTCACCATTTCTGGAATGCCAATATCTGTTCTCTGCCTTGCTTCCACTCATTATTGGAGAATGGTGTTTCCTCTTGCTTTTTGTGAATCTTTAGCCCCATTGTACAACAATCAGAAGATAACCATTAAGGATCTTGAATCAAGCCATGCATAGCATATTGAATAACACTTAAACAAGAAAAAGTGCCTCAAGCAAAATAAATGTATTGCATATATTATATTGTTTCCCTAATTGTATGTTATGTTAAAACATAAATGTCCTATGATACATTCATGAAATACAAATGCATGTAGAAACAATTTTCTATAGAGTCTTCCACAGAATTGAAGGAAAACTATATTCACATCAGGAGTGCCATAGTGCAATGAGCTAAGTTCAATTAAACTTAGAGTCCATTCTATCACTGTGCATGTAAACTCAGGAAACAAATCAAGTAGAGACTACTTTTGCTGGCTTTGAACAGTATACCCTTAGCATCCACGATGAAGAACACTTGTTAAAACAGAAGCGATTCCCAGATGTTTACTGCTAACTGGCTGTTCAAATGACTCAGTCTATCTGTAAAACAAGCCAACAGAGTTGAGAAGGCTGGATGGTCAGTTTTATCAATGTTTCCACAGTAAAATGATGAACCTTTAAATATTTTATTACATTTAGGTCTGATCCTATCTCTTTATTTTGGAACAACCAAGCATGGGAAAAATAACAGGATTACTTTCCTTGATAACCAAAAGTACTGAGATAAAGGCTGACATCTCAGATTAATTTGGTATTGTATTTTTTTTTAAATACCATATTTGTCTTTTCTCTTTGTACTTCCTTTCTTCATAATGCTTTACTATTTGCAGAGCATTTATGTTCCTTTCCCAAGGACTAATGAACATGGGAATTTAGCATTAGGGAGCTGAAGCCTAGGTGAAAACACTTAAGTAGATGATCACACTTTCAAAAATGTCAGCTTTAATAGATGATGCTGGGATCTCAGCTCTTTGGAAAATCAGATCTAATATATAGCTGCTTTACTGTAGATTCAGAAGCCCAAATTTAGATACTCAGCTCTCAAAATCTTCACTGATTTTCCTTTCATGTTTTTATTTTTATAAATTTATTGTAATATGTCTCTTGGTTTTCCAGTTCTTTTGAAAGTATTGGAAAAAATATGGTACGAGTCCAATACTAATTGTTCTCATCTTGTAATATTACTCATCTTTTATATTACTCATAATTTCTAGGCAGCATTGTGTTCCTTATTTGCAAAGTTGTTTGTTAGCTGCATCTTACTCCCATATATACATGCCAAGGATGAGTAACTGTATGCTTCCAAATGTATTATTTTTTTATACCATGTGTGCAAATTGTACAGAATTAATGTACTGAATGAGTGTATTTAAGTTCTTTTCTTCTCATCTTGTATTTTCCTCAAAACATGAATATTCCCTCTTCAGTGCTCTTCTAGCCAAGATTTTGAGAATTCACAGATAAGTAGATGAATTTCTGTAAGTAAAAATTCTTTTTTTATCTTCCCTCTTATCTTTTTCCTGTATGGGAGAGAGAATTTCAAATAAAGTAAAATCTAAGTTTTATATGCCTCACATAAAAGTGTAATTGCTTGATTTGGGATTTTGTCCTAGATTTCCATGTGATTTTGTTAAATATAGAAAATTCACATTGTTGCTTTCTTCTATAAGGAACTGAATTATTTGCTAGGCATTTTATTTAGGTCAGCCTTTTCAAAATAAGAAAGATATCCAAGATAAGAATCAGAATGTATTATGTCTGTGTACCCAATAAAGCTGTTGAATCTCTTTACTCCCCTCTTGTGAGAAGTATCCATAGCTGGAAATGAAAGAGCAGAAGGAAAACAGAGGCTAAGAATAGTAGACCTCCCACTGGGATCACAGTCTTTGTCTCATTCTTACTGTTACAATGACTTGGAATGGCAACAGAGCCCATTATGTATCATAACATGTGACTGGATAGTCCCTGGAAAGATGGTCAAAGACACATTTACAATTAGAACTAATCATTTATTTTGTATATTAAGTATATTTCTGAAGGATACAGAGTGATACTAAAATGTTCTCAAGCTTTTAACAAATATTTCTAACAGAAAGATTTCTTCTTTATATAAACGCTACTGATGAAAAATGTAATTTCAATTTCAAAATAATATTACAGTGTCTTTTTGAAATTGGCTGTCCAGTGTACTATTTTTAAGGCAGCTCTAGTGACCATATAATGACTAATAAGAATAACCTGCAACACAAAAAAAAAACCAACCCACGAGTAATTTTTCTTACATAAATTGTGAACCACTATCTAGTAGCAGCAACTGGAAATGATGCTTCTGCAGATATTCAGTATTCTGAGGGATGTTTGTGTGTGTACCAGTTCAAGTAACTAAAATACAGACCCTCTGTTTTTAAACCAACCACTTATTTTTTTATTGAGATGCTCTCATATATAACTTTGAAAATGGCTATTTTGCACACCCTGCATAATATTTTTTTCTTTTCTAATAATATAGTAAAAAAGCCAGTACATAAGAATGAAAAACAGTTTACAAAGTCTTTTTCAGAGTTACCATCTGAATAGGTAACATCTGACAGGTAATAGAACCTGTCACGTTAGCAGATGCTCTGGACTCTCCAAGAACATGTACTGCATCCTCCCATTAGCGATACCAGCTGCCAAAAGAGATTATGGAGGAGTTGAGTGAAGATGAGATTTTCTTTTCATTATCCACTCTACTGGACAATTGAGCATTTGTGCAGTTCTCAAATTGGGGTGACCTGAAATTATAATGCTGTTGCTCAGCTGGGTTCCTCTAGGGTAGGAAGATTTTGCTTCACCTTACAGGTGACAGTCTACTTGTCTCATGTGATGCCGTAAAAGCGGCAAATAAAACTCTCTAAGACTTGATTTGAAAATCTTAGAAAGCAGGCATTCTTTACTGGCAAAGCTGCAGTGTTGGAGACGCATGGGGATCGCTCCTCCAAAGTGTGTCTGTCTGGCAACACAGAGCAGACATATTTATGGTCATAATATTTACATATTCACTACATTTCTCAAAAAATTGTACATATCTTAATTAGTTCCCAGAAGTCATTTGCATATTCTCCTCCCAGTCGCGCATGCTTAATGAATTGAGTCTCTGGTGGTCCCTGGTGGTCGTTTTGGCACTTCCAACCCTATCTGCTGTTTAACCTCGGACCAGCTCTTCAGGTTGTTTTTCCTTAAAAGGAGTTGATTGCTGATGTGCAAATTTCAATTGAGCAGGGTTCCATTCCTCATCTTAATGTCCTTCTTATCGTCAAGGTTGGTTTATCTCATGTTTATCTTGCTCAACCGCATGTTGCCAGACTTTTGTCTCTCCTTTGTCTCTCAGACTTCCTTTGCTTGCGTCTACTGATACTTATGCAAGCAGAACATACAGTACAAAGTTCACCACATCTTAACTTCTAAACTTACACACTTTATTCTAAAGCGCTTAAAACCTGCTATGTTATACAAACTGTAGTATGTTGGTATCACATGTTGTCCCTGTGATGTAACTTCATCCTAAGGCATGCTGTTTTCAAGTAATGCAGTCTATAGCGCAATCCAAACTAGCATTTCTTTGCAAACAATCTTTAGAAAACAAACTTTACCGTTATGTTGTAAAGTCTGCTTAATTATACTCCACATCAAATGTTGCTTTATAGATAATTCGTATATTTTATGATCTGGGAAGTGATTTTTCAAAAATTAGTTTTAATCATATTCCTTGTCCATGTAATACCTCCTAGTGTACTTTGTACCAACCAAGAGATTACTCATTCATCCTAAAGTCTAATATTTCAACTTTCTCTGTTTCCCTTAATTTTGACCCATAAGTATGAAGATGCATTATGATGTGCCTCTTTCTTTTGTGGCCTTCACCCCTTTGGATTTAAATACATGGAGTCTGGACTTAAACTGGAATTATAAAAATATTTAAACAAAGTAGATCCATTACATGGGAAAATGTTCTAATTAAGGGCATGCTGTCACTTTTCTTATTTCATGGAAGTGAGGTCTATAGGTGAGCAGGCTAATATTTCTAATGGAAAAAGTAACTGCCAGATAGCAATTTGGAGGGTAACACAGGACCCAGTATCCACATGGATTTAGCAAGAAAATTATTAGGACATTCAGTATGAATGTTTCCAATTGTATTTAGCTAAGTCCCACTGATGTTGCCTTTTTTTCATCTGTGCCACTGGATAATTACCTCCTAATTTCTGCTACTGACTCCTTTCTCCAGCTGTAGCCCAGTTTATTAGTTTGGGCTCTGTTTTACACTGTGCCTCTCTGTCTGAGTGTCGGTGCCATCATGACTGATACTTCTGTGTGTTTTCTATCAGGCAAACAAGTGCAACTACCAAACATTGGTATCAGATCATATTAATTACTTTCATAAGCCTTTAAATGGATTATTTATTATGGTGTGTGTATTTAATCTGGGTATATATTAAAATGAAAGTTTGAGTAATGACATCCTTTATTTGACAGGCACGCTACATAAAGAAAGTATATTTTGTCTTGTACATACATGTAAGAAAGGCAGGTATTGCTTTTGCAGAGGAGAAAAGCCATTTCCATCAGAGGTGACATGATAAGGGAATGACTAAGACAAAGAGGCTCCAGCAAAGGCTTGTAGAACATCTCTTATCACACAGACAAAAGGACAAACTGATTCATACTGGATTAGTGTCTAGAAGGGTAGTCAAACATTTAACCAGGGCTAATGACATTGAGTAATTTTTTACCAAAAAGGAAAGAAATAAACTAGTCAGATAATCCCTTTAGGTGTAGCATAAAGAGAAGTAAACAGAGGCAAGACATCCGGGAAGAATTTTAGGCGCCTCAGACAGACTGTGAACCCTGGAGTACCTAACCAATGGCAAACAGGGGAGGGAAAAATTCGGCCGGGATTAGGAAATAAAAAGGTGTGTTTCAAGAACTGAAAGTGTGCCTACATGCTAGGTCACCCGCTCTTGCAAGAACATGAATAAAAATGTGCTTCACAGAGGATTCTGCCTGAGACTATTTCATTCGGACCAGAACTTATTTCTCACAATTTGGGGGCTCGTCCGGGATCAGAAGTTTTGTTCAGACTGCATCCCAGAGAGGCCAGGGGCGGCCAGGGAGGGGGCCCATGGACATCCTGGGGGGGGTCCCAGGGGTGTCCTAGGTGGTCCTGTGTCTGTCTTAGAGGATCCCAGGAGTGTCCTGGGGGGGGATCCTGGGGACATCCCTGGGGGTCCCGTGTCCATCACGGGAGATGTTTGGGGTGTCCCATGGGGGAAATGTTTGCATTTGCATTTGAATTTGTTTGGACCAAAGAATCCATAAGACCTCCTAGTGTATTTTGGCCCAAATTTGGATCTGATGAAGACTGGGTCTGTCAGACTTTAAACATGTATGTGAATAATAAGGAATAATAAGGAATTAGAAGAAGGTGAATATGCTTTTTGCTGGGTCAAGATGAATAGATTCAGGATTCAGGGACGCCCAAATCCATTTCATATGTTCCCAGCCCAGACTGTCGGTGATGTTTCAACCGACAAAGAAGTTGAATCCCCAAAGTGGGACCCCTTAGACTGTTACTTGGGGGTGAGGAAGAGGGGTGAATAACAGGGGAAGAGGACGGGGAAGAGGACTGCCCCGACCACTCCTACCAGCAGCTCAAGGTTCACCGGTAGGGTGTTATCATTGTGGGATTTACAGAATCCCCTAATTTGTTTGGGCAAGTGTTAGAACAAGTGCTTGAACAATTCAAACCTCCATCGGGAGTAGTCCTGCTTCAGTATGTGGATGACTTATTAGTATGCAGGGAGGAAGAAGGCAAGGCAAAAGAAGCCACGAATGAGTTATTGAACTTTTTAGGATGGCAAGGTTTGAGGGTCTCAAAAAAAAAAAAAAAATTGCAATACGTGGAAACAGAAGTGAAGTACTTGGGACATCTAGTCAGTGAAGGGAGTCAAAAAATAAATCCTATAAATCCTGAGAGGATCAAAGGAATAGTAGACTTACCTCTGCCAAAGACCAAGAGGGAACTGAGAAAATTTTGGGGGCTGACTGGGTACTGTAGACTGTGGATAGAGGGGTATGCTCAAAAGACTAAAGGACTATATTCCAAACTGTTAGCTGAAGAACCGAATATATTGGTTTGGACAGAAGAAGAGGAGGATTTAGTGGAAGATTTAAAACAGAGCCTAATCAGAGCTCCACTTTTAGCCTTATCTTCTTTGGAGAAACCTTTTCAACTATTTGTAACTGTAGACAAAGGGGCTGCGTTAGGAACTCAAGAGTGGGGGGAGATAAGCGGCAGCCAGTGGCCTATTTATCTAAACTCTTAGATCCGGTCTCCCGAGGGTGGCCAGGGGAACGATAGAAGTTAGCACCCCTCACCAAGTAAAAACCATTTTAGTCCAAACCACGGGAAAACGGCTAACCAATTCAAGAATACTGAAGTATGAAGGAATTTTAATTGAAAAGGATGATTCTCACATACAGGAGTCAGAAAAGCATGTCATTGATGACTCACTGCACAGCTTTTATGAAAGACGGAATCCAGAAACAGAAGCTGCTTTTGGAAATCAACAGATTGACCCACCAAAAGGGGTCAAACCGGTTCAGTCCCAGAGCAGGGGACAGATCCTAGTAATTTTGACCAATAATCAAACTTTCCACAGCAATTTTGACAAACAAAATGCACTTAGTGTTAAATGCCAACATAGAAACTCCAATTAGATGCAGCTAATGGGAAACATTTTGCAAGCCTTTCAAAAGGTAGAGATGTTTCTTTGCTGAAGTCAGTTTTGCTTTTTTTCTGTGACAAAACCCATCTTCCAGTTGTAATAAAATCTCTCCTTTAAACCTTTATTAGGAGCCTTGGATTATTGTCAAAATCAGCCACTTTTCTGTTTGCCTGATCTTATACATGCTATAAAAACTGTCATCAAAATGCAAAGAAAACCCGTGGCAGAGAAACAAAAAGTTTTAAAGATGTCAAGTGAATCTACCTTTAGACTTAACTTCCTTTCACCTGTTTCGATCACTGAAGCATCCTCTCTGAAAAATGTAAAGCAGCTTCAGATGCAATATACTCACAGCATCAGCAACAAAATAAGAGAGGCAAGATATGTTCATCAAAATTGACATTGTCCTGGGCAGTTGCATGTTAAAGATTAATTAATATGAATGCTAGGGTGAGATACAAAAAATTACTTTTGACAGAGGATACTGGAACATTTCAAAAGCAAAGGAAAATATGCCTTGACAGATTAAAGAGCACAGTATCATGTTTTGCCTTCCTCAAACTGCCCGTTAATGATGTGTTACATTTGAGAAGACAGACCAGTCCACGTGACAGAAACAAAATATCCGAGTGAATCTGGTTTGACTTTAACAGAGAAGGAAAGGGAAGTGTTTATTTCCCTTGTCAGTAGGCTGAAAGAATTAGACAACTATTTGCATATGACTTATCTTAAGTGAGCTTCATTAACACAAAAATCAAGTGGGAAAATTACAAAACAGATACCATAGCAGAACAGAACAGAGTTCAAGAGGGTGGCCTCTGTATCAGTTTAATCTCCCTCTCCCCCGTCCCTTCAAGCAACTGTGATTTACATGATGATGTTCGTTTCCTAAAGCTTGCTGGTTAGAGTGAAGTTAATCAATCTTCCCATTGTCCTTTTTCAGACTGAGCTATCTTTGCTGCTGCTGTTGTTTGCATTGAAATGTTGATCAGATTAAAAGGCATTGTGGCGGAGAGAAAAAGACTTCACTGAGAAGTTCAAATTAACAATTTATTTGGACTTCACTCGCAGGTCTGATACACCACTATTGCAAGTTTTGTGGATACAATGGTCCCTTAGGTAGTATTGTTTATTTTGTGATGTCTGTTACTCACACTCACTGAATAGTGGTGGGATGTGACTCAGGGCATTTTGTTTGTTAAAGGCACCATTCGGGTGTCGGTTCTTATTGTAATGCAGTGTTGAGACCACCCCGGGCTGAGCCATTTCCACAGCTTCCCCCAAGTTATCTCTGCATAGATAGGGATCAATAAGCATCTGTCAAGGCGAGATGGAGCTGAGTCGAATAACAGCTCCCTGCATCTCGCCTTTTGTGCTCTGAAACCGTTTTGGCCGGGTGATCCCATTCAGTCATAAGACTCAGAATGATCTTTCTAGAATTTTCCTGTGCTTGAAAAATTTTACAGCTAAATATAGGTACTTTTAGCCTACAGCCCTGCTGATATGCACAGAGGTTGTGCACAGGGGAAAGACTGCATGTTAATAATGGAGCTATCTGTTTTATCCAGGGCCTTCATTAATAACAGAAATGTCAAATGAAGGTCACAGATAGATGACTTCTTGGTCTCTTTTTCTTTCTTGTCCAGCAAATAATAAGCTCACATCACAAATAATAAACATCAAATATTATTTCAAAATCCATTAAAAGTCTAATGTACAGGAATCTCTGTTCTACTAATTAATTTTTTTCAAAAATTATTTATAGTAAAGTCTATGTTTTAGAAAAGCTATTTAAGTTTACTTTAAAAAAGAACTCTCCCTACACATTGCCTGTAAATGTACGATGCAATATCAATGTGACTGTCAGCATTGTGTAATAGATTGTAATAAACAGCCAGATTCCTTAAACAGAAATGGCACTTATTTTATTATAGGGACAAAGTCGATAAAGCAAAAGCACAGCACTGGGTGCATGACTCAAGTCAGAGGCACACCAGCTACTACTTCACCCATGTCTTATATACATTCAACATTGCATCAGAGTAATGATTTATGATGATTGATTATCATTAATCCCTTTTTCTTCTATTTGTGTGTTTTCCTTCTGGCAATTGTTTCTGAGGATAATCTTCAGTTCCCTTTTTCCATGCATATCAGCTCCCTTCTCCTATGCGTCTGTCTCCTTCTGTTAATCATTTGTGGGGTCTCTTGGAGAAGTTCTCTTTTGTTTCTCTCAGATGTTCTTCTTCATAGCTGCTGTTAATTGTTATCTTTAAGGTTTCTCATGTTTCCTAATTTACTAAAGGTTAATTATCCTTATCATTCAAGTATTTATAGCCTTGTTGTTATTGCGAAAGCCAACAATACCTTCACTATTTTTCACAAGATGAACAATTGCCATAGAAATCTTAGTTACATCACATTCAGGGCAGGTGAAGTTCTTGCAGCATTTAGATAATTTAGAATGGCTAACTTAAACTACATCATCTACAATCTATTTACCACCTGATTATTGTGCAATACTTTTCATCCATCCATTTGTTTTATCACAAATAAATATATCACATTCTGTGGAGTGAGACCAATCTAATTTGCCGGCTGTCTCATGACTATAAGCTCTGATTTGTTCTAGAGTTAAAAAATATAGTATTTAATTAATTACAGATAAGGAAAACATACTTCTTACATGATAAACAATGTTGGTGATACCAAGATAATGGCTTCACTTTACAGTGAAATAAAAGTAATAAAAAGATGGAACATTTTATAAAACAAAGGAAGATATTTCACTCTCTTCTTTCCAAACATTACATTCTTGATGACTGTGGTGGGTTGACCTTGGCTGGATGCCAGGTGCCCACCAAGCCATTCTATCACTCCCTCTCCTCAACTGGACAAGGGTGAAAAATATGACAAAAGGCTCATGGGTCGAGATAAGGACAGGGAGATCACTCACCAATTACTGTCACGGGCAAAACAGACTCAACTTGAGGAAATTACCTTAATTTATTGCCAACCAAAAGTCAGAGTAGGGTAATGAAAAATAAAAACAAATCTTAAAACATCTTCCCTCCCCACCCCTCCCTTCTTCCCAGGCTCAACTTCACTCCAGAATTCTCTACCTCCACCCCCCGAGTAGCACAGGGTGACAGGGAATGGAGGTTATGGTCAGTTCATTATGTGTTGTCTCTGCCACTCCTTCCTCCTCACGCTCTTCCCCTGCTCCAGCATGGGGTCCCACACACGGTAGACAGTCCTTCGTGAACTTCTCCAATGTGGGTCCTTCCCATGGGCTGCAGTTCTTCATGAACTGGTCCAGCATGGGTCCTTTCCATGGAGTACAGTCCTTCAGGAACCTGGCAGGGTCACAGGTCCTGCCAGAAAACCTGCTCCAGCGTGGGCTCCTCTCCATGGGACCACAGGTCCTGCCAGGAGCCTGCTCCAGTGTGGGCTCTCCATGGGGACATAGCCTCCTTCGGGGCACATCCACCTGCTCCACCGTGAAGCTCCATGGGCTGCAGGGGGACAACATGCTTCACCATGGTCTTCACCACAGGCTGCAGGGGAATCTCTGTTCCAACACCTGGAGCACCTCCCCCCCTCCTTCTTCACTGACCTTAGTGTATGCATAGTTATTTCTCTCACATATTCTCACTCCTCTCCCCCAGCTGCTGTTGTGCAGCATTTTTTCCCCTTCTTAAATATGTTATCACAGAGATTCTACCAACATCACTGATTGGCTCAGCCTTGGCCAGTGGCACGTCACAGAATCACAGAATCGTAGGGTTGGAAGGGATCTCTGGAGATCATCTAGTCCAACCCTCCTGCCAAAGCAGGGTCACCTAGAGCAGGTTGCACAGGAATGCGTCCAGGCAGGTTTTGAATGTCTCCAGAGACGGAGACTCCACCACCTCTCTGGGCAGCCTGTTCCAGTGCTCTGCCACCCTCAAAGTAAAAAAGTTCCTCCTCATGTTTAGGTGGAACTTCTTGTGCTCAAGTTTGTGCCCATTGCCTCTTGTCCTGTCCCCGGGCACTACTGAAAAGAGCCTGGCCCCATCCTCCTGACACCCATCCTTTAAATATTTATAAGCACTGATAAGATCCCCCCTCAGCTGTCTTTTTTCCAGGCTAAAAAGACCCAAATCCTTCAGCCTTTCTTCATAAGAGAGGTGTTCCAGTCCCCTAATCATTTTCATAGCCCTTTGCTGTACCCTCTGCAGCAATTCCCTGTCCTTCTTGAACTGGGGAGCCCAGAACTGGACACAATACTCTAGATGCGGCCTCACCAGGGCAGAGCAGAGGGGGAGGATGACCTCCCTCGACCTGCTGGCCACACTCTTCTTGATGCACCCCAGGATGCCCTTGGCCTTCTTGGCCACAAGGGCACATTGCTGGCTCATGGTCATCCTGTTGTCCACCAGGACTCCCAGGTCTCTTTCCACAGAGCTGCTCTCCAGCAGGTCAGCCCCCAACCTGTACTGGTGCATGGGGCTATTCCTCCCCAGGTGCAGTACCCTACACTTGCCCTTGTTGAATTTCATAAGGTTTCTCTCTGCCCAGATCTCCAGCCTGTCTAGGTCTCTCTGTATGGCAGCGCAGCCTTCTGGTGTGTCAGCCTGTGTTAGGGATAATAGAGGATGGTCCGAGTGAGACACGATGGAAAATTCCTAATTGAACCAAACCCACTATACGTGCTGAGAAAAAGGACCTCAGTACTGTTGCTGCAAAAACTGTGTGTGTATCCATGAGAACCTGACCTTCGAAGAAGAAGATAACAAGAAGGGAGTACAACAGTGTAGTCATGTATCAGACAGCCGCTGTTAGGAAAGCTGGATCATGAGTCTGGTAAGGCTCGCTGCATGCGCTGGCCATGTGTGCAGCGACTCTAGCCTGTACTTTTCCATTCAATCCGGTGCAGGATATAAGGGGGCTGTCTCGGGCCGGGGAGGGAGAGAGAGACATGAGCGCACTTTGAAGATACAGGGGACACCCTGAACGTGCTGTGCCTTGCCTTCCTCTGCCGTACCAATGCAGCTCCTTGTTATCCTGCTGCTCAGTGATGCTACTATGGTCTGTGGGGTTGGTAAGTCTCTTAAGTAACTTTTGGGACATTTGGGAACTGCTTAGCAAGGCTTCGCAATAAAGCTGAATTCACTGCTTTTTTTTTCCTGTAGCAAGGCTTCACAATAAAGCAGAGTTAACCTTTTTTTTCCTTTGTGTGGGCTCTGGTTTGTACGTTGGAATCTTTAAAAAAGAACCGCTTACACAGCCACCCCTCATAGCTTTGTGTCATCAGCAAACTTGCTGAGGGTACACTCTATCCCCTCATCCAGGTCATTGATGAATATATTGAAGAGGAATGGACCCAGTACTGACCCCTGGGGAACACCACTTGTCACTGACCTCCAACTAGACTCTGTGCCCCTAATCACAACCCTCTGAGCTCTGTCTTTCAACCAATTTTCAATCCACCCTACTGTCCATTCATCCAACCCACACTTCCTAAGCTTCCCTATGAGGATGCTGTGGGAGACGGTGTTGAAAGCCTTGCTTAAGTCAAGGTAGACAACATCCACTGCCCTCCCCTCATCTATCCATCCAGTCATGCCATCATAGAAGGCTATCAGATTAGTCAGACATGGTTTCCCCTTGGTGAATCCATGTTGACTACTTCCAATAGCTTTCTTTTCCTCCACATGCTTTGAGATGATGCCCAGAACGAGCTGTTCCATCATCTTTCCAGGGATGGAGGTGAGGCTGACTGGCCTGTAGTTCCCCGGGTCCTCCTTCTTGCCCTTTTTGAAGACTGGAGTGACATTGGCTTTCCTCCAGTCCTCAGGCACCTCGCCTGTTCTCCAGGACCTTTCAAAGATGATGGAGAGCGGCCCAGCAATGACTTCCGCCAGCTCCCTCAGCACTCTCGGGTGCATCCCATCGGGGCCCATGGACTTGTGGATATCTAATTGACCTAACTGATCTCTCACTTGATCCTCCTCAACCAAGGGGAAGTCTTCCTCTTTCCCTGTTACTTTCTCCAAAGTCTGGGACTCCTGAGGGCTGGGCCGAGCAGTAACTCCACCTTCTCCACATCCTCCGTCACCATGGCTCCTGTCTCATTCAACAGGGGGCCCACATTTTCTCTAGTTTTCCTTTTGCCTCCAATATATTTGAAGAAGCCCTTCCTGTTGACCTTGACGTCCCTTGCCAGGTTTAATTCCAAGGAGGCCTTGGCTTTCCTCGTTTCATCCCTGCATGCTCTGGCGGCATTCTTGTAATCCTCCCAAGAGGTCAGTCCCTTCTTCCACGTGCTGTAAACTTCCTTCTTCCACTTGAGCTTTTTCAGAAGCTCCCTGCTCAACCATGCAGGTCTCCTGTGTCCCTTGCCCGATTTCTTGCTCTTAGGGATGCACCAATCCTGAGCTTGGAGAAAGTGGTGTTTGAATACCAACCAGCTCTCTTGAGGCCCCCTGCCTTCCAGAGCCCTAGCCCACAGGATCTCTCCAAGCAGTTTCTTGAAGAGGTCAAAGTTAGCCCTCCTGAAGTCCAAGGTTACGATTTTACTTCTTGTTGTTTTGTGAGTACCGCCCACGATCCTGAACTCTGTCTTCTCATGATCACTACAGCCAAGGCTGCCCCCAACCTTAATGTCCTCCACCAGTCCCTCCGTGTTTGTCAGTACTAGGTCCAGGAGTACTCCTCTCCTTGTTGGCTCCTGCACCACCTGTGTCAAAAAGTTATCATCAATACACTGGAGGACCCTCCTGGACTGTGCATGCCTGGCTGTGTGGTCTTCCAGCAGATATCAGGGTGACTGAAGTCCCCCATGAGAACCAAGGCCTGCAATTGCGAGGGTACCTTCAGCTGTCTGTAGAAGACCTCATCAGCTTCCTCATCCTGATCAAGTGGCCTGTAATAAACACCCACAACAGTGTCCCTCATATTCGCCTGCCCCTTAATCCTTACCCATAAGCTCTCAACCCTCTCTTCATCCGCCCCCAGGTAGAGCTTGATGCATTCCAGTTGCTCTCTCACATAAAGAGCAACTCCACCACCTCGCCTCACTGGCCTGTCTTTCCTGAAAAGGACATAGCTGTCCATGACAGCATTCCAGTCATGTGAGCTGTCCCACCACGTCTCAGTAATTGCAATGAGATCGTGGCCCTGTGACCGCACACAGATCTCCAGCTCTTCCTGCTTATTCCCCATGCTGTGTGCATTGGTGTATAAGCATTTCAGAGAGGGAGTTGTGTGTGTAGTTTTCACCCTTGAGATGTGGTATGCCTTCTGGTTCTCAGAAATACTGGCACACTCCCCCACAAGTGCTGATCAACTACACCCAGGCACCTATCTGGCAAGCCCAGTACTGTCCCCACCCCCCTTCAAATCTAGTTTAAAGCTCTCTCAGTGAGCCCTGATAACTCTTGTCCTAGAACCCTTTTCCCCCTGCAAGATAAGCTATTCCTGCCTGTTAGCAGCAGGCCTGCCATTTTGTAAATCAGGCCATGGTCAAAGAACCCAAAGTCCTGCTGGCAGCACCAGGCTCGGAGCCAGGCATTGATCTGCTGGCTCCTCCTATTTGCCCCCTCATTGTTCCCCGCAACTGGGGGGACAGAGGAGAACACAACTTGTGCTCCCGATCCATCTTCAAAATGGCTGGGACTGGCTCTGTTGGACATGGAGGAAGTTTCTGGCATCTTCTCACAGAAGCCACCCCGTAGCCCCCCTGCTACCAAAACCTTGCCATGTAAACCCAATACAATGGCAATACATATTGTATTCACTGATGTAGAAGTTTACATAGCTCTCCATCTATAAACAAGAAAGATGTATCTTTTTCTTCCAGCAGAAGCATATGGAATAGTAGTTGGTTTCTTTTCGGTTAGCCAGTGGACAGTGACTTGTGCAGGTAACAATGTCATGAACTTGCATTGAAACTCATTTTATCTCACTGTCAATTTGCCATGGGATATACTTCATTCAGAGATAATCTTACTAAAGAAGCAATCAGGAAAGCTATTTTCCTAGATAAAAAGGTGAGTTAAGGTCTAAATATCATTTGTGCATTTGAAAATCATGCTTAGCTGAAATGTCCCCTTTGGTTTTGAACAGTTAAACATATGCAGCAAATCCTGTTCTGTAGGGCGGAGACCTCTACAAGCATATTAAATGCAGAAGGGTACCTAACATATGAGAAGGGATTTGAGTAAGCACAGTCCCCCTTTGCCTCCAGGATAGGAGAGTGAATTCTTATATAAATATATTCTTGTGAAGTCCTGAATTCCCAATATATATTTAAAAGTTCATACATATACATTCTATTGGACCTACTTTGTTGAACTCATGGTACAAATAAAAAATGGGCTCAGATTGTCTTTATGTCAATAATGCCAGGGTTTGTTCCCTTTGCTTTTCCCTGAATATAACCAAAGATGTTAATGGTGAGATCAGGGAGGGAACAGAGGTTGCTGCAAACAACCTGACCACTCAAAAGAAACAAAGTCAGTCATCTTCTTGTTGTTGGGGTTGTTCAGCCTGGAGAAGAGAAGGCTCCGGGGAGACCTTATAGCGGCCTTCCAGTACCTGAAGGGGGCCTACAAGAAAGCTGGGGAGGGGCTGTTTGCAAGGGCATGTAGCAATAGGACGAGGGGCAATGGCTTTAAACTAGAGCAGGGTAGGTTTAAATTAGACATTAGGAAGAAGTTCTTTACAATGAGGGTGGTGTGACACTGGCACAGGTTGCCT
The DNA here is from genome assembly GCA_947846985.1 of Fratercula arctica. NCBI lineage: Eukaryota > Metazoa > Chordata > Aves > Charadriiformes > Alcidae > Fratercula > Fratercula arctica. Next base: position 12,215,935 of record CANTUZ010000025.1, on the reverse strand, counting down.
AGAGAGGTAGTGGATGCCCCATCCCTGGACACATTCAAGGCCAGGCTTGATGAGGCTCTGAGCAATCTGATCTAGTTGGAGATGTCCCTGCTTACTGCAGGGGGGTTGGACTAGATGACCTTTAAAGGTCCCTTCCAATCCAACACATTCTATGATTCTATGATCTCCCTGCCCCCCCCAAGCTAACCTGCCAAAAACTACAAAAGGGTCAGGAGGATGAAAGGGAAACACAAACATCCTCTATCCCTCAAGTCCTGATTCTGTGATTCTGTTCTACATGCTTTCAAGTTGAAATACTTGATGTAATGAGGCATATTAATAAACAAAGTTTAGGATCCCAATTTTTTCTAGCCATTTCACAAAGGTATAGTAAAGAACATCTGCATCATAGGGCTTGCTAGAAAGTTGGAAGAGAGAAGAAAGTGGTAGGAGGGAAGAAAAGAGATACACAAGAACGGGGAAAAGATTTACCCAGGTTATACAGCTCCAAAGAGGCCTCAAGCTTCCTTATTGTCAGTCTAGCAGTTTACTTGCTGATCAAGGTCAAATCTTATTTACACAAAATTAACCTTCTTTTTAAACCCTGCAAGATGTGCAACTCAAAATTTCTATGTAAATGTTATTTGTGGAAGTCTCCTTATGCAAGAAGCTTCATGCAAGAAGTGCTACTTTTTTCCACAAAAAAAAGGCCTTAAAAATGTCGGTAGGACAGAGAAACAGCGTTGAGATCACAAGCCAAACACAGATCGCTATCTCCAGCATAGATAGAACTGAAGAGCACTATGAAAACAACTCTGAAAGCTCTCCTCCAGGAGAGCAGGATATAGAGAAAAAGACTGGATAGAGCATGAGGAAGAATTGGCTTAGGGGATGGATTAAATGGGAGTCTTCTGTGACCTCTGAGCCAATTAATTATAAAGTTTACTGTAGAACACTTTAGATGCTTAATTTCTGGTATCAGGGTTGTACTTAGAGGCTAAGGAATTATATCACTAGCTGTTATTAAAGGAGTTACAGAGAGATTCTGGTTCAAACACAGAATAAGTCAGGAGTCATTGGCAACAGATTGAAATAGTCAATAAATATTGTTCCATCTAACTCTTCATACTGCAACAAAGAAAGACGCTTTCCCTAGAGAAATGTAATTGTATATTTCTTTCTCTCATAAAATAAGCTTTCATTACTCATCTAATTTAAGCAATGTTAAAAAATAAGTATAAATGTAATCATGCTCTTATATGCTATGAGTATCACATAATTATGCACTGCAATGTTTTAATGTTGCTTATATGCACATACTAAACAAGATCTCTTATTTTCAGGATAAAACTTGCCAGGTTAGCTGAAGATATTTTACTCAGCCTTGTGAAGGAGTTTGTTTTTCATATGTATAATACCATATCAGAGTTTGTGATATGACCTTTAATTTATTTTACTCTCCCCCTTATGTTTGATGCTAATGACCTCTGAATTTTATTAAATGCATAGCATTTTTAACTGTCCCATTAAGTCATGATGAGATTTACAATAGCTAAGACACCTGGCCTGGATGTGGTATATATGAAAGATAGTCACCTCACAAATTAGCAATCTGTGTTGCTTGAGAGAAATTAGTCAGGAGGGTTACTTTAAAGTCTTCTCCTTGGATAAAGAGATCAGGCACTCCTCCCAGATGTCAAATGGCTCTGTCTCTCCTAGAGAGTATATTAAAAGGTGACTATGAGAGAGGACTGGGTGAGGAGGTATGGTAGGGTGAGGAGGTATGGTAGCAGCCTGTGAAGCAATTCACCTTTAAGCTATTGGTTGGAATCCACTGACGGCCTGTAAGATTTTCATAGAATCATAGAATCATTTGGGTTGGAAAAGACCCTTAAGATCATCTCGTCCAACCATTAACTTAACACTGCCAAGTCCACCACTAAACCATGCCCCTCAACACCACATCTACACATCTTTTAAATACCTCCAGGGATGGTGACTCAACCACTTCCCTGGGCAGCCTGTTCCAATACTTAATAACCTTTTCACTGAAGAAATTTTTCCTAATATCCAATCTAAACCTCCCCTGGTGCAACTTGAGGCCATTTCCTCTTGTCCTATCACTTGTTACTTTCAGATAGTTGTAGAGAGCAATAAGGTCTCCCCTCAGCCTCCTTTTCTCCAACCACTTGTTGAAAAGACTGAGACTTCTGTCTAGGGCAGCATCAAGGATCTTTTCACAGTCACAGAATCACAGAAATGTGATTTTCCACACCAGAATATGGAAGCATGGCCCTCTGAAGCCTGTGGTACCCAAGCTGACCCAACACGAGTTGGTAGCATCATACAAGATTGTGTAGCAGCACGTGGCCATACTACCTTGAATCTAAAGCCTTCATTGGGTCAGTTTTGTGGCCCATCTGATAAGTGTTAGTTTTACATTGTTAGTCTCACCAGGCAGATTGTTGCAGTTGCAGTACTGCAGTAATAAAGCCATGCTACTTCTGGCTCTGGACCTTGGGTAACTACTTTGGCAGTTGGCTTGCGCTGGCTGCTGCATTTTCCTTGATAGTGGTACCTTTAGCGCATGTATGTCTACAGCTTTTAGAGATCCCCTCATTTGTGGCATCCTCAAGCATCCATCCATCCATCTATCTATCTATCTATCTATCTATCTATCTATCTATCTATCTATCTATCTATCTATTTTAATTTGCACATTGCCTTTACTGCTGGTGGATGTATCATCTTCTAAGCCACAATTATTTTCATTAGCAATTATGTACTGTAAACTGTCAATTACATACACTGTAACAAATAATTTGTTGCGAAATGTAACTACACATATTTTAACTTCCTTTAAACAGCACTGGTGGATAGAAATATTGTCTAATTTTAAATACAATGAGCAGAATTATAGAAAGATTAAGTGCTTTTTCCAAGATGACATGACACTGAAGGTCTTTGACAGCCCTATATCTAGGATCCAGTTAACACAGGAAACAGTTATAATGCATCCCAGATAAGTTTTCTGCTCAAGTGAAAGACCGGAGAAAAACTAAAAGATTTGAAATCCCTTACAATATATATATTTAAAAGTACATATAAAACCAAATTGTAGCTAACTATTCCTTTACAACATACAAACTTTGAAATTATTAAGCTTATGTTTACAATAAAAGTGCAGGATTATGATACAGCAAAAGAAAGTCTGTAGGGTAAATAATGATCTCTAATAGTGTGGTTTCATATGATTAATGTGACATCCTGTTGGCCGTAATAACTATATTATGCTCTGTACATTGTTTTGGGGAATATTTGTGTAGAATACGTAAAATGCAAAACAGTATCATATGAAAGTAGCTTTCAGAGATTATTCATGTTCTCTTTCTTACATATTTTATTTATTTTTGTGTGCTTTTATATATTGCATAAGAATAAATTTACTCACATTTGAAAGTATAGTGTATCATTATACAATCCAAATATTTCTGTAAAATGCATTACAGAATAATAACTGAAAGATTAAAACCAAATTTTATTGTGGTGACTAAACTATAAATAAGAAAGGTGCATTTAACTGCATTAAGTTGCAAATTGAACAATTATTTTAGATTATGAAAAATATCAGATCTTACCAGTATTGTTTACCTAGAAATCATTGTGGAACACTTATGCGTGCTAAAAAGAAAGTTCTCTAAATCCTTAGTACAAATAAAAATATTCAGCCACAAAACTGTATGGGAACTGAAATTAAAAGGCTGGTACTCTCTGATGGAGGAGAAATTTATAGAATATTAAATGTATATTTACTTTTAATTTTCTTTCTTGATTATGTAATTAATGAAGACAATACAAATAATATTTTCTTTATGCAGTCTGGGATAGTGAATGAAAAACGCACCTGCTTACAGATCATTCTCACACCCTCCCCCAACACCAGTAAAAGACTGAACATTTTTTATAGAGTTAGTGTAGTTTTCAGTCAGATGTGCTCCTAATAATAGTTTGCATGTAGTTATGCATTTTCTCACTTGGTTTGTTTGAAGGTTTCTAGCGTGGATCTTGTTCATATATGGCCTGACAATAAATTGGTTTAAGGAAGGAAAGGGGCATCTGATCTCACTGATAAAAGCTTGTTGGTTTTATTAACAGCTCAATATTTCAGCTGCTTTGGATGAATGCTGCCTTAATTCTTGGGCCATTTTACTGAAATGAATAGGCTTTCCTCCTGAAAGATGACGACAAATATGTTAGAAGGCAGGCCTTAATTTTGCCTAATAAGATGAAAATATGTAATTTTTTTTTATACTTATTACTCTAATTCTCCAAATGTTTTGCAAGTATATTTGTGCAATTAGCTGCTGGTGGTGGGCAGTAAAATGGCTATTACGTACTCTCCTTTCCATATGGGAATGAATTTCAGAATTAAACTTAGCTTATTGCAGAAGAGGTGGGCTCATCCACCGGCAGAATAGTCTCACCTGTACCAATGACGGTCTGCTCCTCAGGAGAGCCCGGGCAGTGGTAGTGCTGGCACCAGTGCCTTGCAGGTGCTGGCGTGGCGGCCAGCAGCAATGCCTGGGAAGCGGGAGGAAAAGGGTGGTCCAGGGAGCACAGAAACAGTATTTCACAGTATTTATTCCCTTCAAAGTAGAGTGTGTGTGTGTGAGAGAGAGAGAGAGAGCGCGCGTGTGCACTTAACGTGGGGTTTTTTTTAATTATGATTTCACTTCTGAGATCACACATGAGAAGAAGAGTTAAAACATACTCGACCCTGAGGAGAAAGGGGAAGAGATTCCATTTAGTTGACACCAATCTACAAAGGGACTATAAAATGGACTTCAAGGACAGGGAGCAGAACCTGCTGGCATGTCAGCATCCAGCCTCTGGTATTACACAGGTCTCTAGTTCAGTGGCACTTACAAAAACCCATTCACTTACCTTAATATTGAGTTAGCCTATACTGCGTAAGTCTTGGCTATCAAAAGGTTTTATACCTTTTTCTGATCAGAGGGCTGGGGCACCTCTCCTATGAGGACAGGCTGAGAGAGTTGGGGTTGTTCAGCCTGGAGAAGAGAAGGCTCCGGGAAGACTTTATATTGGCCTTACAGTACTTAAAGGGGGCTTATAAGAAAGATGGGGACAGATTTTTTAGTAGGGTCTGTTGCAATAGGAAAGAGGGTAAATTTAGATTAGATTTTAGGAAGAAGTTCTTTACAATGAGGGTAGTGAGACACTGGAACAGGCTGCCCAGAGAAGTTGTGGATGTTCCATCCCTGGAAGTGTTCAAGACCAGGCTGGATGGGGCCTTGAGCAACCTGGTCTAGTGGGAGGTGTCCCTGCCCATGGCAGGGGGGTTGGAACTAGATGATCTTTAAGGTCCCTTCCAACCCAAACCATTCTATGATTCTATGAAACATCCCCAGTTCCCTCAGCCGCTCCTCATAAGACATGTGCTCTAGACCCTTCACCAGCTTCACTTGTGCTCTTCTTTGGACACGCCCTAGCACCTCAATGTCTTTCTTGTATCGAGGGGCCCAAAAGTGGACACAGTACTCGAGGTGGGGCCTCACCAGTGCCGAGTACAGGGGGACAATCACTTCCCTAGTCACATTCACCACACTGTTCCTGATACAGGCCAGGATGCTGTTGGCCTTCTTGGCCACCTGGGCATACTGCTGGCTCATTTTCATCTGGCAATCGACCAGCATCCCCGGGTCCTTTTCTGCCAGGCAGCTCTCCAGCCACTCTTCCCCAAGCTTGTAATGCTGCATGGGGTTGTTGTGACCCAAGTGCAGGACCCGGCACTTGGCCTTGTTGAACCTCATACCATTGGCCTCGGCCCATCAATCTAGGCTGTCCAGATCCCTCTGCAAAGCCTTCCTACCCTCAAGCAGATCAACACTCCCACCTAACTTGGTGTCATCTGCAAACTTCCTGAGGGTGCACTCAATCCCCTCATCCAGATCATTGATAAAGATATTAAAGAGAACTGGCCCCAATACCGATCCCTGGGAAACACCACTTGTGACTGGCCGTCAACTGTATTTAACTCCATTCACCACAACTCTCTGGGCCCAGCCATCCAGACAGTTTTTTACCTAGAGAACAGTACTCCCATCCAAGCCATGAGCAGCCGCTTTCTCCAGGAGAGTGCTGTGGGAAATGATCTCAAAGGCTTTACTAAAGTCCAGGTAAACAATATCCACAGATCCACAGTCTTTCCCTCATCCACTAAGTGGGTCACATTGTCATAGAAGGAGATCAGGTTAGTCAAGCAGGACCTGCCTTTAATGAACCCATGCTGACTGGGCCTGATCGCCTGCTTGTCCTGTACGTGCCGTGTAATGGCACTCAAGATGATCTCTTCCATAACCTTCCCAGGCAGTGAGGTCAGACTGACAGGCCTGTAGTTCCCCAGATCATCCTTCTGGACCTTCTTGTGGATAGTCATCACATTTGCTAACCTCCAGTCAACTGGGATCTGCTCAGTCAGCCAGGACTGCTGATAAATGATGGAAAGTGACTTGGTGAGCACTTCTGCCAGCTCCCTCAGTACCCTCAGGTGGATCCCATCCATCCCCATAGACTTGTGTACATCTAAGTGGTGTAGCAGGGCACGAACCCTTTCCCCTTGGATTATGGGGGCTTCATTCTGCTCCCTGTCCCTGTCTTCCAACTCAGCAGGCTAGGTACTCCTAGAACAGTTGGTCTTACTATTAAAGACTGAGGAAAATTTTATGCAAATCCAATGAAATCATTGCTAAATATAGCAGAAATTCTGGAGTCCTACTGCATTTGTGTAGACTCTACCATAGCTGTTAATCTTAGAAGTCAGAAATAATGTACATTAGAAATGACAATTTGCAATGTACAGTACCTGTTATAAACTTTCAAGGTCAGATCCTGATGGCATTTTATACCTCTGCTTTCTCTGACAATTTGTATTAAAATTGAGCATAATAAAAAGGGAGGAAGCTTCCAGGTATGGCATTCCCTACATCGCCCCCTCACTTAGCAGAACAGAGATTTGCTTCATGGAACACAGTAGCAACAGTCATTTCTTGTTGAAAAATACAAGGAGAGAGGCAGGTGTCCAGCTCTACATACAGCATTTCTTCAGAAAGTGTGGGGGCCCACCTCAGCTTGGAGTGGTCAAATGGTTATATTGTCAGAAGAGTGCATCAATCATGAAACTGCAAACTAGTTTAGCTGATGACAGGCTACAAAAGCTACAACAATGACAAAGGGAAGAGACCTGTTTCTCTAACTTGGTGCTTTGGGTCTTCTGTCTACTGGAAGTGGGGGAGCTGCTGCTGTAGTGGGGTAGCTTATGTATTTTACACTAGACAGTCAAAACCAGGTTTAAATCAAATCCCAGAACTAAGGAAGGACCAGAGTCTAGAACTGACCACTCTTTCTTGCTCTCTTTCCTTTTCATGAAATGGACCTTGTATTTACGTATTTGTTTGTTGGTGTACAGCAGCCAGCCCACTTAAACAGCTGGAGACAGGGCTGTTCTTGTGTTGCTTTTGTAGCACTATACTTAAGGCTTTTTTCCAGGATGTGGGTTTGAATGCACTCAAGCTAGTGTCAGGTAGACCCAGGCCTCCTATCTTCCAGATTAGTGTGCTGAACAGTATTTTAGATAATTATCTAAAAGTAACGACCATCATAACCCGTTTTAAAAAGAATTAATTCTGCTCATATAGGTACCTAGATTGGGCAGTAACATGCCAGTAATGGAGGTACTTAACATGCCACTAGGTTTTATAGTTTTAGGCTTGAGAGAGGTGTGGGAGTTGCCTCCTGCAGACATACTCCTACACTCGGTGTTTCTCTCCTGACTTTAAAGGACTTCCTACTCTGTGTGAGGTTTTCGAGGAACATTTTTCAGAGGTACCTATGTCTACATACTGTGTATATAGGGTGCCATCTATTTTCTTACTTTCTGCAAAGTGGGATGGAGTCTTCTGAGAACATATCTTTAGTTTTGGAAAAGCACTGAGCACTGTGGAGCTGGATCATTTGCTAGGAGATATGGAATCTGTAGGGTTCTGTAGGGTAGAAATGCATAATCTTGATTTATTCTAAAAGAAGAATTGCTAAATAACACACAATTTCAAGTATGTGGAATTTTCCCAAATGTTAAGGCTATACTTGCACAATTTCCAAAGCAGGTGATATTTATAGAGAGTTTATGAGTTAAACAAGTTGATCTTATGCAAGCAGTGAGGATTAAAGATTTTCCTTGGCCTAGAGGATTGCTTAAAGGGTACGGTTAAATATTTGGCATTACAATATCAAGCCTGAGATCCTGTATACCAGCAATTTATGACAACACACCTGCATGAATGAGGTGAGAGAAACTGAGCGTGCTGAATTACTGACATAGAATCATAGAATGTGTTGGGTTGGAAGGGAACTTTAAAGGTCATCTAGTCCAACCCCCCTGCAGTAAGCAGGGACATCTCCAACTAGATCAGATTGCTCAGAGCCTCATCAAGCCTGGCCTTGAATGTCTCCAGGGATGGGGCATCTACCACCTCTCTAGGCAACCTGTGCCAGTGTCACACCACCCTCATTGTAAAGAACTTCTTCCTAATGTCTAATCTAAACCTACCCTGCTCGAGTTTAAAACCATTGCCCCTCGTCCTATTGCTACATGCCCTTGCAAACAGCCCCTCCCCAGCTTTCTTGTAGGCCCCCTTCAGGTACTGGAAGGCCGCTATAAGGTCTCCCCGGAGCCTTCTCTTCTCCAGGCTGAACAACCCCAACTCTCTCAGCCTGTCTTCATAGGAGAGGTGCTCCAGCCCTCGGATCATCTTCGTGGCCCTCCTCTGGACCCCCTCCAACAGGTCCATGTCCTTCTTGTGCTGAGGGCTCCAGAGCTGGACACAGTACCCCAGGTGGGGTCTCACGAGAGCAGAGTAGAGGGGGAGAATCACCTCTCTGGATCTGCTGGCCATGCTTCTTTTGATGCAGCCCAGGATGCAATTGGCCTTCTGGGCCGCAAGCACACATTGTTGGCTCATGTCCAGCTTTTCATCCACCAGTACCCCCAAGTCCTTTTCCGCAGGGCTGCTCTCTATCACATTATCTGCCAGCCTGTATTGATAACAAGGACTGTCCCAACCCAAGTGCAGGACCTTGCACTTGGCCTCATTGAACTTCATGAGGTTTGCTTGGGCCCACCTCTCCAGCTCGTCCAGGTCCCTCTGGATGACATCCCATCCCTCTGGCATGTCACTCAGCTTGGTGTCGTCTGCAAACTTGCTGAGGGTGCACTTGATCCCACTGTCTATGTCATTGATGAAGATGTTGAACAGCACCGGTCCCAGTACGGATCCCTGAGGGACACCACTTGTCACCCCTCTCCATCTGGACATCGAGTCATTGACCACCACCCTCTGGATGCAGTCCACTGATGCAGTCGCTCCATTGTAGAAAGCCACCAGGTTGGTCAGGCAGGACTTGCCCCTGGTGAACCCATGCTGGCTGTCTCAAATCACCTCCCTGTCTTCCATGTGCCTTATCATAGCTTCTAGGAGGATCTGTTCCAGGATCTTCCCAGGCACAGAGGTGAGGCTGACAGGGCGGTAGTTCCCGGGGTCCTCCTTTCTACCCTTTTTAAAAATGGGTGCGATGTTTCCCTTTTTCCAGTCACCGGGGACTTTACCTGACTGCCATGACTTTTCAAGTATCATGGAGAGTGGCTTGGCAACTACATCAGCCAATTCCCTCAGGACTCTGGGGTGCATCTCATCAGGTCCCATGGACTTGTGTATGTTCAGGTTCCTCAGGTGGTCACGAACCTTGTCTTCACTTCCAGTGGGAGGGACTTTGTCCCGCAGGTCCCCGTCTTGCAGTCCTTCAACTCAGGAGGCGTGAGGAGAGAGGCTGGCAGTGAAGACTGAGGCAAAAAAGTTGTTGAGAACCTCAGCCTTCTCGTCTGTTGTTACCAGTTTGCCAAACATGAATTACTAAACCCAGGTAGCTTCACATGGACACACAAGAAAGTTGAGAGGCTAAAAATATAATCATTTCCAGTCATTTCCAGTCATTGTGATCATGGAAAATAGGTCCTATTGAAAAATGAGCTGTATGGTTTTGTTTTTCTTTTTAAACAAGATCACAGGTCTGTCTGATAAAGGATACTGTTTTGATATTCTATTCCTATATTTCTCCAAGTCAAATGACTGCATTTCACATGACATTTTGTTTACAGTAGTTGTATCAGATTAACATAATAGGGCACACATTCATATCTTTCTCTATGTGTGAGAGCCATGGTATTGTTCCCCCTCCCTCACTGTCCCTTTCCACTGCCTTACAATCAGGGAGCTACAAGCCAAGCAAAACTCATTGAGCAAAACTGTAACGTACTGCCAGGATCTCTGGGCATGTGACGTGGAAAGTAGAGAAATCTGCATTCATGTGCCAAGAACCCCCGGTCTTGAGATTTGAAGTGGATTGTTTAGAGAAGAGAGAAGGGAGATGTGATAGCAGTCTTCAAATACATAAAAGGCTGCTGCAAAGAACTGTGGAATAAACTGTCCTCTGTGTTCACTGGAGATATGACAAGAAGTGAATGGGAGAGTTAGTTTAGTCTTTGGGAAAAACTCTTTAATGATAAGAATAGTGAAGATGTGTTACTGTTTGCCAGAGAAAATGGGAACTTGCACTCACTGGAGGTCTCGGAGATGGCATAAGAATACCTGCTCATGGATCGTGGCAGAGCATAATCTCAATGACTCCTTCAAACCCTGTTTTTCAGAATCCTTTACTGAAACTCCTTGAAATACAATGGTCAGTCAAGAGAATGAATGTAGGTAGCTATTTCTGTGAACATTGTCATTTAATATTGTTTCTCAGTGACTTCGGCAGTAACTTTTTCATCAAATAAGTGGATGAGACGAAATTGGTAAAAAAAGAAATAATGAGGAGGGAAATTTAGTGTTGCCAAAAACCCCTAAGTTGTCTCATTCCAGAGCAGTCATTCATAGCAGAGAATAATAGACCAGATCTCTGTCACTCCAGTGCTGAAATTCTGTCTTGGGTCTGTGAAAATTTCTCATGAAAGTTTCAAAAAATGAGTATATTTTTATAAAAAAAAATTGCTTTTGGAAGAGAAATCAGCATTCTCAATGAATTGTTTTATCCAGTTCTACTTAGAACAAGTTATTTCTGCCTCTGTTCTCTGGTACAGAGTAGTGTTTTTAGAGAACAGAACCGTAGGTTGCTGGCACAAAGAAATATTGTCAAAGAAATGCTAAGTTGTGAACTCACAGTTCACATGTTGAGTACGTTCATCAGTTGAGCTCTTCAGCCATTGGAACTGGGATTCAGTTTTCTTTTCTTCTGTAAATGAAAACTTCCAAGCTTTAATTGGGCACATATTTTACAAGGCATTAAATAAAATGTGAGTCAGCTGTTTATGGCTTTCATACTTTAATTAATGTATAAGTGCCTGAGGCTTAGTGATCATGTCATGTTCTTTTCACCTTTTTTTATAAGTTCTGTGTTTGTACAGCATCAAACCAGAAGAAAGAGAAGGATTAGCATAAGACATGGAAAGGCTGCAGTCCCCTGATATCTGAATCAGAAACATCTATTGATGACACTCTGCTCTATATCAGTCCTTTGGGATCTGAAATTCAAAGTTCGACAGAAACAAATGCACCTAATAGAGTCATCTACAAGACATTGCTGAGCAGCAGGATTATGCAGTTCCCTGTGCAACATGAGGTAAATATGATGCAAAGAAAGGAGAGATGCTGAATAATAGTGACTTAAAAAAACAACTATTGCATATTTTTAACCACCATTTTGCTTCAGGTAGTCATTTGCATAGAGCTTTCTGTTAGTCATGGAGCCTATTTCTGTTTGCCATTATGAATTTATGTGAGGATTTATCTGCCTGTAGAAGTAAAATAAGCAATTCTCCTTGTCTGCTCTGGAACAACAGTGTGCCACTCTACAGATGGAAAACGTTCATTTTCATCATCCCTTCTCATTGTTCAAGGAAAACTAGATTAGCATATTGGGACAGCCTGCCAGTGCTCACTGAGAACAATATGGCTGTTGGGCACATACATAAAATGTGTGATTACATTATTATATAGTAAATATCAATACTGAAAATGGATGATGGAAGAGAAGAAATCACTATTGCACCTAACACATAGGGAGTTGCTGGAAGAAAGGAGTAGCTCTCCTTAACCTATTATGTGAATAAAAGGCAGGAGCAGGTGCTCAGAATATTCAAGCACTTTGAAGTGTAGGAACTGGATTCTTTCTATCCCCCGTCCCCATCCCCCCCCCCCCCAAAAAAAAAAAAGAAGAAAAAAAAAAGTTGTTACTTTCTGATGGTACAGGACATAGTATTTTTTACATAGAAGCACCTCAAATCAGAAGAGCAATGCTTGATGGATCGTCTCTAAAACCCAAATAGTTTAGTTAAATGTGTATTTATACAAAACATATACATGCACACATAGGTATATTCATACAAACACACATGTTTCCACCTATGTTCCAAGCAAAGTTTCAGTGATGTTTTATTTGAAGACACCTCATGGTTTACTATGTTGGTCTGTATTTGAAGAAGTTCTATGCGTGCAAACAATGCACTGCATATTTTCAATGGATGTATGGAAGTACTTCCATTTGTATGGAAGTATGGATGAATGGAGGTTATAGGAACTACTTCTGAATTTTCTGAATCTGAACATAGTAATTTGTCCTAATATCAGTGGAGCTGACCCAATAATGCTGAAGGAAAACCAGATCTCTAGATGATGTAATGAACTGATCATTACATGGAAACTTTCCTTCCTTTGCTGTTAAGCAGTGAACTCAGCCATGGCCAGCAGAACAGGAATATGACTTCAGGAGTCAGCAGATCACCCTCTTTTGCCCATTCACTGATAGCATTGGGACCTACTATCCTATATTACAAGATGTGATTAAGTGCAAGAATTTCTTCCTTAAAGGGCTGAAGCTGCTTTCTTATACTTGAAACAATACCATTTCAGGGATTTGTCCCTAAAATACATTCTGCTGTTGTTGACTTTGGAGGAGACAGACCCACGGAGTCTTTACTTTCATTTTCCTTCACAGTGGCTATTGTTCAGTCTTTTGCAGCTCCCCACTGGAAGTCTAATTAATGAAGTCTCAATTGATTCCATTGTTTTCTCGATTTCATATAATTTAAGACTAAATATTGTCAATCATTTGATTTCAGCCACTTTGGCTACATTGAAACCCCCATTGTCCATGAGACTAAATTATTTCATGACAGGGAAAGAAAGCAGACATTGTCAAGTTCCACCAGTGCCTGAGATCTGATAACATGAGAAACAGATATACCAGCAAGCAATCCATGCTTAGCAGTGCAGAGGAAGGCAAAAAGTCTCCAATGTCCTTGCCAATCTGACCTTGTGATGAGTCCCTTCCCAGTTGCAAATCTGGAAATCTAAGCTTGAATATGTGAGCAAAAGATGTTGGCCAGGTGTCCTAGGAAAAGAATTCTTTGCATTATCTTGGACTACTTGCCAACTAAATGTTGAAGAAGATGGAAAAAACTTTATAGTCTGTTGATCATGTCACTTATGAAAAACACTTGGGAAAATATATCTTCTCTAACCTTACCAGCCAATGAACTGAAGCCTTAAAGGTTGAGACTTCATTAACTTACAGTTACCAGGAGGACCAGCTTCTGCATGAAAGAAGGGTTACAGTGTGGGATTTAGTGAATCCAAGCTCAAATATGACTGTACAGACCAACTGCCTACACTCATGAAGAGTCCCCATTAGTCATTGCTTGGCCCAGATACAAATGGCATATTGAGGGGTTTGGAGTATTTTTTTTACCTTGCAGTCAGTTTCTTTCTACTTTTGGGCATGAGACCAAAGGCAGGATGATCTCAGACACTAAAGCAGGGCAATAATTAGCCTAATATATGCTTCTTAGGATGATTGTAATTGGAAAGAAAGCTTAGGTTCTCATGACACAGGGGTTAATGATATATATAAATTATGGTGACACTATTCTATTAGTTGGACTCCCAAAGCCATCACTGTGGAAGGCATATGTAGCAGAGCTATAATTCTTCCTATGTTCTAACTCTATGGAGGAGTTCTAGGACCTCACTAACCTGCAAGAGCCTGGGTGGCCAAAAATCACCATTTGGGTGGCCTGCTGAGTGGAATTTCTCTGTTCTGAGTAGTCATGGTGTTTTCAGACTGGCAATGTAAATGAACACACACCCCATCACCCATGGGGTCCATCACCCCCTAGGTGGGAGCAAGGCACAGACGACTGGGATAGGATGCAACTTAAGGCACATTACTCCTACAGGATTTCAAAATTTCCAATTTAGTACATTGCCTACTTCTAATCCTGCATGCAGATGGCGTCAGAAGTAGTTGTGCTTAAATTAGAACCAAGACAAGATGTCAAAGCTGAGTTAAGGCTGCTGCAGTCATCCTCCATTCAGGGTTGCAGACAGAGAGAACTAAATGCATGCGGTTCTATTTCTGCCTCTTCCCTTTGCTATTTGAAACCCACATTTGAATCACAGTGTCCTTGAGATGTTCTGCTAGTAATATATCATGGTTTACAGTGGCACTTACATCATTTAAAATTCTGTGTTCCTTTAGAGATTATGGTAACAATGGGGTTTTTTGAGAGTTTGTTTAAAAGCTGAGAGAAATAAGGTCCTCCTGAATGTGATCTGTTCACATATTTCCAGGTGGGCTGGCAAATATGGTAAGCTTTTGGATGGTAACTGAAGTCTGACACAAGGCTTCTGGAAGCCAAGTGGCTGATTCATAAGTTATAGGTGCAGTTTGGATCAGACTCTTAATGAGAGAGAAATGTGCTGTGGTGGTTCCTAAGGGTACCAAAAGACAATGTCCTGGTTTGAGCGACACAGAATAACAGAATGGTAAGGGTTGGAAGGGACCTCTGGAGATCATCTAGTCCAATACCCCTGTCAGAGCAGGGTCACCTAGAGCAGGTTGCACAGGAATGCGTCCAGGCGGGTTTTGAATGTCTCCAGAGACAGAGACTCCACCACCTCTCTGGGCAGCCTGTTCCAGTGCTCTGCCACCCTCGAAGTACAGACGTTCCTCCTCATGTTTAGGTGGAACTTCCTATGTACTGATTTCTCTTCTAATGCCTGGGAAAACTGCACTTTTAGAAGACTCTAGTGTCTGAATTTGTGAAAATATTTACTTCATAGCCAGCTAAGGTATGTGGGTTTCAAGGTCTCAGTGTTTTTGAGTTAGCCAGGTGCGGGGACGAGGAGGAGTGAGACCTGGGCACTTGACCAAGCTGGCCAACAGGATTATTTCATACCATGAATGTCACATTCAGTATAAATTACAACGTTTGCTGAGAAGGTCTCTCTCTCTTCCTTGATGTCTGCGATCCTGAGAACTTCTTGCCCTGGTGACGGACCCTTGAGGCCTTCCCTTCCTCCCAAAGCTGTAGCGCGCACAGTGTCCGACATTTGCTGTCCACTGCTGGGAGTGCACAGTTTCCTGCTGATATAATTGGCTGAGTATAATCCTTGTATATTTTATATTGGTATCGGGATCAATATTGGTTCTTTAGTGTTATGAATGTTAATTATCTAGTCTTATTCTATTAAATCTGTTTATATTTCAACCCTTGTGTTTCCTTGTTTTTCCCCAATTCCCCTTCCCGGGTGGGGAGGGGTCATCGGGTGATAGAATAATTGTCTAAATGACAATAAATTGTTGTGGGTTCCTCAAACCATAACAGACATAGACATGCTCCTGGAAGGATCAAGCAATGAGGCATCAGAACTGGTGTTTTGTGCAGAATGGAAAAAAGGCAAGACAGCAAGAAGACAGTTTTCCTCAAATAAATGATATAAGGTGAATACATATGGAGATGTCTGACAAACTAATCTTGAAAGGCACAGAGCTTTCTGATGTTCTAAAAGGGTAAAATACTGATGGCTTTTTTTTTTTTAATTGCTGTTGAAAGTAGGACTAAGTTGCTATAAATATGTTCAATTCCATACTTCATCTCCCACATACTTTTGCATTTTCCAGGTAAAGTGACTTCCCTTAATTTATAAAAGTCAAGGCTCCACAGATAACCTCTTTGCTTGGAAAGAAGGGGACCATTTGGCTCTCTTGGTATAACACATAGCTCCATAGGACAAAAATCAGTGAAAGATTTAAACTGACAAACATAATTTGTCTGTTAAGAACAACTTTTCCTTTGAGCTTATTCCAGAGCAAACAAAACAGTATGCTAGATTTATTTATTTTTTTGCACTATTGTACTGTTTTTTGAAAGCTATGAATTTTCAGAATAATTGTATGTGGTGCAGTTCTCATTGCAGCAAACCAAAAGATCTGGGCAGAGGGGGGGAAGAAGCATCCAAGTTACTTAAAATTAAGTGCCTATGACTGTGTGGGGTCTTTGAGAATTTTAAAAATGGCAACAGGGCTGCATTTCTATGACTGTATATAGGCTTTGTCTCTGATTCACACATCCTAAATTCCACCCAGTTCTC
The DNA here is from genome assembly GCA_947846985.1 of Fratercula arctica. NCBI lineage: Eukaryota > Metazoa > Chordata > Aves > Charadriiformes > Alcidae > Fratercula > Fratercula arctica. The sequence goes on along the minus strand of CANTUZ010000025.1, from coordinate 12,199,394 downwards.
TGTGCCTGGTGTTTTCTATTGACAGGCCACTTCCTGCAGCCTAGAGCCAGTCAACAGGAAATACTAGGGAGAAGGACTTGGATAGATTTAAGATGTCTGAATCTAGAATCTACTTTTGAAATTCTTGGCCCAGATCACCTGCCTTTCAGTCTCAGGTCTTAGCCAGAAAACCATTAAATTCTGTCCCTCCCACTCCTGCATCCCCTCTTCCTCTTAAAGCAGACAATTTTCTTGCTTCAGTGGAAGGGCAGCAAGCTGGAGGGCAGTGGTTAATATAACAGCACATATAACAATAGTTTTGCTGCTGCTGTCATGAGGCTGAGCCAATTAAATGCCATACTTTAGTATAAAACTTTGCCAGTATTATACTTGCTTTATTAAAGTTTCCAACAAGCCTTTAATGTTGTTACAACAGGATATTACTTTTTCTTCAGATAAAATGCAAATGTTCTGCTAAAAAGGAGTAAAAACACCCTATGAGGTTATATGTTAAACAATTTCCGCATACTTCCAAGCACTGTAAGTTAATCTTATCTTAGCATAGTAGGGGCACAGGTTTGCTATGGAGCAGGATGTGAAATGTTTATATAAACCACAGTTTAAAGAATTTCTAGGCTCAGTTCAAGAGCTTACACTTTCAAAGTCATTCCACTATTGCATTCATCATGATCCACACAATTGTTTTGTCCAAGTCCCTTAATTCTTCCACCCCTATGAAACTGTGTACTCAAAAGGATTCCTGAACAGACAAGGTCATCTAGGTGTTGTAATTGCATCTCTTTGCTTAAAAAGCACTCTGTAATCAGCTGAGCTTTATCTCCAAAATGTTGCAAACTACCAAGTCATACGATTATTAATGAGAAGAGACCTATTGAAGCTTTCTGTAATGTGTATTATCAGTGAAATAAACCGAGTTATCCCAGGAGTTATGTCTCAATCCAAACAGAAGTAACAAAGATGGCACCCTGATCTAAAGACATTTTAAGCCTGTCTTGGTAATAACCTCACAAAGACTGTGCTCTTCCAACATCTAGCATTAGCACTTAAACTAATAAACATTGATGCTTTTATTGTGCCTAAAGAATTTTTTTGCTAATGCATTAGAATTTAATTAGAAATTTCCATGCTTCAAAGAAAAATTGTTTAGACTTAATTGTAATGCTTTCTCATCATAAAACCTTTCTACTGTAACAAATAGACTTAGGTTTGTGACTAAACGATGTCTGCAATTTGACTAGCATTCAAGAGCTAAGGGCATTTGGGCTGAAAATATGCACTCTCATGGATGCACCAATGTAAAAGCACATGTATTTCCTTATTTGACAGAAACAAGAAGATGAAAGGATACTTTTCTTCTGTGCATCACTTTCAAATCTGTATTTAAAATTTTTTGTCTTCTAAGCCCCCAAAACAAATGGAAATACAAAACCATTAAAATAATTGCTTTTTTAATATTCATAATTGAAATCAGCAGGTTTATCAAAGATTATTTTAGGAGAAACAATGAGGGTTTTTTCTCTTGAGCAAACATTAATGGGATCACTCAAGATTTCTTTACTACAGTGTGGTGGGTTGACCTTGTCTGGATGCTAGATGCCCACCAAAGCCACTCTATCACTCCCCCTCCTCAAGTGGACAGGGGAGAGAAAATATAACAAAAGGCTCATGGGTTGAGAAAGGACAGGGCGATCACTCAGCAATTACTGTCACGGGAAAAACAGACTCAACTTGGGAAAATTAATTTAATTTATTATCAATCAAAATCAGAGCAGGATGATGAGAAAATAAAAAATAAATCTAAAAACACCTTCGCCCCACCCCTCCCTCCTCTCCGGGCTCAACTTCACTCTGGATTTTATCTACCTCCTCCCTGCCAAGCAAGTGGTGCAGGGGGACTGGGAATGGGGGGGTGTGGTCAGTTCATCACATGTCACTGACGCTCCTTCCTCCTCAGGGGGAGGGCTTCTGACACTCTTCCCCTGCTCCAGCATGGGGTCCCTTCCACGGGAGACAGTTCTCCATGAACATCTCCAACTGAATCCTTCCCACAGGCTGCAGTTCTTCATTAACTGCTCCAGCGTGGGTCCTTTCCACCAGATGCAGTCCTTCAGGAACAAACCTGTAGAATTCCCACTACCAAACTCTTGTCACACAAACCCAACACATACAGTTACTTATATTTATAGCAACACAACACAAAATGGATTAATCAGATTTTATTTCTTATTGCTTCAGTATTCAGAAAATGAATGATCAGACAATTGCTTCAATTCCAGATCTGAAATACAAATTACTTAACTTTTTGTTCCATACTTCCTTCTTTCACAGCCTGTTCAGTGACACCTGTTCGGTACCACTCGCAAACTGAAAAATATATGGAACCGATAAAAAAATCCGTTATGACCTTCAGAATAGATGTTGGACATTTTTAATTCTGCCTGATGATAACGAATTCATGGAAGAAGCAACCTCTGTTTTTAAAGCACCCAGAATGTCTTTTGCAGATTCAGTTCCACAAATCAGAATAAACTGGAGCACAAATCTATTGCTAGATAAGACTTAATATCTTTAGCAGTAAAAAACATATATGTCATGGTTTAGCCTAAGCCGGCAACAAAGAACCACGCAGCTGCTCGCTCACCCCCTGACAGCTGTGGGATGAGGGGGAGAATCGGAAGAAAAAGGTAAAACTTATGGGTTGAGACAATGACAGTTTAACAGAACAGCAAAGGAAAGAGGAAAACAACAATAATACTGATAGAGGAATGTACAGATCTTACAGGTTCCAATGAATTGCCACTACATCCCCCTGTCTTTTATACATATATAGACACATATATATTCATACAGATATAATGCCCTTAGTCTATAGACCATCCCTCTAAAATGTCTGCTGAGTTCATTTGATCCATGACTTTGGGCTCCATCTCTTAGAACAGTCTCTCAGGGCAGGTGAGATGGTGTGTGGTGCTGGCCTGTTGCATGCTGTATTCGGAGCTCGTGGGTGGTGTATCTGGTGCGGCCCATGCCCGCTGTCCGCAGGCTGAAGATGTTGATCTCGAGGAAGTTGCTGGGCGCCAGCTGCTGAGGTCAATTCTGATCCCATCACTGCTGCACTTTACTCGGTTTTATCAAAGTCCATCCGTCATTAGTTTGGGTGATTCTTATTGAAGTACAACTAGTAGCAAATATAGTAATGATGAAATATAGTGGCAGGGTTATTTAGCAATTAACATCATACAATTTGATTCATTGGCTATTCTCACCCAAAATCAGATCCCCATGAGGTACACATCGGACTTCCCCATCCTTCTGCATTACCCACCAAGTGCACCCAGGTCCTTGGGCAAAAGCAATCCCACGGATGGGTTTGCCTTTGCCTGAGGCAGGACTAACCCAGACTGTCTTCCCCAACATATTCTTCATGTGCACTACAGGGACTTTATCCCCTTCTACAGTACGTGGAAGTTTTGACTGGGCAGGGCCAGCTGGATTGGTAGATCCCCTGGTATTAACTAGCCAGGTAGCCTTTGCTAAATGTGCATCCCAATGTTTTAAAGTCCCACCACCCATTGCTCTACGTTACCTGGCCTTTCAGATGACCCTTCTGTGGTGGGACTGCTGAAGGTTAAAGAAGAGCAGGTGCCAATTGCTGCTGCCATGCTGCACTGATGACAGTATCACACTAACCGAGACTCCCTGATTCCCATCCAGAACCTGATTCGTCAGCTGGAGACCCAAGGAGTGATCAGCAAGACTTGCTCACCTCTTAACAGCCCAATATGGCCTGTGCAAAAGTCTGATGGAGACTGGAGACTAACAGTGGACTATCGTGGCCTGAATGAAGTCACACCATCACCGAGTGCTGCTGTGCCAGACATGCTAGAAGTCCAATATGAACTGGAGTCAAAGGCAGCCAAGTGGTATGCTACAATTGACATTGCTAATGCATTCTTCTCTGCTCCTTTAGCAGCAGAGTGCAGGCCACAGTTTGCTTTCACCTGGAGGGGCATCCAGTACACCTGGAATCGACTGCCCCAGGGGTGGAAACACAGCCCTATTTGCCATGGGCTGATCCAGACTGCCCTGGAGAAGGGTGGAGCTCCAGGACACCTGCAATACATTGATGACATCATTGTGTGGGGTAATACACCAGAAGAAGTTTTCAAGAAAGGTAAGAAGATAATCAAGATTCTTCTGAAAGCAGGTGTTGCTGTAAAAAGAGGTAATGTCAAGGGACCTGCATGAGACATCCAGTTCTTGGGAATTAAGCAGCAAGATGGTTGTCGCCCGATCCCAATGGATGTGATAAACAAAATAACAGCTATGTCCCCACCTCCTAACAAAAAGGAAACACAAGCCTTCTTAGGTATTGTGGGTTTCTGGAGACTGCATATTCCTGGTTATAGTCAGATTATGAAACCTCTCCATGAAGTGACTCGAAAGAAAAATGAGTTTACATGGGGTCCTGAGCAACAACAAGCCTTTGAGCAAATTAAACAAGAGATTGTGCATGCAGTAGCCCTTGGGCCAGTCCAAACAAGACAGGACATTAAAAATGTGCTCTACACTGCAGCCAGGGACAATGGCCCTACCTGGAGCCTCTGGCAGAAAGCACCAGGGGAAATTCGAGGTCAACCCCTTGTATTCTGGAGTCGAGGGTACAAAGGCTCCAAGGCCAACTAAGAAAGAAATCTTGGCAGCATATGAAGGAGTCAGAGCTGCTTCAGAGGTAATTGGTACTGAAGCACAGCTCCTCCTGACTGGATTACCAGTCCTGGGCTGGATGTTCAAGGGTAAAGTTCCTTCCTTCTACTCATCATGCCACCGATGCTACCTGGAGTAAGTGGGTTGCCTTAATCACTCAGCGAGCTCAAATAGGAAACCCAGATTGTGCAGGAATCGTAGAAGTGATCACAAACTGGCCCGAAGGCAAAGACTCTAGAATGCCACCAGAGGAGGTGGTGACTCGTGCTGAGGAAGCCCCACCATATAACGAACTCTCAGATAATGAGAAACAGTATGCCTTGTTCACTGATGGATCTTGTCGTATTGTAGGAAAACATCGGAGGTGGAAAGCTGCTGTGTGGAGTCCTACACAACAGGTCGCAGAAGCTGCTGAGGGACAGGGTTAATTGAGCCAATTTGTAGATGTAAAAACCATCCAGCTGGCCTTAGACATTGCTGAATGAGAAAAGTGGCCAATACTCTATCTCTGTACTGACTCATGGATGGTGGCAAATGCTCTGTGGGGGTGGTTAAAGCAGTGGAAGCAGGGCAACTGGCAGTGCAAAGGTAAACCCATCTGGGCTGCTGAATTGTGGCAAGATGTTGCTGACCAGCTAGGGAAACTAGTCGTGAAGGTACGCCATGTAGATGCCCATGTCCCCATGAGTTGGGCCACTGAGGAACATCAAAACAATCAGCAAGTGGACCAGGCTGCTAAGATTTTCCAGACAGATTTGGACTGGGAACATAAAGGTGAACTGTTTTTAGCTCGGTGAGCCCATGACACTTCAGGTCATCAAGGAAGGGATGCAACATATAAATGGGCCCATGACCAAGGGGTGGATTTAACCATGGACACTATTGCGCAGGTTATCCACCTTTGTGAAACATGCACTGAAATCAAGCAAGCTAACAGGTTAAAACCTGGTGTTGCCACAATTTCTGTTTTTTTGACAACGGGGTGGCCTACATGGCACTGGGCTTATTGGCATCTGATGGGAAACACCTTTCTCAAAGGAGGAAGAGGGTCTTTGCCCAAGAGATTGCAGGGGTGACCAACAGGGATTTAAACTAGATGGGAAGGGGGAAGGGGATAATAATATCAGGCTTGTCTGTGACAAGCGGTGGGACATCACATAAGGGTTAGAGGGACGGGGCACTAGTAAGGGCCTTTGACCTGTTGCCCCGAGGCATGCTGGGGATGCTACTTCACAGCCAAAGTCTTATGGAGACGAGCCAGGGGCTCCTGAGGTACTCCAAGTCAACAGGGAAACACCTGTGAAACACCCCAAGGGGTGCTCCTCTAAGAAGGCGACACAGCCAACAGCCCAGCTGAAGTGCCTCTACACAAATGCACGCAGCATGGGCAACAAACAGGAGGAGTTGGAAGCTACTGTGCAAATGGAAAGCTATGACATAGTGGCCATTGCTGAAACCTGGTGGGATGAATCCTATGACTGGAACGTGGCTATCAATGGCTACAGGCTGTTCAGAAGGGACAGGCAAGGAAGGAGGGGCAGAGGTGTTGCCCTCTATGTTAAGGAATGGATAGAGTGTGAAGAGACATCCCTAAAAAATAGCCAAGAGGAAGTTGAAAGCTTATGGGTAGGAATTAGAGACCGAGGCAACAAGGGGAACCTTGTGGTTGGTGTCTACTACAGGTTGCCTGATCAAGGGGAGCCTACTGATGAAGCCTTCTTCCTCCAGCTACAGGAGGCATTGTGCTCAAATGCTCTCATCCTGCTGGGGGATTTCAACCACCCTGACATCTGCTGGAAAAGTAACACGTCAAGCTGTAGACAATCCAGGAGGTTCCTGGAGTGCCTCGACGATAACTTCCTAAGACAGGAAATAGACAGCCCTACCCGAGGGGATGCCATGCTGGGCCTCATAGTCACCAATGCAAGTGAGCTCATCGGGGATGTCAAGACTGGAGGCAGCCTGGGCTGCAGTGACCATGCACTGGTGGAGTTCACAGTCCTAAGGGATACATGTCAGACGAGGAGCATAGTCAGGGCCCTGAATTTTAGGAAAGCAAACCTCCAGCTCTTCAAGGAGTTAGTCAATAGGACCCCCTGGGAAAGGGTCCTCAGGGACAAGGGGGCAGAACAGAGCTGGCAGATCTTCAAGGATGCTTTCCATAGAGTGCAAGAGCTCTCGATCCCCAGGGGTAAGAAACCAAGCAAGAAAGGGAGGAGATCAGCATGGCTGAGCTGGGACCGGCTGGTCAAACTAAAAGGCAAGAAGGAACTGCACAGGCAGTTCAAGCAGGATCAGGAATCCAGGGAAGAGTATAGGGATGCTGCCTGGTTATGCAGGGATGAGGTCAGGAAGGCCAAGGCGTGGCTGGAGCTGAACTTGGCAAGGGATGCTAAGAATAACAAGAAGGGCTCCTACAGGTACGTCAACCAGAAAAGGAAGGTCAAAGAAAGCATACCCTCCCTGATGACCGAGAATGGCAAACTGGTAACAACAGACGAGGAGAAGGCTGAGGTTCTCAACAACTTTTTTGCCTCAGTCTTCACTGCCAGCCTCTCTCCTCACGCCTCCTGAGTTGAAGGACTGCAAGACAGGGACCTGCGGGACAAAGTCCCTCCCACTGGAAGTGAAGACAAGGTTCGTGACCACCTGAGGAACCTGAACATACACAAGTCCATGGGACCTGATGAGATGCACCCCAGAGTCCTGAGGGAATTGGCTGATGTAGTTGCCAAGCCACTCTCCATGATACTTGAAAAGTCATGGCAGTCAGGTAAAGTCCCCGGTGACTGGAAAAAGGGAAACATCGCACTCATTTTTAAAAAGGGTAGAAAGGGAACTACCGCCCTGTCAGCCTCACCTCTGTGCCTGGGAAGATCCTGGAACGGATCCTCCTAGAAGCTATGATAAGGCACATGGAAGACAGGGAGGTGATTTGAGACAGCCAGCATGGGTTCACCAGGGGCAAGTCCTGCCTGACCAACCTGGTGGCTTTCTACAATGGAGCGACTGCATCAGTGGACTGCATCCAGAGGGTGGTGGTCAATGACTCGATGTCCAGATGGAGAGGGGTGACAAGTGGTGTCCCTCAGGGATCCGTACTGGGACCGGTGCTGTTCAACATCTTCATCAATGATATAGACAGTGGGATCAAGTGCACCCTCAGCAAGTTTACAGATGACACCAAGCTGAGTGGTGCAGTCGATGTGCCAGAGGGACGGGATGTCATCCAGAGGGACCTGGATGAGCTAGAGAGGTGGGCCCAAGTAAACCTCATGAAATTCAACAAGGCCAAGTGCAAGGTCCTGCACTTGGGTCAGGACAGTCCTCGTTATCAATACAGGCTGGCAGATAATGTGATAGAGAGCAGCCCTGCGGAAAAGGACTTGGGGGTACTGGTGGATGAAAAGCTGGACATGAGCCAACAATGTGTGCTTGCGGCCCAGAAGGCCAATTGCATCCTGGGCTGCATCAAAAGAAGCATGGCCAGCAGATCCAGAGAGGTGATTCTCCCCCTCTACTCTGCTCTCGTGAGACCCCACCTGGGGTACTGTGTCCAGCTCTGGAGCCCTCAGCACAAGAAGGACATGGACCTGTTGGAGGGGGTCCAGAGGAGGGCCACAAAGATGATCCGAGGGCTGGAGCACCTCTCCTATGAGGACAGGCTGAGAGAGTTGGGGTTGTTCAGCCTGGAGAAGAGAAGGCTCCGGGGAGTCTTTATAGCAGCCTTCCAGTACCTGAAGGGGGCCTACAAGAAAGCTGGGGAGGGGCTGTTTGCAAGGGCATGTAGCAATAGGACGAGAGGTAACGGCTTTAAACTCGAGCAGGGTAGGTTTAGATTAGACATTAGGAAGAAGTTCTTTACAATGAGGGTGGTGTGACACTGGCACAGGTTGCCTAGAGAGGTAGTGGATGCCCCATCCCTGGACACATTCAAGGCCAGGCTTGATGAGGCTTTGCGCAACCTGATCTAGTTGTAGTCCCTGCTTACTGCAGGGGGGTTGGACTAGATGACCTTTAAAGTTCCCTTCCAACCTAACTGATTCTATGATTCTATGATTCTATGAAACTTTTGTAGTATGGGGGACAGTGATTAAAATATAATTATGGGGAGGCTTGGCAAACTGACTACATCACGCTCCCTCAAACCCACCAGAGGAAGCACTATGTGCTTACTATGTTGGAAGGAATCACCGGATGGTTGGAAACCTATGTTGTACCCCATGCTACCACCCAGAATACCATCCTGGGCCTTGAAAAGCAAGTCTTGTGGCGACATGGTGCTCCAGAAAGACTTGAGTCAGACAATGGGACTCATTTCAAAAACAATCTTATAAGTGTTTGGGCAAAAGAACATGGCATTGAGTGGGTATATCATACCCCCTATCATGCACCAGCTTCTGGGAAAACTGAGCGATACAATGGATTGTTAAAAACTACTCTGAAAGCAATGAGTGGTGCATCCTTTAAAAACTGGGACAAGCATTTAGCACAAGCTACCTGGTTAGTTAACACCAGGTGTGGAATAATTACTAAAATGGCCAAAAATACAGCATCATTCACACATTAAGGAAAGTTATAAAATCAAAAGGCTTCTGAGGTAGAATACAGCTGCGGCTGGCATGCGAAGAATGCAACATCTGTGGTTCCCTGTACAAGGATGCTTGTGAAGCTACACAAGGGCAGGACGGAATATAACCTCCGTGGCCTTGCCTTGTGACGTATAGCAGATACGGGAACGAGATGGTACTGTGAAACAGATAAGCCGCCTACTTGCTACCCTGAGCCAACATTTCATCAAATTTTGATGAAATGCTGTCCTTTGTGCGAACTTTGCTCATTATAATGTCATTATAATACCAAAACACACCTCCATCCTGAAGGCTACCCACCTCTAAGGTGCGACCACTCCTCCTTGAGTCTGCACCCTGAATTTTTCATAAACTATACCTTTAAATGTGAAGCGAGAGAATTTTACACCAATCGTAATAAAAGTATGTATGACTAAAGTCACTCAAACTCCACCTTAAAAATAACAAATAGTATAAAAATAGCCCAAGAAAGGGGGGATATCAGGGAAGACACCATCACGAACAAGTCGAGGAGAACTCCATCACTGACTTCCGAGACCAGTCGACGGGATGAGCCTTTCTTCCCCCCCATAGGGACGCCTTTGGGTAAGACTTAGAATATACTGAGTGCTTCCTCAGGAAACTTAGAATTTCTCTCCTACATTTATAGCCAGGCTGTATTGTTTATAACTTTGTCATGCGTTTTGTATATTTAACGATACTTTTTATTTGCACGTGCTTTGCAGACAGTGTCTTTATCACCAGCAATCATAAGAACCTATATATCTGTTGTTAAAATAAACTGCACTAAGTAGCTAGTTTCGGTTTCTCACTGAACACGACCAAAGACTCGAGAGTGGCCGTGCTAGTTCATGAGCACGACTAGACTGAAGGTGCAGTCCACTATTAGTGTATCCAAATCGTAATAGTTTAATACATATTAAACGCGACTGGACTGATAGTGCTGAATTGGGCATCACTCAGAATTTAAACCTAGCCGCACCTAGCCTCCCACCTCAGTGAGGAGTGTTAGGACGCAAGGGGGTTTATCTTCTGCCAAAACCACTTTGCCCCTTTTCACGCAACACCAGAGGATCCATCAATCGAGCTGGTCCTGCTCAATCAGATCTTTTACATACAGTAGAAGGGGATAAGGTCCCTGTGGTGCATGAAAGGAATATGCTGGGGAAAGCTGTTTGGGTTTTTCCTGCCTCAGGCAAAGGCAAACCCATTTGTGGGACTGTTTTTGCTCAAGGACCTGGATGTACTTGGTGGGTGATGCTGAAGAATGGAGAAGCTCAACGTGTACCTCAAGGAAATTTAACCCTGGGTGAGAATACTTAATTCTGAGCTCTGTGATGCTGATTGTTATATGATACTAACAGTGTTCTATACGTGTTTTTCAGGATAACATAGTGGTAAAGAAACCTGAACCAGCTTCATCAAGGGGCGTCCAGCAAAATTCTTTGAGACGGACATGCTACCCATGGACATGTATCACAATGAGTTTACTTCTTTTTTCCTACCCTTAGAATCCTGCTATGAGAGATGAAATTCTACAGTTATGAACTAAATGGACTTAGTGAACTTCTGTAGATAAAGATAAATCATAACTGAGTGACCTGCATATATTTTTTTATATATATGTGTATGTATAAATTTGATAGATAAAAGTATTAGTGATCTGAGCATGATGCAAATGGTATGGAATAAGGGGTGGAATGTCCTGGTTTGAGGTAAAACAGAACCAACTTTTTGTTCAGTAATTTTACTTCTTAGCTAGGCCTCTTCTAACTCTCTGAAATTAACAGCATATTGTGCAGAAAACAGTTCATTCTCAGAGTGATACGACCAATGTTTACAATTAGTGCCAAGGAATGGTACGCAGAGAGGCTCCTGCTTATACTTATTGCTGTAACAACCAAGGTCATCTAATTTTGTTATTTGCCCCACTGGAGGGTTGGAAGCGGAAAAGCGTAGAGGGGTCCCACCTGCAGGGAGGAGCGGACAGGACAGGTGACCCAAAATTAACCAACAGGGGTATTCCATCCCATCTGCCCCATGCTGTGGAATAAATACTAAATTGGCTAAAATACAAAAGTACAGCATTGTTCACACATTAAGGAAAGTCATAAAATCAAGAGGCTTCTGAGGTAGAATACAACCGCAGTCAGCACACGAAGAATGCAACATCTGCGGTTCCCTGTACAAGGTTGCTTGTGAAGCTACACGAGGGACGGAACGAAATGTTATCATTCCGTGGCCTTCCCTTGTGACGAATAGCAGCTATGGGAACAGGATGGTACTATGAACAGATAAGCGGCCTACATGCTACCCGAGCCAACGTTTTGTCAAATTTTGATGAAATGCTGTCCTTTGTGCGAACTTTGCTCATTACAAATGTACCAAAACACACCTCCATCCCGGAGGCTACCCGCCCCCAAGGTGTGACTACTCCTCCTTGAGTACACCAATCATAATAAAAGTATTTATGACTAAAGTCACTCAAACTCCACTTTGAAAACAAAAAAATAGTATAAAAATAGCCTGAGAGAGGGGGGATATCAGGGAAGACACCATCGCGAACAAGTCGAGGAGAACTCCATCACTGACTCCTGGGATCAGTCGATGGGCTGAGCCTTTCTTCCCCCCTATAGGGACACCTTTGGGTAAGACACAGATTATACCGAGTGCTTTCTCAGGAAACTTAGGAATTTCTCTAGAGAATCTCTATCCTACATTTACAGCCAGGCTGTATCGTTTATAACTTTGTCGTGCGTTTGATATATGTAATAATACTTTCATTTGCACGTGCTTTGCAGACAGTGTATTTATCACCAGCAATCCTAAGAACCTATCTATCTGTTGTTTAAATAAAGTGCACTGTTTAAGTAGCTAGTCATGGTAGTTTCTCACTGAACGTGACCAAAAACTCGAGAGTGGCCATGCTAGTTCATGAGCAGGACTAGACTGAAGGTGCAGTCCACTATTAGTGTATCCAAATCGTAATAGTTTAATACATATTAAATGCGATTGGGCTGATAGTGCTGAATTGGGCATCACTCAGAATTTAAACCCAGCCGCACCTAGCCTCCCACCTCAGTGAGGAGTGTTAGAACGCAAGGGGGTTTGTCTTCTGCCAAAACTGCTTTGCCCCCCCTTTCCACGCAACACATGCTCAGTTTAAGAGCTGAGGGATCAAAGGGTCAGCCCTCTTTTCTTCAATGGCCGATGTCCAAGGAGGACCCTGTGTGTTCATCTGCCTTTGATCCCAACCCGTGGGTTCCTGACTCCATCTGTGGAACCCGGTTCCCACCCGTTGCTGAGTCCAGTCTGGGACTTCCCCAGTGCCTGACGGTGACGTCGTCCTGGGAGCTTAATATGGTTATGTACTGTATCTATTTTATTATTTCCTTTTTACTTTATTATTAATATTTCAGTAAAGTAGTTTCTTCTAAGCTCATAAATCTCTTTATCTCTCCTCCTCCTTTCCGTGTGCAAGAGGTGGGGGGAGAGCATCTGTCACCGGCCATTGGCCAATTTGGCCAAAACCATGACGCATGTTTTGCATTCATGGATAACCCATGATAGTGGTCAAGTCCACCCCTCGGTCACGAGCCCATCTATATGTCGCATCTCTTCCTTGATGGCCTGAAGTGTCATGAGCCCATCAAGCTATGAATAGTTCACCCTTATGTTGCCAGTCCAGATCCACCTGAGCCACTTCAATCCTAGCAGCTCGATCCACCTGCTGGTTGTTCTGATGTTCCTCTGTGGCCCGACTCTTTGGTACATTGGCATCCACATGATGTACTTTCCATGAATCAGTACAGAGATAAAGTACTGGCCATTTTTCTCATTCGGCAATGTCTGAAGTCAGCTGGATGGCTTTTGACTCCAGTTCTTATTGAAGTTCTAGCATGTGCGGCATGGCAGCACTCAGTGGTGGTGTGACTTCATTCAGGCCACAATAGTCTACAGTTAGCCTCCACTCTCCATTAGATTTTCGCACCGGCCACATGGGACTATTAAAGGGTGAGTGAGTCTTCCTGATCACTCCTTGAGTCTCTAGCTGATGAATCAGCTTATGGATGGGAATCAGCGAGCCTCGGTTAGTGCGATATTGCCGCCGATGCACCGTTGTGGTAGCAATCGGCACCTGCTGTTCTTCGACCCTCAACAGCCCCACAACAGAAGGGTCCTCCAAGAGACCAGGGAATGTAGACAGCTGTTTCATTTCCTCCGTCTCTAAGGCAGCTATGCCAAAAGCCCACCTGTACCCTTTTGGGTCCTTGAAATACCCTCTCCTGAGGTAGTCTATGCCAGGAAGTCTCTGGGCCAGTCACAATGGGATGCTTTTGCCACTCATTCCCAGTTAGGCTCACTTCAGCTTCCAATACAGTCAATCGTTGGGATCCCCTTTTCTCTCCAGAAATACAAATGGGTTCTGCCCCTCTATAGCTTGATGGTATTAGGGTACACTGTGCTCCTGTGTCCACTAGAGCCTTATACACCTGTGGGTCTGATGTGCCAGGCCATCAAATCCACACTCCAATAAACCCAGTTGTTCCATTCTGTCCCATACTGTGTCCAGTTTTGGGCCCCTCACTACAGGAAAGACACTGAGATACTGGAGCATGTCCAGAGAAGGGCAACGAATCTGGTGAGGGGTCTGGAGCAATTGAGGGAGCTGGGATTGTTTAGCCCAGAGAAAAGGAGGCTGAGGGGAGACCTGATTGCTCTCTAGAGCAAAGAGGTGGATGTTGGTCTCTTCTCCCAAGTAACAAGTGATAGGACGAGAGGAAATGGCCTCAAGTTGTGCCAGGGAGGTTTACATTAGATATTAGGCAAAATTTTTGCACTGAAAGGGTTATCAAGCATTGGAACCAGCTGCCCAGGGAAGTGGTGGAATTATCATCCCTAGAGGTATTTAAAAGACGGGTAGATGTAGTACTTCGCGATATGGTTAATGGTGGTTTTTGTCAGTGTTAGGTTGATGGTTGGACTCGATGGTCTGAAAGATCCCTTCCAATCTAGACAATTCTATGATTCTGTGATTCCTCCACCTGGCTGGAGGCAGGGCCCCTCTAATCCTGGTCATGGTATCCAGTACTCACTTCTTGCAGAAATGACTTGGAGGTTCCTTCAAGAGGATCAGAAGCAAGATCAGGCCTTATGGTCTGTCTGGGGAACTGCCCACTGGAAACTGGGGCGGCACTTTTCCTGGAGGGATCCCCTTTTGTGGTTGTCCTTCCTTGCAACTCCTGTACCCGTGTCCGCAGGATCCAAGTAGGTTGTCCATCCCACTTCCTCATGTCCTCTCCATTGTCTCGCAGGTAGAACCACAGGGTGCCTCGTGGTGTGTACCCTTTGTACTCTCTCTCTTGAGTCGGGAAATGCCTGCTCCTAATAGCTGAGATGCTGGCCCGTACAGGTGGGGAGTTGTCCATATTCTCTTCAAGTTGCTGGACCTTCTGGGACAGTTTCTCCACAGCTGAGACAAGGGGGGAAGAGAGGCTTTCTTCATATCACCGGAGCCGGCCAGCCACCTCATCCACCATTGGTCCCTCTTCACCTTTCCATTCCATTACTGCCAGTGAGTTGGCATACGACGATGGTGCACTCCGTACAAACTTCTGCCACATGGTCCCTGTGCATTGGACTTCATCAGGAGCTGTGGGTAACTGTGCTTTGTCGTAATAAATCATCTCCCACATGGCTAATTCTCTCAGGTACTGGATACCTCTTTCCATGGTGGTCCACTTGCTTGGATGACATCTTCACGAAATCTTCACCTTTCCCTCACACCTGAAAGGAGTCATTTCCAGAGGCTGAGGGCTTGGGTCTTCTTCCCAATCGCTTTGTCAATGCCCCCTTCCCTAGGCAGGGATCCCATCTGCCTGGCTTCCCTACCCTCTAATTCCAGGCTACTGGCCCCATTATCCCAGCACCAGAGCAGCCAGGTGACAGTGTGCTCACCTGAAAGTCGGCTAAAATCTTTTTGCATATCTCACAGCTCACTCAGGGATAGGGATCGGGTAATTATCTCTGGTTCTGCCTCTTCCTCCTGTCCTTGTGATGGCCCTGGTTCATCATCAACCCTTACTACATGAACTGATTTCTTTGTGTATTTCTTCTTCTATATTAGGGGCAACTGATACCAGCAGAGGATTTCTGGTTCAGCTGCAATGCCTGCCACTGGAGTTGGAGTATCCGCAGTGTCTGTCGCAGGGGTTGCAGTAGCCACAGTGTCTGTCGGTCTGTTTCCATCTCTTTCCCCTGAGGGTGCTGCATAACACTGAGCAGTGCCTGGTAGATACTGGCCAGGGCCCAGCACAGTGCAATGAGTTGTGCCTCTCTAGAATAGCCACAGCATTTTCCTTTCAAATATTCTATGACTTTATCAGGGTCCTGTAATTGTTCAGGGGTGAAGTCCCAGACCATTGGAGGCAAGAAGTTGTCTAGGTACCTGCCCATGTTCTCCCACATGCCATGCCACCCATGAGTATCCAGCCTCCGGGCAGATCTCTGGGTGGTAGTCTTAAATAGTCGTTTAACCCTAAACAAGACCTGGACCATATTCAGGAGACATAACACTAGGAACATGCTGGTTTGAGCATCCCAAGGATATTCAAAATTCTCAAAAGCTGTCATACCTGTCCCGAAGGAGAAAAGGGAGGAAAAAGAACTGGGGAAAATATCCCCCCCTTTTTCCCCCATAGATTGAGTGTGATTATTAATAAATTCCAAGAGACAATGCCCGAGGTATGGGCAGGACAGCAATGCTGCATAAACATCCCAACATAACCGCCTGAACAAGTCATGTTTACATATCATAAGTTGATATTACACAGAACAGGAAAATGATAAGCCTGATCCCTCTCCCAGAGATGATAAACAGCACCACGGGGAGTGCATAGAGCATATAAGAATTTACATAACACAGCCATGCAAACAAACAAAGCAACCTTGTGACTAGTGACTATTTAACTACTATGATAAATGCATGTAACAAATTCATTTTAACACATTCTATTCGGATTTCTCATGATTTCAACCCTTCGAGCCCCACGTTGGGCACCAAAAAGGACTGTTGTGGTTTAGCCCCAGCTAGAAACAAATAACCACGCAGTCGCTCACACACCCCCCCACAGCTGTGGGATGGGGGGAGAATCGGAAGAAAAAGGCAAAACTCGTGGGTTGAGACAAAGGCACTTTAACAGAACAGCAAAAGAAAGAGGAAAACAACAAAAATAATACTGACAGAGGAATATACAAAACACGATGAATGTACCACTGTTCAATGACTGGACCTGGGAAACCCCCAGGCCACTCCCAAGAGACAACTTCCTGCTCCCTCCCCTGAGGCAGCTCCCCCAGATATGTACTGGGCATGGTGTCACATGGTATGGAACACCTGTGTCCCATGCCAGATCCTTGGGAAAATTAACCCTGTCCCCCCAGAACCAGGACACATATTATATAGTGTACTTTATTCCCCACTGTCCTGGTTCCGGCAGGGACAGGGTTAAGCATTCCATGCCATGAGAGCCACGCCCACCCTGACATTAAAAGGAGGGGAGGGAGGAGGCAGTTGGGTTTTGGAGTGGACTGGTGCGTCCCAGGTCCAGTCGGTGAGCGGGGGGAGCGGGGAGCGGTGGTTCCGTAATTGCATTTGTATATTCCTCTGTCTGTGGTGGTGGTGTTGTTTTCTTGTTCCCTTTGCTGTTCTGTTAAACTGCCTTTGTCTCAACCCAAGAGTTTTGCCTTTTTCTTCTGATCCTTCCCGTACCGGGAAGCGCTGAGCGAGCGACACGTGGTTCTTTGTTGCCATCTGAGGCCAAACCACGACAGTCCTTTTTGGCGCCCAACGTGGGGCCCGAAGGGTTGAGACAGCGACAGAATCCAACTAGAGCTTGAAAGAACGAATTTGATAGGTAAATAATTGCTCGTCACTATGTTACTTGGTTTGTTCTCATGGCTGTGTTATGTAAATTCCTGTGTGTCTTATGCACTCCCTGTGATGATATTTGTTACTTCTGGGAAGGGGATGAGGATTATCATTTTACTGTCCTGTGCAATATCGGCTTATGATATGATAACATCACTTGTTAGACGGTTATTTTGGGGCATTTATGTGGTATTGCTGTCCTGTCCGTACCTTGGGCACCACCTCTCAGAATTCATTAATAATTACACCCAGTCTATGGGGGAAACAGGGGGGGACGCTTTCCCCAGCTCTTTTGCCTCCCTTTTCTCCTTCGAGTCAGGTATGACAGCTTTTGAGAATTTTGAATATCCTTGGGATGCTCAAACCAGCATGTTCCTAGTGTTACGTCTCCTGAATATGGTCCAGGTCTTGTTTAGGGTTAAACGACTATTTAAGACTACCACCCAGAGATCTGCTCCAAGGCTGGACAGTCAAGGGTGGCATGGCATGTGGGAGAACATGGGCAGGTACTTAGAGAACTTCCCACCTCCAGTGGTCTGGGACTTCACCCCTGAACAATTACAGGACCCTGATAGAGTAGTAGAATATCTGAAGGGAAAATGCTGTGGCTATTCTAGAGAGGCACAACTCACCGCACTGTGCTGGGCCCTGGCTAGTGTCTACCAGGCACTGCTCAGTGCTATGCAGCACCCTCAGGAGAAAGAGACAGAGACCAGACAGGCAGGCGCTGCGGCTACCGCAGCCCCTGCGACAGACACTGCGGCTACCGCAGCCCCTGCGGCGACCACTGCAGCTACTCCAACCCCGGTGACAGCCACTGCTGCTGAACCAGGGAACCAACCCGTGCCAGTATCCGTTGCCACCATACAAAAGAAGAAGTACACAAAGAAATCAGTTCACATAGTAAGAGATGACGATGAACCAAGGCCATCACAAGGACGGGAGAAAGAGGCAGAACCAGAGATAATTACCCAATCCCTATCCCTGAGTGAGCTGTGGGATATGTGAAAAGACTTTAGCCGACTTTCAGGTGAGCACATTGTCACCTGGCTGCTTCGGTGTTGGGATAACAGGGCCAGTAGCCTGGAATTAGAGGGTAGGGAAGCCAGGCAGCTGGGATCCCTGTCTAGGGAAGGCGGCATTGACAAGGCAATTGGAAAGAAGACCCAAGCCCTCAGCCTCTGGAAACGACTCCTGTCAGGCGTGAGGGAGAGGTACCCCTTCAGTGAAGATGTTGTATGTCAACCAAACAAGTGGACCACCATGGAAAGAGGTATCCAGTACCTGAGAGAATTAGCCGTGCGGGAGATGATTTATTATGACTTGGACAATACAGACTTACCCACGGACCCTGATGAGGTGCACTGCACAAGGGCCATGTGGCAGAAGTTTGTACGGAGTGCACCATCGTCGTATGCCAACTCACTGGCAGTAATGGAATGGAAAGGTGAAGAGGGACCAATGGTGGATGAGGTGGCTGGCCGGCTCCGGTGATATGAAGAAAGCCTCTCTTCCCCCCTTGTCTCAGCTGTGGAGAAACTGTCCCAGAAGGTCCAGCAACTTGAAGAGAATATGGACAACTCCCCACCTGTATGGGCCAGCATCTCAGCTATTAGGAGCAGGCATTTCCCGACTCAAGAGAGAGAGTACAAAGGGTACACACCACGAGGCACCCTGTGGTTCTACCTGCGAGACAATGGAGAGGACATGAGGAAGTGGGATGGACAACCTACTTGGATCCTGCGGACACGGGTACAGGAGTTGCAAGGAAGGACAACCACAAAAGGGGATCCCTCCAGGAAAAGTGCCGCCCCAGTTTCCAGTGGGCAGTTCCCCAGACAGACCATAAGGCCTGATCTTGCTTCTGATCCTCTTGAAGGAACCTCCAAGTCATTTCTGCAAGAAGTGAGTACCGGATACCATGACCAGGATTAGAGGGGCCCTGCCTCCAGCCAGGTGGAGGAAAGGGACAACCGGGTTTATTGGACAGTGTGGATTCAATGGCCTGGCACATCAGACCCACAGGAGTATAAGGCTCTAGTGGACACAGGAGCACAGTGTAGTCTAATACCATCAAGCTATAGAGGGGCAGAACCCATTTGTATTTCTGGGGTGACAGGGGGATCCCAATAGTTGACTGTACTGGAGGCTGAAGTGAGCCTATCTGGGAATGAGTGGCAAAAGCATCCCATTGTGACTGGCCCAGAGGCTCCGTGCATCCTTGGTATAGATTACCTCAGGAGAGGGTATTTTAAGGACCCAAAGGGGTATTGGTGGGCCTTTGGCATAACTGCCTTGGAGGCGGAGGAAGTTAAACAGTCGTCTACCTTGCCTGGTCTCTCGGAGGACTCTTCTGTTGTGGGGTTGTTGAGGGTCGAAGAACAGCAGGTGCCGATTGCTACCACAACGGTGCATCGGCGGCAATATCGCACTAACCGAGACTCTCTGATGCCCATCCATAAGCTGATTCGTCAACTAGAGGTTCAAGGAGTGATCAGCAAGACTCGCTTGCCTTTTAACAGTCCTATATGGCCGGTGCGAAAATCTAATGGAGAGTGGAGGCTAACTGTAGACTATCGTGGCCTGAATGAAGTCACGCCACCACTGAGCGCTGCTGTGCCGGACATGCTAGAACTCCAGTATGAACTGGAGTCCAAGGCAGCCAAGTGGTATGCCACGATTGATATAGCGAATGCATTTTTCTCAATCCCTTTGGCAGCAGAGTGCAGGCCACAGTTTGCTTTCACCTGGAGGGGCATCCAGTACACCTGGAATCGACTGCCCCAGGGGTGGAAACACAGCCCCACCATTTGCCATGGACTGATCCAGACTGCACTGGAACAGGGTGAAGCCCCAGAACATCTGCAGTACATTGATGACATCATTGTATGGGGAAACACAGCCGAAGAAGTTTTTGAGAAAGGGGATAAAATAGTCCGAATCCTTCTGAAAGCTGATTTTGCCATAAAAGAAAGTAAGGTCAAGGGACCTGCACAGGAGATCCAGTTCTTAGGAATAAAATGGCAAGATGGATGCCATCAGATCCCAATGGATGTGATCAACAAAATAGCAGCTATGTCTCCACCAACTAGTAAAAAGGAAACACAAGCTTTCTTAGGCATTGTGGGTTTTTGGAGAATGCATATCCCAGATTACAGTCTGATTGTAAGCCCTCTGTATCAAGTAACCCGGAAGAAGAATGATTTTAAATGGGGGGTCCTGAGGAACGACAAGCTTTTGAACAAATGAAAGAGGAAATAGTCCATGCAGTGGCCCTGGGGCCAGTCTCGGCAGGACAAGATGTTAAAAATGTGTTCTACACCGCAGCTGGGGAGAATGGCCCTACCTGGAGCCTCTGGCAGAAGGCACCAGGGGAGACCCGAGGTCGACCCCTAGGGTTTTGGAGTCGGGGATACAGAGGATCCAAAGCCCGCTACACTCCAACAGAAAAGGAGATATTGGCAGCATATGAAGGGGTTCGAGCTGCTTCGGAGGTGGTTGGTACAGAAGCACAGCTCCTCTTAGCACCTCGACTGCCGGTGCTGGGTTGGATGTTCAAAGAAAGGGTCCCCACCACACATCATGCAACTGATGCTACATGGAGTAAGTGGATTGCACTGATCACACAGCGAACTTGAATGGGAAACCCCAGTCGCCCAGGAATTCTGGAAGTGATCATGGACTGGCCAGAAGGCAAGGATTTGGGAATGTCACCAGAGGAGGAGGTGACGCGTGCGGAAGAGGCCCCACCATATCACAAACTGCCAGAAAATGAGAAGAAATATGCCCTGTTCACTGATGGGTCCTGCCGGATTGTGGGAAAGCATCGAAAGTGGAAGGCTGCTGTGTGGAGTCCTACACGACAAGTTGCAGAAGCCAGTGAAGGACAAGGTGAATCGAGCCAGTTTGCAGAGGTGAAAGCCATTCAGCTGGCTTTGGACATTGCCGAGCGAGAAAAATGGCCAGTACTTTATCTCTACACTGACTCATGGATGGTGGCAAATGCTCTGTGGGGGTGGTTACAGCAGTGGAAGCAGGGCAACTGGCAGCGCAGAGGCAAACCCATCTGGGCTGCTGAACTATGGCAAGATATTGCTGCCCGGATAGAGAATCTGGTTGTGAAAGTACGCCACGTAGATGCCCACGTACCGAAGAATCGGGCCACGGAGGAACATCAGAACAACCAGCAGGTGGATCGGGCTGCCAGGATTGAAGTGGCTCAGGTGGATCTGGATTGGCAATGTAAGGGTGAACTATTCATAGCTCGGTGGGCCCATGAGACCTCAGGCCATCAAGGAAGAGATGCGACATATAGATGGGCTCGTGACCGAGGGGTGGACTTGACCATGGACACTATTGCACAGGTCATCCATGAATGTGAGACATGCGCTGCAATCAAGCAAGCCAAGCGTTCGAAGCCTCTTTGGTATGGAGGACGATGGCTGAAGTATAAATATGGGGAGGCCTGGCAGATTGATTATATCACACTGCCACAAACCCATCAAGGCAAGCGTCATGTGCTCCCAATGGTGGAAGCAACCACTGGATGGCTGGAAACATACCCTGTGCCCCATGCCACTGCCCGGAATACTATCCTGGGCCTTGAAAAGCAAGTCCTGTGGCGACATGGTACCCCAGAGAGAATTGAGTCGGACAACGGGACTCATTTCCAAAACAGCCTCATAGACACCTGGGCCAAAGAGCATGGCATTGAGTGGGTATATCACATGCCCTATCACGCACCAGCCTCTGGGAAGATAGAACGGTACAATGGACTGTTAAAAACTGCACTGAGAGCAATGGGTGGTGGGACCTTAAAACATTGGGATGCACATTTAGCAAAGGCTACCTGGCTAGTTAATACCAGGGGATCTACCAATCGGGCTGGCCCTGCCCAGTCAAAACTTCCACGTACTGTAGAAGGGGATAAGGTCCCCGTAGTGCACATGAAGAATATGTTGGGGAAGACAGTCTGGGTTAGTCCTGCCTCAGGCAAAGGCAAATCCATCCGTGGGATTGCTTTTGCCCAAGGACCTGGGTGCACTTGGTGGGTAATGCGGCAGGATGGGGAAGTCCGATGTGTACCTCATGGGGACTTGATTTTGGGTGAGAATAGCCAATGAATCAAATCGTGTGCAACATTGTCACTGTATGTCCTCGTTACTATAATTGCTATTGGCTGTACTGCAGTAAGAATCACCCAAATTAAGGACAGATGGACTTTGATGAAGAATTGAGTAAAGCAAAGTGGTGATGGGATCAGAGCTGATGCTCAGCAACTTCCTCAAGATCTACATCTTTGACCCATGGACTGTACGCCGGGTACACCAGTCATATGTTCCGAAAACTGTAAGATCTGGGCATGGCAAAAATGGTATGGAATAAGGGGTGGTTAATGTCCTGGTTCTGGTGGGGACAGGGTTAAGTATTCCATGCCATGTGAGCCACGCCCACCCTGAGATTAAAAGGAGGGGAGGGGGCAGGAAGTTGGGTTTTGGAGTGGACTGGCATGTCCTGGGTCTGGTCGGTGAGTGGCAGGGAGCGGCGGTTCCCTAATCGCGTTTGTATATTCCTCTGTCTGTGTTATTGTTGTTGTTTTTGTGTTCCCTTTGCTGTTCTGTTGAACCGCCTTTGTCTCAACCCAAGAGTTTTGCCTTTTTCTTCTGATCCTTCCCTTATTGGGAAGAGCCGAGCGAGCGACACGTGGTTCTTTGTTGCCATCTGAGGCCAAACCACTACACCCACAGAGACATATGCTTTTCCGTTCAATAAATTAATTGTCTGTACATCTTCCTCTATATCGCAAGGGATATTTGTAAACTGAATAAAAAATAGGTAATAAATTCACATTTAATTTCTGGATGCGATTCCCAAACTATAGTTTTTTAATGACTGAAACAGAAGGGGCTGAGTATTCTGATGGGCATTCTGAACATGTATGCTTAGTCGGTCTATAAACATCATCTCGGGATCCCAGACCTGTGAATCTTGTCTTGACAGAGATGGTTACTCTCATTGGGAGCTCTTTCACCTCTGTCCGTGCTGCCCTTCCAATCCATCTCTGTCTTCTCCCGTGTGCTGGGGCTGGGACCTCCACCTTTGCCCATTCTGTGTATATGACACAGGTGTTATATGCACACCTATGATTCTATGATCTCTACAGACTGCTCTCTTCCTTATTATTTATAGAATAGAATAGTTGGAAGGGACCTACAACGATCATCTAGTCCAACTGCCTGACCAAAAGTTTAAGCATGCTATTAAGGGCATTGTCCAAATGCCTCTGAAACATCGACAGGCATGGGGCGTTAACCACCTCTCTAGGAAGCCTGTTCCAGTGTTTGACCACCCTCTCGGTAAAGAAATGCTTCCTAATGTCAAGTCTGAACCTCTTCTGATGCAGCTTTGAACCATTCCCACGTATCCTGTCACTGGATATCAGGGAGAAGAGATCAGCACCTCCCTCTTCACTTCTCCTGTTCAGGAAGCTGTAGAGAGCAATGAGGTTGCCCCTCAGCCTCCTTTTCTCCAAACTAGACAAACCTAGAGTCACAAACCGCTCCTCATAGGACATGCCTTCCAGCCGTTTCACCAGCTTTGTTGCCCTCCCCTGGATGCATTCAAGTACCTTAACAGCCTTGTTAAATTGTGGGGCCCAGAACTGCACACAGTACTCAAGGTGAGGCCGCACCAACAATGAATACAACAGGATAATCACCTCCTTTGACCAGCTGGTTATACTGTGTTTAATGCACCCCAGGATGCGGTTTGCCCTCTTGGCTGCCAGGGCACGCTGCTGACTCATATTGAGCCTGCTGTCAACCAGCACTCCCAGATCCCTTTCTGCAGGGCTGCTCTCCAGCCACTCCTCTCCCAATCTATACTTGTGCCTGGTGTTAATCCATACCAGGTCTGGCATTTGTTCTTGTTAAATTTCATGCCATTGATGATTGCCCAGTGCTCCAATCTATCTAGATTCCTCTGCAAGGCCTCTTGTCCATCAAGAGAGTCAACAGCACCTCCCAGTTTAGTATCATCAGCAAACTTGCTAATGGGGCATTCAACTCCTGCATCCAGATCATTGATAAAAATATTGAACAGAACTGTCCCTAGAATTGAGCCCTGAGGAACACCACCAGTGACCGGTCACCAGCCAGATGTAGCCCCATTCACTACAACCCTTTGAGCCCTGATGTTCAGACAGTTCTTCACCCATCGCACTGCGTACCTGCTCATCTCGCAGTTGGACAAGTTATTCAGAAGGATGCTATGAGGGACAGTATCAAAAGCCTTCCTAGAATCCAGAAAAACTACATCCACTGCCTTCTCTTCTTCCACTAGGTGGGTGATCTTATCATAGAAGGATATTAAATTAGTTAAACAGGACTTTCCCTTCGTGAACCCATGTTGACTGTGCCTAATGATTGCATTGTTCTTTAAATGCCTTTCAATAGTACCCAGTATGATCTTCTCCATAATTTTTCCAGGAACTAAGGTTAGACTAGCAGGTCTGTAGTTTCCTGGATCTTCCCTCACTCCCTTCTTGTAAATTGGAATAACATTGGCTAGCTTCCAGTCAGCAGGAATGTGGAAGGAAGTCAGAAGGAAGTCAAGTAGAAGCACTGTTATGCTGAACACCATTGATGAACGTCATCCATCAGCTGTTTAGTCTCTCTATAAACAATGGCTATACTAATTGGGTGGCAGAAACAGTCCTCTGTCCCTTATTTCCCGGATCTTTAGGTGGACAAAACAATCTCTGAAATCTGGGTATTGATCAGATGACACATTCAAAAGTTATTACACTGTTTACTACATGTAAGAATTTCATTACTTCAGCCAACAAACAGGGGACTCTATGACAGACTAAGGCATGAACTGATCATTTGTGTTTAATAGTGCTACATGTAGTCACAGACTTAACTGAAGATGAGAGTAAAGTATTAAAGACAGAACAACTTTGGACAGGGGGAAAGAGAGCTGGCTCCAAGAGATGTCTCTGAATAAGGTCAGAGGAGGTACATTTCTTCCCGAATACAGAATCACAGAATCAAAAACTGGTTGAGATTGCAATGGCTGGAAGTTTTACATCTCTTGCCAATGGTTTATAAGGAATACATGTTTGGATAGTTTGTGGATCGATCCTTTCTGAAACCATTGCAAATATTTATGCTCAGAGCTATTCAGTACCTCTGCAGCTGCATGAGAATTCTGGTTAGGGCATGATTAGCCACAGCTATTTACTGTGAATTTGCCACTGAATTCATTTTGGAAACAAATTGTCCAGACTTCCTCTTTAACACCAACTCACAGGTGCTGCTCCTGAAAGCCGATTCCTCCACAGCTTCAACCTGTGGCACATATGAAAGACAAGATGCTAACTGCAATACAACTTGCTTAGAAGAATGAACACTACTTGAGACTATGAGCTTTTATCTTGGGGTCGATATGACCCGAAGACCCAACCTAAGCCAGCTCTTGCCAGCTGAGAACACCCCATACCAGCGACAAAGCAATAGAAGATTTATTCTTCAATGAAACCAGGCATATAACCACAGCCAGAACTGCAATCAACCAGAATCCAGTATAAACCCCCAACCTGCACAAGGCATCAGTTTGGAACAATGAAGATTAACACACCACTGACCATATGTCTGCACCACCTGCATGGGACAAGCATGTACTGATCCTGTATAGGACAAGTACATACTGATTATGCAAGCAATAGTAACTGATTAGCCCACCACTTAACATGAGTAATTTAATTGATCTACGCAACTGTGTTGTAACATATATAAACCCTGCTTTCCTCTGTATTAGGGTCCTGTATTAGGGTCCCAGCATTAGGCTGAGGCACTGCTATGCACATAGCTAAAATAAAAGAATAAATTCCCTTGGTAACTCTATGCTAAGCATCCTTGCCTCTCTCCTCAGCTGGTGAAGAACTGACTTTTACACAACTATGCTTTGCTTGCATGGCAGTCTGATTCTGGATTCCTGGGGTTTGGAGCTTTGCTTCCCTGACAGGGATCAAGCCAAGACATGCAGATCGACAAAAGGGCCTCATTCCCCTGGAGTGGTTTTTGCGAACCAGCCAGCCTGTGTCCAGAAGAGACAAGCAACCCCCTCCTGCCTCCCAGCCACGGCCATGGGGTTCGGGGCTGCTGTTGTAGAGAAATGTGATGTAGTGTGACTGGAGGATGACAGGGGCCATTTGGGTGCGGAGGCACCAGCAGGAGGACCCAGTAGGGACAGGGCTGTCAGACAGACAGACAGCACCTGGATTAGCAGGTCTTCAGGACCCGCAGCCTGGCTGCTGCTCAAAGGGCTTGGACACCCTGGCCCCAGTGCTTGAAAGGGGGAGGCTGGGAGAGTATAGGCGATGCCTGCTCTGTTGCAGCATTTATGTTAAATAAAATCACCACACAGGAAATTCTCCCCTCTGCATTTCCTACATTGTTGAGACAATGTTGTAAAGTATTCCCTGCAATGGATTGTTCTTTCATTTTGAAAAAACACCCCATGAAAAGCACCTGGATGTTTATTGGGTTTTCTGAAAGGAGAGCTGGACACACAAGGATGTCAGCGCTAGCATGATGATGAGGATGTATGCTCCACCACCAGGGCTTGACCATGCGCTCCCCTGCACTTGGTGGGGTTTGCTCCCCAGAAGCACTGGGTTCAGGATTCTGCTGGGAGGTGGTGTTTGGGGGCCTTGGAGCTCCATCATCTCTTGATGTTTGGTTGCTTCCCACAGGCCTCCTCTCAGCTGGGGGCTTGTGGTTCATGGACCCTCTGTGTCAGTCAGAGCACCACTGTGGGGATCCACTCCAGGACCTCTCCCTGTCCACATTCCTCTGGTAGGTAGGAGATTCAACTATGACTTCCTCATAGTCATTGTCTGCTCTCACTGTGTGCAGGACACAGTTGAAAGGCCGCCTGCAGAGTGGGCATGCAGCTCTCATTGCGGCCCACTGCCAGATGCAGCCATAGCAGAATCTGTAGAAGCAGACATCCACGTAGGCTGTGTTATTGACATCTCTGAGGCAGATGGGGCATGGGTCGTCTTCTGATGCCTCTGACTGCCCAGCTCACTGCAGCTGGCTCCTGCTGGCCTTCACAGCAGAGCCACTCTCCTCCAGACCTTCCTCAGTGCCCAACATCATCTGCTGCAAAGATGTGCAGTGTCTTACCTTTCCTTGTGCTAGAAAGAGAAAAGCAAAGAAAACCCAAGAAAGCAGTGGGAGAGGGGAGGTAAGGGCCTCCCAAAAGGTTTCCCTGAGGGATGTAAAGCAGCAACCCTGTGGGGCAGCCAGCCCCATGGGCTACCCTCCACACCTGCACCCTCAGCTCCCCTCAGGTATGCTGCCCACCAGTCCCAGACCCCCAGACCCCCACCCTAGCTCCCAGACAACCAGCATGACTTGAGCTAGCAGAGGGTACCTGAAGGAGGAGGTGGTCAGGGAAGACAGAGGAACTCACCAGGAGTCTTCAGCGGTGCCCGCAGCCCTGGGACAGCTGCTGTGCAGGATCCTCAGCACCCCACAGCCAGGCAGTGGGGAGAGGAGCACTGGAAGAGCCGACCTTAGCTCAGTGCCCAGAGCTGCTGCTCTCCTCAAAGCTGAGACTCAAGCCCAAGCCCATGGTCCTGCTCAAGCTTGCGTGCTGTGCATGTGCACCTGCAGGAGCCCTGGGCAAAATGCGCTGGCACTGAGCCTGGGGCTGCTAAAGAGCAGTGAGGTCACATGTAGTCACAGATGCTCCATAGTGACATCACAGGGGTCTCTGAGGCTGCCCCTTGACTGCTGCCCAGCAAGGACAGCAAACACCTCAAAGGGGGAAAGTCCCTGCTTCACAGGACATTGGCCATCTTCATGCGGCCTTGCAGTGGAGGCTTTAACCTCAGGCTTGTCAGGTCCTGTGATGAGAGGCTGGTGCCCCTGAACACAAGAGCCTGGCAATGGGCAGCCCAGCAATGCAGGGGGTGAAACCCTGGTGACCTCCTCTGAGCAAACAGAGTGCCCTGACTTGGCTCCTCCAAGGGCTGTCAGGGGAGAAGGACTCAACCCATGTCACTGGCGGGAAAGCCCCAGAGATGACAGAATGGTTGAGGTTGCCAGGGACCTCTGGAGATCATCTGGTCCAACCCCCCTGCTCAAGTAGGCTCACCTAGAGCCACTTGCCCAGGACAGACAGCTTTTTAAGATCTCCAAGGAAGGAGACTCCACAACTTCTCTGGGCAACCTGTGCCAGTGCTCAGTCACCCTCACAGTATAAAAAAGTGTTTCCTGATGTGTGGCAGATCTATGAGCAGAGGCCTGCGTACGGCCAAGGACACAGTGAGCAGAGCACACAGAAACAGGAACGCAGATATCGATACGGATGGAATGAAGAGGAACTGGTTCAATATAAACATGGAACAAGAAAACAGCTTCACATGCTTATCTTGGTGGGAACTGAATAAGGCGACTGGGTTAGTGATCTGAAATATGTGTTTACTTGCCTAGCAGGCGCATGGAAAGTTTTAGAGCTCGGGTATAAAAGCCAAGACTTGAGAAGCAATAAACGATTTCGTGCTCATCACAGACGGAGTCCGTGCCTTCATAAACCACACTGATGTTCAGATGGAACCTCCTGTTTCAGTTTGTGCCCATTGCCTCTTGCCCTGCCAGTGGACACCAATGGATAGAGCCTGGCTCTGTAATCTTTGCATCCTCCCTTCAGATGTTTGTACACCTTGATGAGATCCCCCATGAGCCTTCTCTTCTCCAGACTCTTTCAGCCTTTCCTCATATGACAGATGCTCCAGTCCCTTCTTCATCTTAGTGGCCCTTTGATGGACTTGATTTCCAGTAGCTCCATGTCTCTCTTGTACTAGGGAGCCCAGCACTGGGCTCAGCACTCCAGATGTGGCCTCACCAGTGCTGAGTAGAGGGGAAGGATCACCTCCCTCAACCTGCTGGTAATACTCCTCCTAACGCAGCTCAGGATACCACTGGCCTTCTTTGCCATGAGGGTACATTGCTGGCTCACAGTGCCCACTTTCTAATTGAGTGCCCAAAGGACAGAAGTCATGGAAGACCTGAACCCACAAAGTGTCAAACTGCTTTAATCCCTGCACAAAATATTTGTTACTCTTCAGCTCATCCCCCAAAAGAAGACATTGCTTTTAAGACTGACTGAAATATCCAGGGATTAGAGATTAACACACACAGAGGGATGATTTCAGTGTGTGCACACTTTTTTTCCCAGGTGCTGTTTGATTTGCATTATCTCTAGTAGCAGGAAATAATGCAAACACATAAAAACCAGCAGATAAACAGATAAACCAGCAAGATTTAATTCCTAAAACAGCGTTCACAAATACAAACTCTTTTCCTGGCTGGTGCAAAATAAAAGCTTAGGGACCATAAATATCTGAAGTGGTGCTTGACTGAAGGTTTACTAAGTTAAAAATATGTGCAAACAATTTAGGAGTCTAAAAAAGAGTCTCAGAAGGTTTTGAGCCACCAAGGACTGGATTTCCAAAGGCAGTTCTATTTGGGGTCTAGAAGTATTGAGAAGCTAATAGCAGTCTTTGGCTACTAATTATAACTAAAATCCATGCCTGCTGTAGCCCAAGTCTTCCTGGTTTTCAGCATGCCTGGATCTGCAGACAATCTCTACCAGGTGCACAAGGGTATAGCTTTATCCTCATCAGCCATGCTCCTCTGCTGAAACTTGTCTCCTCTTGGTAGCTAGGGGAGAAAGGTAGATTTATACAATTCATGTTCACTTAGCCTGACAGTTTAGGTGGGTTTTTTACAGCTACATAGGTCTGTGATTTGTGGCAGTGGGACACAGGCAGACGCTCACGTCTTCTGACTCTGCTGCAGAGGGAGTAATCTGCAGTACAGTAGCGTAGCAGGGAGGGTGGTGGTGGAGGTGGTACTTTGTTTTAGTGCCTTCCAGTTCCTGAAACAGTTCAGGACAGCTACACTCATTAGTCAAAAGATTTCAGTGGGAGTGAGGTGTGTACACAGGAGCTGGTGATTAACACCTCTGAAAAATCTCACTTTGGGGTGATCTGGCAAATTTTACACATAAACTTTTCTGCACCTCCTAGCATAGGTTAAACTCCATCTTTGTCACTATTTTCCTCAGTGAAGGCCATCTGGGAAAAAAGATCATATGAAGGTAAAAATGGAAGAAAATTAGAGTGGAAGGATTAAAATAACACTGTAGTGAGCTGGTGATTTCAACAGGGTGGGCCTACCTGCACACAGATGTTTGCAGGACTGGAGCTACAATGCTAAAAGTGCAAAACCAACTTTTCCTTGCTTTTTGAGTCTGCAGTTGATTATGGAAACAAAAATGGTACCCAGAAAGCTGGAGGCAAATCTTAAGAGCCATAATCAAAACCAACTGAGAAATATTTTACTCTGCCAAAATTTGTGTGCAGAGGTTCTGTGTTTCCTCTGCAAGATGTGATAATATTTTCCTGCGTAGCAAAGGATATTGCAAATATTCGTGTGAGTGCA
This sequence comes from Fratercula arctica, assembly GCA_947846985.1. Lineage (NCBI taxonomy): Eukaryota > Metazoa > Chordata > Aves > Charadriiformes > Alcidae > Fratercula > Fratercula arctica. Next base: position 12,168,645 of record CANTUZ010000025.1, on the reverse strand, counting down.
ATCAGAAGATTAAGCAAAAGGCAGGCTTGAACACAAGAGCCCGGTCAGTCAGGGAGTTAAGTGTTTTTAATATTTTAGTTTTAAAGGTAAGTTCTCATAATTACAAATAGCTTCTCTTTCAAAGTTTTTAGTTCATGTTTGACCTACTGACTTGAACAGTTGGGGTTTTTTTCCTCCAAAATGTAAACTAATTTTTTCTATTACTTGCATTACTTTTGATTCATATAATTAAACAAGAATGTGGTGACTTACCATTCAAAGTTATTTAAAGACAGGCAGAGGAAGAAAGGTTTAAAATATAATCAGGTGAGCTTGCATTGGTTTAAGGGAGACAGAGTATCTAATTTTGAAAATCCTTCCAGGTTCATATTAATATCTATAGATAAAAGTTTTGACATAGTGACCCTTAATTTGCAAAATTAGTTCCTGATCTCAGGTGAACAGAACCTATCTAGTCCAAATTCTAATGATTTTTCCATTAAGGAAAAGCCCACCTGATATAGTTTATCCCTTTTTTATTACCTCCCTATGTTGAAACACCATGTAAACAGATTGTGGAATAACTGAAAATCTTGGGTTAATGTATTTTTTAAATTCTGGATAAAATCAACTCTTAAGATCAAGTTTTCTATATCCTAAGATTAAAAAACCCGAGATGCTATAATAATAAAAGTTACTTTTGTAAAAGACACATTTGTTTTAAGCTGTCTGGTGTTCCACAATTTACTACTTTAGTCATCCTAAATAATTTAATCTTTTCATTGCAATAGAAAGACATGGAAAACAGTAGGACTACTTTACGAAATTTCAATGTAAAGTTGATAGGCACTAGAACAATGTAATCAGAAAAGGACTGAAAGCACCAATTCTTAGTTATCATAGCTTGACAGATTTTTAGTGATTTTAGATATTCAGTATATTAATTAAAAAGTATTTAGTTTAGTTTTAGAGCAAAATGTTGGTCTTCTGGGTGTTCTTTAAGTAATGAAAAGGATTTTAGTATGAGCTTGGTATATTCATTAAGCTCAGTTTTCTTCTTTCTAACACAGGAAGGAAGATGCTCTCTAATTGTATTGTGATTGTTTTTGTATTTCCTTTTGATATTTTCAAATTAAAGAGTTCAGTTCTGATCTCATCTTTGAATGCTCTGCTCTACCAAAGTCACTGAGGTTAAGTCCATGTAAATGAAAGCATTTCTTTAGACTACATTAATATCTTGAATTAAATACAGTAAGACAAATTCTGTGTTGGTTGTATAACGGAGTAACCTTCCATGGGGATTTCTCAGGTTGTAAATCAGCATACAATCTGGCCTGATTTCTTTTAAGAAGATGCATAGGATAAATGTTGCCTTATCACAGACATAATTCAGAATTCTTAGTTAACCTAAAGAGAAATATTTGCACATATAAGCAATTTATTGCCAAATATCTACAGTCTGAAAAATAGACCTTTACTTCAGTGAAATACAAACATTTAATAGTTTCTGTGTTTACTGTTTAGAATAACTTGTTATTCTTTTCCTGATATAGAGGTTCTAATGGGAATTCTTGCTTACCCTAAGAGATCATCTAATCAAATAAATATCCTATATATTTTTTCCAAATACATGGATGCAGTTTGTGCTATTTTAAAGGGGTTTTTTACTCTATGTAGTGATAAATTGAAAAATCTCTTCTTTATCATGTTTGATTTTATTTTTTTTTTTTTCAGACTGGGCGTGAAAAGCACCCACGCTGTAACTGAATATACTGTATCTATAAGTATGAAAATATCTTATTTTACTATATTGTCTGGTTTTCAGATAATTCTTGTATTAGCAACTTGACTAACCTGCTCTTCTATGACAAGATGACCCACTTAGTGGATGAGGGAAACGCTGTGGATGTTGTTTACCTGGACTTTAGTAAAAGCTTTGACATCATTTTGCACAGCATTCCCCTGGAGACACTGGCTGCTCATGACAAGCCCATGCAATGCTATAGGCTTGGGGAAGAGTGGCTGTAAAGCAGCCCAGCTAAAAGGTCCTGGAGGTTGACAGCCAGCTGAGTATGAGCCACCAGTGTGCCCAGGTGGCCAAGGCAGCCAATAGCATCCTGGCTTGTATCAGAAATAGTGTGGCCAGCAGGACTAGGGAAGTGATTATCCCCCTGTACTTGGCACTGGTGAGGCCACATCTCGAATACTGTGTTCAGTTTTGGGCCTGTCACTACAAGAAAGACATTGAAGTGCTGGAGCGTGTCCAAAGAAGAGCACAAGTGAAGCTGGTGAAGGGTCTAGAGCACAAGTCTTTTGAGGAATGGCTGAGGGACCTGGGGTTGTTTAGTCTGGAGAAAAGGAGGCTGAGGGGAGACCTTATCACTCTCCACAACTACCTGAAAGGAGGTTGTAGTGAGGTGGATGTCGGTCTGTTTTCCCAAGTAACAAGTGATAGGATGAAAGGAAATGGCCTCAAGTTGCGCCAGGGGAGGTTTAGATTGGATATTAGGAAAAATTTTTACACTGAAAGGGTTATCAAGCATTGGAACAGGTTGCCCAGGGAAGTCACCATCCCTGGAGGTATTTAAAAGACTTGTAGATGTGGTGCTGAGGGAAATGATTTAGTGGTGGACTTGGCAGTGTTAGGTTAACGGTTGGAGTCGATGATCTTAAGGGTCTTTTCCAACCTAAATGATTCTATGATTCTACTTTTCTCCCAGATTTCCCCTGATTGAATGACCCGTGTCTTTTAGTTTTAACTAGTTTAGTTTACAGTTTTTCTAGTTTTGGCTAAAGGTCAGCATCCAGATTCAGTGTCTATTACATATATCACATAGTCCATGCTAGGGTTGATTTAAAAAAAAACAACTCCTTTATTATACTACAGTGTCTGTTACGTCATCTAGCATTAAATGTATTAACTTTAATCTAGTAATGGCTTTGTACTCCAGTTTACTGCAATTAGTGGAAATCAGTTAATGCAAATCAATGTCCAATATCTTTTAGCACAGCTAAATTTGGTCAACTACATATACTTTGCATATTATCTTGAGTTAAAGAGTGTCCTGGTTTGGGGTGGAGCAGAGACAACTTTCTGTTCAGTGAGAGAGGCTCTTGCTTATACTTGTTGCTGTGGCAACCAGGGTCAGCTGACTTGGTTGTTTACCCTGTGGAGGGGTCACACCTGTGGGGTGGGAGTGGACAGGTCAGGTGACCCAAAACTGACCAATAGGGTGTTCCATCCCATCTGCCATGGTCAGTATAAAAGCTGAGGAAGGAAAGGGGTGAGCTTTTTTCAGTGGCTTGGCTTCTTCAGTGGCTCTCTTTCTTTGATGACAGATGTCTGAGGGGAGGCCCTGTTAGTTCATCTGCCTTTGATCCCCATCAGTGTGTTCTGGAATCCAGTTCCCATTTGTCACTGAGTCTAGTCTGGAACTTCCATAGTGCCTGCTGGTGGCATCTCCCTGGGAGCTTGATATGGTTTTGTATATATTTTCTCTATTTCACTTTTTCCTTTTTTATTTTATTGTTAATATTTCTTTAAAGTAGCTTAGGTTTTTTTTCTGAACTCATAAATCTCTTTATCTCTGTTCTTGCTCTCCTTGGAGCAAGAGGTGGGGGAGGGCATCTGTTGTCTTGTCATTGGCTGTGGAAGGATTTCTAATACAACGAGGTCACCCTATGAACCCTCCAAGCACTGAGGAGTTGGTAGCAGCTGTGTAGGCCTGCCTTGACATGAGTTTAAGAAAGGTTACTGTCGGACATGAGATAAGGAGGTGCTGACCAGAAAGAAGTGTAACAAAGGAATTGAAAACATCATACGTCAAGAAAGGTCGACCAATGACAAGAAAGAATTAAGCGCGTGGACAGCTCGTGAGGATAACATGCAGCCAATTAGTAGGAGTTAGAGCGCGTGAACAGAAATCATAATACTATAAATGTAACACTTAGGTTGAATAAAGTTGGCATTAACCTGATCACATTGGTCTGCATGTTATTGCTCGAGCCTTCCGCGTCAACAAGTGGCGCCCGAACAGGGACCCTCAGATCGGTTTTTTGGGACTGCATCTACCCAGAAATCCAGCCGGCAATCGGAGGGGGCGGAAGAAGCGGTCGAAAGGTGAGTGCTGCCCCAGCACTCGGGAAGACGCTAGCGCATCAAAAAAAGGGAAATCCTGCTCTGATCAGGCAGGCGGCCGGGAGGAGATGGGGTCTGCAACCTCAAAAGAAGAAGAGGCTGTAGTTAAGCTCCTCCAACATATGCTCTCTATGAGAGGATTGAAATATGATTCTGCCTCTTTGAAGTCACTTTTAGTATGGGCAAGAGACAAGGGGCTTTTTCCCACGGTGGCGGCTGCCTTTGCCCAGGATACGTGGGCTAAAATAGGGGCAGTGTTGTGGCATGAAGTAAGCCGGGCTGCCCGAGAGAGGCAGGAGCGGATCCACGACCCCACGGGAAGTGGGAGCCACCTAGAGTGGGAACGGTAGTATGGGTTTGGCTGTATCAGCCGTGGAAAAGGCAGCGGTACAAAGTTTGCTGCAGCTGGCAAAAAGTGCCAGGGAAAACCTTAGTGAGAGTGCCTTACTGGAACAACTATCTTGGTGCCGACGATGAGGATTGCTCAGAGATCCGACTCAGTTTTTTGACCTTTCAACATGGACTAGAATTGGAGTGGAAATGTGGGAAGCAGTGCAGTCAGAGAATAAGGAAGCCTGGAACCTGGCAGGCATTTATCGACAGGTGAAGGGACTGATTGCAGGCATGCATGGATCAGCTGTTATTGCCACCACAGCCCAGAGGGTGTTAGATGCAGCTGGGGAAGAGGGAAACAGTTCGTCCTCCAATGCATTTCCTGTAATAAAGCAGTCAGAAAAGGAGTTCTGGGGGGCGTCTGACAGATGGACATTTTCGCCGCCACCGCCGCCACCTCTCATGCCTCCGCAACCGACCGCTCCACCGTACTCTGGTCTACCGGAGTCATCCACGCAGGTTCCCCCCGACTCTCCTCAGCCTATGGAAACATCATCATCCTCCGAGGACGTTCGTCTGAAAACCGTCTATCCACCTAAAGATACTGCGGAGCTCCGTGACGCTCTCCGCGATCAACAGAACACTATGCAGCAATTGCTCGCGGAAATGCAGAGACTTGATAAGGGTTTGAAAGCGGGCGCGATACGGGCTGCTTATAAAAAGGCTCATGAGGTTATCAAGGAGGGTTTGCAGGAGGTTGAGGAGAGGGTGTGTGGGAGTCCGGGAACAGGTGATCCGTCTGAAACAGCAGCGGACGAGTCTGGGGATACATAACAGTGTAATGTATCAGAAAAGGGAGATAGTGTTAAAGAACAGAAAGTGAGGAGATGGATTTGTACTATGCTAGAAGAAGCAGAGATGGGTTCATAGGATGCGAATGGGTATTTGACTCGGAAATTTTTTGCTTGTATGGATACGTGATTATTGCTTATGGTTCCCTGAAGGGTGGTCCTATGATTTGGCTCAGCGGCTAAAAGTGGGGGAGGAATTGCAAACGCAGGAGACGCTGCACTTGTCCTTGCCAGAGGAATAATAGTTACTTGGCGAACTGTATACACTGCCATACGAACAATGCATCCTGCAGAGCAAGCCCTGCAAGGGGTTGCTAGAGGGGCACCACAAGCTCCCCCAAAGGAACCTGAGTCTTTTGAAATGACACCCCCAGTTGCAGACCCTCAGCCTAAATATGCTCAAATTCCCAATTCTGAAAAACATTACCAAAAACAGAATTCAGGAGGTGAAGAGCCAGAAGATCCCTTTGATCCTGGCCCAATAAATCCAGAGACTGAACCTGATTTATGTCCACCTTTAACCCCGATTAAAGCTATGGCTGCATCTGCTACAACTGCGGAGGAGATTTTACAGCAACAGAGACGAAAGTCGTTATTGCGTTCCTCCATTCTTAACCCTCCTCCATTTGTGCCAGGTATCACGTCTGTTCCTCCTTCTCAACCGCTTATGCGTGCGCAGCCGAAATGGGGGTATTGCAGTGTATTGTCAGAATGTCGGGGGAGAAGGACGGAGCCGGAGCCGCTTCGCTCCCGCCGCCGTTTGCCTCACCCCCTCCCCTTCCCAGTCCTCTCCCTGAGATAGAAGTGGTGTTTTTGTATGTCTGCTGTGTAAGTGTGTGTGGGCGCCAATTTATATCTGCTGATCAGCATCTGTGCTACTGTTTGTTTGTTGCTGTGTGCAGTGTCGTTTGGTGACTCCGCTTGAGCAGGTGTTCTGCCCGGTGTGGTACTGTTCTCGTACATGACTAGGGCTGACACACTGTCAAGCGAAGAAGTTTGTATATACACAATGTTTAGATGTAAGGCGAGCGCACCCCAGGTAGATAGACCATGATGGGCTGTAGAGCCGATGGAAGTCCTGAAATATTGGGGGAGTTTTTGCCAGCCGACATGCTTATGCTTTCGGGAACGGCTTACCCATGCAGGGCGTATGACTGGTTGTTTGTTGTTTGCCTATAAGATAATGGTTGATTGGGAAAAGGAGTTAGGCTAAAATCTATAGGATCCTCTGTAGGAAAATGAGAAACTTAAGGGTGAGCTCTTGTTGCAAAGGCAGACTTTTATGTCAGCCGTAAGTGATGGGGGAAAAAAAAAAAAAAAAAAAAAATAAGAACAATTAGAAGGGAAATGTGCCGCATTAGCACAAAAGTATGCCATAGGCACTACAAGAAAGCGGCAGAAAAAGAGAAATAGGACACCTGATTCAAGCAGTACTATAGAGATATGTTTTGGGTTTTTTTTTTTTTTCCTATATGTATATATGTTATTGCACGCCTTTGTAAATTACTCTGTGTTATACCCTGTGAGACTAAATGAACCCCAGCAGAAGCGGTCTCTTGAGCAGGGGGGTGGAATATGGGAAAGCAACGGAAGATCAGCAAGGAGGATTGTAAATACGCTCAAGGGACTCGCACCTGGGTGCTGGAAAACACATCTATCACACTAATTGTTATTCAGTCTCAGATGCTTGCAAGAAAAACACTTAGATGACATCAGTCTGTAATGGACTCAGGGACACCTTATCTAGCTGCCTGAGAATCTTGGCCTGTTGTGGAAGAAGATCAAAGCACAGTACCAGCAAGAACAGGGAGTCCGCATGCGCTCTTGCTAAGAAGGACTCTTTCGATGCCAAGGATTCTTGATAACAAGGACTCTCTCGCTGCCAGGGATAAATTTAGTAATGCTACTAGTACAGCTGTTTCTGAGTTATTGCTAGATGTAGATAGTATTCAACATGCAATGCTGCAAAACAGAGCTGCTATTGATTTTTTGCTTTTAGCTCACGGACACAGTTGTCAAGATTTTAAAGGACTGTGTTGTATGAATCTAAGTGACCACTCCAAATCCATCCATGCCCAGTCGCAAGAACTGCACCGACCGAGCCAGCAACTTGTGGAGACCACTGTGTGAAATCTCTTTGCTGGATGGACTTGGGGGTGGGGTTGGTTGAAGGAAATTATACTCATTATCTGTGTGGAAGGAATCTGTCTGTTATGTTTAGTATGCTGTTTGCTATGTTTAATAAGCATTATACGATCAGTTGCAGATGTTGCTTTGCATCATACCCTTGTACGAGTTATAAAATATCATTGTGTCCCAACTATGGGCCACGGGGTGGCATGTGTAAAGGATAATAGAGGATGGTTCGAGTGAGACACGACAGAGAATTACTAGTTGAACCAAACCCAGTATACATGTAGGGAAAAAGGGACTCAGTACTGTTGCTGAAAAACTATATCTGTATCCATGAGAACCTAACTTTCAAAGAAGAAGATAACAAGGAGGGAGTACAAGGTAGTCAGGTATCAGACATCCGCAGTTAGCAAAGCTGGATCATGAGTCTGGTGAGGCTCGCGGCATGCGCTGGCCACGCATGCAGTGACCCTAGCCTGTACTTTTCCACTCAGTCCGGGGCAGGATATAAGGGGGCTGTCTCGGGTCGGAGAGAGGGGGTTAGACATGAGCGCACTTTGAAGATACAGGGGACGCCCTGAAGCGCTGTGTCTGCCCGCCCCCCCTCCCTGGTAGGTTCCACGTTCATTAACCCCAACAGCTCAGAAGACATTACAGCACATTGCAGATTTGTTTATGATACATCAAAAATTTCAACCTTACACCCTGATAGGACAGTGGGATGATACACTCGCAAAGAGCCTGACTGCATTAGAGTGGGTATTTTTGCCACATACCTTTTCAAAACCAGTAACTATGATGATTGAAATGTTAGCACGATTGATTTCACAGGGTCGTTTGTGCTGTCAGCAGCTGGCTCCTCTGCCATCATTTGCGGGGATTACCCTGCGAGGGCTTACACCTGATGAACTTTGGCAATCCGATGTTATGCACATTATAGAATTTGGACGTTTGCGCTATGTACATGTTTCAGTTGATCTCTTTTCTCACCTTGTTGTAGCTAGTGCTCATATAGGAGAGAAGGCTCGTGATGTTATTCGACATTAGTTGCAATGCCTTGCAGTCATGGGAGTACAAAAAACTGTAAAAACTGATAACAGACCAGCTTATGTGTCCGCTAAAATACAGGCCTCTTTACAGACATGGGGTATCAACATGTCACCGGTATTCCTCATTCCCCAACTGGGCGAGCAATTCTGAAACGTATTCATCATACCTTAAAAACCATGCTTGATAAACAAAAAAGGGGGAATCCCGTAGGTATGACACCTCAAGAGCAATTGTATAAAGCAACTTATGTTTTAAATTTTCTAAACATGTCATCTTTGTCATCCAATCCTTGTCATGTGCTGTATTTTAGGCTGCTTACAGAAAATAGTGCAAAAAATGATTAATCAAGCTTTTTGTTGCATAAAAAATAAAAAAGGGGGAATTGTGGAGATAGAGAGTAGCTGGCATTGGCTTACAGGACTGCTCAAAGGATGGGGAATCACAGGCTGGGTTGCATCCCTTTTAAAAATAGGTGTAATGATTTTGATCGTGGTATTTGTTGTGTTGTTAATTGTTCCTTGTCTGTTCTATTGTTTGCAAAGAGGCTTGGAGCGCATGGTAAGAAAAATATGGTTTAATCAAGTAATGCTTGCAACTGAAGAGTCTTGGAGTGTTCAAAAACAAAAAGGGGGATTTGTGGAAGGATTTCTAATACAACGAGGTCACCCTATGAACCCTCCAAGTACTGAGGAGTTGGTAGCAGCTGTGTAGGCCTGCCTTGACATGAGTTTAAGAAAGGTTACTGTCGGACATGAGATAAGGAGGTGCTGACCAGAAAGAAGTGTAACAAAGGAATTGAAAACATCATACGTCAAGAAAGGTCGACCAATGACAAGAAAGAATTAAGCGCGTGGACAGCTCGTGAGGATAACATGCAGCCAATTAGTAGGAGTTAGAGCGCGTGAACAGAAATCATAATACTATAAATGTAACACTTAGGTTGAATAAAGTTGGCATTAACCTGATCACATTGGTCTGCATGTTATTGCTCGAGCCTTCCGCGTCAACAATTGGCCAACCCGGCCAAAACTGCAACAGATTAATTGGTGCCCAATGTGGGGCATAAACTTCTAGGTTGCTCAGGGAATGTCATTCCTAAGCAGAATATTGTGCCTTTAGAGAGTATTGTTTGAAGTTAATAGATACAATGCTGTTAACCTGCTGAATATGTTGCATGGTTTATTTGCTCTTTGTATTTGTGTGTGGTGGTTTAAATGTGCTATTTTTGTATTGTTTGGCATCCAGATATATAATATGGTTACTTGGATAATGGCTATACCTGCTTATTTTGGGCATCATATGATGGATTCTATTACTAATTGCACTTTTGGTTTCACTTGGGAAAGGTTTATCTCACCCTTTAATGCTTATGTCAAAGAGTAAGGGGATAGAAACCTTTTGGGCTGCTTAGAAAATGCATGTTAATTAGTAAAGACTGTGATTTTGTTGCTGGTTCTCCTGAATGTGTTGCAGGGGTGGTTTTGTGTTAAACATTGGTGCAGGAGTGGGTATTGTGTGATGTGTTGCTGCTATTCAAATCCTATGGGCCAGTTCACAGCTGGCACAGACACAAACCTCTCCCCAAGTTACATCCCCCCCATCAGCATTGGTCATGCCTCTGCCACCACCCATATCAGCACCAGTTGCTACTACTCTAGCTGTTCCAACAGTGAGTGCTGCTGGTACTCAACTTCCAACAGAATTGGTACAATTTGCCCCAGCGACCAGGAAGCAGAAAAGGAAATTATCTTGTTCCCCTGCCCCTAGTGGCAAAAACCAGCAGAAGCCAGGTAGCATGGGAGAGAGTTCTTCTTGATGAAGATCCAGGAAAGGGTCCCTCTAAAGCAGATCCAGGAGAGGGTCCTTCTTGGGCAGCATTAATGCAGGATGAGGCCTCAGATGTAGAGACAATTGTTAAATCCTCCTCGATGAAGGATTTGCAAAATATGAGGAAGGACTTTAGTCATCAAGAAGGAGAGACACTTATCTCCTGGTTGCTCTGATGCTGGGACAATGGGGCTGATTTCAAAGACTTAAACAGTAGAGAAGTCAGACAGTTGGGAAACCTGGCTGAAGATGGAGGGATTGATAAAGCAATTGGGAAGAAGACAAACACTCTTAGTCTCTGGAGGTGACTGCTATCAGCCATAAAGGGCAGGTATCACTTTAAGGATGATATTGAATGCTGTCCAAGCAAATGGACCAGCATGGAAAAAGGTATCAAGTACCTGAGGGAACTGGCTGTGCGAGAGGTGATTTATGGTGACTGGCAAGTGAACGTAGACCCTGATGAAATGCCATGCAAATGATCTCTGCTAAGAAAGTTTGTGCAGAGTGCACCATTGATGTACTCCCATACATTGTCAACAATGGTTTGGGGAGGATCTGATGCTGGTGCACCAACTGTAAATGAAATAGCTAACAGGGTATGACAATATGAAGACAGTTTCTCTTGTCCCTTCACTGTGGCAGCTGTGGAGAAAATGACTGAGAAAATAGAGGAAATGACCTGGACAATAGCTGAGCAAAGTGAGGCAATAGCTAAAAACAAATTATAAACTGTTTGAAGAACTGTCTGGGATGGAGAAAGAATCCCACTCTTCCCCTCAACAGACCCACGTCTCAGTCATTACGAAAAAACACCCTTCTACAAAACCGATTCAAGAGAAACAGGACCTGCTCCGGGATTTCCTGTGGCTTTGCATCTGCAACTATGGAGAGAACATGAGTAAATGGGATAAAAAAAAAAATCCCACTCTGGTCTTACAGGCACAATTGCTTGAGTTGCAAGGTAAAGCAGATGGAAGAAAGAATTTTCGCGGGAGGGTGGCTGCTCCAGTCCATGGTAAGCATTTCTCTGGTCTGGATAGAAACTCATCTGCTAATTGTAGATGTTGTCCTCAACATTAGAGGTGCCCTGCCTCCAGCCAGGAGGAGGAGAGGGACAACAGAGTTCATGGGACTGTGTGGATTCCATGGCCTGTCACATTAGAGCCACAAAAGTATAAAGCCCTGGTGGACAGTGGTGCACAGTGTACCCTATTGCCATGGAATCATAAAGGGACAGAATCTGTCACTATTTCTGGTGTGACAGGCGGGTCTCAAAAACTGACTATCTTGGAGGCAGAAGTGAGCCTGAATGGGAATAAATGGGAGAAGCACCCAATTGTGACTGGCCCAGATGCTCTGTGCATCCTTGGCATAGACTGCCTCAAGAGAGGATATTTCAAAGACCCGAAAGGGTATCAGTGGGCTTTTGGTATAGCAGCTGTAGAGACTGAGGATATTACACAGCTGTCTACCTTACCTGGCCTTTCAGATGACCCTTCTGTGGTGGGACTGCTGAAGGTTAAAGAACAGCAGGTGCCAATTGCTGCTGCCACTGATGACAGTATCGCACTAACCGAGACTCCCTGATTCCCATCCAGAACCTGATTCATTGGCTAGAGACCCAAGGAGTGATCAGCAAGACTCGCTCACCCTTTAACAGCCCTATATGGCCAGTGCAAAAGTCTGATGGAGACTGGAGATTAACAGTAGACTATCATGGCCTGAATGAAGTCACACCATCGCTGAGTGCTGCTGTGCCAGACATGCTAGAACTGCAGTATGAACTGGAGTCCAAGGCAGCCAAGTGGTATGCTACAATTGACATTGCTAATGCCTTTTTCTCTGCTCCTTTAGCAGCAGAGTGCAGGCCACAGTTTGCTTTCACCTGGAGAGGTGTCCAGTACACTTGGAATTGACTGCCCCAGGGGTGGAAACACAGCCCTATTTGCCATGGGCTGATCCAGACTGCCCTGGAGAAGGGTGGAGCTCCAGGACACCTGCAATACATTGATGACATCATTGTGTGGGGTAATACACCAGAAGAAGTTTTCAAGAAAGGTAAGGAAATAATCAAGATTCTTCTGAAAGCAGGTTTTGCTGTAAAAAGAGGTAATGTCAAGGGACCTGCATGAGACATAGAATCATAGAATCATAGAACCATAGGGTTGGAAGGGACCTCAGGAGATCATCTAGTCCAACCCCCCTGCCAGAGCAGGGTCACCTAGAGCAGGTTACACAGGAACACGTCCAGGCGGGTTTTGAATGTCTCCAGAGATGGAGACTCCACCACCTCTCTGGGCAGCCTGTTCCAGTGCTCTGCCACCCTCAGGGTAAAGAAGTTCCTCCTCATGTTTAGGTGGAACTTCTTGTGCTCAAGTTTGTGCCCATTGCCTCTTGTCCTGTCCCCGGGCACTACTGAAAAGAGCCTGGTCCCATCCTCCTGACACCCACCCTTTAAGTATTTATAAGTGTTGATAAGATCCCCCCTCAGCCGTCTTTTTTCCAGACTGAAGAGACCCAAATCCCTCAGCCTTTCCTCATAAGAGAGGTGTTCCAGTCCCCTAATCATCTTGGTAGCCCTCTGCTGCACCCTTTCCAGCAGTTCCCTGTCCTTCTGGAACCGGGGAGCCCAGAACTGGACACAGTACTCCAGGTGTGGCCTCACCAAGGCAGAGTAGAGGGGGAGGATGACCTCCCTTGACCTGCTGGCCACACTCTTTTTGATGCACCCCAGGATGCCATTGGCCTTCTTGGCCACAAGGGCACATTGCTGCCTCATGGTCATCCTGTTGTCCACCAGGACTCCCAGATCTCTTTCCACAGAGCTGCTCTCCAGCAGGTCAGCCCCCAACCTGTACTGGTGCATGGGGTTGTTCCTCCCCAGGTGCAGCACCCTACACTTGCCCTTGTTGAATTTCATAAGGTTTCTCTCTGCCCAGATCTCCAACCTGTCCAGGTCTCTCTGTATGGCAGCACAGCCCTCCGGTGTGTCAGCCGCCCCCCCCAGCTTTGTGTCATCAGCAAACTTGCTGAGGGTGCACTCTATCCCCTCATCCAGGTCATTGATGAATATATTGAAGAGGACTGGACCCAGTACTGACCCCTGGGGAACACCACTCGTCACTGGTCTCCAACTAGATTCTGTGCCCCTAATCACAACCCTCTGAGCTCTATCTTTCAGCCAGTTTTCTATCCACCTTACTGTCCATTCATCTAACCCACACTTCCTAAGCTTCCCTATGAGGATGCTGTTCATCCAGTTCTTGGGAATTAAGCAGCAAGATGGTTGTCGCCCGATCCCAATGGATGTGATAAACAAAATAACAGCTATGTCCCCACCTCCTAACAAAAAGGAAACACAAGCCTTCTTAGGTATTGTGGGTTTCTGGAGACTGCATATTCCTGGTTATAGTCAGATTATGAAACCTCTCCATGAAGTGACTCGAAAGAAAAATGAGTTTACATGGGGTCCTGAGCAACAACAGGCCTTTGAGCAAATTAAGAGATTGTGCATGCAGTAGCCCTTGGACGAGCCTAAACAGTATGGGACATTAAAAATGTGCTCTACACTGCAGCCGGGGACAATTGGCTGCTACAGGAATATTACCAGGGATTGGTTATGCAAATCTTGGCAAGTGTGCACAGCCTTATACAGCTTTCAGTCATTCATTGAAGTGTTTGTAATTAACTTAGAGTGTTAGTAATTAAAACTATAGGTGAACTTTTACCTACCACTGCTACTTGACTAGTGCAAAGCTGTTCTTGATTTGACAGAATAGGCAAGAAAGGACCAGAGCTGAGGCAAAAAGCATTGCTGGTAAAACTCCATTCAGCCTGCATGTGTTAAGACTTTTAGACAGAAAATAAAGCTTTGTATTCAGGCTTTCAGTCCTTGATAAGAATAAGCACACATCTCAGATTTCTTTTGAAGCAGAAACGTAGCATAATTATATGCATTAGTGGCATACTACATTTGAACTGCTGTAACAAAGTGTGTTTAAAGTCTCATCTGAGACTACAAGTCCAATAGGTTTTGTTGCCTTAGTTTCACAGGTGTATGTGGTGGGTTGACCCTGGCTAGATGCCAGGTGCCCACCAAAGCTGCTCTATCACTCCCCCTCCTCAGCTGGAGAGGGGAGAGAGAATATAACAAAAGGCTCATGAGTTGAGATAAGGACAGGGAGATCACTCAAATTATGGTCACAGGCAAAACAGACTCGACTTGGGGAAAATTAATTTAATTTATTGCCAATCTAATCAGAGTAGGGTAATGAGAAATTAAACCAAATCTTAAAACACCTTCCCCCCACCCCTCCCTTCTTTCCAGGCTCAACTCCACTCCTTCTCTACCTCCCCCCCCTCCCCCCCCCCCCCGCAAGTGGCATAGGGGGACTGGGAATGGGTGTTTCGGTCAGTTCATCACATGTTGTCTCTGCTGCTCCTTCCTCCTCAGAGGGAGGACTCCTCACACTCTTCCTCTACTCCAGTGTGGGGTCCTTCCCACAGGAGACAGTTCTCCATGAACATCTCTAATGTGAGTCCTTCCCACAGGCTGCAGTCCTTCAGGAACAGACTGTTCCAGCATGGGTCCCCCACAGGGTCACAGGTCCTGCCATCAAACCTGATCCAGCACAGGCTTCCCACAGGGTCACAGCCTCCTTCATCTACCTGCTCCAGCGTGGGGTCCTCCACAGGCTGCAGGGGAATATCTGCTCCACTATTAACCTCCGTGGACTGCAGGGGGACAGCCTGCCTCACCATGGTCTTCACCACAGGCTGCAAGGGAATCTCTGCTCTGGCACCTGAAGCACCTCCTCCCCCTCCTTCACTGATCTTGGTTTCTACATAGTTGTTTCTCTCACTCCTCTCTTCTGGTTGCTGTCACGCAGGGTTGTTATATGTTTTATCACAGAGGCACTATCACTGTTGCTGATTGGCTCAGTGTTGGCCAGCAATGGGTCTGTCTTGGAGCCAGCTGGCATTGTCTCTATAGGGCATAGGGGAAGCTTCTAGCAGCTTCTCACAGAAGCCACCCCTCTAGCCCCCCTGCTACCAAAACCTTGCCACACAAACCCAATAATTGATACTTATTCCAGACCGCAAAAAGGAAAAGTTATACAAAATATTCCTGCATTTGTCAAACAGCTGGTGAGTTTCATAAAAGACAGTCTATTTTAAACATTCCTCAAATGAACGTATATTAACATGTTTGAAAGCTTTGCTGTACATAAGGTAAACATTGATCCAAAGATTACTAGGAATATATTTGAGGCATTTAATTTCTAGCAGTTATTAGGATGATATAAAGCTTTTTGAAGCTGTATTCCTTTCATAGCAGTTCCTTTTATTACTTTGTTGTGAGAGAGAGCATGGCTGATGGCTATCTTCCTGTGGTAAGCCATTTAAGCAGCAGATGAGAAAAGGAAAAGGAGTGGAGGGTCTTGTGAGTGAGCAGAGTCTGTGGTTCAGAGAAGGACATTGGAAGCTCTGAGATCAGCAGAGAAAGGAGGTGGTAAATGAGGCTGGAGTGGAGAGGCACAACATTAAGAGAGCTAGTGAATGTAGATTCAGTTCATATTCGCATTGTCAGGATTCACCTCCTGTATCTACAGGCACTCAATACAGTGTGTGAGTGAGGACCCTCATCCTCCCCTCACTGGACAGAGGAAGAGATGGACTTCCAGGCAGGGTTTTGCCAGGGGCCCTGAGGCCTGCTTCTTATCAATGATGCAGGGGGAGGCAAGGGGGCCCATTTGGGTCATGCAAGTTAGGTGGGATGACTCTGAGCCTATGGGTAGGGGAATCTCCAAATGTTCAGAAATTGTTTGCTGACTATAATAACTGAAAAATTCTCTGTGCTTGTGAAAATCATGGGTGTGACTCGATTGCCACAGCAAACTGCATTGGGCCTGAGACACATGGGAAACAGCAATCAAGATTAGACCTCTTGAACCATCAAGTCCATTCCCCTGCAGCTGGACTCGTGTGCTAGACATTTGGTGCAGAGGAGCACCCAAAGTCACCCACTTCCATCCATGTACTATGCTCTGTCTCTTTTAAAATCCTGTACCATCCTGGAGACTGCTATGTATTTACCAGAACTTGTTTTTAGATCTGTTGGCTCCCTGTCTCCTCCCTCACCCTACCTTCCTCCTTCACCCAGCAGTTGAGGGGCCTGCAGGGAAAGATGTACATGTGTACAATGTATGTCATCTGTCTGACTACAGTGACTGTTTGCTCAAACTGGGGATGCTGTGGAGCTTTTGGAGCAAAGTTGGACGTGATCCTTTCTACTTATTCTAAACATCTGACTTTTGAGGCTGTGGCCTCAAAAAACCATTAAGGCTCTGTTCTCAAAGGATTTGAGAACTGAATTCCACTTCTTTTACTAGCCAAGATGGGGTGGAAGGCTGTGAATAAAGGAGACTACCAACTTTTATTTCCATGCTGATAAACTTGCAGGGCTTTGTATGCCACCCCCCCATTGTCATCTTCCTGAAAAACTTGTTCTGTTGAGGCCATAAGCAAACTCAGCTTGACAAAATGATTTCTTATAGGAGATGAACACGTTGCTCTGGATCAGTTTATAGGCCCTCTACTAGAGAGAATTTGTCATATTTTTTCCCCCCCCTTTTTTTTTTTTGTTTTGCATGCTAAAGCACTCTATGCTGAATAATGATGACATGCAAAAGTCTTTCCTAACAAAACGAATTAGCTGATGCTCCACAGTGGAATCTCTCTGATGTTGTATCAAGTTCTAGTGCACTGGATGAGGAAAAAACATATACAGTGCTTATGCCAATTATTAGTGACTATGAACTTGCATATGATAATTCAAATTACTATAAAAATCAATGAATCTAAATATCTGCATAATTTTTAACATTACCTGCTATTTTTTCCAATTTAATAAAGATTGAAAAAATGTTAGATAACACCACCACTTGTAACATTTTTCACCAGAAATATCATATTTTATACCATCTGTACATTTTTAACCAAGTGAGATGAAATGGATTTTAATTAATTTAAAATTACTTAATTTTCTTTAAGAAGTCTGTAACCGTATGTTTTCCAAGGTTTTTCTACAGACCAAAGTAGCTCCAGCCAGCAAAGTCACTCAAAACGTAGAGTACAGTCTGATGAAATGGTGACTGTTCTGCAAGCTTGACTCAGTAGGAGTTATCTTGGAAGATCAGACAAATTTAGTACATCCAAAATAGGGGATAAGGACAATATTAATTTCCAGTAAAGTAGTAGCTGTGTGATACTTAAGTCTCTAGTTGACTGTTTTTTATTTTCATTTCACATATCGCCCTCTGGATATTCCTCTCCCAGTCCATGGACTACAAAAGGAGTATACATGTCTTTAAGGCTTAAACGTCATACTCAGTTTTTAGACAACCAAAATTAGGTGAGAAGAATGTCCTCCTGAATGGGGAGAGCATAAAATACACAAATCAGGAGAAATAAAATGGTATAGGAGAAGGAATCAAACGTTTGTTCTGTGAACCAATAATCAGAGCCTCTAAAACCACAGAAATAGGAGTGGTGCTTATTTATCTGCCTGTTTCTCTAATTTATTCAGTGAATATTCAATTTGCTTATATGGTGCATAAAATTATTAGTTTGATAATGAATATGAGGAAAAGAAGAAGCCTGTGAACTATCTGAGAGGTGAGTGGGTTTAGAATTTATCAAGACTTATTAAAAAAGCCAGCTTCCAAAAGGCAGGATTTTAGATTCCAGAAACATGAAGAACGTTCCAAATTTTTTTTTTTCTGAGAGTCTGGATAAATAAGAAATGTCTGGCAGATGTCTTTCCAGACTTTCCAGAACAATGTGCTATCAGCTCAAGGTAAATTATTATAATATTTTTTCCAATTTTTAGTAGTGGGAAAACCAAAGTAGGTGCCATAATGAGAAACAAACCAGTTTTGTTTATGGTATACTTCTTTAGTTGTGGTTTATCTTAAGGATGGTCAGGGTTTGCTTTATTTAGTATTTAATATTTATAAGCAATTATTGAAGTATGGTTACAAAATTATTATTGATGAAGTATTTCTATTGTGCATTAATTTCAAAACAATACTTGAAAAGATATTGTTTTTTCTCATTCCACTGTGAAATAAAAACAAATGTCAGAACCTTAAAATATTTCACTACGTTCATTTTTCTTCATTGTATTGCTTCAAATGTACTTTATGCAAAAATGTAGCATTACACCAACAGAATGCTTTAAGGCTCAGACCCAGAAAGTCCCTATGCTTCACACAGCCTTAGTATCATGGTAGAGAGGTGCTCTCTGCCTGAGGGGGAGCTAGGGAGCAAAATAAGCATTAATTGTTAATCTTTGCTATAATTCCTTTGTGCTGAAATGTTTACATATTTTGTAATTATTTAATAATGGGCTTTTATTTACAATGCAATGGACATCTACTTGCAACATTATTTTTCAGAGTGAACTTTACTACTGTGGAAAAAAAACATGGTCAGTTTTTCCCTTACTGCTCTGGTCATCCATTACAATAATAAATATTTCCATGCAGTTCTTTTTTTTTTTTTTTTTTTTTAATGTCTTCAAATGTGGTTCCTCAGCTCTGTGCTCTTGTTCATAGGAGAAACTGCAGAAACAAAGTCTGTTTCCTTTAAGGGAAGGTAGCTATGAGTTGATTTGACTGAAGTATACAAAATTTCGAAGGAAATAAGAGAGCAGGTGCTAAACCTTCCCTGAGGTTGTGCCAAGTGTGAGAGAACTCAGGACCACGGTTTAAAGAAAAGAGTGGGTCAAGCTTGCAAGAGGAATTTCTTTGGAGATTACAGAAAATAGAACAGACTGCCGGAGTCAGCGATAAAAGCAATTACAACAGAGGAAGCTCAGAAACATATATGATATAAAGAAAATGTTGGACAAAAAATTGTATGTCAAAACTGTGTTACTCAGCATGAGGGGCTGACCCATCTGCCACCTGCATGCTGTGGACCCGAGAGGGAGTGAACTTCTGTATATTCTTTTCCCTATATGCAAATTACTAAAAAAGAAAGCATAAAACAGGTGCTCTTTCCGAATTAAGTCCTATTTAAAAAAAAATGTTTATAAACTCTACAATGAATTAAATGGATTAAAGAACCCAAGAGGGTTTAGTTCAAAGACCTGCAAAGCCTATAGGAATTCTTCAATGGACTTTCATAAGGTAGGTGCATGTGACAGTGACAAGCAATATAAAGAAATGCCTGAATTCATGGGGCAAAATAGTCAAAAAACAACCCAAAACATCTGTGAGAAAAATTTTCAGCCTACATAGTTAATGCTTAATAAACATATGGATGAAAACAACGTCAATCTCATTTCTAGCTACTGTGACACTGTTGTACTGTCGTGGTTTGGCCGCAGATGACAACAAAAAACCACGTGCCGGTCTCTCGGGCCTTCCCAATAGGGGAAGAAGCGGAAGAAAAGAGGCAAAACTCTTGGGTTAAGACAAAGGCAGTTTAATAGAACAGCAAAGGGAACAAGAAAAAAACAGCAATAATGCGTGTAGAGGAATATACAAACATGATTACGGAACCGCTGCTCCCTGACTGGAGCCCGGATGCCTCAGCCTGCTCCAAGCGGGGACTTCCTGCCCCCTCTCTCGGCAGCTCAGAGTGGGCATAGCTCACATGGGATGGAATACCTGTGTCCCTGCTGGAGCCTGGGGAGAATTAACCCTGTCCTCGCTGGAACCAGGACATTATCCACCCCTTATTCCATACCCTTTTTGCCATGCCCAGATCTTACAGATTCCAATGAATTGCCACCACTTTCCCCTATCTTATATAAATGCACATATATATTCATGCAGATATAATGCCCTTAGTCTATGGGCCATCCCTTCAAAGTGTCCGGTGAGTTCATTTAATCCATAGCTTTGGGTTCCATCTGTCAGAACAGTCTCTCAGGGCAGGGGAGATGGTGTGTGGTGCTGGCCTGTTGCATGCTGCATTTTCGAGCTTGTGACTGCTGTACCCGGCGTGGCTCATGCCCACAGTCCATGGGCTGAAGATGTAGATCTTGAGGAAGTTGCTGGGCGCCAGCTGCTGAGGTCAGTTCTGATCCCGTCACCGCTGTGCTTTACTCAATTTTTCATCAAAGTCCATCTGTCCTTAATTTGGGTGATTCTTACTGCAGTACAGCTGATAGCAATTATAGTAACGAGGACATACAGTGACAGTGTAACATACGATTTGATTCATTGGCTATTCTCACCCAAAATCAAGTCCCCATGAGGTACACATCGGACTTCCCCATCCTTCCGCATTACCCACCAAGTGCACCCAGGTCCTTGAGCAAAAGCAATCCCACGGATGGGGTTGCCTTTGCCTGAGGCAGGACTAACCCAGACTGTCTTCCCTAACATATTCTTCATGTGCACTACGGGGACCTTATCCCCTTCTACAGTACGTGGAAGTTTTGACTGGGCAGGGCCAGCCCGATTGGTAGATCCCCTGTTGTTAACTAGCCAGGTAGCCTTTGCTAAATGTGCATCCCAATGTTTGAAGGTCCCACCACCCATTGCTCTCAGTGTAGTTTTTAACAGTCCATTGTACCGTTCTATCTTCCCAGAGGCTGGTGCGTGATAGGGGATGTGATATACCCACTCAATACCATGCTCTTTGGCCCAGGTGTCTATGAGGCTGTTTTGGAAATGAGTCCCATTGTCCAACTCAATTCTCTCTGGGGTACCATGTCGCCACAGGACTTGCTTTTCAAGGCCCAGGATAGTATTCCGGGCAGTGGCATGGGGCACAGGGTATGTTTCCAGCCATCCAGTGGTTGCTTCCACCATTGTGAGCACATGGAGCTTGCCTTGACGGGTTTGTGGCAGTGTGATATAATCAATCTGCCAGGCCTCCCCATATTTATACTTCAGCCATCGTCCTCCATACCAAAGAGGCTTCGAACGCTTGGCTTGCTTGATTGCAGCGCATGTCTCACATTCATGGATGACCTGTGCAATAGTGTCCATGGTCAAGTCCACCCCTCGGTCACGAGCCCATCTATATGTCGCATCTCTTCCTTGATGGCCTGAGGTCTCATGGGCCCACCGAGCTATGAATAGTTCACCCTCATGTTGCCAATCCAGACCCACTTGAGCCACTTCAATCCTGGCAGCCCGATCCACCTGCTGGTTGTTCTGATGTTCCTCCGTGGCCCGATTCTTCGGTACGTGGGCATCTACGTGGCGTACTTTCACAACCAGATTCTCTATCCGGGCAGCAATATCTTGCCATAGTTCAGCAGCCCAGATGGGTTTGCCTCTGCGCTGCCAGTTGCCCTGCTTCCACTGCTGTAACCACCCCCACAGAGCATTTGCCACCATCCATGAGTCAGTGTAGAGATAAAGTACTGGCCATTTTTCTCGCTCGGCAATGTCCAAAGCCAGCTGAATGGCTTTCACCTCTGCAAACTGGCTCGATTCACCTTGTCCTTCACTGGCTTCTGCAACTTGTCGTGTAGGACTCCACACAGCAGCCTTCCACTTTCGATGCTTTCCCACAATCCGGCAGGACCCATCAGTGAACAGGGCATATTGCTTCTCATTTTCTGGCAGTTTGTGATATGGTGGGGCCTCTTCCGCACGCGTCACCTCCTCCTCTGGTGACATTCCCAAATCCTTGCCTTCTGGCCAGTCCATGATCACTTCCAGAATTCCTGGGCGACTGGGGTTTCCCATTCGAGTTCGCTGTGTGATCAGTGCAATCCACTTACTCCAGGTAGCATCAGTTGCATGATGTGTGGTGGGGACCCTTTCTTTGAACATCCAACCCAGCACCGGCAGTCGAGGTGCTAAGGGGAGCTGTGCTTCTGTACCAACCACTTTCCGAAGCAGTTCGAACCCCTTCATATGCTGCCAATATCTCCTTTTCTGTTGGAGTGTAGCGGGCTTCGGATCCTCTGTATCCTCGACTCCAAAACCCTAGGGGTCGACCTCGCGTCTCCCCTGGTGCTTTCTGCCAGAGGCTCCAGGTAGGGCCATTCTCCCCAGCTGCATTGTAGAGCACATTTTTAACATCTTGTCCTGCCCGGACTGGCCCCAGGGCCACTGCATGGACTATTTCCTGTTTGATTTGTTCAAAAGCTTGTCGTTCCTCAGGACCCCCCATTTAAAATTGTTCTTCTTCCGGGTCACTTGACAGAGAGGGCTTACAATCAGACTGTAATCTGGGATATGCGTTCTCCAAAAACCCACAATGCCTAAGAAAGCTTGTGTTTCCTTTTTGCTAGTTGGTGGAGACATAGTTGCTATTTTGTTGATCACATCCATTGGGATCTGGCAGCGTCCATCTTGCCATTTTATTCCTAAGAACTGGATCTCCTGTGCAGGTCCCTTGACCTTACTTTCTTTTATGGCAAAATCAGCTTTCAGAAGGATTCGGACTATTTTATCCCCTTTCTCAAAAACTTCTTCGGCTGTGTTTCCCCATACAATGATGTCATCAATGTACTGCAGATGTTCTGGGGCTTCACCCTGTTCCAGTGCAGTCTGGAACAGTCCATGGCAAATGGTGGGGCTGTGTTTCCACCCCTGGGGCAGTCGATTCCAGGTGTACTGGATGCCCCTCCAAGTGAAAGCAAACTGTGGCCTGCACTCTGCTGCCAAAGGGATTGAGAAGAATGCATTAGCTATATCAATCGTGGCATACCACTTGGCTGCCTTGGACTCCAGTTCATACTGGAGTTCTAGCATTTCCAGCATGGCAGTGCTCAGTGGTGGCATGACTTCATTCAGGCCACGATAGTCTACAGTTAGCCTCCACTCTCCATTAGATTTTCGTACTGGCCATATGGGACTGTTAAAGGGTGAGCGAGTCTTGCTGATCACTCCTTGAACCTCTAGGTGATGAATCAGATTATGGATGGGAATCAGAGAGTCGCGGTTAGTGCGATATTGATGCCGATGCACCGTTGTGGTAGCAATCGGCACCTGCTGTTCTTCGACCCTCAACAACCCCACAACAGAAGAGTCCTCCGAGAGACCAGGCAAGGTAGACGACTGTTTAACTTCCTCCGCCTCCAAGGCAGCTATGCCAAAGGCCCACCGATACCCCTTTGGGTCCTTAAAATACCCTCTCCTGAGGTAATCTATACCAAGGATGCATGGAGCCTCTGGGCCAGTCACAATGGGATGCTTTTGCCACTCATTCCCAGTTAGGCTCAAATCAGCCTCCAGTACAGTCAACTCTTGGGATCCCCCTGTCACCCCAGAAATACAAATGGGTTCTGCCCCTCTATAGCTTGACGGTATCAGAGTACACTGTGCTCCTGTGTCCACTAGAGCCTTATACTCCTGTGGGTCTGATGTGCCAGGCCATCGAATCCACACTGTCCAATGAACCCGGTTGTCCCTTTCCTCCACCTGGCTGGAGGCAGGGCCCCTCTAATACTGGTCATGGTATCCGGTACTCACTTCTTGCAGGAATGACTTGGAGGTTCCTTCAAGAGGATCAGAAGCAAGATCAGGCCTTATGGTCTGTCTGGGGAACTGCCCACTGGAAACTGGGGCGGCACTTTTCCTGGAGGGATCCCCTTTTGTGGTTGTCCTTCCTTGCAACTCCTGTAGCCGTGTCCGCAGGATCCAAGTAGGTTGTCCATCCCACTTCCTCATGTCCTCTCCATGGTCTCGCAGGTAGAACCACAGGGTGCCTCGTGGTGTGTACCCTTTGTACTCTCTCTCTTGAGTCGGGAAATGCCTGCTCCTAATAGCTGAGATGCTGGCCCGTACAGGTGGGGAGTAGGACATATTCTCTTCAAGTTGCTGGACCTTCCGGGACAGTTTCTCCACAGCTGAGACAAGGGGGGAAGAGAGGCTTTCTTCATATCACCGGAGCCAGCCAGCCACCTCATCCACCGTTGGTCCCTCTTCACCTTTCCATTCCATTACTGCCAGTGAGTTGGCATATGATGATGGTGCACTCCGTACAAACTTCCGCCACATGGGCCTTGTGCAGTGCACCTTATCAGGGTCCGTGGGCAAGTCTGTGTTGTCCAAGTCATAATAAATCATACTGGATACCTCTTTCCATGGTGGTCCACTTGCTTGGTTGACATACAACATCTTCACTGAAGGGGTACCTCTCCCTCACGCCTGACAGGAGTCGTTTCCAGAGGCTGAGGGCTTGTGTCTTTTTCCCAATTGCCTTGTCAATGCCGCCTTCCCTAGACAGGGATCCCAGCTGCCTGGCTTCCCTACCCTCTAATTCCAGGCTACTGGCCCTGTTATCCCAACACTGAAGCAGCCAGGTGACAATGTGCTCACCTGAACGTCAGTAAAATCTTTTGGCATATCCCTCAGCTCTCTCAAGGATAGGGATTGGGTAATTATCTCTGGTTCTGCCTCTTCCTCCTGTCCTTGTGATGGCCCTGGTTCATCATCATCTCTTACTAAGCGAACTGATTTCTTTGTGTACTTCTTTTGTATGGGGGCAACTGATACTGTCACGGGTTGGTTCCCTGGTTCAATGGCAGTGGCTGCCACCGGGTTTGGATCTTGAGGCAGATCTCTGGGTGGTAGTCTTAAATAGTCGTTTAACCCTAAACAAGACCTGGAACACATTCAGGAGACATAGCACTAGGAACATGCTGGTTTGAGCATCCCAAGTATATTCAAAATTCTCAAAAGCTGTCATACCTGTCCTGAAGGAGAAAAGGGAGGCAAAAGAGTTGGGGAAAGTGTCCCCCCCCCGTTTCCCCCATAGACTGGGTGTAATTATTATTGATAAATTCTGAGAGACGGTGCCCAATGTATGGACAGGACAGCAATACCCCATAAACGCCCCAAAATAACTGTCTAACGAGTGATGTTTTCATATCATAAGCCGATATCGCACAGGACTGTAAAACGATAATCCTGATCCCTCTCCCAGAAGTAACAAACATTATCACAGGGAGTATATAAGCCATATAGGAATTTACATAACACAGCCATGAGAACAAACCAAGCAACATGGTGACCAGCAACTATTTACCTAATACAATAAACACATACAACAAATTTGTTTTTTCAAGCTCTAGTTGGATTCTGTTGTTATCTCAACCCTTCGAGCCCCACGTTGGGTGCCAAAAAGGACTGTCGTGGTTTGGCCTCAGACAGCAACAAAGAACCATGTGCCGTTCTCTCGGGCCTTCCCAATACAGGAAGAACCAGAAGAAAAAAGGCCAAACTCTTGGGTTAAGACAAAGGCAATTTAAAAGAACAGCAAAGGGAACAAGAAAACAACAACAATAACACGGGTAGAGGAATATACACACACGATTACAGAACCGCTGGTCACTGACCAGACTCGGGACGCCCCAGCCTGCTCCAAGTGGCGACTTCCTGCCCCCTCCCACGGCAGCTCAGAATGGGCATGGCTCACATGGGATGGAATACCTGTGTCCCTGCCGGAGCCTGGGGAGAATTAACCCTGTCCCCACCGGAACCAGGACAGACACCAATAAAAATGTTTTTCTGGAATACAGATTACCTTCTTGTTATATATTTTCTCTAGCACAATAGTGATAAGGTGCTAAACATGCTAAAACCATTGTTCCTATTTACCAGTGATCATTTGTATCAGATAACAATTTTTTTCTCTTTCATTTCTGGTGTACGTAGTAAATCTAAGCACATTTATTTATGTGAAATATTTATGAGCATCTTTGTTCATTTATATCAGCTCACATGCAGTACTAAATAGTATTTATTATTTCTAAGTCATCTACAACATGCAAAGTGCTTTGCAGTGTAAAAAGTATTTTTTACACTATCATTCTGTCATTCCTCTGCCTTCCCTGCTGTAAGAAGTGAGTACAGGTACTGGTGACTGCCAGTGTTTTAACACTATTGACTTTCTGCTGAGAAGTGTTTAATACTGTTAAGATCTCTCTGTCCAAGGATAAGTTCAGACCTGCTTGTTGTAGTGAGGAAGAGCAGGCCCACAGCCCACCTTTAGTACAGCTATACCTGCTCTCTTCCCTCTGCTTGAATGGTAAAATGATGAGCTTAGACACTCAGAAAGGAAAGTTGAGGAAAGTTGAGCTTTTCAAGATCATTTATGGGATTTAAATTTTTAGTTTTTTTCTGAAATCCCAGAAGCTACATCTTAGAGAGGAGAGTTTAAGTTTTTTAGGGAACAGAAAACAAAACTAGAGTAGATCTAAAGTAATCACAAAAAATATATATATATATTTGTAGGTTAAAGCCCTAAACCAATCTGTTAATTTGAAATGGGGATATTTTAGTGTGGACAAGCAAATAAAAGAGCAATAAATGCTATAAATATTTTAGTCTGTACACCATGCTGTCAAATAAAAATAGAAAAATGAAGGACATTTTCTGTTTCCAACTGCTGACTCCACTTCTTTTGTAATCAAACAAAAATATAATTTGTTGATATATAACAGGCCATGTGTGATAGCAGCAGGATTTTAGAAGCAACTTATTTTTTTCTGAAAGAAAAGTGGGAGTAAAAAGAGCAAATCAGGGTTAGTGTTAAATCTTTTTAAAGATTTAACATTTGAGAAGAAGAAAATTAGAAAACTGAAGGAGGGAAAGTGCAAATTGCTGGACACAAAGAAAGGTACAGTGTAGGAGGTAAATCAGAGATCACAACATTTCAGATGTTGTTCTAGCAAAGGCACTAAAATAAGGGGAAAAAAGGCACATTGTCCAACAGGAAATTCTGATATGTTGAAACGTATTCCCATTCTGGACTGGCATGAAAATATGTTGGGTTTGTTTTTTTTTTTTGTGGAAAAAAAAAGATTTTTAAAGTAAGTTTTTGTCCCATGTAGTTATAGAGAACTCTGAAAACAACATGTTATGAGTGACTCCAGTGTCTCAAAATCCAGACAGAAAACAAAGCTGGTTTTTAGATTGTCTCTTCAGTTTTGGTAGCTGAAACCTGTTTTATCTGAATACTTGCTATTAGTTAATAACTGAATAACAAACCCAGTATTTTCAGGTACCTGAATGATGCATAAATCTAATTCAGAGTCTTCTGAATGAAAATGCAGACTTTTCACTACTTCCAGTAGGTTTTGGCTGTACCTCACCACTATATAGGAAATTTCCCAGAGCAGCACACTTGCAGGAAGTGCACAAAGACTCCTCTTCGTGCTTTGCATAAATCAAAACCCCAAGGCAAGCCAGCTGCTGCTGGGGCAACTGTGAGAGGGGCAGAGGCATGCAAAGGAGGTTACTGCAGGGGGGCAGGGCATTCCCTCCAGAAAGCAATAGCTGCCTCATCCCCTTGGCAGGAAGAATAGCAAGTGCCTCATTCACATCATGGTAAAGTTCAAGTTTGTCTACACTGCTAAAACACCTTTAGCTGCCTTTGTCCAACCCTAATGTGTTAGCTGAAGCAAAGGTACTATCTACATAAGTGATCTGGGATGGATTCAGCTTTGGTGTCTACCAGGTGTGTGTCTACCATGGTGGCTGGATGCATAATTTCCCATTACAGAGAATAGCCAGAGAGCTTACTCAGCTGACTAAATGTAGGTGTCTACTCTAAGGAGAGATAAATTGGCTTCTAGACTCCACTGACTGGGTTGACTAGATATCCACTGACTATAAGGGAAGCCTGGACAACTTACCTAACCTAAACACCTGCTCTGTAGATACTAATAATTTGATGAGATGAATTTTACCCAGGATATCCTTCAAATGACTACATAAAATGTACCATATGTAAACTTTAAAACTGTATAAAGTAAAAATAGTAAATGTTTCTTTGGTTATCCTTAGGACTGCCCATTGAACATTTTTGACTATGGTTTTAAAAGCTCATTTAAAAGGTTATGATTTCTTGACAAAACTCATGAAATGTCAGTTTGTATACTTCATCCTCATCTAAAACCTCATACATGTGTGTTCATGAACTGACCTCATCTGGAGACAGTAAAAAGGACAGTAAGAGTGGACTTCTGAATCTGCGCAGAATATAATGACAGTTTGCTAATATTGTATTTATACTTGAACCTTGCCCTAGTCACCATCTTTTTTTTTTTTCTTTACAACATTTTGGATATACAGTTACCTGTTCATGATATGTCTCTGTGCAAAAAAGGCTTGTTTAAGAAAGAATGTTCCTCTATGTTCTAATCTGCAACAGATATAAATATATTATGATTTCTTTTTTTATAGAATTATATGTATTTTGGAGAAACAAGATTACTCACTTTTGCTTCTTTAGCAGTGAATTTTCTATCCATGCTATAACATATTCCCTGCATGGTTGTCATGTTAAAATAATGCTAAGAGTGAAAGAGCTGACGTATCTACAGAGCTTTTGGTGGAAGTGCAACTGCAAATTTTGATTGTCTCATTCAATGAACAAGTAGCAACATCTTGTCACCCAAATTCAGATCTCCTGAGAGCAACATCTGATCTTCTTTATCAGTCTATTGTAAAGGCCATTATTCAATCTTTTATATGTTAATGACTTTGAATGCCTTAATTTTTCTGAAATGACAAAGCTATAAATTTTTGCCTGATGACACTGCCATTTGCAATATTGCTACTAATCCTGCCATGGCTACTAGAGTAATATGATATAACAGTGTTTAAATGGATTATCAGAAACCAAGTGCATGTAAAACCAACTGTACAGAAATCGCCTTCTTCCCAGTCAAACTTTAGCATAGCAGCTTTTTCTAAGGGAAGCTCCAGACCATTTGCTTTTTAACAAATGGCTCTGAAATAGCAGATGAAAGCCATTTAAATGTGTTGTGCACTACACATTACAATGTTGCATAAAGAATAAAAGCTTATTTTTGTGACATAATGACTATCTCATTTAAAACGGTTGGGGTACTGAGTATCTGACAGCTTTCACTGGACAAAACAGGTCAGATTCATTCAGGGAGTAACCTTGTGGTTGACCAATGTCTGTCAAACACTATGTCACAGAAGACTATGGAGTTCCTGTATTTTGAAAGTATCCCTAGTGGTGTGGTTTTATGAATACATTTCAAATGTGATATTGGAATATAAGAAATTTTTCCTTTGGTCATTTCAGAATGTGTAACACAAGAATCATGTGCTTACGGAAAAATTATGCATGATGGGCTAGGAGATTATTTACATGGTGCCTATTTTAAAATAAAGTCTGTGAGATCTTATGTGGGTTTATTGCTGTTTCTTCTGCAGTCAATGCGTTGTTTTTCATCCTATGCATCATTCCAAACTGAGCAGCCTCCAGGGGACAGTGTGGACTACTAGTGTTGTCACCTAGTGTGCTGATGGAATTAAGAAAAACCTTTGGCACAGCTTTTCATTGGTGTTATGGTTTGAGAAACCCACAACAATTTATTGTCATTTAGACAATTATTCTATCACCCAATAGAATATTCTTCCACCCAAGAAGGGGAATTGGGAAAAAACAAGGAAACCCAAGGGTTAAAATATAAACAGATTTAATAGAATAAGACTAGATAATTAACATTCATAACACTAAAGAACCAATATTGATCCCGATACCAATATAAAATATACAAGGATTATACTCAGCCAATTATATCAGCAGGAAACTGTGCACTCCCAGCAGTGGACAGCAAATGTTGGACACTGCATGTACTATGGGTTCGGGAAGAAGGGAAGGCCTCAAGGGTCCATCACCAGGGCAAGAAGTTCTCAGGATTGCAGACATCAAGGAAGAGAGAGAGAACTTCTCAGCAAACGTTGCAATTTATATTTATATTCATGGTATGAAATAATCCTGTTGGCCAGCTTGGTCAAGTGCCCAGGTCCCATTCCTCCTCATCCCTGCACCTGGATAACTCGAAAACACTGAGACCTTGAAACCCACATACCATAGCTGGCTATGAAGTAAATATTTTCACAAATTCAGACACTAGAGTCTTCTAAAAGTGCAGTTTTCCCAGGCATTAGAAGAGAAATTAGTCCTGTGTTGCTCAAACCAGGACAATTGGTAACATATTCTGACAGACATGAGTGTGTCTCAGTCAAGCTGTTCAACATATAAAAGTGTAATTAAATATAATCACTATCCATATTAGGGATGACAGTTGTGATGTAAATGTGTTCTTTTTTTAGGAAGTATTTAGTAACCCTTGTACTTTTCCTCATCAGTCAATTTTTGTTCTAGAAATTCATGCTGCAGTGGTAATGGGACAAGTCAGTTGTCTCAAAAAATCCTGTTCTTCAGATACAGTATTCTCATCAGCACATGAAAGGAGCCTTTAATGTTTGGAGTCTTATCTGCTCATATCTGATAATACAGGATCTTAACTCAAGGTGAGGATCACTGCAGGAGGGAGGGGGGACTGTCAGTGGGAAAATGAATGCTCCATATTGAGCATGTTTGATTGGGTCTGTTTGGAGTATACTTACTTGATTTGACCTTAGCTATGGTCTTTTCTGTTGTGGGTTTTGTGCAGTTATTTTTGTGTGAACAAAATCATCTAATGGAATAAGATGGGAGAAAATTCAAATGCAGGGAAGGTTGCATTTTCTCACCATTGTCTTATTAATCATGAGAATAGATATTTCCCCTTAAGTTCCAAATGATCAGATCTATCAGTGAGAAAAGAAAGATCCTACCAACAAGGCTTTTTTTATGATGTTCCACTTAATCATATTTCTATGAAAAACAGTGATGAATAAAACAAGTAGGAAACCCCATCCTGGATCAGAGCAGATAAAAATGGATGCCCTATCCAGGAGATTAATTGAATTTGGCTCCTATTTGTATCAGATAGGATATTACAAACTTAAACCTAAATTCAAGGTGAGGCCACTCAGTGGAATAAAATGAGAGGGAGCAGGAACCGATGACTTCAGATGTTCAGTACTTAAGTGGTTCCACTAAGTTCTCTAACCCCAGCCCTGGCTCTAAGGAAGTTTCAGTTAGTAAGGGGGTAATGAGTAAGGCTAGAATAGGAGGTGGATATCTCCCTCCAGCATTTTTCTCAGCTGGACCTATATAGCTATTTTTTTCAGACCCTTTTTGCAACACTTGTCACTGAAATAGGATAAAGATAATCCAACAAACATAACTGGACATAGTAAATGGAAAACAGAAAAGCTAAGGTGAAATGGATTGCTAAAGTCATATAATAGATCAGTAACAGAGATGGGAATAGGTTCTTGACTTCATACTCTCCACCAATCCACTGTTGTCTGTACTGTGCTATAGCAGCATTGGATGAACTTAACCGACAATGTTTCCTGTTAGATTCATGAACCCCAAATTCAGTTCTCACCTGAGAATTAGCCTTTTAAAACTAAACACAATGCCACCAAAAAGAAATGATACCTCATACCTTTTGATTGGATTACAAACCAACAGAGCTGGTAAATCATGACCTAAGGCTTCATCTAGGTGTGCTGTTGGTGGAACCAGTGGTACTTGTAAATCATACTCAGGAAAAGATAGCTGGTTGAAGATGAATTTTCAGTGGAAGGATGGTGACATCTAATTGTATTGCTCTTTGCGCAGTCGTTCCCATTATGTCTCAAAGCACGTTGGCAGTAATTCGGCAACATTTTATTTTATATTGAATTAATTCTTTTTTTGAAAGCTTTAATACTTTATGCAGTATCAGCTTTTCACCAAACACAGTGGTTTCTGAATTTTTCAAATGTAATTGCTCCATTTGTCATTGTACTGAAAAACATAAGTTGTCATAAGGAGTGATTAAGTAGGCTGTAAATAACGCTGTATCATAAAACATTTTGTAAATATTGTGATAACAGCTTAGACTTTTCTCTCTAAATTTATGACTTAAGTTCATGAGATACTTGCATCAGAATGACATGGATTCTAATTCAGCAGGGATGTAGCTCCAGGGAGTGATTTATCCCTCATAAAGAAAGTGTTAAGAAAGAATGGAACAAATCACTCTCAAGGTGCTTTTCTCTCTCTGGTTTGGTAATTAGTATAATCTAGATGCCTAACTTTTCCACAGTTGAATTTAGGTAAGATGAGTCATACCTAAAGTGACTTTGATTACTATCTCTCATACAAAGTCAATAAAGTCTAGTCTGTTAAGTCATTGAAAGAACTGCTAGAAACATGGCTTAAAGAGAAGTTTAGACAATGAAAGATAAAAGATAGGGGTGTGAAGAGAAACAAAAGTAATATCTATAACAGAAAATTAACCCGCACCAGGGTGTCCTGGTTTGAGCGACACAGGACTAATTTCTCTACTAATGTCTGGGAAAGCTGCACTTTTAGAAGACTCTAGTGTCTGAATTTGTGAAAATATTTTCCTGATTCCCCATCCCGGGTGGGGAGGGGTCATCGGGTGACAGAATAAATGTCTCAACAATAAATTGTTGTGGGTTCCTCAAACCATAACACGGTGCTTGTTTTTATTGCTGGAGCTAAAATATATGAATTACTAACCTGCTGGGCTCTCCCAGATGGTTGTTGGGCATGGGCAGGGGACATTCCCAAAGAGCTGTGTGTACAGGCCCCCCTGGTTTGGGAGCAAAGACAGGTTCATAGTACGCTGTTCTGTGCCAGTTGCTTTACTAGTACAGTTGTAGTCTAAGTGTTAGTCTGCTAATGTGAGATGTATCAGTGAGATGTTAGTCTGCTAATGTGAGATATATCAGTAAATTGACCTGTGACCAGAACATCAACAGATAGTTCAGGGATTTTAAGGGTAGGTTCCTGACACCTCTCTGAATGGGATCACCCGGCCAAACCTGTTTCGGAGCACAAAAGGTGAAATGCAGGGAGTTGTCGTTCGACTCAGCTTCCTCTTGCCTTGACAGATCCTTACCTATGCAGAGATGACTGGGGGTGAGTTGCGGAAACGGGCTCAGCCTGGGTTGCCTTAACACTGCATCACAATAAGAACCGAAACCCAAACGGAGCCTTGAATAGTCCCTTAACAAACAAAATGCCCTGAGTCCCATCCCACCACTATTCAGTGACTTTGTGTACCAGACATCACAAAATTAGCAATACAAACTAAGGGGCCATCACACCACCAGAGATAAACATTCCAGATAGTGTAATCCACTCAGACACAATCCTGCACGCCCATCAAATCAGGAAATATAAACAGTAAGGTTTGTGGAGAAATTTGGGGAGTCTTCCAACGATACAGCTGGCCTGCAGGAGATTCTTCCCCCCTTGTCCAGGATGCTGTGCAAGGTAACTTCCCAGGGATTTAGCGGCCTTACCTGAGAGAGGGTGATTAAGAAACATACGTACGGTATTTGGCATGCTTTAAGATCGTGATTAGTGCACTCTTTTAAAGTATTAATATCTAGCGCGCTTGTGGTTTGTGTTGGTACTTCTCAGGATCACTTGTAGGTTGTAATAGTGTATTCTGGAACAGCCTGTCCAGGGAGGTGGTTAAGTCACCATCCCTAGAGGTATTTAAGAAACGTCTAGATTTGGCACTTCAGGGCATGCTCTAGTGACAGAGATTGGGGGGGGGGGGTTGTGTGTGTATGGTTGGACTTGATCTCAAAGGTCTTTTCCAACCGTGAAGATTCTATGATTCTGTGAATTGCTTTTTAAATTGCAATAGTGCATTCTCCATTGTATCCATAAAACCTGCAATAGTGGCATTATCGGACCTGTGAGTGAAGTCCAAATAAATTAATTTGAACCTCTCAGTGAAGTCTTTTTCTCTCACACACTTCTCTAATGTTATAGCCACTATCAGGGTGCAGGAAACATTTAAAGACTTTGAATAAAGTAGGAAAAATAAAAACAGTCCTTAAAAGATTCACTTGCTTCATCACCTATTCCGTTTCTGTACTGAACTTCTTGAAAGTTTAAAATATCCTATGCAAAAGTTGTTCACAGTGTGGTATGGCTGCAAGGCAGGCAATTCTGATTGACAACATGATGAAAAAGGTTTTTAGAAGTGGTAAAATGTCAGTAATCCTGGTGTATGTAATAAAGTCCCTTGTATGAAATAATGGATACAGTCTGGCCACATATCTCTGAGAGAAACGCGAAACTGGAGGAAGTACAAGAAAGGGCTGTTAAAATGATCAGGGAAATGGAGACCTGTCTGTTTGAGAAGAGCTTGTTTAGTCTCTGTCAATGAGGACTGAGAGGTGATATGACTGGTCTCCATCAATATTTTAGAAGGCAATCATTGGAGAGGGAAAAAAAGCTAATTAAACTAAAGGGCAATGTTGGCACAATGACAAGCAGGTATAAATTGACCATGAATATATTTAAGCATGAAAAGAGAAGAGCATTTCTAACCACCAAAGGAAAAAAGTTCTGAAACGAGATGCAGCAGCAAAATGCATAAGAACAGTAATGGTGATTTTACATAACAGTTTGTATAAGTTTATGACACGCCTGGCTGTGATCACAAGGGAACAGTTTCAATATCTTTACCTTGGTCAGTGTCCTTTATCAATCAAGGGGAAAAATGGCTTACAGAGGAACTTGGAGATTGTAGTATGTGGGATAAGGAAAAGGAGGGAGGTTGCTCCCTAAATGGTCAGTCACCTGATCTAAGGCCTTGTCCCTTCTGCTTTAAGTGTGTTTCTCAAGGGAGAAGTCAAATTTCATTTATGTACCTAGAGAGAAAAAAGCCTGGAACTGTTGAGGAGAACATATGCCTATGAAAAACAGAAGACTTAAAATCTTCAAACTCATATGACTATCCCAATTTAACTAGTTTGCCTCCCTTCCCTTCTGCTGAAGAGAGTGGCTGGATTCAAAATTAAACATCCAAAGTTTAAATGCCTGATACTTAACTATGTTGCAATTTAACATTTAAATCTGTCTTTTATTAAATAACTTGTGAGCCTTAACCAAAGGACAGCTTTTGTTTACCTATGCATTAACAGTATTTTACTTCCTCTTAAAGGAAACAATGGGTTTATATTCTATATTCTTTGAAAATATCAACCCAAACACTGGATTTCAGTTTTTGTCATGTATTCAAAAAATTCCCCTGTATTGCCTCAGGGATACAAACACAGTCCCTCCATTTGCTGCCTAATGATAGCAGCTGATGTAGCATTATGGTTGGGCACTGTTACTGTTTACCATCATATTGCTGATCTATTGATTATGGCAGAGTCACAAGAAAGTGAAGCAGCTGCCAAATTGCTGAAAGCACATTTACAGGACCAAGGCTGGGCAATTAATCCAAAGAAAATACAGGGCCCTAGTACTACTGTACAAGTTGTGGGACTAGTTTGGCATGGACAGATTAGAGAAATACCAAATAAGGTACAGCAAACAGTCCAGCGATTTCCTGTACCAACCACAGTAAAACAGTTACAGACCTTTTTGGGACTTTTAGAGTATTGGAGAACTTTTATCCCACATCTGGTGATATTAATGTGCCCTCTGCAGAAATTAACTAGGAAGAAAGTTGTTTGGCAGGGGACCAAGCAACAACAAGAAGCCTTTGATGACTGCAAAAAATGCTTTGATTGAGCATGCGCAACTATACACTCCTAGGCGAAGATATCCTTATGATTTAGAAGTAACAAATCCAGATGACATAGTCTCACGGGGATTGTGGCAGATGACTGGGATGAAAAATCAGAAAGAACCTGTTGAATTTCGGTCCAAGGCATTACAAGGCTCCACCATGTAAAAACAAGTTTTCTTGTAGTTTGGGCACTACAAGAAACTGAAAGAATCACAGGCCAAGACAGCCTGTCTGTACACACACCCACACCTATTCAGGGGTGGGTTACTGATGATTCCATTAGGGTCCATGCCGGGGTATCTCAGGCAGCCACACACTGGAAATGGGAACATTATTTACAGCAATGATTTCTACCAGGAATACCACCTGTAACAACTCCACACACCACTCTTCTAGGAACCGTATCATTTAATCATATGCCCACACTAGGGGAAACTCTTCCCCTTGGAGATATCCCTACATCTTCTGTGGAGGAGGCTTCCCCTTATGACAAGTTAACAGAAGAGCACAAAAAAGATGCTTGGTTTACTGATAGAAATACAACACCTCCAGTACAAAACATGGTGAGGACTGGAATCCTTCCAGATAGTCTCTCTCACAAAATATTAACTATAGGGGAAATGGAATTGCTTACACCAATGGATTGTGTGGCGGGACTGCGGCCTATTAGTCTAGACATGAAGATTCATATAACAACCCCTGAGAATGCCATATGGTTTTGTACCCCAACTTCTCTTCTTATTTTACAACCTTGTTAATATCAGATTCTCGAGTTCTTGTATTTCAGGTATCTTTGATGAATACCTGTGTCTTATCTAGAGGAGATAGCATTGGAATGGTGTTATTGGTGTCACAAACCAAACATCAAATTGAAGTTCAATCTGAAAAAGCGCAAGCCATAGCTCTCCAGTCTGTGTGGGCAATTACCCCACATCAGGTTATCAAACTCAGAGTAATATTAGCTGAAAGAGCTGGAGCATATATATTACTGGAAGGAGATGACACCACTGTTTTTCTCCCCTATCACAGGTTGGCTCAACATGCTTTGTAATGTAGTACTACAAACACATGCCTTGGATGCATTTCCACAAGATCAACATGTAAATACTTAGATTTGGTTAGCCTCTACTGTAACTAATTCATCTGCCTTCTATATTAAGGGAAGATTAACAGCTGCAGATCTTTTAATGTGTTTCAGTGGCATGTCAACCCCAGCAGCTGTATTATAGAATTATACTATGCTAAGTGATTTTGATATTAATGTTTCTCATTGCTATCTTTTCCCAGTAGGTAATGGCTATATGCCAATGAATATTACAAAAGCGACTGATGGTGGATGATTTCCTCCCTCGACACCAGAAACACTACTTTGATTTTGAAAGCATGTGTTGCTTCAACAATCAGATAGCATAGAGGACAACATTCAACATTCTCCAGGATTTAATGCATCAAATGAAACAACCTACTGGTGGTGCCTGGCTGGCTGAGTGGTTTAATTCCCTGACAGGAAGAATGCAACACCTGATTCAAAGCATTATTGTAGAGATATGTTTAATCCTTTTTCTATATATGTTTATTGCATGCCTCTGTAAATTACCCTGTGCTACACCTTGCAAACCTAAATGAACACCTCCAGCTTTACTAGCCTGTCCTGGTTTGAGCCTGGCTAGCTCAGTCAGTAGAGCATCTGTCATTCATTTCAGTGGCCAGCCAGGCCCAAACCACAACACAGCCCCGGCAGACATGGTCTCTTGAGCAAGGGGGTGGAATGTGGGAAAGTAATGGAAGATTGGTGAGGAGGATTGTAAACACATTCAAGTGACCTGCAGCTGAAGTGTCAAAAACCACATATATCACACTTAGTTGCTTAGTCTCATGTGCTTGACAAGTAGAACATCTGTGTTTAGATAACAGGCCTGTGATAGACTCAGAGGCACCTTATCGAACATGCTTGAGATTCCTGCCCTGCTGTCAGAAAAATCAAAGCACAGTGGAAAACTACACCTACTTGAATCCCTGATATACAGGCGAGGACAGCAAGTTCGGACTCCCTCTCTCACGAGCAAAAATACTCTCTAGCAAGGACCGAACTCCATGGTGCCTGCTGTTCACGCTTGCATGTCTCTGCCTGGGTGCTGCTTCAGAGATACCCCAGTTCATGAGGTATCGAGATTAAGTTTACTCTTTGCATTTCATCCATAGTTTTGTGGTTGTTCCTGAGTCCTGCCTGTGTCGGCTCACACATCCTCCAAATACAGTTGCAGCTCTGACCAGCAATTCAGCAGAAGGCTAAGCTGAAGCTAAAGAAAGGGAGAAGATTTTCTGGGATGTAAGTAACATCTCCTGTCCTAATTCCACTCATAACTTCCTCTCCCACCCCCAGTCAGTCTAAATGTTTCAGACAATACAGAAATATCAAAGAATCACAGAATTGCCTAGGTTGGAAGGGACCTTTCAGATCAACCTAACTCTTAAAAAAGACATCACTAAACCATATCGCTAAGCACTATGTCTACCCATTTTTTAAATACCTCCAGGGATGGTGACTCAACCACTTCCCTGGGCAGCCTGGTCCAATGCTTGATAACCCCTTCAGTGCAAAAATTTTTCCTGAATATCCAGTCTAAACCTCCCCTGGTGCAACTTGAGGTCATTTCCTCTTGTCCTATCACCTGTTACTTGGGAGAAGAGACCGACCCCCCACCTCTCTACAACCTCCCCTCAGCCTCCTTTTCTCTAGGCTAAAGAATCTCAGCTCCCTCAGCCGCTCCTCATAAGACTTGTTCTCCAGACCCCTCACCAGCTTCATTATCCCTTCTCTGGACTTGTTCCAGCACCTCAATGTCTTTCTTGTATTGAGGGGCCCAAAAGTGGACACAGTACTCGAGGTGAGGCCTCACCAGTGCCGAGTACAGGGGGACAATCACTTCCCTAGTCTGATATAAGCTGTGATGCTGTTGGCCTTCTTGGCCACCTGGGCACACTGCTGGCTCATATTCAGCTGGCAATCGACCAGCATCCCCGGGTCCTTTTCTGCCAGGCAGCTCTCCAGCCACTCTTCCCCAAGCTTGTAATGCTGCATGGGGTTGTTGTGACCCAAGTGCAGGACCCGGCACTTGGCCTTGTTGAACCTCATACCATTGGCCTCAGCCCATCAATCTAGGCTGTCCAGATCCCTCTGCAGAGCCTTCCTACCCTCAAGCAGATCAACACTCCCACCTAACTTGGTGTCATCTGCAAGCTTCCTGAGGGTGCACTCAATTCCCTCATCCAGATCATTGATAAAGATATTAAAGAGAACTGGCCCCAATACCAAGCCCTGGGGAACACCACTCATGACCGGCTGCCAACTGAATTTAGCTCCATTCACCACCACTCTCTGGGCCCAGCCCTCCAGCCAGTTTTTTTACCCAGCGTAGAATACTCCATCCAAGCCATGGGCAGTCAGTTTCTCCATGAGGATGCTGTGGGAAACTGTATCAAAGGCCTTACTGAAGTCCAGGTAAACAACATCCACAGCCTTTCCCTCATCCACCAAGCAGGTCACTTTGTCATAGAAGGAGATGGTGTATTGGATCTGGCTGGGATGGAGTTCTCATAGCGCTGTGCTTTGTATTGGTAGCTAGAAAGGTGTCGATAACACACCAGTGTTTTGGTAGAGCAGTGATCACACAGCATCAAGGCTTTCTCTCCAACCTCCCCCCTCACCCTCAAAAGCCAGTAGGCTGGGGGTGGGCAAGATCTTGGGAGGAGACATAGCCAGGACAGCTGACCCAAACTGACCAAAGGGATATTCCATACCATATAACATCTGCCCAGCAATAAAAGCTAAGAGAAAGGAGATGGGGAAGGGGGCATTCATTATTAAGGTGTTTGTCTTCCAGAGCAACCGCTAACATGTACTGAGGCCCACCTCAGTTAAAGACCGCCATGAAAATATTCTACATTTTGATGCTTTGAATGGTTGGACTTGACATCTGCCAGACAGTAGTTTATGGTCTTTTGGTTCAAATGACAACCCTAACCCTAATAAAAATCAACAAACTGCCACAGTACATGTACTCCATGCAGCTCCAGTACTTCCAGAATCAAAGATCATTAATGTCCCTCAGTACCCAATTTCTGCTGCAGCACGGACTGGAATTTCAGAAGTAATTGCAGATTTAGAAAGACACCAAATTATTTTCAGAACTCGCTCCCCATATAACTCTCCAGTTTGGCCAGTCCATAAACCAGATGGGAAATGGCATTTAATGATTGATTATCGGTGCTTAAATGCCAATACAGCCCCATTGATGGCTGCAGTCCCCAATATTGCAACTTTGACAGCTACTTTGCAAATCACCTCACATCACTGTGGAAACAATCCTCATCTTCGCCATCAGCATCTTCACAACATTGCGCCTACTCATCTTCCCTCACTGCACTGATCTGCTGGGATATTCATCAACAGCAACAATGACAGATATACGCCCCTTCCCCACTCTCTCTTTCCCTGTTCATTGGGGTAAACATACTCACAATGTCTCACACACAAGATCTGCGGGACCATGCACTACTAAGATACACTGGAAGTATTGAAACACCACAAAGCAAGGCAGGCCTAAATACTTCAGTTTTACAAGGGAATGAAGTATACTCAAAGGATGAATGGGGTTCGTATGACTCTCATCAGATGGCTCAACTGCAAGCCATGCCAGGAGAGAAAATACAAATTGGGTGCCAGGCAATCAATAGATCTACTTACCATAAGTCAACCAAAATGAAAATATTTTATACTGATTTTTCCAGATCAAAAGACCACAATAACAATTGTTATAAAATAACAGAACCACATTTAGATTGTTGGTATAATTTCACCTTTACCAAGCCTATAATTGCACTTTGTATTTGGGGATATAAAAACACAGATCTGCTATTTTACAATTGACACATGCAATATATGGAACTTGTGCACAATGGTATGGCCATGGATCCATGCTCATATAGGCTATAATGGATACACACCCAATACTTACCCTGCCAAATCTCTAAATTTGTCTGTAGGGTTACACAATAACTTTGCCTTCCATAAGCAAAAATGGATTATAAAAGATAAAGATTGGCAAATTCCATCTCTAAAAGGGACAAGTAGAGACACCATTTCAATAGGATGCCAAATTAAAAGCCATACTGACTGTGCAACAGTTTTACACATTACTGTAGAATATACTGGAAACAAACTCAAACATGATTTTGACTACCCACACACTTGTCCTTATGGACACAAATGTTGGTATACCTTTACCATATTCCGCTCATTACTCATAATGTGTTTCTGGTCTGACTTTGAATCCCATTCCAGTTTGGCCTTCCAGTTTAAAACCAAAGTTTAACAGCCATTTTTTCCAACTTGGTCTCCTACTAAACTGTCTCCTCACATTTATAACACAGGCACTTACACAATTAAAAAAACAGGACAACAGTGAGATCTCTTTAACCCTAATTGGTCTCTAATAAGGGTGGAACTAGTGCTGCACATTAATGTGTCAGCAATTAGATCAGACTGTTCTACCTTTTTGGGAGTTGCTCACACCAGCTGGCTAGCATGGTTATATGGATGACCTTTTAACATAAACAATCCCAACATACAGGACAGGATACCACTGGGTTATTGGGAACAGAATTAGGAGTACCAAATAGCATAGACCCTGAAGTCCTAATGAACAAACTAACTGCTACTACCAACAACCTAACCAAATTGGAATGCCCACCGACATCATCTTTATCAGCCTTGGGAGCAAGTCAACAACTCCTATCAGATATTTTGCCTCATTGTGAGCAAATTAAAGAAAATGATCATCAATTAATTGTAAAAGCCCTTAGAGTAACCCAAGGTAATACCTCTCTTGCCTTGAGTTGTATCCAAGCACAATTGTGGATACAGTCTATAGTAGCAGCCATTATTAGAGAAGGAGGAACCTTACTCACTGAGATTTGTAAGTTCATTTGGAACAATGCTTCAGAATTTGAAAAGGAATTTCAAGCATGGGGGCAATTAGTCAACTTCACTTATCACACAGAAAGGGATAAGATTGTTGCCTTTGTCCTCACAATACTGTCCCAGTTTGGGACAGGCTGGCCAATGACAAGACAACAGATGCCCTCCCCAACCTCTCACTCTAAGGAGAGGAAGAAGAGAGATAGACATCTATGAGTTTAGAAAAACTAAACTACTTGAATGAAATATTAACAATCAAATAAAAATAAAATAACAAAATAGATACAACATATACAAAACCATATTAAGCTCCCAGGGAGATGTCACTGGCAGGCATCGGGGAAGTTCCAGACTGGACTCAGTGACCAATGGAAACTGGATTCCAGTATACACTGATGGGGATCAAAGGCAGATGAACTGACAAGGCCTCCCCTCAGACATCACTCATTGAGGATACAGAGCCATCAAAAACAAACCCTTGGAGAAAAACCAACCTGACCCCTTTGATCCCCCAGCTTTTATACTGACCATGGCAGATGGGATGGAACACCCTATTGGACAATTTGGGTCACCTGACCTGTCCACTCCTCCCCACAGGTGTGACCCCTCCACAGGGTAAACAACCAAGTCAGCTGACCCTGGTTGCCACAGCAACAAGTATAAGCAAGAGCCTCTCTCACTGAACAGAAAGTTGGCTCTGCTCCATCCCAAACCAGGACAAATATGCAATGCTTTGGTGTACAGTATATACCCAATCATTGTGTTAGGACAATCATCATACTCTATCCCTTAGAGCACAGGGTGTGGGTCCATCAAAAGGAGGAAAAGTAGCAAACCATTGATGTAAACACATGCATTGTGCAAGAACAACAAGGTTTCATCTGTGAAAGTAATACTCTTGAAGCTCAAGACATCTGTTTAGACATGGAACAAAACATTTGCCACTTTGAAATCCACCCAAATGAGGTTCCTGAAACTGTAGTCATATATGTTGGAAAAGTGTGTCTGGATGCGAACAATGTGTGAATCCTTATTGATAGATGACTTTGTTTACAACATAACCAATTAGCTCAATTTATGGGTTTGTAACCTCTATGATTATTGGTTGTGATTTTAATTTCTCTGTACCAATAACTACTCATGATGATTTGTCTTTTGATTACATGTTATATCGTGAGCTACAACCCACACCTATCAGAATGAATCCAACTATAATCAAACAGCTCCTTCACCACCCTGAATTAATCAACCTCCTACAACAAACACGAGATACCGGACAAAGGACTCTTATGACAGTCCATCAAGATGTTGAAGAAATACATCGAGTGTTAAAAAGAGTCAAAGGGGATGGAGAACACCAATGATGGGAAATCCTGTTTGGATGGTCTCCAACAGCAACTGGAACACTAAACCTGGTGTTGCACCCCATCGTGATTTTACTGATTACTGTTATATTATGCTTGTTGTTAATCATTGTCTTATATATTAGTTTGGAGGATGGCTAAACAAGTTTACTGCAAAAATTTCCTCACGTGTATAATGTCACTTAACCACATTTAATCATAGAATCATAGAATTGCCTAGGTTGGAAGGAACCTTTCAGATCATCTAGTCCAACCATCAACCTAACACTGACAAAAACCATCACTAAACCATATCGCTAAACACTACGTCTACCCGTCTTTTAAATACCTCCAGGGATGACGATTCCACCACTTCCCTGGGCAGCCTGGTCCAATGCTTGATAACCCCTTCAGTGCAAAATTTTTTCCAAATATCCAATCTAAACCTCCTCTGGTGCAACTTGAGGCCATTTCCTCTTGTCCTATCACCTGTTACTTGGGAGAAGAGACCGACCCCCCACCTCTCTACAACCTCCTTTCAGGTAGTTGTAGAGCATGATAAGGTCTCCCCTCAGCCTCCTTTTCTCCAGACTAAACAACCCCAGCTCCCTCAGCCGCTCCTCACAAGACTTCTTATTCTCCAGACCCCTCACGAGCTTCGTTGCCCTTCTCTGGACCCACTCCAGTACCTCAATGTCTTTCTTGTAGTGAGGGGCCCAAAACTGGACACAGTACTTGAGGCGGGGCCTCACCAGTGCCGAGAACAGGGGGACAATCACTTCCCTAGTCCTACTCACCACACTATTCCTGATACAGGCCAGGATTCTGTTGGCCGCCTTGGCCACCTGGGCATACTGCTGGCTCATATTAATGAAACTCTAAAAGACTAACCAAACACAAATTTCCCTCAAATTATAATTGGATTATGGCATTCTCTGTTTGTAGGCATAGAGGCAAGAGGCAACCACACTGCCACTGTATGGATGAGATAAATTGACTTTAGTCACAGGGTAGATTGTGGTGGTGCAACCCCCTCCCCCCCTTAGGCCACTCAGAGCTTGGCATGATTTCCCCCCACCTGGGATGCATAACATCCCAACATAAAACAGGAAAGAATGTGAAGGGCAACGGATCAGAAAGTTATGGCAATCCCTTAGCGCACCTGGTTCCCGCATCCCCTATTGCTTGGAAACAGTATCGATAATCAATCACCCCCTGACAATACCTGGATTGTGGCCCAAAGAGGGAGGGTGATACCAGAACTTCAAGATCTAGCAAGTTCTGGGCTTGTGCAACTGGTGGAAAGTACCAGAATATCCCATTGTCCGAGTCAGGCTGGAGTGGAAAAGTACCTGATGAAAGTCAATTATCTCGAACCCTATAAATAGTGACTCTAGCAAGACCCCTTGAGCTTTCCTGGATCACAGGGGGCTGTGACCAGAATGTCCCCTGAGTTGGGACGCCGCTCAGGTAAACACCTCGAGGGTTAAAGGGCCAGGGTGAGTCAACCTTCTGAGTCTCAATTATCAACTGTTGAGGAATGTCGATGCATTGTGAGTATTTACTCTAAACTTGAGAAGAGGGAAATTTTAACTATAGGCTAGCCTCTCTTTCATCCACCTCTGTCTATGTAGTTCTGATATACTCATTAGCTTTTATGAGTGTGGGTGTTCATATATTTTACTGCATCCAAATATTTTCTGTCTGTTTGTCTGTGTGTGTGTAAGGAGTCAAAAGG
This sequence comes from Fratercula arctica, assembly GCA_947846985.1. Taxonomy (NCBI): domain Eukaryota; kingdom Metazoa; phylum Chordata; class Aves; order Charadriiformes; family Alcidae; genus Fratercula; species Fratercula arctica. The sequence continues at coordinate 12,123,850 of CANTUZ010000025.1, read as the reverse complement.
GGCACCCGTCAGTTCATTGGAGTTGCCCGCTGCGAAGGGACCTTGGTCCTAGCAGTTAAAGACTTGGGTGGTGTGTGTGCGACTCCTTGAGTGATGTGTGTTTATATGTTTTGTGTTCATACACACATATATATTGATTTAGGATACCTTATAGTAAGTTAGTTTGAATCTTGTAATTTTTGAATCTGTAATTAAGTTGCTGTTTAATTATTTTACTAAATCACCTTGTAAATCTTTGAATTGATTAATGATTAAGTGCTGCTAAAATTCAACCTCTTGATCTGCCTCAAACTATTAATAAATTTTGAATTGCTGCTAAATCATAACCATGTCAAATATTTTCATCCATGACATCCTGCTGAGGAGGGAGGTGACAGAGCAGCTTAGTGGGCACCTGGTGTCCAGCCAAGGTCAACCCACCACACATGGAAATACAGGAAAAAAAAAAATCTCCCAAGAATACTGGAAGTGATCAAGTTAAAAAAAAACACAAAAACTTGTAAGAATAATAGTAAGCTTCATCTGTCCACCAAAGAGAAGTACCCTCAACTTTTCCAAGTATCTCAAAGATAAAAATGCAATAACTTTATCCCTTCTCCTTGAAATGTCAGTATTTCAATTTTAGCTTATTTCCAGTTTCATAAACAAATACCATAACAGATCATATTTTAATAGAGTTTTAATATTAATTTAATATTAATTCCTTTAATAAAGCCAGCTTCACAGGTTTTGCAGTTTCTGACAAGCTGTTATTTCAGTGTACACTTGGTGCTGTGGGTACCTACTATCTTGTAAAAACAAGTCTTTTCTACAGTACAACAGAGCAGACTAGCCCAGCATTTACATTCACAGATATAGAGGCAATGAGGCTGACTTGTGCTCCACATACCCAGGGCCAAATCATGCATGTTCAAGTTTCCAAATTTTGTCAATAAATTCTCTCATACTTCTGCTACAGTTCTTGGTTTGTACAAAATCCTTTTTCCTTAATAGGGGTTCTGTACAGAAAAGGATTCAAACAGTCTCTTTTTTATTTTAGAAAGATTTTATCTCTGTCATTTAGATTGAATGTTCTTTCAAAACAGACAGGGGAAATTATCTCCTGAAGATGAGCATGTAGAAAATCAGTTCAAAAATCTTGTCTCCTCAAATGAAAGCAGGTAAAGGCTCCTTGTCTGTGCAACATAACCATTCCGTTTGAGATGTGGGACTCCCTCTGAAGTATGGACTCATACTGTGGAGAAAGGGAGACCAATCAGGTAAGCCTTCCACGAGACAGATACAGCTGGAGTGTCAGAGACCCTATGGTGAGAGGCACCTGCAGCGAAGCCCGTCGCCTCCGGGCCACCTCCCGCTGTGCGTCTTGGGAGCTGTAGTTCCCGGAGAGGCAGCGGGGAACACATGGCGCATGCCCCGTCCCTTTTTTCCCCTGGCAGCTCCCCCTCCCCCCTCCCCCCTCCCCCTCCCCCTCCCCCCTCCCCCCGCCCCGATTGGAAGGTTGGCTCGTTCGCATAGTTCCCAGCGGCCAATCAGCTTTTCCAGTTGCCGAACGGTACCCTTCCACTGTCTCGTGGTTCTGCAAAATAGTGGCGTTCAAGGGGTGGCAGGTGTTGTGGTGCGGTCAGTGCTAGTTCTTGCAGACAGAATCCACTGTTCCTCCCCGAAGCCCCTCGACTTGCTTTACCTGCTTATAGTGGCTTCCGCCACGGTGAAGAGCAAAGCGGCCAAGCGGTGGTATGTGGAGCATTTCTACTAGCAGGTGCACGCTACAGCCTTGATCGAGGAAAAGCTGCGGCTCTACAGGCCGCTGCAGCAGCCCAAGTACATGGTTTACCCGCAGACCTTCACCCTCAACGCTGACCGCTGGTACTGGAGCTTCACGAAGACCGTCTTTGTGCCAGGGCTACTCCCGAGAGCAGTTCAGGCAGCTGTGAAAGCCCAGGAGGGAGCGGCGCCGGAGGCCGCGAAAGCCCAGGAGGGAGCGGCGCCCGAGGCCGCCAAAGCTCTGGAGCCGGGAACAGCAGCACCAGGGACCGCGAAAACCCCGGAACCCATGGTGGAAGCGGTGCTGGACCTGGATATGGGTGAGTTGCGTTTCCTCATCTGTGAGGTACTCCTGCAGGAGAGCTTCTAGTAGAATAAGAAGCGGCCGTTCCTCTACCGCGATCAGGATCACACACCCAGCCCATTCCTCACGCAGCTCGTCTCCACCCTTACCGCCTTCCTGTGCGGTGGCAACTCGCTGCTGGCTGCCTCCTCCCTTGGTGCGGAACGGGGGTGGGAGGGAGAGGGAAGCAGGTGCCCTGGGTGGTGAAGCTGGTCTGGGAACCTGGCAGGAGTGTCGCTGGTGTAGCTGAGTTGTTCAGACCATCACTAGTAATTCATCTTGTCTCCACGGTCCCACACGGTGCGAGTGGATTTTGATTTTTCTTACTGCAGCTACAGAGCAAGAACTGGGAGGGTTTTAAATGCAAAGGGATGATCTCTTATTTCCCTCTCCCCTTCTGTTCTGTTTCAGATCTAAAACCTGAGGTTAACTATTGCTGGCATCATGGTGAGGAAGTTGTTGTTCATGGGCATCGAAAAGGTAGAGTCGATCCTGTGCGATTTCAGATAGATGATAACCCACACCTCCAGATCCATGTACCAAAGCAACTTCCAGAGGCATGTATGTTTTCAACAGCAAGTTAATCGTGTATTTTCATGTATGTCTCTGGCTGCCACTGAAACCATGCAATAGTATGTGGAGGACCTAGTTAATCGGTTATGTAGTGCATTTGTGCATTTTTCAAGTCTTAATGCTCTTATTACCTTGTGCGAAGTGCTTTATAGACATTGAGATAGTCTTCTGAACTTCAAGTTCGTCATCTTTGTGCTTTAGATAAAACGCATGTTGTTACACTTAATTAAATGGAGTTTTTAACTTTTTATGTTTGTACTTGTTAGTGGAAGCAAGAATAAGGAATGTGGTGTGGAATGTTCTCTCCTCAGTGGAGGAGAATAAGATGAGAGAAATGAAGAACAAAGGAATTGAGTGAGAGTGCATGTATAATCTGAATGCAAGCTCTGTTACCTGATAGTACTGCTTAACAGTTGTTTTCTTCAATGCTGGAAGCTGATTCAATATTCTAACCTTTTCTTGTAGGTTTATACAGTGGTAATTGTGTAGCCTGTAAGGGTCTCTGTTGTCCAAATTCCACCTCAAACAGAAAACTGTGCTCTAGTTCCTGTAAATGCTGAACATTTCTTGCTAACTTGATTGTATGGTTTGCTTTGGTTAGTACTGTCAGATGTTACAAACCTTGGCATTTTGGAACAACTGCCTAGGCAATTAAAAATGTTACATAGTATAAAACACTGAATGCCTGTAAGCTCGCTCTGTTGGTTCAAGTAAGTTTATGACTGCCGATAGAAATGTTTTTGCTTATCTTCTACAGAAGCAGGTTCTGGTCTTGAAGATAGTACCAATTGGCAGCTTTGTTAGCACCATTTCACACAATGTTTGAATATTGCAGAAAATTCAGACATCAGTAAGATGCGTGTACTAGCACTCATCACAAGATAAGAAGTTCTGTTGCAAAAATATTATGGCTGTTGATTTCAGTTAAAGTTATATATATGGTGTATGTAAACAGGACTTGCACCTTCTGTTGTCTGACCTGAAAGTGGCATATTATGTGAAGCCTGATGTCGGAAATGTGGATTACATCATGGCTTTTCTTCCTTCAAGGTTGTACTGCTGGAGTCAGATCTTGGAGATGTTCCCGTCATTGATCACAAACCATCCAAACTGACATTGTTCAAAAAGCAGTATGAAAAAAAGGTAATTATAGGTAAGAGTTTCTAGTCATGAAATGTTAATTACTTTTTAAATGTAAAACAAACAAATACCCCAAAAAGAACAAAACCCTAACAACCAACAAAAGCCCCCAGCAACAACCCTACCAGATGCCCCCAGACCCCACCCCACCAGAAACCCTCCCCACCTAAGAACAGCAACCCCCCCACCAAACAACAACAAAACCCCCCTCAAAATAAACACCCCCTTGACCTTTCTCCTCCCATCAACAGGAAAAGCATTTATATATTTTTATATATAATTATTATATATAATATATAAATCTCTATTGAGATTACATGTCAAGCAATAGGGAGTAGCATGCTTCTGTTTGTATGGTACTCTGTGTCTCCAAAGTCACTTCAAGGAGATGGATTGAACAGAAAATTAGTGGAAAACTGGCTTTGAATTTCGATACATATCCTTCAGAGACATTTTAGTATGTGAACTCTTGCCTTTTGGACTTGGGCAAGCCTTCCAGTCTCACCCAGAAACAGAGGAATTTCAACGTTTATACAGATCTACGGTAGAGGTTCTAACTTTCTGTTGTTTGGTGTGTGATAGTAAAGATGTGTTTGTATGTATAATAAAGAGCATTTTTTGACTCAATTTTTTTTTCTTTTTGGGTGAGACAGGATCAACAGTAGCAGATTCATGCTGTTATGGATACGCCTAGTTTAATCTTATTCCTGATAAACTAAACAGGGAGAGGTTTGTAAGAGTAAATCTTCAGGATCAGGTTGAAGTTGTTTATTGAGCTAATGGTATTGCAAGTCTCTTTGCCTGGACAGCAGCACAAGCAATGTATCAAGGTGAGACAGTCAACCTGTTAAAGTCTTCCTAGTGATTAATGCATGCTATAAAGTTCTCTAACCTTTTCTCCCCACCACCTTTTCTTACGCTTTTTCTTCTGAAGACCATCCTTTGAATAGGCTTTCAAAAATTATTTGATCTAATGAATGAAGCAGAGCTTATACAAGTGAGTTATTTAAGACTTTGTCTTTGAGTACTTTGACTCAGGGAGAATTAATTATGCAGAAAAATATTTTTTCATATATACCACTAAACCTGTGCAAAACCTTAATCTTGCATTCACTTGCTTCGTCCACATTTGTTATGGGGAAAGGTGGTAGGTCTCCAGCAGTTTATTTTTTTTTCCTGAAACAACTAAGTTGCTTAGCCCCTTGTTTCAGAAATGTCAATTCTATGAAACTACAGTCATTGAAAGAAAAATTTCAGCATCCTTACTTCAGGATTTTATGCTTATGTTTGCCTAAAAATCCTAGAAGACCTGGATGGATAGACCAGTTCAGTCTTTTGCTTATTTGTGTAAATAATTGTCAGCTAGTGTTGCTAGGAGATACCCACTGGTTTGTAGTTTCACTTGTGAAACAACATGTATTGGGTTTGCGTGGCAAGGTTTTGGTAACAGGGGTGGCTTCTGGCATGAAACAAATGTTAGAGCGCGTGAACAGATAGCATAATACTATAAATGTAACGATTAAGCTGAATAAAGTTGGAATTGACTTGCATCATATTGGTGCGTTCGTCTTTCCCTGTGCCCGCACGACTGAGAGTTGGTTTGGACCCGGCAAATGGTGACCCCTGACATAATGAGCGTTGTTGGACCGAAGACCGGAGTAAGAAACGTGGGGATACTACTGCCGGTGCCAAGGTAGGCCGGGCTGCCCGAGAGAGGCAGGAGCGGATCCGCGACCCCACGGGAAGTGGGAGCCACCTAGAGTGGTAACGGTAGTATGGGTTCGGCTGTATCAGCCGTGGAAAAGATACTGCGGAGCTCCATGACGCTCTCCGCGAACAACAGAACACCATGCAGCAATTGCTCGCGGAAATGCAGAGACTTGATAAGGGTTCGAAAGCGGGCGCGATACGGGCTGCTTATAAAAAGGCTCATGAGGTTATCAAGGAGGGTTTGCAGGCGGTTGAGGAGAGGGTGTGTGGGAGTCCGGGAACGGGTGATCCATCTGAGACAGCAGCGGACGAGTCTGGGAATGCACAACAGTATAATGTATCAGAAAAGGGAGATAATGTTAAAGAGCAGAAAGTGAGGAGATGGATTTGTACACTGTTAAACGATGGGGAGATGGGTTTACAGGATGCGAATGAGTATTTGACTCAGAAATTTGGGACTGGAGTAGGGGAGGAAGAACGGGCGGCTTGGAAAAGAGGGCAGGAAAGGAGATGGGAAAATGCAAAAGAAAGGGCAACAAGTGAGGCAGAGTTAACTGTTGAAAAGGGTATGGAACAAAAAGGAGCTGTGGGGGGATCTAGCCCCGGAGGGGGACCGGTGCAGAAAGATCCAACTTTTGATACAGGACAAAGGTGGAAAGGTATTATAGAACATGCAGTGATAGAGGGCCAGATGCTACCGGAATCTCTTTCGGCCTTCCCAGTATTAACACAGGGGGGTCGTAGGGAATGGGTGCCATTTGATTGGAAGACTGTAAGTCATTTGCAATGAACAGTAATGCAATACGGGTATGACAACAAATACGTGATGACTTTATTACTTTCCTTTTTTAAAAATCAAATTTTGCTTATGTGTGCGCAGACGGAATCGGGGTATTGCAGTGTATTGTCAGAATGTCAGGGGAGAAGGATGGGGCTGGAGCCGCTTCGCCCCCGCCCCCCCCCGGCCCCAGCCATCTCCCTGAGATAGAACTGGTGTTTTTGTATGTCTGCTGTGTAAGTGTGTGTGGGCGCCAATTTATATCTGCTGATCAGCATCTGTGCTACTGTTTGTTTGTTGCTGTGTGCAGTGTCGTTTGGTGACTCTGCTTGAGCAGGTGTTCTGCCCGGTGTGGTACTGTTCTCGTACGTGACTAGGGCTGACACACTGTCAAGCGAAGAAGTTTGTATATACACAATGTTTAGATGTAAGGCGAGCGCACCCCAGGTAGATAGACCATGATGGGCCGTAGAACTGATGGAAGTCCTGAAACATTGGGGGAGTTTTCGCCAGCCGACATGCTTACGCTCTCGGGAACGGCTTACCCATGCAAGGCGTATGACTGGTTGTTTGTTGTTTGCCTATAAGATCATGGTTGATTGGGAAAAGGAGTTAAGCTAAAATCTATAGGATGCTCTGTAGGAAAATGAGAATCGTAAGGGTGAGCTCTTGTTGCAAGGCAGACTTTTATGTCAGCCGTAAGTGATGAGAAAAAAAAAAAAAGGGAAAAAAAAAAAGAAAAAAGAAAGGGAAAAATTAGAAGGGAAATGTGCCGTCTTAGCACAAAAGTATGCCATACATGCTACAAGAAAGCAGCAGAAAAAGAGAAATAAGACACCTGATTCAAGCAGTATTATAGAGATATGTTTTTGTTTTTTTTTTTCCTATATGTATATATGTTATTGCACGCCTTTGTAAATTACTCTGTTTTATACCCTGTGAGACTAAATGAACCCCAGCAGAAGCGGTCTCTTGAGCAGGGGGGTGGAATATGGGAAAGCAACGGAAGATCAGCAAGGAGGATTGTAAATACGCTCAAGGGACTCGCACCTGGGTGCTGGAAAACACATCTATCACACTAGTTGTTATTCAGTCTCAGATGCTTGCAAGAAAAACACTTAGATGACATCAGTCTGTAATGGACTCAGGGACACCTTATCTAGCTGCCTGAGAATCTTGGCCTGTTGTGGAAGAAGATCAAAGCACAGTACCAGCAAGAACAGGGAGTTTTCATGCGCTCTTGCTAACAAGGACTCTTTCACTGCCAAGGATTCTTGATAAGTTTAGTAATGCTACTAGTACAGCACATTGCAGATTTGTTTAAGGGAGTACAACAATGTAGTCACGTATCAGACATCCGCAGTTAGCAAAGCTGGATCATGAGTCTGGTGAGGCTCGCTGCATGCACTGGCCACGCATGCAGTGACCCTAGCCTGTACTTTTCCACTCAATCCAGGGCAGGATATAAGGGGGCTGTCTCGGGTCGGAGAGAGGGGGTTAGACATGAGCGCACTTTGAAGATACAGGGGACGCCCTGAAGTGCTGTGTCTGCCCGCCCCCCCCTCCCTGGTAGGTTCCACGTTCATTAACCCCAACAGCTCAGAAAGCATTACAGCACATGGTAGACTTGTTTACGATACATCAAGAATTTCAACCTTACGCCCTGATAGGACAGTGGGATGATGCACTCGCAAAGAGCCTGACTGCATTAGAGTGGGTATTTTTGCCACATATCTTTTCAAAAACAGTAACTATGATGATTGAAATGTTAGCACAATTGATTTTGCAGGGTCGTTTGCGCTGTCAGCAGCTGGCTCCTCTGCCATCATTTGCAGGGATTACCCTGCGAGGATTTATACCTGATGAACTTTGGCAATCCGAGGTTATGCACATTATGGAATTGGGACGTTTGCGCTATGTACATGTTTCAGTTGATTTGTTTTCTCACCTTGTTCTAGCTACTGCTCCTACAGGACAGAAGGCTCGTGATGTTATTCGACATTAGTTGCAATGCCTTGCAGTCATGGGAGTACCGAACACTGTAAAAACTGATAACAGACCAGCGTATGTGTTCGCTAAAATACAGACCTCTTTACAGACAAGGGGTATCAAACATGTCACCGGTATTCCTCATTAACCAACTGGGCAAGCAATTGTGAAACGTATTCATCATACCTTAAAAACCATGCTTGATAAACGAAAAAGGGGGAATCCCGTAGGTATGACACCTCAAGAGCGATTGTATAAAGCAACTTATGTTTTAAATTTTCTAAACATGTCATCTTTGTCATCCAATGCTTGTCATGTGCTGTATTTTAGGTTGCTTACAGAAAATAGTGCAAAAAATGATTAATCAAGCTTTTGTTGTAGAAAAAATAAAAAAGGGGGAATTGTGGAGATAGAGAGTAGCATAGGGAATCTGTTTGGCCTTGATGAGACAAAGCTGTACCCGTGAGAGGCGCCTTGAGAAGCAAGCGCCAGGAGATATCAGCAAGGAAAGGAATGTGAAAAGCAAAGCTGCTGCTCCGTGTGAACAGTCAGAGACGACCAATTAGAAGACACTGAGAAGCGCGTGGCAATCGACCTTCAACCTATCAGCAGGATGCTGCCTGTGCGTGGACAGCTCGTGAAAATAGCATGCACCCAATCAGTAGGAGTTAGAGCGCGTGAACAGATAGCATAATACTATAAATGTAACGATTAAGCTGAATAAAGTTGGAATTGACTTGCATCATATTGGTGCATTTGTCTTTCCCTGTGCCCGCACGACTGAGAGTCGGTTTGGACCCGGCACTGCCTTGATATTCAGGACCAGTAAAAATTTTCTAATTTTGTGCCTGAAAAGAAATTAGTTGTGTTAAATCCTTACTTGTTCTAAAGAGAAAGGGTGCTCAGAATAAAAAGTGTTTCTTAAAAGTGAATGGTTGGCAATTTAGTTACATAGCAGGGGAAATTTTTAGACATTTATTCAGCAGTAGCATAAACACAGTGAAACATGCTTCAAGACAAAGATTCTATTATTAATATGCATACACAGAGAACTCTCAAATGCTTTTGGAGTCTACATGTTTTCCCTTTAGCTTGTGACCTTATTTTCATCTGTAGACATCTTGAGGATGTGTTATGGCTATTTTTAGTAGACCACAGCTGAGCCCAAACCACAACTAGGATCTCTGATTAATAAGATACAAGATGTAAGGACTATTTAGGAATACTTATCAACAAAGTATATTGCATTTTGATGCCTAGATTTTTACATAATTCCATACACTGCAACTGACACTTTTGGATTTTTCCAGTGTTCTTGTTAAGAGTCACATCCAGTTTGTTTTTAGAGAGAGAGTACTGAATCATATGTGACTCTTCTTGAAATACTTGCCTGCACGTTCTTCAGCCTGAGCAACTGGGGATCCTACTTTCTGTTGCGAACTGGCTTGCAGAGTATTTTGCTAATGAAAAATCAGGTAGTTGTAGAGACTTATTTGTTACTTTGCTATGTTAGAACAAACTGTAGTTGCCACTTTTTCCACCAGTGGAGGATAATCTAGATAAGTAGGATGTGCATGAGTACAGGTTTCCTTTTATCAGAAGTAAAAAGTCCTTAAGCACTTTTTTTTCTTAACAGTGCTTGAGTATTAGTAGCTCTGATCACTGCTGATCCTTGGATTAAAAACCTGCATGTTCAGAGTAGGAACAGAAGATAAACTGCTGGGTAGGCATGTTGATTATAGAGAATGACCTGTGACCTAGTTTAAAAGTGAGTGCTTGATAGTATCTGTTTTCTGGTGTGATAAAGGGATGATGCAAAATGAATGAAAAGATATTAAAAAAAAAAAGTTCAAAAGAAGTTGGGTATTCTGACCCTGCACATAATCTTTACTGTTGGTGCGATACGGGTATTACCTTCAGCTTGAAATTTTATGAGTTGCATACAAGTAGTGGCTGTGGAAACCTGATATTATGTTGTAAAGGCAAAGAAAATCCTGCTCCCAGGTAAACAAAACCTCATTTTTCTGTGGTTCAGCCTTTGTCTATCCTGAGGTTTCATCTGTAGTAGAGCGAGTTCCAAGAAGGGTTTTTTTTCCTTTATACAGCTTTACTAGCAACTGATATATCACTGTAGTTGTGTAACCTGGTAGAAGAACCCAGCGTTGGAGTGAGGGAGGAAGGGAAGGCTTATCGTGAGTTGGCTATTTTGTAATTGCAAAGTACCAAGTTCAGCTTTCTGCAGCTGTCTCAAAAGGCAAGAGGATACCCTGGAAAACCTTTGGGTGGCACTGTTTTACCTTCTCCTGAAGATTATGAGACTGCAAGTGGTGATTTGTGATGGAACTGCCTTAGCAGCCTTTCCCAAAATTAAGATGGAAAGGAGGAAATGGGAAGACTGAAACTTTCTTATATCTATATAGGGTCATGTTGCACCAAGTTGTTGGGGCGTAGATAGTTCTGTTTCCTTTCAAACAGGAGAAATAGCTTCAATATTTATAGTGTCTGCTCAGTCACGCAGAAGTCTCTCCTGAGATCTCTTCTGTACTCAGGTTTTCTGTCATTGGAGAAGACACCTGCTCCTTTTATCTCAGAAGAAGATGAAGCTTTCCTTATTCTGGAGCTCCATTGAGGGGGTTTTCCTGAGGCAAGAGCAACTCTTGAAGTCAGCTGTCAGTGAGAGAGTCTATTGACAACTTGGCCTACTGTCTCTGTAGAGACCACACATACCAGCTGTATATCTCTGATGGAAGCAATGAATGTGGCTTTCCAGTGCATTCTATGCTCATTCAAAATGAGCCATCCTCAACCAGTAATATAACCAAAGTGCACCAAAGTAGGAGACCTGTGAAGTTTGCACTGAGTTAGCACAAAGTCTGGTCTGGTACAAAAGAATAATGTCCTGTGGAACAAAACTGGGTGTAATAAGCATAGTCAGCCCCAAGAAAGCTTGCAGAAGAGTTTGCACAAGAACTGCTTTTTCATGGAGGAAGAAACTTATCAAATTGGTCGAAGTGTCAAAGTGGAGTAAGTTAGCAATGACAAAACTTAAGGTAATATCAAGACCAGACTGGTTGCAAACAATATGTGACTGCATACTTTATATTCTAGTAGTGCACCAGAACTCCACTGAGACAAGACCTTCAAGAAATACAAGCTGAGGATCCTAAAAACCATGAATTATAAATGTGCATAACAACTAACGTGAAGTCCTCAGTGCATGAGACCAGGGAACAGCAGACGTGAGATCCATAGCTGAAACAGTGGGGTTTTTTTTTCACATCCTTTGTCTTCCCACAGAGTGTCATTCCCACCAGAAGCAAGAAAGCCAGGCACCATAAAGCAAAACATTAGAAATCCCTTCTGAAGAAAGGGCAGGTAATTGCTAAGGGAGGAATGTTCCTGTGATTACATTACTGAAACTTAGGTATTCCTGGATCATAGAATCATAGAATTGTTAGGGTTGGAAGGGACCTTAAAGACCATCTAGTTCCAACCCCCCTGCCATGGGCAGGGACATCTCCCACTAGATCAGGTTGCTCCAAGCCCCATCCAGCCTGGCCTTAAAAACTTCCAGGGATGGGGCTTCCACCACCTCTCTGGGCAACCTGTTCCAGTGTCTCACCACCCTCATGGTGAAGAACTCCTTCCTAATGTCCAATCTGAATCGTCCCATCTCTAGTTTTAATCCATTCCCTCCATTCCATTACCTGACATCCTAAGAAGTCCCTCCCCAGCTTTCTTGTAGGCCCCCTTAAGATACTGGTAGGCCACTATAAGGTCTCCTCGGAGCCTTCTTTTCTCCAGACTGAACAACCCCAGCTCTCTCAGTCTGTCCTCATAGGAGAGGTGCTCCAGCCCTCTGATCATCCTCGTGGCCCTTCTCTGGACACGTTCCAGCATGTCCATATCTTTCTTGTAGTAGGGGCTCCAGAATTGGACACAGTACTCCAGGTGGGGTCTCATGAGAGTGGAGTAGAGGGGGAGAATCACCTCCCTCGACCTGCTGGCCACGCTTCTCCTGATGCAGCCCAGGATACAATTGGCTTTCTGGGCTGCTAGTGCACACTGATGGCTCATGTTGAGCCTCTTGTCTACCAGCACCCCCAAGTCCTTTTCTTCAGGGCTCCTCTCAAGCCAGTCACTGCCCAGCCTATATCGGTGCTTGGGATTGCCCCGACCCAGATGGAGGACCTTGCACTTGGTCTTGTTGAACTTCATGAGGTTGGCATGGGCCCACCTCTCCAGCCTGTCAAGGTCCCTCTGGATGGCATCCCTTCCCTCCAGTGTGTCAGCCGCCCCACACAGCTTGGTGTCATTGGCAAACTTGCTGAGGGTGCACTCTATGCCACTGTCCATGTCGCTGATGAAGATGTTAAACAAGACCGGTCCCAGTACTGATCCTTGAGGGACTCCACTTGTCACTGGCCTCCACTTGGACATGGACCCATTGACAGCCACTTTTTGGGTGCGGCCGTCAAGCCAGTTCTTTATCCACTGAATTGTCAGTCCATCAATCCCATATTTTATCAGCTTGGAGACCAGGACGTCATGCGGGACAGTGTCAAAGGCTTTGCTCAGGTCCAGGTAAATGACGTCAGTTGCTCTCCCCTTGTCTATTGATGTTGTGACCTTCTCATAGAAGGCCACCAGGTTTGTCAGGCATGATTTGCCCTTGGTGAAGCTGTGTTGATTGTACCCAATCACCTCTTCGTTATTCTTCTGCCTCAGCAGTACCTCCAGGAGGATCTGCTCCATAATCTTACCAGGCATGGAGGTGAGACTGACTGGCCTATAGTTCCATGGTTCCTCCTTCTTTCCCTTTTTGAAAATGGGGATTATGTTTCCCCTTTTCCAGTCAGTGGGGACTTCACCAGACTGCCGTGACTTTTGGAATATAATAGAGAGCGGTTTAGCAACCTCATCCGCCAGTTCCCTCAGTACCCGTGGGTGTATCCCATTGGGTCCCATGGACTTGTTCACTTTCAGGTTCATCAGATGGTCACAAACCTGATCTTCACTTACAATGGGCGGTTCTTTCCAACCCCTGCCATTGTCTTCTGTGACTCTGGGAGTGTGGCTGGAGCCCTTGCCAGTGAAGACTGAGGAAAAGAAGTCGTTGAGAACCTCGGCCTTCTCCATATCACTTGTCACCAGCTCCCCTGTTTCCTTTCTGAGGGGGCTCACCCCCTCCCTAGTCGTCTTCTTACCTTTAATGTACCTATAGAAATTTTTGCTGTTTCCCTTGATCTCTCTGGCTAAATTTAATTCTAACTGAGCTTTAGCTTTTCTCACCAGGTCTCTTGCTGTTTGGACAGCTTCCTTATATGCCCCCCCATTCTAGCTGTCCTTTCTTCCACTCCTTATAAAGTTTCTTCTTGCGTGACAGTGTGTCCAGGAGCTCCCTGTTCATCCAGGCAGGTCTCCTAGCATTCTTTCCTGCCTTCCTCTTTGTCATTACAGTTTGCTCCTGGACACGGAGAAGGTGATCCTTGAATACTGACCAGCTGTCCTGGGCCCCCCTTCCCTCTAGAGCTTTGTCCCACGGCACTTTGGCCAGCAGATCCCTGAAGCGATCAAAGTCTGCATGCCTAAAGTCCAGGGTCGTAAGCTTAGAATACATCCTCCTAGTTGCCCTGAGGATCTTAAATTCTATCGCTTCGTGGTCACTGCAGCCAAGGTTATCCCTGAGCCTCACGTTGGTCACCCGCCCTTCCCTGTTGGTGAGAATGAGGTCCAGCATAGCACCTTTTCTTGTTGGTTCCTCTACCATTTGGAGGAGGAAGTTGTCATCTATGCGTTCCAGGAACATCCTGGATTGCTGGTGCCTTGCTGATAATACTGAATAGTGATAGAGTTGAATCCCACAATGGATCTGAGACTGGTGGGGGAGCCATTGTCTGACTGGATCGACTGTGGCTTAGGGAAGGTACTAAACCACAGTTGCAAGGCCTTAACAGTGCTTTCTCCCGTGGCATGGGTAAAAGCCTCAGCTTGCACCAGGCCTGACACAATTTCCACCCCTACTAGTACATAATGTTTCCCGTTAGACCTTCAGAATGGGCCAATGTAATCTATTTGCCAGGCATCCCATAGTCCTTTACCTGTTTGAACATGTAACCGGCCGTCTTTAAGAGGGTGTCTTTCTAACCGCATACGGCATTGGCCACAAGCTAAAATATAAGTCTGGCAATGTTCTCAAGTGCCTAGCCAACCTCTTGTTTGAGCTTCCCGATACAGGTCTTTAGCCCCCGAGTGCCCTCTTTTCACGTGTAACCACTCTAAGAGTCATTCACAGTTCTCCACCACTGGTTTGTTCTGCAAAGGGGCAAGTCGGGCCAGCTCGTCAGCTCTGTTATTCCATCGGCTAGCTGGAGTTTCATTGGCCTGGTGGGAGGCGACCCATGGTATTGCGAAGTTCCCTTGTTTAGCAATAGTTAGAATGTCTTGCCACTTTTCTTTTTGCCACACGGGCACCCTATTGACCTCCCACCTGTTCTGTTCCCAAAATGGAAGCCACTCAGTGCACCCTTTAAAAACAGCAAAAGAGTCAGTATAGATATAGACAGGAGAGGAGATTGAGCTTCATGATGGAAAACACTCCATACAGCCACTGATTCTCCCACTTGTGCACTGTCTTCCTCTTCAGTGACTATTTTTTGGTCGGTGTCTATCTGTAGCACAACTGCATGATATTTCCAGCTCTTGCCTTCTCGTTTGGCAGAAGCGTCTGTAAACCAGACATTTTGCAATTGTTCCAAAAATGGGGGGGCTACTTGCATGACAGGAGGGGGTGTGTTATCTTCCCGATCCGGGGCCACTTCCTCTTGAATAACCAAATTCTTGATAGCATCTTCAGACACCTTAAAGATATTGCAATAATGCGCATACCATTTTCATACTGAAGCTCTTTGTGCCACCCCGTCAGGGGAGGCATTCCAGCTAAAACAGTGTTAATTACCTTAAAAGGTCCTCTAAGCACTATTGGCTGATGGTGGATGGTATGTTCTGCCTCCCACAAGGTTAAGCTAACCACAAACAGTCCCTTTTCCTATACAGTATACTGTTTCTCTGCATCCTTGAAGCTGTGGCAGTAAAACCCGATGGGACGAGGTGGTCCTTCAGGGCCTTTTTGCCAAAAGTGCATCGACCATCCCGACTGGGCGAATCCCCACTCAATTTGCACAGGGTAGGTAGGATGCATTGGGCCGAGGGCCTGGTGATTAGCCACCTCAAATACCAAAAGCTGCAAGGCTTCCTCATGGACTAGAGTCCAGTCCCAGGACAAGCCTTTTCGCAATAAATCATATAATGGTCTTGTAATGATAGAAAAGTCTGGGATATGTTTCCTCCAGAATACAAGTAACCCTAATGCATGCTGCAACTCCTCCTTTGACTCAGGCATCTTTACCTGATCTAGTGTGGAAAGGCTATCTTTAGGGATGCACATCATTCCCCCTTTCCACCAAATGCCTAAGTATTTAACCTCATTAGAGGGGGTCTGGATTTTCTCAGGTGGGATTTTTAATCCCAAGGTCTCCAGATAAGCGATAATATCATTTTGTGATTTTTGAACCTTTTCCACCTGGCTCCCTCCTATTAGCACATCGTCTATATATTGGTAAATTCTAACTCCTTCCTCTGGTGAGATTTGTTCTAATTCTCTTGTTAAGGCATGATGAGCTAACGTGGGAGAATGCTGGTATCCTTGAGGGAGCCGTGTAAAAGTAAACTGCTGTCCCTCACAGGTAAAAGCAAAACAATCTTGGTCCTCAGGTTGCAAAGGGACCATAAAAAACATATCCTTAACATCAATGGTTGCCATAATAGGGTGTGCTTGCTCCTGAATAGTGGCTATGAGATCGGCAACGTTTGGCACCGCAGCAGTTAGTGGACCAGTATTTGCATTTAGTCTCCGACAGTCTACTATCAACCTCCATTTACAATTTGGCTTTCAGACAGGCCATACTGGGGAATTAAAAGAGGAGTGAGTAGGAACCACAAACCCTTGTTCTTTTAAGTCGTCTAGCACTGGGGCTATTCCCCCCAGTGCCCCAAGAGGTAAAGAGTAGGGTTTAATATTTGTTAGTTTCGAAGGGGGAAGTAATGGCACAGCTTGTAAGAGCCATATCTCTATCAGTGAGGCACCAAAAGACCAGCTTCCTCCCTGTCCTGGTTCCGGCGGGGACAGGGTTAAGTATTCCATGCCATGTGAGCCACGCCCACCCTGAGATTAAAAGGAGGGGAGGGGGCAGGAAGTGGGGTTTGGAGTGGGCTGGTGTGTCCCGGGTCCGGACCAGTGGGGAGCAGCGGTTCCGTAATCGCGTTTGTATATTCCTCTGTCAGTGTGGTTGTTGTTGTTTTCTTGTTCCCTTTGCTGTTCTGTTAAACTGCCTTTGTCTCAACCCAAGAGTTTTGCCTTTTTCTTCTGATCCTTCCCGTACCGGGAAGAGCTGAGTGAGCGACACGTGGTTCTTTGTTGCCATCTGAGGCCAAACCACGACAGTCCTTTTTGGCGCCCAACGTGGGGCTCGAAGGGTTGAGATAATGACAGAATCCAACTAGAGCTTGAAAAAAACGAATTTGTTAGGTAAATAGTCACCAGTCACTATGTTGCTTAGTTTGTTCTCATGGCTGTGTTATGTAAATTCCTGTGTGTCTTATGCACTCCCTGTGATGATATTTGTTACTTCTGGGAGGGGGATGAGGATTATCATTTTACTGTCCTGTGCAATATCGGCTTATGATATGATAACATCACTTGTTAGACGGTTATTTTGGGGTGTTTATGTGGTATTGCTGTCCTGTCTGTATATTGGGCACCACCTCTCAGAATTCATTAATAATTACACCCAGTCTATGGGGGAAACAGGGGGGGACACTTTCCCCAGCTCTTTTGCCTCCCTTTTCTCCTTCGAGTCAGGTATGACAGCTTTTGAGAATTCTGAATATCCTTGGGATGCTCAGACCAGCATGTTCCTAGTGTTATGTTTGCTGAATATGTTCCAGGTCTCGTTTAGGGTTAAATGACTATTTAAGACTACCACCCAGAGATCTGCTCCAGGACTGGACAGTCAGGGGTGGCATGGCAGGTGGGAGAACATGGGCAGGTACTTAGAGAACTTCCCACCTCCAATGGTCTGGGACTTCACCCCTGAACAATTACAGGACCCTGACAGAGTAGTAGAATATCTGAAGGGAAAATGCTGTGGCTATTCTAGAGAGGCACAACTCACCGCACTGTGCTGGGCCCTGGCCAGTATCTACCAGGCACTGCTCAGTGTTATGCAGCACCCTCAGAAGAAAGAGACAGAGACCAGACAGGCAGGCGCTGCGGCTGCCGCGGCCCCTGCGGCAGGCACTGTAGCTACCGCAACCCCTGTGGCAGCCACTGCAGCTACTCCAACCCCGGTGACAGCCACTGCTGCTGAACCAGGGAACCAACCCGTGCCAGTATCCGTTGCCCCCATACAAAAGAAGAAGTACACAAAGAAATCAGTTCGCTGAGTAAGAGATGACGATGAACCAGGGCCATCACAAGGACAGGAGGAAGAGGCAGAACCAGAGATAATTACCCGATCCCTATCCCTGAGTGAGCTGTGGGATATGCGAAAAGATTTTAGCCGACTTTCAGGTGAGCACATTGTCACCTGGCTGCTTTGGTCTTGGGATAACGGGGCCAGTAGCCTGGAATTAGAGGGTAGGGAAGCCAGGCAGCTGGGATCCCTGTCTAGGGAAGGCGGCATTGACAAGACGACTGGGAAAAAGACCCAAGCCCTCAGCCTCTGGAAACGACTCCTGTCAGGCATGAGGGAGAGGTACCCCTTCAGTGAAGATGTTATATGTCAACCAAGCAAGTGGACCACCATGGAAAGAGGTAGCCAGTACCTGAGAGAATTAGCCGTGCGGGAGATGATTTATTATGACTTGGACAACACAGACTTACCCACGGACCCTGATGAGGTGCACTGCACAAGGCCCATGTGGCGGAAGTTTGTACAGAGTGCACCATCGTCATATGCCAACTCACTGGCAGTAATGGAATGGAAAGGTGAAGAAGGACCAACGGTGGATGAGGTGGCTGGCCGGCTCCGGTGATATGAAGAAAGCTTCTCTTCCCCCCTTGTCTCAGCTGTGGAGAAACTGTCCCGGAAGGTCCAACAACTTGAAGAGAATATATCCACCCTCGCTTTGGCAGCACATATACTAACATTGGAATGATACAGAGAATATATCCACCCCTATATCCTACTCCCCACCTGTACGGGCCAGCATCTCAGCTATTAGGAGCAGGCATATCCCCACTCAAGAGAGAGAGTACAAAGGGTACACACCACGAGGCACCCTGTGGTTCTACCTGCGAGACCATGGAGAGGACATGAGGAAGTGGGACGGACAACCTACTTGGATCCTGCGGACACGGGTACAGGAGTTGCAAGGAAGGACAACCACAAAAGGGGATCCCTCCAGGAAAAGTGCCGCCCCAGGTTCCAGTGGGCAGTTCCCCAGACAGAGCATAAGGCCTGATCTTGCTTCTGATCCTCTTGAAGGAACCTCCAAGTCATTTCTGCAAGAAGTGAGTACCGGTTAGCATGACCAGTATTAGAGGGGCCCTGCCTCCAGCCAGGTGGAGGAAAGGGACAACCGGGATATTGGACAGTGTGGATTCAATGGCCTGGCACATCAGACCCACAGGTGTATAAGGCTCTAGTGGACACAGGAGCACAGTGCACTCTGATACCATCAAGCTATAGAGGGGCAGAACCCATTTGTATTTCTGGGGTCACAGGGGGATCCCAAGTGTTGACTGTATTGGAGGCTGAAGTGAGCCTAACTGGGAATGAGTGGCAAAGGCATCCCATTGTGACTGGCCCAGAGGCTCCATGCATCCTTGGTATAGATTACCTCAGGAGAGAGGGTATTTTAAGGACCCAAAGGGGTATCGGTGGGCCTTTGGCATAGCTGCCTTGGAGGCGGAGGAAGTTAAACAGTTGTCCACCTTGCCTGGTCTCTCGGAGGACTCTTCTGTTGTGGGGTTGTTGAGGGTCGAAGAACAGCAGGTGCCGATTGCTACCACAACGGTGCATCGGCGGCAATATCGCACTAACCGAGACTCTCTGATTCCCATCCATAAGCTGATTCGTCAACTAGAGGTTCAAGGAGTGATCAGCAAGACTCGCTCGCCTTTTAACAGTCCTATATGGCCAGTGCGAAAATCTAATGGAGAGTGGAGGCTAACAGTAGACTATCGTGGCCTGAATGAAGTCATGCCACCGCTGAGCGCTGCCGTGCCGGATATGCTAGAACTGCAGTATGAACTGGAGTCCAAGGCAGCCAAGTGGTATGCCACGATTGATATAGCGAATGCATTCTTCTCAATCCCTTTGGCAGCAGAGTGCAGGCCACAGTTTGCTTTCACCTGGAGGGGCATCCAGTACACCTGGAATCGACTGCCCCAGGGGTGGAAACACAGCCCCACCATTTGCCATGGACTGATCCAGACTGCACTGGAACAGGGTGAAGCTCCAGAACATCTGCAGTACATTGATGACATCATTGTATGGGGAAACACAGCCGAAGAAGTTTTTGAGAAAGGGGATAAAATAGTCCGAATCCTTCTGAAAGCTGGTTTTGCCATAAAACGAAGTAAGGTCAAGGGACCTGCACAGGAGATCCAGTTCTTAGAAATAAAATGGCAAGATGGACGCCGCCAAATCCCAATGGATGTGATCAACAAAATAGCAACTATGTCTCCACCAACTAGCAAAAAGGAAACACAAGCTTTCCTAGGCATTGTGGGTTTTTGGAGAACGCATATCCCAGATTACAGTCTGATTGTAAGCCCTCTCTGTCAAGTGACCCGGAAGAAGAACGATTTTAAATGGGGTCCTGAGCAACGACAAGCTTTTGAACAAATCAAACAGGAAATAGTCCATGCAGTGGCCCTGGGGCCAGTCTGGGCAGGACAAGATGTTAAAAATGTGCTCTACAATGCAGCTGGGGAGAATGGCCCTACCTGGAGCCTCTGGCAGAAGGCACCGGGGGAGACCCGAGGTCGACCCCTAGGGTTTTGGAGTCGGGGATACAGAGGATCCGAAGCCCGCTACACTCCAACAGAAAAGGAGATATTGGCAGCATATGAAGGGGTTCGAACTGCTTCGGAAAGTGGTTGGTACAGAAGCATAGCTCCTCTTAGCACCTCGACTGCCGGTGCTGGGTTGGATGTTCAAAGAAAGGGTCCCCACCACACATCACGCAACTGATGCTACATGGAGTAAGTGGAATGCACTGATCACACAGCGAACTCGAATGGGAAACCCCATTCGCCCAGGAATTCTGGAAGTGATCATGGACTGGCCAGAAGGCAAGGATTTTGGAATGTCACCAGAGGAGGAGGTGACGTGTGCGGAAGAGGCCCCACCATATCACAAACTGCCAGAAAATGAGAAGAAATATGCCCTGTTCACTGATGGGTCCTGCCAGATTGTGGGAAAGCATCGAAAGTGGAAGGCTGCTGTGTGGAGTCCCACACGACAAGTTGCAGAAGCCAGTGAAGGACAAGGTGAATCGAGCCAGTTTGCAGAGGTGAAAGCCATTCAGCTGGCTTTGGACATTGCCGAGCGAGAAAAATGGCCAGTACTTTATCTCTGCACTGACTCATGGATGGTGGCAAATGCTCTGTGGGGGTGGTTACAGCAGTGGAAGCAGGGCAACTGGCAGCGCAGAGGCAAATCCATCTGGGCTGCTGAACTGTGGCAAGATATTGCTGCCCAGATAGCGAATCTGGTTGTGAAAGTACGCCACGTAGATGCCCACGTACCGAAGAATCGGGCCACGGAGGAACATCAGAACAACCAGCAGGTGGATCGGGCTGCCAGGATTGAAGTGGCTCAGGTGGGTCTGGATTGGCAACATAAGGGTGAACTATTCATAGCTCGGTGGGCCCATGAGACCTCAGGCCATCAAGGAAGAGATGCGACATATAGATGGGCTCGTGACCGAGGGGTGGACTTGACCATGGACACTATTGCACAGGTCATCCATGAATGTGAGACATGCGCTGCAATCAAGCAAGCCAAGCGTTCGAAGCCTCTTTGGTATGGAGGACGATGGTTGAAATATAAATATGGGGAGGCCTGGCAGATTGATTATATCACACTGCCACGAACCTGTCAAGGCAAGCGTCATGTGCTCACAATGGTGGAAGCAACCACTGGATGGCTGGAAACATACCCTGTGCCCCATGCCACTGCCCGGAATACTATCCTGGGCCTTGAAAAGCAAGTCCTGTGGCGACATGGTACCCCAGAGAGAATTGAGTCAGACAATGGGACTCATTTCCGAAACAGCCTCATAGACACCTGGGCCAAAGAGTATGGTATTGAGTGGGTATATCACATCCCCTATCACGCACCAGCCTCTGGGAAGATAGAATGGTACAATGGACTGTTAAAAACTACACTGAGAGCAATGGGTGGTGGGACCTTAAAACATTGGGATGCACATTTAGCAAAGGCTACCTGGCTAGTTAATACCAGGGGATCTACCAATCGGGCTGGCCCTGCCCAGTCAAAACTTGCACGTACCGTAGAAGGGGATAAGGTCCCCGTAGTGCACATGAAGAATATGTTAGGGAAGACAGTCTGGGTTAGTCCTGCCTCAGGCAAAGGCAAACCCATCTGTGGGATTGCTTTTGCCCAAGGACCTGGGTGCACTTGGTGGGTAATGCGGAAGGATGGGGAAGTCCGATGTGTACCTCATGGGGACTTGATTTTGGGTGAGAATAGCCAACGAATCAAATAGTATGTTACACTGTCACTGTATGTCCTCATTACTATAATTGCTATCAGCTGTACTGCAGTAAGAATCACCCAAATTAAGGACAGATGGACTTTGATGAAGAATTGAGTAAAGCACAGTGGTGATGGGATCAGAGCTGACACCCAGCAACTTCCTCAAGATCTACATCTTTGGCCCATGGGCTGTGTGCATGGGGTATGCCGGGTACACCAGTCACATGTTCCGAAAACTGTAAGATCTGGGCATGGCAAAAAATGGTATGGAATAAGGGGTGGATAATGTCCTGGTTCCGGCAGGGACAGGGTTAAGTATTCCATGCCATGTGAGCCACGCCCACCCTGAGATTAAAAGGAGGGGAGGGGGCAGGAAGTCGCATTTGGAGCGGCTGGCGTGTCTCGGGTCCGCTCGGTTCCGTAATCGTGTTTGTATATTCCTCTGTCCATGTTATTGTTTTCTTGTTCCCTTTGCTGTTCTGTTAAACTGCCTTTGTCTCAACCCAAGAGTTTTGCCTTTTTCTTCTGTTTCTTCCCGTACCGGGAAGACCCGAGCGAGCGACACGTGGTTCTTTGTTGCCATCTGAGGCCAAACCACGACACTCCCTTATCATCTGTCCACACTTTGCCTTTCAGGATGTCAAGTCCTAAGAGATTAAATGGGAACGGCCCCACAACCATTGCCACCGAAGTGGCTACCTCTTCCCCTGATAGCCATAAACTGACCATAGACAATGCTTGTGCCTGAACGTTACCGAACGCATCTGCCACAAACACATGTCGCTTGGACAATGATATGCCACTGCATTCTGCATCTTTTGTTTTAATAGCTGAAATTTGGGCACCAGTATCTACTAAAAACGTTATTGGGATTTGCTTAGGTCCTACAAAACAAGTAATCATAAGGTCACCTCGCTGATTCATAGTGAGCTGTCTAACATGTACCCATCCTCCGTCTCCCTGCCCACTGTAGGAGAGCGAAGGGCTTAGTTTCCCGCCGGCACTGGCAGTTTCCCATCAGTTAAATCTATGAGGGGCACCGGGGGAGCGTTAGGGACAACATCACTATCCCAAGGTTCTTTTGACTTCCCTAAAATTAAATCTCGGGGGATCACCAGTTTCTTTGTCCATCCCCTAATTAACTTTTCCAGCTTGTCTGTTTGTAGCCCATCCATAAGATCTCGGGGGATTCCTTTTCTCCATCCCATGGTCCATAGTGCGCTCCGCTTATTTGGTATATCCCTCCTGCCTGATGGTTTAGGGAGGGATGTCCTTCTCTCGTGGTTGGGGTGCAGGGGGGTTTTCAATTCTGCCCGTCTTAACCCTTTCGGGTCTTGTTTGGCAGAGGGGACACTAACAAGACCATATTTCCGCCCATAATTGATTAATTCCTGAGCAACTTCTCCCCAAGTCCACACTTTCAAATTTTGCGGTTTGCGATTGGGGGTTACTAATCCTTCTAGTGCTGCTGTTACTCTTTCGCCTTGAGGCACAGCTTTGATTGTACTCTGTAATTGTATGCCAATAGGCTTTAAAGATTCAGGGAGGCCCGTTATCAAGGGAGTCATCCGTTCAGGGTCAACCGGCATCATCATGGGAGACTCTTGTCAGGGCCTAAGCTCCCAGTCGTGCATCATTTGTAAGCATGTTGCTTTTTGCACATTTTCTGCCAAGTGATTGACCAATCCCATAATAGTGAGAGGGTCTCCCAGTTCCTAGGAATTGAGACCTCCAGCCCAATAGGCTGTCCTCTGAGTTAGGGACCAAGAGTCATGGTGATCACCAGTAGTTAAAAACACCCCGGGCTCCCAATACCCTTCAGCTTCCTTTTCACTTAGTAGTATCTGGTCCCCGCCTGACAATGACACCCTCCACACATATTCCATTTCTGACTCCCTAGGAGTACGGCCGAATTCCTTCTTTAGTTTGTCTAATTCCATAGCCGTGTATGGCACTTCCTTAGTAGTAATTTGGGGGGAGTCATCTTGGTCATCATCATATGCATATTCTGTCTTGACCAAAGGTCAGAGTGAGCGAGGAGGTATTTCTAATTTGTCTAGCCTAGACCTCCCCTCGCTTCTTCTAGCCCTTCGCAGGGGTATATTGTTTCGCCGGGGGGGGGGGGGGGGGGGGGAGGCAAATGGCTGTCACGACTCTCACTCGTGAGGAGCTGTTCTTTAAGGGCGGATTGTAGATAGTCTGCCTGAGCTCTCTCCTGATCCAATTGTCTCTTTAGATCCTCCGCTTGTCCTTGCAGGGACTGGACAAGGGCTTGTAAAGATTGTATAATTTGGGATTCAGCACTACATTGCTGGTCTCGAGCTTCTACAGCTACTACCAGACTGGCGCATATTATAAATTTCCCTCTTACGGGCTAGAGTTTAGCGTCCTTTTGCAAGGCGCTAATTTGGTCAGTAACACTCCACAGATTATGCCAATTTTCTCATGTCCAGTCGTTACCCGGTACGGAGAGGCATGCATTGTGTTTCTCTAAAAGCTTATACAGCACATCCCTGCCTGCAGGGACAGTGTAATCATCACTCATTTTCAACAATAGGGGAGGGGTGGTCGCCTCAGGGAGGTAGCACACAAGTAGCAATTCTATACAAAGCCCCACCCCAAACGTCCCTGAGGGGTATGCACGTAAAACAGACCAAAAGTAAAATGGGCAAAAAGTGCAACACTTTCACAAAAACAGGGGTAGTCACCTCGGGGAGGCTGCACGTTAGTAATCAGTTCACACAGATTCCCACCCCCTCATGTCCCTGAGAGGCACACTCATACACACAAAAGCAGATAGCAGCTGTGGCACTCTCACATCAAGGAATCCTGACATGACAACAATTAAAATGTTAAATCCCAGCCCAACTACATTGGGCCCGGGAGAGGTTCGCAATGATTCCAAGCGTGAGATTAAGACACAAATGAGGTCAGATGCTGCTTACTGTAGGTTTATTGTTATTCCCCAGCAATAGTCACTGAGACAAGTGATAGAGTAAAGGCAGAAGTAAAGAAAAGACAGAAAGGAGAAGCAGTATTACAGAGCACAGCAAGAGTATAGTCACCACCGCAGGCCCAACAGCATCTTGACGGTCCTCTGGAATTCAGCAGCATCCCATTGATCCATGGTTCTCAAATCACGATGGTGGTGGGGGTCCTGATTACCAGTTGTGGTGGGTCACTGCACCAGTTACAGTCCAGGTCAGTCTGTAGCTTGACCAATCAGTATGACAGTAGCCTTTGCCCAGCTAACTATCATTTGACACAGTCACCACATTAGCTCTTCCTACCTTTGTTGCTTGGGCAGAGCTTGGTTTAGCACAGTCATCATAAAACAGTAAGTTTAGAGTAGCAGGACAAGTCCAGGCAAGCCCCAGGGCAGGCAGGGTCTGGCCACTCTGATAACTAAACACCTACACCCTTTTCAGCTGGTGGCAACACACCCTTTTCAGCTGGCGGCAATCTTGGGTGGTGACTGATAAGCAAAAGAATGGTCTGCAGAAAGTGCTAAATAGACACAAGCAAGCTTCTTATCGGCCTGCAAGCCTGCTGTCAATTTGCAGAAGCTTAAACAAGCTTTGAGACAATTATTTTGAGGTTCCAGTCTTTCACACTCTGGAGACATTCAAAACCCGCCTGGACACGTTCCTGTGTAACCTGCTCTAGGTGAACCTGCTCTGGCAGGGGGGTTGGACTAGATGATCTCCAGAGGTTCCTTCCAACCCATATCATTCTGTGAAGAACATTACAGAAATGAGAAGGAGCTTAGACAGGTCTAGGCAGATTTGGTTTGAGACATTAACAGGTGGATCCTCAGGGAGAATTCCTGGTAGGGCTGATCATCTTGTAGCTGGTTAGCCATAGGAGAGGTTTTAGGTAGTATTAAAGAAGCCTGTCCTGTTCTGATTCCTGAAACCTTGGCCCATGAAATGTTGGAGGATGTTAGTAAATGGAGGCCAGTAATGATTACAGGGATTGTGCTGCAGCCATTCTCTAGTATACGGACAAATTATGTAAAGTTTTCCTGGTAAATACATGGCAAAAGGAATCTTCAGAACTGAGTTTCTTGGAAAAATTGGCTGTTGCACATCTAGAAATAGGCTAAGAATTACAAGCTGCAAGGAGTTAGCGTATGGACACTATTAATACATTTATTAATGCATGTTGTGATGCAAAGGGAGGAAGTTGTGAGCCTCACTACATACTCCTACAGGAGCAGGAGTTTAGAATTAAAGGGATTATTCATATCTAATTCAGAATGAAGGCAGGCAGTCTAAAGTCTGTCTTGCTATTGAGCTTGGTAACTAACCCATTGGTGTTGAAGATGGAGTTTGAAGATGACTGTTCTGCTGTTTCTGTGAGGTTAATAATTGTTTCCTCAGCTTTTGAAGATGATCTCGGTGGACCACTTACAACCAGTAACAGATTCCCTATGAGGAGTTAATTTTTCTAAAAATCCTCAAAGAAGGCAAAGAGGTAGAAGGACACTTTGCAGGCAAGGCACTTAGAACCAAATGCTATCTACTTTATGCTATTGGAAAGATAAATAAATCTTTCAGCCAGGACAGGCAGCTTTACAGTGTCTGCTCAGCTGTATTGACTTGTAACTATCTGCAATAATTTTTAATCTATCCTCTCTTTTTTTTTGTGTGACTGGTTTCTGCATAATTTGAAAGTTCTGTCTTTAGCTGAAATACTCCTCGTGTCAACATTCAGTATTTCTTCTTGGTCTTTTAATAATTGTTTGATATTTAATTTATTGAACTAGATCTCCTGCTTCAGAATCTTCTCTGTATTACCTTTCTCATTCCTACTAATTAATGCTTGATTTCATTTGTGGGTTAAATCTTTCCTTGTGTAGCAAGAAGTAAAGAGTTGATCTTAATGTGTTTCCTTTAAAGGAAATCTTCCTTCCATTTCTTTCTTCTTTTTTACTTTCAATATTCCTTTAACCTGTAATCAAGTAAGTACAGTTTACCACTGCTCTCAAGGGACATGATACAGGATCATTTTCACTGTTGGAAGGTGTAGCTTCTAACATAAGAGTGTCTGTGCTGCAGATGTGCATGTTTTTGTCAGTCAGATTTGACAGAGCAGGTTTAAATTTCAACCTCAAATTTCAGCCTGTAAAGGCTTTTTGTTTGTTTTTAAAAACAATTTCTTCACCAGCATATTTCTCTAGGTAATTGAAGGTGATCAGGAGTTGGAATTTAATACTCAAGTTCTGGGATTGTTTAGCCTGGAGAAGAGAAGGCTCAGGAGGCATTTTATCAATGTGTATAAATACCTGATGGGAAAGAGTGAAGAAGATTGAGCTAGACTTATTTCAGTGGTATCAAGTGAAAAGACGAGGAAATGACCACAAACTGAAATACAGGAAATTCCACTTAAATGTAATTTTATTTATTTATTTATTTTTAACTATAATGGTGATTGATCACTGTAACAGGTTGCTCAGAGAGAAATGTGGAGTTTCCATCTTTGGAGATACTCAAAACCAGACTGGTCAGCCCTGGGCAACCTGCTGTAGGTGAGCCTTCCCTGAGCAGGGTGGGTGGACTAGACAAGAGGTGCCTTCCAACCTTAACCATTCTATGGTTCTGTGGTCAGTGTGTAGATGAGACACTAAAAATGTGTAGAAAGAAACCATGTGTGGAGATTTGGGTAAACAGTGGACATTGGGCCTGGACCTTCTCTCTTCTGGTTTTAGTGTGGTCACTCATGCTTGTGCATTAATTCAGCATAGACAAATTTTACTTGATACGCAGGTGCAAATGGTTTCAGCAGAAGAGAAGACCCTTTCTTGGCAGGGTACTGACACTGAGAATGCAGTTAAGGCTATACACTGAATTGTTTTATCTACAAGATTCTTAAAGCAAATTTACCTCCAAGCTTCCTATCAATATAGTAATTCCTTACATTGGAGCTCTCCTCTCTTTCAGAAGCCAACATCAGGGAGTGGTGACTCAGCCTGTGTTGTCTGTATATAAATGTAGGCGTTTCATTCTGTATATAAGCATAGATATAAAATTCAAGCATTTCCTGAATAGTCCCAATGATAACTTCTAGAGTAGGACACCACTGTTTTTGAAGATATGTAGTGTTTTACCAGTGTGAATAATGCCCAACTCTAATCCAGTTACTGTTAAGAAGCTCATGTCAAATATTTTATTTTTGTTTTAATAGGTGTTGTGGTTTGGGCCGAACTGACCGCTGAAGTGAGCAACAGATGCTCTCCCCCACCTCTCTCCGAAGAGAGGAGAGAGAGAGATAAAGAGATTTATGAATTTAGAAAAAACTAAACTACTTTAATGAAAATATTAATAAATTAATGAAATAATTAAAAAAAAAAAGAAAATAATGAAATACATACAATATATGCAAAAACATATTAAGTTCCCAGGATGACATCACCGGCAGGCACTGGGGAAGTCCCAGACTGGACTCAGCAACAGATGGGAACTGGATTCCAAATCTGGAACACATGGATCGGGATCAAAGGCAGATGAACAGACAGGGTCCTCCTCGTATGCCAGCCATTGAAGAAAGAGGGCTGACCCTTTGATCCTCAGCTTTTATAATGAGCGTGATGCAGATGGGATGGAATACCCCTGTTGGTCATTTTTGGGTCACCTGTCCTGTCTGCTCCTCCCTGCAGGTGCAATCCCTCTACGCTTTTCTGCTTCCAACCCTCCAGTGGGGCAAATAACAAAGTTAGCTGACCTTGGTTGTTATAGCAATAAGTATAAGCAAGAGCCTCTCTGCATACCATTCCTTGTCATTAACTATAAACACAGGTCTTATCACTCTGAGAATGAACAGTTTTCTGCACAATATGCTGTTAATTTCAGAGAGTTTAGTTAGTTAGAAGAGGCTTAGCTAAGAAGTAAAATTACTGAACAGAAAGTTGTTTCTGTTTTACCTCAAACCAGGACAATAGGGCAGATATGCCCAAATAAACTCTTTGGGAAATCCTGCGTGAATACATAGACAAAACTTGCCATGAAAAGCTTCTCAAGTTGATAAGGAAAGGAAAGAAGGATGGGGGAAAAAGCAGGGGAACAGTAATGCCTACTGTTTAGAGAAATTATCCAAGAGCATAAGGAGAAATTGAGGTGGAGTCAGTCAGACTCTTTGGTAGGGTAAGAAGATTTAGGCTTGTAACTGTGTTTACACAAAGGATTTGCACTATTAGATTATTTTAATAGTTTTGATAGTAATAACAAGCTGTAATTTGATGTTGTTTCTTAATAGCATGTTATTCTTGATAAACATCATTTGTGACTGGATATTTGAAAAGAAAAAGTATATGCTTAATGTTGCAACTAGGTAGGTTCCCATTAGGATTTTTTGAAGCATCTAAATAGGTTAGATTTCTAAATCCTATTAATTTTAATGGAATATTAATTTAGGTTCCTAAGGTACATTGATATTTTGATTATTTTATAATGTACTTCTAAAGGCACTAACCTGCCTTTTGAAAACATTCATCAAGATTTCATTACAATACAAATCTACTAAATAAAGCATTCAACTCTGCTCAGACTGGACAGTATGTCTGCTTTTCACTCTTGTAAGCATAGTATTATGCTGACTATGAGCTGAATTAGCACATGGCTAGCCTTGCATTGAAGAGACATTAAACAAAATCAGCATAATGACAGTATGTTTGGACATTTGCCCTCTCTGGAGACATACATATTGGGCTTTTCTGAAAATGTCGTATGTGCACAAATAATTATGCCTTAAATCAACTATATTTTTTTGCAAGCCATTGGATCAGACTATGGCATTACCCTGAATGTGTGGATGACTGGAAGCAATTGGGACTGAAGTTTAAATGACAAGTGTGATGTTGCCATTTTACCTTCTGTGATAAAAGATGTCTGGAAAAGGGCAGTATGGACTGAAACACCTCACTGAGTACCACTTGAGCCAAATAACGTAAAGAAACAATTTGGAAAACAGAAGTCGAGTCTGTCTCCTAAAAGCAAACTCCAAGCTAAGTAGAGTAAAAGTGAATTGTGAATCTTCTAAATGTAAACAGAAATGTCTTTACAGGAAAGGATATATTATTTATATGTTCTAAAAATGATGACTTTGAAAAATAGTAGCTAAAGGGATTAAAATAATGCAAACTGTGTGGCTCCATTGGTTAGGTAGTAATATATTTAATTGATATTGACAATAAATAACCAGGATGAGGCACCTCTGGGCTAGACATGTCCTTACTAAAAGACTCGTGTCCAAAATCCTACTGACACATACTAGAGAGAAGATTAGTAGATCTAAAAGAGGTCTACTAGCAGGTGTATGTATGTGTTCAGAGATGGGCAAGTGCTGGAGCATTTGGGTGCTCTGAGTAGAGGGAAGGGTATGGGTAGAGAGCCTGTAGTAATCAGGTAAGGACTGTGAGCCACCACTAGGTTGAAATTTGCCAGTTCCCTTTGTATTGAACTTTAACATATTCTGTCATGAAGTGCTTATAAGGTAAGGTTAGAATGAGAACTGAATGGAATAAAACTTTGAAGTTAGCTCTGCTTTGAGTAGCAGGCTAGACTAGATCACCTCCTGTCGTGGTTTTGGCCAAATTGGCCAATGGGGGGTGACAGATGCTCTCCCCCCACCTCTCACTCCAAGGAGAGGAGGAGGAGAGATAAAGAGAGATTTACGAGTTTAGAAGAAACTAAACTACTTTAATGAAATATTAATAATAAAAAGGAAATAATGAAATAGATACAGTATATACAAAACCATATTAAGCTCCCAGGATGACGTCACCGGCAGGCACTGGGGAATTCCCAGACTGGACTCAGCGATGGGTGGGAACTGGATTCCATAGCTGGAGTCAGGAACCAGTCCCAGTCCGGAACCCATGGATTGGGATCAAAGGCAGATGAACAGACAGGGTCCTCCTCGTATGCCGGCCATTGAAGAAAAGAGGAGCTGACCCTTTGATCCCTCAGCTTTTATACTGAGCATGGGGCAGATGGGATGGAATACCCCTGTTGGTCAATTTTGGGTCACCTGTCCTGTCTGCTCCTCCCTGCCGGTGGGACCCCTCTATGCTTTTCTGCTTCCAACCCTCCAGTGGGGCAAATAACAAAGTTAGCTGACCTTGGTTGTTATAGCAATAAGTATAAGCAGGAGCCTCTCTGTGTACCATTCCTTGTCACTAATTCTAAACATTGGTCTTATCACTCTGAGAACAAACTGTTTTCGGCACAACATGCTGTTAATTTCAGAGAGTTAGAAGAGGCCTAGCTAAGAAGTAAAATTACTGAACAGAAAGTTGGTTCTGTTTACCTCAAACCAGGACACCTCCAGAGGTCCCTTCCAATGTAAACACTTCTGTACTTATAGAAAAGGTAGGAAAGGGAAAGTGATGCTAAATTACTACTCTCATGAGTGAAATCACTCTCGTGTTACTTCTCAGAGAATGTAGTTTGAAAAAATGTCATTGTTTGAGATCTTTTACTTACCAGTTTATGTTGTAAGCTTACATTGCAAGTATATTACATTTTCCTAGCTGATTTATTTGAAGGCATTTCTGCCATAGGACTGTAAATCTATGTAAGTTATGTAGGGCTACAAGGTGATGATAGTATTTTCAGGGGGAATATGCTTTATTGGGACTTAATTGGGACTGAATATTTAGATAATTGCTAATTTACTCACTGAAATCTTGAAAATTTGTAATGGAAGATGACCCATTCGATATGTGCTTGGGGTAAGCAGTTGTTCCTATTTAAAAGAAGTTTTAGTCACCCCCTCAGGAAGAAAAACTAATCTAGTCCGATTTAGACAGCCAGTCACACAAGGAGCACACAGGCAATAACACAGTTCAAAATGTACTTTCTGAAAACAGCCCCACATACTGAAATCATTTGGGATCACCTTTCAGATGTTTCATAAGGAAACTCAAGGTTTAACTTCACCAAATAAATGCTTCACAATGAATAACGTACCCAGCTGTAGCTGTAAATGCCATTTGCTCAACTGCTTAACTATTCATCCTTTTGACCAAGGTTTATGGTGGTGTGAAATGAAGCTTAACTTTGCAAATATGCAATGTATAGTAAAATTGTCCCCTTTTGTGAAATTAGAAGGAATAAGCTTCTGATTGGTGTTTATGTACTGTGCTAACAGATTATAAAAGATTAAAAGGAAATTTAATTGAAGTGAAAAGCAGCCCTTGCAGCTTCTAACCCTCATGATTAGAGGAGCAGAAGCTAGGGGATTTAGGAGGGTTTAGCAAGATGAGGTTGATGGGGTAGGGAGATTATGACCTGGACCTGCGATTGGAATCAGTTGCTTGTCTAACTTGTGTTTCCTTAGCTAATGTATTTAGGGCTCCAGTTCTTTCAAGAACAATGTGTGTGAGATGGGCAGAAGAAATGTAGCCTTGAAATAGTTTGAGGCCTATTTTTATTAATCAAATAACAAAACACAGTAGTCAAACACAGAGTCAAAACACAGAGTCAAACAACAAAACACAGAAGAATACAGCATTTACATATATGTAAGGGGGAGGTTGCAAGTCACAGGCTCATGCAGTTGTTTTCTATGCTTCTTGTAACAAAAATTACAGAAAAGAGGCTTAATACAATGCTTGGGATTGCATTGCACCTGAACTCTTCATTGTGTTTTAAGTTTTATGTGATAGAAAAGAAACTTTGTCTGTAATACGAGTGTAAATTGTAGCATAAATTATTAAAAAGGAAATATTTGGTTTAGACCTCAAATTATGTAGAATATGTATTCCAAAATATTGAAATAATTTAAAGAATCCAAAAGGATATTGACAAGCAGTATTCATGATTACTAATGAAGGAAAGGCAAAAAATCCTAAGCAGAATTATTTTGCTCCCCCTTGTTATATGGATTACACCACTCATCATCCATCTGAAGTAAACTCAAGTTCTGTGCAAATGTCAGGTTTGCAAATGGACTTGTTTTCTATCCTTGCAAAATGCCTGAGACAGCAATGCCCCAAAATAACTGCACTTCCTCTAGCATCAGTGGAGCTTCCCATTTTGCTGCAGTCTCAAGTTGGCCTGGGCTAAGAGCTCTGTGGAGAAATTTTTGACATGTTTTGTTGTTTTTTTTTCTATTTTAAATCTTCATACTTTCTGGGACAGGAAGGATGAAATTATTTTTTATGATATCATGCACTCACAGTATCATGCAGTTTCAGACTAGGTACTTACACTTTCTTTTTTTGAATGATTGCAGCTGTTGTTTTATGAACTTTCTCATTTCATACTCTGTCTCAGTACAATCTATTCAAATTCTAAACAAGAAAAAAACATCCATCAGAGTTTAGAGCACCCCTCAGGTTTTTACATTTGAAACAGGTCATTACAAACATTCTTAAAGAGCAAAGCATTAGAATCAGAGTAGATGAATTGGTTTACTCTGTAGCATGGAATGAGCAGTATTAATCAGTTTGGTTATCTTTATAAGCTCTTCTAGACCCTCAAAGTAGTTAGATACCTATGGCTTTAGGCATCTTTAGATAACCAAGTCATTAGGTATATGTCACTAGAATTCTTAATTTTCAGTTCAGTTGATAATAATATTATATCATATCATTTGAGTATCTGCCATTCAAGTAGTACAAAGCTATTTAAGGACTGATGTCCATGCAGAGCACTTGGAACCGTATCTAAAACCAAAGCCTCAGAGGCCACCCTCAGCGATTCTCAGATGAGGCGTTCCCTGGTCTGTCATGCATGTGAAAACAATTCTTGAGAGATGCAATAAAGCAGAAGTAGCCTTCAGAAAAGTGGTCAAAAGATGAACTAGACTTGTCATATCTTTGCCCATGGCTAAGGAACCGTCCTAGAATTCAGAAGACCATTGCTGAAATTCCTGCTTGCCTGGTTTTGCAGAAAGGATTTAAATCCCTATTTCCCCGAACCTAGAGAGTTTCTTAATCACTGGAATACAGATTTTGTATTTTGTCCAGTTAATTTTTTGTCCAGTTTACTTTTTAAAACATGAGAAGAGGAACTTGAGTGATCTACTTCGGAAAAATGAAGCAATGGCAAGAAGACTCACCTGGGGTAGTCATTCAAAGCACCAGTCTGGAGCAAGTATATCAGATATGGAAATGAAGACAGTCTTCTTGTGGTCCAATAAGGGCACTACTCTCTGAGCTGACAGATATTTGTGATAATTTCCCTTCTTATTATTGGAAGGTGGGTATCTAATTTCAGGATTGAAGAGACTGATTAACAGCAGATGATGTCTGGGTAACAGTGGGATCTCCTTGTGGCCAGATCATCTTTGTAAGCAACAACATCCCACACCTTTCCTCATTGTTTCACTTCTGGATAGCTTAGATGGCTTCAAGTCATCTAGGGTCAGATCCCTGTTTTTGCTGAACTTACACTGAAGTTATACATTTGAACATACCTTTTGAATTGGAAGCTTAGCAATCAGCTAGTGAAATCTCCACTGTTACAAATTCTGCAAAAGCACTGAGAATCTCATTTTTAGAACCTGAGACAACTATATTGTGTTTCCTGGGACCATCTGTACTGTGTGTCAAATAATGAATATTAAATTATTCCTTTTGATAGATCTGCAGACTGCTGAAAATACAGTTTTCAAATGTGCTTTTACAAGGCTGGAAGAGTGCAAGGAAATTGGTTTGTAGCTTAGTGCTGGAGGGAATTATAGCTCAAGTTATAATTTCTGTTGATTGACGCTAGTTAATTATTTACCTATTGACTTTTGAAAAGTGGTCTGCCCATGGACTGGAAAATATGTCATTTTCAGTCATCACAGCTGAAACTTGGCAATACAGCATAAGGAAGGAATAAATAAGTTTGCACTAATGGGAACTGACTTTAGAAATACGATTTGACCAAATAATTACTATAGCCAATTTTCTGTGAACTTTAAGCTTCAAAGGTAAATTATATCCCTGCATTTACTTGATGGAAATGTAGTTCAGACAACACTGCAGACCTGAAGAAATGTCCAGAAGCTTGTCTGATTTTATTCTGGCTATATCAGTTGGTTTAAGCAAAGATACTACATCTCTACAAAATTGCATGGCTTACATTCTTATATGATTCTGGGTGAAGCAACATTATTATTAAGCTACATCCGTGTATGTAAAATACACTTTTTCAAGTAATGGAGATCACATTAATAGCTATGATATTCTCTACATTTAAGTCCTAGAAGAATCAGTATGAATGAGCTTACACCAATTTTCATGATGACAGTGGGTTATTACAACTAGTATTGGAGCTAACTAGTTCAGTATTTTGTTGGAGTCTGTATGTTATATTGCACCCACTTCTGGAGTTGCTTGAAAGAGAAAAATATGTTTTCCTTTGAGATTGGGTCCAGTGAATGAAAAGGTGTATATAAAGTGAAGTCTTTCCATCTCTTCCTACTAATGTCACAGTATTATACTTAAGCATTAAAAGCTACTCAAAAAGCTTGATTCAGTGGAGTTCCCTATTTGCATATTCAAGTAACTGATAATAGAATTTGGCACAACTGCTTTTAGCTTGTGAATAGTGAAGTTAAAGGACATAATTGGCTGCTAAAGGCAACAGCAAAACCAATTTGTGGTCCTGTCCACTCAAGACAAAGATGAGGTTAACTTTGCCAACTTCTTTTCTACTAGACAGCTACACTTATAGGCTATAATGGTAGGAGCAGGTTTCTAGAATGTCACTACAATATTCTGAACAATCTCTGAGAAGATAATTGAACTGTATGAAGATTCACATATAGGGGTTTCATTTTGTCCCTCTATCTTTCTGATTTCTCTGTGAGATTAACTTTGACTTCAAAGATTGGATAACAGTGGAATCTTGTTGAAAATGTTGCACTGGGTCTCTTGTTTAGACACTTGAATGTTTATTTTGTTGTAACCCTTCCAGTGAACCAGATATGTTCCCAGTCTTCTCTGGTTTTGTTGTGAACTTTTATATAATTCCAGAGATAAACATGAGCTGTTGGTATTCTTTTCTTCCTTGCTGCTAATCTGTGAAGTGTGAAAGCAACTTTTTCTTAACACATCTCAGATCTTTATAGCCACTATTTTGCTAGTCAGAGCAGCCTTTGCCAGCCTGAGGAATGGCTTAATTCTGTAACTACATCCCAAACAAACTCCTAAAATAAAGGACCCTATTCTTTATGGCTTCTGTTCCCTTTGGATGACTTATGGCAGCTGTGCCAACAGATGTTATTAATGTTAGGGCAGAGAAATTTGCCTTAATAAATTTCTTGTTTCCCCTCCAGCCCCTGATGAATACTAGTCAAATATGGACCAATTGGGAGAGCCTAAAGGTATCTGTAATGTTATATCAGGGATGAATGACCACTTGAATGGCCTTGATGATAATTTCACTCACAATTATATGGATAATGTTCTGATATTCTCAAATAAGTTCAGTTCTTGCTGCTGCTCTCCCCTGAATATCTTGCACACAGTTCATTATCCTTCTGGTTTGTTAATTTTCCTGTATTTTCCCCCTCAAGGTACCTTATTAGCCCAGGAATTAAAAAATACTTGTATAGTCACCCATGAAGTATATAATGCTTTGAGGTTCAAACTGTGACTTTGTAACCAGTTTTTTTTAGAGAGATTCCAACGTAAAAACCAGAGCCCACACAAAGAAAAAAAAAAGTTAACTCTGCTTTATTGTGAAGCCTTGCTACAGAGAAAAAAGTTAATTCAACTTTATTGCGAAGCCTTGCTAAGTGGTTCCCAAATGTCCCAAAAGTTACTTAAAAGAGAGTCTTACCAACCCGGAGATCGTAGCAGCACCGCCAAGCAGCAGGATAATGAGGAGCCACATTGGTACATCAGAGGGAGGTAGGCACAGTGCCTTCAGGGCGTCCCCTGTATCTTCAAAGTGCACTCATGTCTCTCCCTCTCCGCCCCGAGACAGCCCCCTTATATCCTGCACCGGATTGAGTGGAAAAGTACAGGCTAGAGTTGCTGCACGCTTGGCCAGCGCATGCAGCGAGCCCCACCAGGCTCATGATCCAGCTTTGCTAACAGCAGCTTTCTGATACGCGACCACATTGTTGCACTCCCTTCTTGTTGTTTTCTTCTTTGAAGGTCAGGTTCTCATGGATACACATATAGTTTTTGCAACAACAGTACTGAGTTCCTTTTTTTTCTCGGCACGTATACTGGGTTTGGTTCAACTAGTAATTTTCCATCGTGTCTCACTCGGACCATCCTCTGTTATCCCTTACACAGGCTTCTACTATGAAAA
The DNA here is from genome assembly GCA_947846985.1 of Fratercula arctica. NCBI lineage: Eukaryota > Metazoa > Chordata > Aves > Charadriiformes > Alcidae > Fratercula > Fratercula arctica. Next base: position 12,086,506 of record CANTUZ010000025.1, on the reverse strand, counting down.
GCTTACAGGATGGTTTTAGAAAGAAATCATAGGCTGAATTTTAAGTCACTGAAGCCATTACATTTGGACACATTGCCATATTTCTTGTCTGGATTTTTCACAGCGGTTGAAAGCTCAGTTGCAAAATCTGCAGTGGAACTGACATTTTTCATCTCTGCTCCTGTTCTCACAGTACTTTAATCAAGGAACAATCAGGAAGGTGTAGCTTTAACTGTTATATAATCAGTAGTAAAAAACAAATGGGGAAATCCCCTCGAAATATATTTTATTTAAAAAGATGTAAAGATATCACTGCAGATTAGCTATGTCACAATCATTTCTCATTTATAATAAGAGGAATGTGATTTTTTTCATGGTAATGAGCAGTTTGGTTCTGTTATTCAAGTTCAGCATCACCCTACAGATGTGTTTTAAGACATTGGTAGAGCCAGACTCCATCAGACCACTATGGCTTAGTGGAGCCACTAAGACCACTTAGAGCTTGGTGGGGCTCCAGCAGCACTTTAAATAAAGAACAAAGTAGTCTGTGAGGCTGGAGTGTTCAGCATTTAGGGGAATGTGTGAGCTGTGGCCTGCAGGGACTTTGAGTCCCCGAAGATTTAGGCTCTTCAAACACTAAAACAGTCCAGCTGGTGGTCTTTGCCTTCATGTGTAGTGGTGCTTTTACTGATATTACTGAAGAAAAGGCATCTCCTTGACCATTTGATGTGTAGGAATTCTGTTGAATATGCATTTCTGCATTTTGGAAAAATTGAGGTGGTGCTAATTTCAGCCTTGTTTGTGAAATCCAGCTTCAAATCGAGAGAATCTTTCCTTTTACTACTGACCCATCTTTCTTCATGATATGTGCTTGTTGCTGTCTGGGAGAAATGAGTGTACTAAAACTTCTAAAGTGGCTAAAAACACTAGGATGCCAATTTAACCTTTCATGGTGTTAATATTGTTGTGTTTTTGTAGATGTTAACATCCTGATTTAGGAAAGGAACAAGAAGTAAAGCTGTTTGGATATGGTTTAGCTATATGACACCAACTTAATTCATAAAACAAAACCTCTTAGATGGAATTGGGTGATTGAGAGAGACAGTTTTACATCTTGTAAAGTGGGGTTTTATCATTAGTAAGCATATAGTGTCCAAAATAATCTATAGAAAGATTTTGAGCTGTATAGAGTGGCTTGGATCATTTTGACCACTTGAACTCATACCAACAAAAGAAAAAGAAAACAAAAGTAAAATGGAATGCTTTTTTTTTTTCCTTAAAGTTAAGGAGAGGTGAGAATATGTCATAAGCATTCATCCTTTCCTACCTTAGCCCAGAAGCTCAAAAGGGAGAGAGGCAAAAGAAAGAAGCTGAAGTCATGATAAGTAATTTGAATAAACTTTATTTCTTTTCTTCATCGAACATTCTTTCTACAGTAGTTGCAATTTATAGATAACTCCATACAGCATAAAAAGAAGGTAAAGTAATTAATTGCTCAGCTCTAGTTATGCAATTGTTCATGATGCTGAGTATTATGAGGGCAGCAACATATTAGTTCTGGGAATTGTGTCCTACAGCAAATTTTCAGTCAGCCACTGTGCAAGATGTTCAAAGGTGCACATGAGGAGCAGCATCATGTTCACAGACCCTGGTCCTCATGGGGGACTTCGACCACTCCGATACCTGTTGGAAGGACAACACAGCAGGGCACAAGAAATCCAGGAAGTTCTTGGAATGGGTCAACGACAACTTTCTTCAAATGGTAGAAGAGCCAATGAGGAGAGGAGCCATGCTGGACCTTGTCCTTACCAACAAGGAGGGGCTGATGGGGAATGTCAAACTCAAGGGTAGCCTTGCCTGCAGTGATTGTGAAATGGTAGAATTCAAGATCCTTAGGGCAGCGAGGAGAGCACGCAGCAAGCTCACTACCCTGGACTTCAGGAGAGCAGACTTTGGCCTCTTGAGGGACCTTGCTTGGCAGGGCATCATGGGCTAAAGCCCTGAAGGGAAGAGGGGCCTAAGCAAGCTGGTTAATATTCAAGGATCACCTCCTCCAAGCTCAGGAGCAATGCATCCCAACTAAGAGGAAGTCGGGCAAAAATGCCAGGAGGCCTGCATGGATGAACAAGGAGCTCCTGGACAAGCTCAAAAGCAAAAAGGAGGCTTACAGAGGGTGGAAGCAAGGATGGGTAGACTGGGAGGAATACAGAGAAACTGTCCGAGTGGCCAAAAACCAGATTAGGCAAGCTAAAGCCCAGATAGAATTAAATCTGGCCAGGGACATCAAGGGCAACAAGAAAAACTTCTATAACTACGTCAGGGATAAAGGCAAGACTAGGGAAGATGTGGGCCCTCTCCAGAAGGAAACAGGAGACCTGGTCACCCAGGATATGGAGAAGGCTGAGGTGCTGAATGACTTCTTTGCCTCGGTCTTCACCGGCAAGGGCTCCAACCACACCACCCAAGTCACAGAAGGCAAAGGCAGGGGCTATGAGAATGAAGAACCGCCCACTGTAGGAGAAGATCAGGTTCCAGCCCATCTGAGGAACCTGAAGGTACATAAATCCATGGCACTAGATGAAATCCATCCCTGGGTCCTGAGGGAGCTGCCAGATGAAGTTGCTAAGCCACTTTCCATTATATTTGAAAAGTCATGGCAGTCTGGTGAAGTTCCCACCGACTGGAAAAGGGGAAACATAATTTCCATTTTCAAAAAGGGAAAAAAGGAAGACCTGGGGAAATACAGACCAGTTAGTTTCACCTCTGTGCCTGGCAAGATCATAGAACAGATCCTCCTGGAATCTCTGCTAAGGTACATGGAAAATAAGGAGGTGATCGGTGACAGCCAACACGGCTTTATGAAGAGCAAGTCATGCCTGACAAATCTGGTGGCCTTCTACAACAGGGTTACAGCATTGGTGGATAAGGGAAGCGCGACTGACATCATCTACCTGGACTTGTGCAAAGCACCTGATACTGTCCCACACAACATCCTTGTCTATGAAATGGAGAGACATGGATCTGATGGATGGACCGCTCGGTGGATAAGGAATTGGCTGGATAGTCACACTCAAAGAGCTGCAGTCCATGTCTTGATGTCTGTGTGAAGACCAGTGATGAGTGGGGTCCATCAGGGGTCTGTATTGGGACCAGTGCTGTTTAACATCTTTGTTGGTGACATGGACAGTGGGACTGAGTGAACCCTCAGCAAGTTTGCCGATGACACTAAGCTGTGTGGCACGGTCGACACGCTGGAGGGAAGGGATGCCATCCAGAGGGACCTGGATAGGCTTGAGAGGTGGGCCCGTGCGAACCTCATGAAGTTCAACCAGGCCAAGTGCAAGGTCCTGTACCTGGGTCATGGCAATCCCAGGCACAAATACAGGTTGTGCGGAGAATGGATTTGGAGCAGCCCTGAGGAGAAGGACTTGGGGGTGCTGGTGAATGAGAAGCTCAACATGAGCCAGCAATGTGCACTTGCAGCCCATAAAGCCAACCGCATCCTGGGCTGCATCAAAAGAAGCATGGCCAGCAGGTCGAGGGAGGTGATTCTCCCCCTCTACTCCACTCTCGTGAGACCCCACCTGGAGTACTGTGTCCAGCTCTGGAGTCCTCAGCACAAGAAGGACATGGACCTGTTGGAGCAAGTCCAGAGGAGGACCACGAAGATGATCTGATGGCTGGAGCACCTCTCCTATGAGGACAGGCTGAGAGAGTTGGGGTTGTTCATCCTGGAGAAGAGAAGGCTCCAGGGAGACCTTATAGCAGCCTTCCAGTACCTGAAGGGAGCCTATAGGAGAGATGTGGAGGGACTCTCTATCTGGGATTGTAGCGATAGGACGAGGGGTAACAGTTTTAAACTGAAAGAGGGGAGATTTAGATTAGATATTAGGAAGAATTCTTTACTGTTAGGGTGGTGAGACAGTGGAACAGGTTGCCCAGTGAAGTTGTGGATGCCCCATCCCTGGAAGTGTTCAAGGCCAGGCTGGATGGGGCTTTGAGCAACCTGGTCTAGTGGGAGGTGTCCCTGCCCATGGCAGGGGGGTTGGAACTAGATGATCTTTAAGGTCCCTTCCAACTCTAACCATTCTATGATTCTATGATTACCATTCAAAATCACTGTGTGAGCCTCTCCAATGGGGATTTTCATGTTTGTGTTCAAATTACAGAGGGAAGGTCAGTGTTCAGTCTTTGCCACCAGTGGACTTCAACATGTTAAATGATTTTTCAGTGACTGAAAATGAGATACATCTTACAGTCACTGCTGAGTTGGGAGTAATTTACTGTGCTGGTTTGGGCTGGGGTAGATTTAATTTTCTTCATAGTAGCTGGTGTGGGGATATGTTTTGGATTTGTGCTGGAAACAGTGTTGATAATTCAGGGATGTTTTAGTTACTGATGAGCAGTGCTTACATAGAGTCAAGGCCTTTTCTGCTTCTCACACTGCCCCACCAGCAAGTAGGCTGGGGGTACATAAGAAGTTGGGAGGGGACACAGCTGGGACAGCTGACCCCAATGGACCAAAGGGATATTCCATACCATATGATGTCATGCTCAGCATATAAAGATGGGGGAAGAAGAAAAAAGGGGGGGATGTTTGGAGTTATGGTGTTTGTCTTCCTGAGTAACCATTACACGTGATGGAGCCCTGCTTCCCTGGAGATGGCTGAACACCTGCCTGCCGATGGGAAGTGATGAATTAATTCCTTGTTTTGCTTTGTGTGCACAGCTTATGCTTTACCTATTAAACTGTCTTTAACTCAATCTATGATTTTTCTCACTTTTACCCTTCTGATTCTCTCCCCCATCCCACCAGGGTGGGAGGGAGTGAGCGGCTGTGTGGTGCTTAGTTGCCAGCTGGGGTTAAACCATGACATTTACTCAAGTGCTTCAAGTAATTATTTGTCTGAGACACAGAATTTGTGCCTGACAGAATTGCTGTTGGAATATAGGAACAGCTGTGCTTGCTTTGTACATCTGCCTGGGTAGGTCATTTTCTATCTGTCATGGTTTGGTCTCAGATGGCAACAAAGAACCACGTGTCGCTCGCTCAGCACTTCCCGGTACGGGAAGGATCAAAAGAAAAAGGCAAAACTCTTGGGTTGAGAAAAAGGCAGTTTAACAGAACAGCAAAGGGAACAAGAAAACAACAACAATAACACCGAAAGAGAAATATACAAACGCGATTACGGAACCGCCGCTCCCCACCGGTCCGACCCCGGGACGCGCCAGCCCGCTCCGAACCCGACTGCTCGCCCCCTCCCTCCATTTAATCTCAGGGTGGGCGTGGCTCACATGGCATGGAATACTTAACCCTGTCCCTGCCGGAACCAGGACATTATCCACCCCTTATTCCATACCATTTTGCCACGCCCAGATCTTACAGTTTTTGGAACATGTGACTGGTGTACCCGGCGTAGCTCATGCACACAGTCCATGGTCCGAAGATGCAGATCTTGAGGAAGTTGCTGGGCATCAGGTCTGATCCCATCACCACTGTGCTTTACTCAATTCTTCATCAAAGTCCATCTGTCCTTAATTTGGGTGATTCTTACTGCAGTACAGCCGATAGCAATTATAGTAACGAGGACATACAGTGACAATGTTGCACACGATTTGATTCATTAGCTATTCTCCCCCAAAATCAAGTCCCCATGAGGTACACATCGGACTTCCCCATCCTGCTGCATTACCCACCAAGTGCACCCAGGTCCTTGGGCAAAAGCAATCCCACAGATGGGTTTGCCTTTGCCTGAGGCAGGACTAACCCAGACTGTCTTCCCCAACATATTCTTCATGTGCACTACGGGGACCTTATCCCCTTCTACAGTACGTGGAAGTTTTGACTGGGCAGGGCCAGCCGGATTGGTAGATCCCCTGGTATTAACTAGCCAGGTAGCCTTTGCTAAATGTGCATCCCAATGTTTTAAGGTCCCACCACCCATTGCTCTCAGTGTAGTTTTTAACAGTCCATTGTACCGTTCTATCTTCCCAGAGGCTGGTGCGTGATAGGGGATGTGATATACCCACTCAATACCATGCTCTTTGGCCCAGGTGTCTATGAGGCTGTTTTGGAAATGAGTCCCGTTGTCCGACTCAATTCTCTCTGGGGTACCATGTCGCCACAGGACTTGCTTTTCAAGGCCCAGGATAGTATTCCGGGCAGTGGCATGGGGCACAGGGTATGTTTCCAGCCATCCAGTGGTTGCTTCCACCATTGTGAGCACATAGCGCTTGCCTTGACGGGTTCGTGGCAGTGTGATATAATCAATCTGCCAGGCCTCCCCATATTTATATTTCAACCATCGTCCTCCATACCAAAGAGGCTTCAAACGCTTGGCTTGCTTGATTGCAGCGCATGTCTCACATTCATGGATGACCTGTGCAATAGTGTCCATGGTCAAGTCCACCCCTCGGTCACGAGCCCATCTATATGTCGCATCTCTTCCTTGATGGCCTGAGGTCTCATGGGCCCACCGAGCTATGAATAGTTCACCCTTACATTGCCAATCCAGATCCACTAGAGCCACTTCAATCCTGGCAGCCCGATCCACCTGCTGGTTGTTCTGATGTTCCTCCGTGGCCCGATTCTTCGGTATGTGGGCATCTACGTGGCGTACTTTCACAACCAGATTCTCTATCCGGGCAGCAATATCTTGCCATCGTTCAGCAGCCCAGATGGGTTTGCCTCTACGCTGCCAGTTGCCCTGCTTCCACTGCTGTAACCACCCCCACAGAGCATTTGCCACCATCCATGAGTCAGTGTAGAGATAAAGTACTGGCCATTTTTCTTGCTCGGCAATGTCCAAAGCCAGCTGAATGGCTTTCACCTCTGCAAACTGGCTCGATTCACCTTGTCCTTCACTGGCTTCTGCAACTTGTCGTGTAGGACTCCACACAGCAGCCTTCCACTTTCGATGCTTTCCCACAATCCGGCAGGACCCATCAGTGAACAGGGCATATTGCTTCTCATTTTCTGGCAGTTTATTATATGGTGGGGCCTCTTCCGCACGCGTCACCTCCTCCTCTGGTGACATTCCAAAATCCTTGCCTTCTGGCCAGTCCATGATCACTTCCAGAATTCCTGGGCGACTGGGGTTTCCCATTCGAGTTCGCTGTGTGATCAGTGCAATCCACTTACTCCATGTAGCATCAGTTGCATGATGTGCGGTGGGGACCCTTTCTTTGAACATCCAACCCAGCACCGGCAGTCGAGGTGCTAAGGGGAGCTGCGCTTCTGTACCAACCACCTCCGAAGCAGCTCCAACCCCTTCATATGCTGCCAAGATCTCCTTTTCTGTTGGAGTGTAGCGGGCTTCGGATCCTCTGTATCCCCGACTCCAAAACCCTAGGGGTCGACCTCGGGTCTCCCCTGGTGCCTTCTGCCAGAGGCTCCAGGTAGGGCCATTCTCCCCAGCTGCGGTGTAGAGCACATTTTTCACATCTTGTCCTGCCCGGACTGGCCCCAGGGCCACTGCATGGACTATTTCCTGTTTGATTTGTTCAAAAGCTTGTCGTTGCTCAGGACCCCATTTAAAATCGTTCTTCTTCCGGGTTACTTGATACAGAGGGCTTACAATCAGACTGTAATCCGGGATATGCATCCTCCAAAAACCCACAATGCCTAAGAAAGCTTGTGTTTCCTTTTTGCTAGTTGGTGGAGACATAGCTGCTATTTTGTTGATCACATCCATTGGGATCTGGCGGCGTCCATCTTGCCATTTTATTCCTAAGAACTGGATCTCCTGTGCAGGTCCCTTCACCTTACTTCGTTTTATGGCAAAACCAGCTTTCAGAAGGATTCGGACTATTTTATCCCCTTTCTCAAAAACTTCTTCGGCTGTGTTTCCCCATACAATGATGTCATCAATGTACTGCAGATGTTCTGGGGCTTCACCCTGTTCCAGTGCAGTCTGGATCAGTCCATGGCAAATGGTGGGGCTGTGTTTCCACCCCTGGGGCAGTCGATTCCAGGTGTACGGGATGCCCCTCCAAGTGAAAGCAAACTGTGGCCTGCACTCTGCTGCCAAAGGGATTGAGAAAAATGCATTCGCTATATCAATCGTGGCATACCACTTGGCTGCCTTGGACTCCAGTTCATACTGGAGTTCTAGCATATCCGGCACAGCAGCGCTCAGCGGTGGCGTGACTTCATTCAGGACACGATAGTCTACTGTTAGCCTCCACTCTCCATTGGATTTTCGCACCGGCCATATAGGACTGTTAAAAGGCGAGCGAGTCTTACTGATCACTCCTTGAACCTCTAGTTGACGAATCAGCTTATGGATGGGCATCAGAGAGTCTCGGTTAGTGCGATATTGCCGCCGATGCACCGTTGTGGTAGCAATCGGCACCTGCTGTTCTTCGACCCTCAACAACCCCACAACAGAAGAGTCCTCCGAGAGACCAGGCAAGGTGGACAACTGTTTAACTTCCTCCGCCTCCAAGGCAGCTATGCCAAAGGCCCACCGATACCCCTTTGGGTCCTTAAAAAACCCTCTCCTGAGGTAATCTATACCAAGGATGCATGGAGCCTCTGGGCCAGTCACAATGGGATGCTTTTGCCACTCATTCCTAGTTAGGCTCACTTCAGCCTCCAATACAGTCAACTCTTGGGATCCCCCTGTCACCCCAGAAATACAAATGGGTTCTGCCCCTCTATAGCTTGATGGTATCAGAGTACACTGTGCTCCTGTGTCCACTAGAGCCTTATACTCCTGTGGGTCTGATGTGCCAGGCCATCGCATCCACACTGTCCAATAAACCCGGTTGTCCCTTTCCTCCACCTGGCTGGAGGCAGGGCCCCTCTAATACTGGTCATGGTATCCGGTACTCACTTCTTGCAGGAATGACTTGGAGGTTCCTTCAAGAGGATCAGAAGCAAGATCAGGCCTTCTGCTCTGCCTAGGGAACTGCCCACTGGAAACTGGGGCGGCACTTTTCCTGGAGGGATCTCCTTTTGTGGTTGTCCTTCCTTGCAACTCCTGTACCCGTGTCCGCAGGATCCAAGTAGGTTGTCCATCCCACTTCCTCATGTCCTCTCCATGGTCTCGCAGGTAGAACCACAGGGTGCCTCGTGGTGTGTACCCTTTGTACTCTCTCTCTTGAGTCGGGAAATGCCTGCTCCTAATAGCTGAGATGCTGGCCCGTACAGGTGGGGAGTAGGACATATTCTCTTCAAGTTGCTGAACCTTCCGGGACAGTTTCTCCACAGCTGAGACAAGGGGGGAAGAGAGGCTTTCTTCATATCGCCGGAGCCGGCCAGCCACCTCATCCACCGTTGGTCCTTCTTCACCTTTCCATTCCATTACTGCCAGTGAGTTGGCATATGACGATGGTGCGCTCCGTACAAACTTCCGCCACATGGGCCTTGTGCAGTGCACCTCATCAGGATCTGTGGGCAAGTCTGTGTTGTCCAAGTCATAATAAATCATCTCCCGCACGGCTAATTCTCTCAGGTACTGGATACCTCTTTCCATGGTGGTCCATTTGCTTGGTTGACATACAACATCTTCACTGAAGGGGTACCTCTCCCTCACGCCTGACAGGAGTCGTTTCCAGAGGCTGAGGGCTTGGGTCTTTTTTCCAATTGCCTTGTCAGTGCTGCCTTCCCTAGACAGGGATCCCAACTGCCTGGCTTCCCTACCCTCTAATTCCAGGCTACTGGCCCCATTATCCCAACACCGAAGCAGCCAGGTGACAATGTGCTCGCCTGAAAGTCGGCTAAAATCTTTTCGCATATCCCGCAGCTCACTCAGGGATAGGGATCGGGTAATTATCTCTGGTTCTGCCTCTTCCTCCTGTCCTTGTGATGGCCCTGGTTCATCGTCATCTCTTACTATGCGAACCGATTTCTTTGTGTACTTCTTCTTTTGTATAGGGGCAACGGATACTGGCATGGGTTGGTTCCCTGGTTCGGCAGCAGTGGCTGTCACTGGGGCTGGAGTAGCTGCAGTGGCTGCCACAGGGGTCGCGGTAGCTGCAGTGCCCGTCGCAGGGGTCGCAGTAGCCGCAGTGCCCGTCGCAGCAGCACTTGCCACAGGGGCCACAGCAGCCGCAGCGCCTGCCGCAGGGGCCGCAGCGCCTGCTGGTCTGGTCTCTCTTTCTCCTGAGGGTGCTGCATAGCACTGAGCAGTGCCTGGTAGACACTAGCCAGGGCCCAGCACAGTGCGGTGAGTTGTGCCTCTCTAGAATAGCCACAGCATTTTCCCTTCAGATATTCTACTACTCTATCAGGGTCCTGTAATTGTTCAGGGGTGAAGTCCCAGACCATTGGAGGTGGGAAGTTCTCTAAGTACCTGCCCATGTTCTCCCACCTGCCATGCCACCCCTGACTGTCCAGCCTCGGAGCAGATCTCTGGGTGGTAGTCTTAAATAGTTGTTTAACCCTAAACGAGACCTGGAACATATTCAGGAGACACAACACTAGGAACATGCTGGTTTGGGCATCCAAGGATATTCAAAATTCTCAAAAGCTGTCATACCTGACCCAAAGGAGAAAAGGGAGGCAAAAGAGCTGGGGAAAGTGTCTCCCCCTGTTTCCCCCATAGACTGGGTGTAATTATTAATGAATTCTGAGAGGTGGTGCCCAATGTACGGACAGGACAGCAATACCACATAAACACCCCAAAATAACCGTCTAACAAGTGATGTTATCATATCATAAGCCGATATTGCACAGGACAGTAAAATGATAATCCTCATCCCCCTCCCAGAAGTAACAAATATCATCACAGGGAGTGCATAAGACACATAGGAATTTACATAACACAGCCATGAGAACAAACTAAGCAACATAGTGACTGGTGACTATTTACCTAACAAATTCGTTTTTTCAAGCTCTAGTTGGATTCTGTCGTTGTCTCAACCCTTTGAGCCCCACGTTGGGCGCCAAATAAGGACTGTTGTGGTTTGGTCTCAGATGGCAACAAAGAACCACGTGTCGCTCGCTCAGCACTTCCCGGTATGGGAAGGGTCAGAAGAAAAAGGCAAAACTCTTGGGTTGAGACAAAGGCAGTTTAACAGAACAGCAAAGGGAACAAGAAAACAACAACAATAACACCGAAAGAGAAATATACAAACGCGATTACGGAACCGCCGCTCCCTGCCGCTCCCTGCCGCTCCCCGCTGGTCCGGCCCCAGGACGCGCCAGCCCGCTCCGAACCCGACTGCTCGCCCCCTCCCTCCTTTTAATCTCAGGGTGGGCGTGGCTCACATGGCATGGAATACTTAACCCTGTCCCTGCCGGAACCAGGACACTATCCCTCTCTCTGATGATGCAGAGATTTTGATAGTGATGAGTTAACAAGAGTTTCTGATTTTTTCTTGAACATTTCTAAACATAAGGAAGATTTCAGTGAGCAAAATTTTGTATTTCCTCAGAGGCCAGCTGAAGGATTCTGTGGGCAGGAGTGAGTGGAGAGGACAGAGGTGCTGAGGGTGACCTGGTCTTGCAGGCACACTGCCTTGCAGAGGAAGCTCTCTCAAGCCAGGCCCTCCCATGTGCACTGCTGCTCGCAGCCCTCCCAGCACAGAGCCTGGCTGGCCCTCCTTCATGGTCAAGCTTTTCTTAGCCTTGAACTGGAGCCCCCTCTCTGAATTAGGGTACATAGGCTGGTATTTTGGACCTGCCTTCCTGAATGCCATAGGACAGGCATATTTCTTGGACCCCTTTTATATCTTTCTCCCTTGCTTAAGGAAGGAAAATATTCCTGGCAAAGTAATTCCTTTTCAAAAACTAGATTTTCCCCTCTATATTGGCTTTATATTAGAGTGTGGTGACCTTTTAGACTATGATAATGCAAGGGAGAGACAATTGTGTTTCTGTTATGAAATGAATTCCCAGAGAGATAGTAGGTCTCTCAAGCTCATCCGAATAAAGTCAATACATTAATTGAAATAAAGTGTTAGAACATGTAAAGACTTACTGATTAGTATGTATTCATAAAATGCAAGTCATGTTTTCATAAATGGAGACTCAATTGTATTTATTTATGGGGTGTTTTTCATTGTTAAGGAATGAAAAACCAACAGGAATTGAAAAAGGCAGTGTGATGTTGTAATGGGTTCTTTTTTGAGGAGATTCCAATGTAAAAACCAGAGCCCACACAAAGGAAAAAAAAATGTTACCTCTGCTTTATTGTGAAGCCTTGCTACAGAGAAAAAAGTTAATTCAACTTTATTGCGAAGCCTTGCTAAGTGGTTCCCAAATGTCCCAAAAGTTACTTAAAAGAGAGTCTTACCAACCCGGAGATCGTAGCAGCACCGCCAAGCAGCAGGATAATGAGGAGCCACATTGGTACATCAGAGGGAGGTAGGCACAGTGCCTTCAGGGCGTCCCCTGTATCTTCAAAGTGCACTCATGTCTCTCCCTCTCCGCCCCGAGACAGCCCCCTTATATCCTGCACCGGATTGAGTGGAAAAGTACAGGCTAGAGTTGCTGCACGCTTGGCCAGCGCATGCAGCGAGCCCCACCAGGCTCATGATCCAGCTTTGCTAACAGCAGCTTTCTGATACGCGACCACATTGTTGCACTCCCTTCTTGTTGTTTTCTTCTTTGAAGGTCAGGTTCTCATGGATACACATATAGTTTTTGCAACAACAGTACTGAGTTCCTTTTTTTTCCCAACATGTATACTGGGTTTGGTTCAACTAGTAATTTTTCATCATGTCTCACTTGGACCATCCTCTATTATCCCTTACACAGATATTTCTGTTCTCCACTTACTATCTTTGTAAATGGTCATTATTTTGGCTATGAATATGATAGGGTATGGCTGAGAGTTTGAGTGAGAAGGCAAAAAAAGGGATGGAGCTTAGATACCGCTGTACTCAATGATGTGGATATCCTGAAGAAGAGAGCTGCAATGTTAGACTCCAGTTCTGTTACAGATGAGCACAACCTCCTCCTTACCTTTCCCACCTTCCAACACCTGCTTGATTCCTGTTAAAGACAGAGAAATTTCACATGTGGTGATGGATCCACCACAAGGAGGAATTTTTAGCAACATGGAATGAAATAAAAAGAAACACAAGATGGACAAAAACTTCCACTTTCATTCAAAACCCTATTTGACTGGGTCCAGTCACTGTTTACTCTGACATCTGGGGATTGTTAAGCATGTCTGGGCATAGGGTATGGCTGTCTTTATTCTCGTAAGGGCCTTCTGCTTTAATTTTGTTAAAGAAACAGTATTCTAAGCCAGCACTTCCCAAATATATATTATTACCTTCATATGAGACCTTGATATGATCAAAGGGTGACAATTTTACTGGCTGTTTTTTGGAATTTGGAAACTTTTATATGCCACTTACATGGGTTGCTACTAGTATAATAAAGCCTTATAGGAAGCATCAGCCTCCAGCTATAGAACTGGTCACATTCTGGAGTTGGATGCAGTCCTGATTAAGAGAAAAGCCAATCAAGTTGTTGTACTGCGGCTGAAATTTTTGGGAAATTTTTTCAGTACAAGTTTGGGGAGAGTTTCTCACAGACTAGAGAGTTTATGAGAATACTAAGTCAGCATATTTTATCTCATCCATGATTGACTCCCTGGAGGGAGTAAAGCATTAGAAAAACAATTCTGTTCAATTTTGTGCCTTATAGTGAAATACTTGATAAATGTAGTACCAATTGATTTTTGTTGTTTAAAAAAAAATAAATAAAAAATTTGTGGCTTGACTAGTGGGCAGCAATGAAACATGAACAGTTAATAAGTAGCTGGTATATTTGGTATGCTCTATTTTTATTTTGAGAAGATAATTTTTATTATTCAGGAGCAAATCTGAGACTTCTGTATTGTTTAAGCAATTTCACATTGCAGTGGTGAAGTCCTTTCTTCTTGTGGAACATACTTTGAGTTAGCTTGGTAAGACCATTCCTTAGCTTGCTCTGCCAAGCAAAAACCAGGTCTATCCCTGGTATGGTAAATGAAATCTCAGATCCACTAACACCAGAGCCATATCGTGCAAATGTGTCTTCTGAGCAAATCTACAGAGCCTGTTCATATAGGACTTATCAGTATCAATCAAACACCAACATTTTTCCTGTGGCAGATATTTTCAGACAGCTGTGACTGCTAACAGTTCTCTGAAATCCTCAAAATTTACAGTAGCTTTTTAATTACATCTGACTGACATGCTGTAAGAAAATATCAGTTCAACTTGCCTGCAGTAATACTGCTGAAAACAATCTGGGTCCTGGTGCTTTTTTTTGCTTATGATTTCTCAGGGGAATTTATACAGATCTGTTAAATTAGCAAGTAAATGATATACTAAAATGAGTGATCAGAAAATTATAAAAAATATTGACTTCTGTATAGAAAAAAATTATATTTAAAGGAAAGGCTGCAGAATGTCGGGTTTTAGATGTATCTGACTTGATAGAAACTCTTAATACAGCTTTGTAATCATGCAATTAGGAATAAGACACTCAAAACCAGTGGATTTTTAAAAAAATCTTAGGTTGAAGCAGGTCCCATCTTGCTTTCTTTCTGTTCCTGGCTCTAAAAGTTAGCTGCTGGGTAGAAGGAAGGAAGGAAGGAAGGAAGGAAGGAAGGAAGGAAGGAAGGAAGGAAGGAAGGAAGGAAGGAAGGAAGGCAGGCATTCTGAAATATGTTATTTTTTCCCTGTTTTAGCCTGTAGAAACCAGGCTTATGTGATCTTAGTTGGTATGTGTGTCCAGATAACACAGGTATGAAAGGGTTGAAATAAAAAAGATAAGTTAGTTCAACTTCTGTGAAAACAGGAAACTCGGTATAGGACAGAGACACTAAAAGTGCAAGAACTGAATAAAAATTTTCAGAATTACTTTATTGTTAGGAAAGACCAGCCTGAGAAATACCCCAAATCTTTAATGGGAATATTTTAGACACCCAAATCAATCATCAATCAGCCACAAAACATAATCTGTATTTAATTAAGTTCAGATTCTCAAGGAATTCTTTGATTTTGTCTGAATAATTTATTTTCTGGTGTGGCTTTCAAATAGAATAGTACATTTAAAAAACTGCTATTTGTACAACCTATTGCACCAAATGAAGCCTTTGCTGTAATCTAAGAACAATGTGTTCTCATCACTGCATTCAGTTTACAGTTTGCTGCAGTGATTCCAGAAAGAGGTGCAAACATGAGTACACAAGGCAAGGATTAAAACTGCTCATTTTGTGTCTCTGAAAGAAGAGTCTGAATCAAAACTGTAGACTGAAAGAGGTCTGACCATTCAGAACTCAGGGCTGGACTTATCAGATAGCTTCTGTCACCTTTAATGAACCAGGCACCTTTGGTGTCTGAACAAGTGAATTTTGAGGAGGAAAGTGATGAAAGTTTGCATCTGAATTTTTCTGCTTGTACCCTTATTTTAGTATCTGTCAAGAATAAATCCATTAGATATTATTTGATATATCTGCACCCAAACTCAACTAAAGACAAGTATACAATGTCCAAGGGATTTGGGGATTTGAAGTAATTGCTATTTGAAGTAGCACTCACAAAATAATTTATACTCTTTAAGTGGTGTTTGAATAGAACAAATGTCTCATAGTCTCATGCAAAGTGATTTTTTTCTTCATCTGTTATTTATACAGTCTCATGTATATTATTTGCCTATAGGGAACTTACATATATGCTCCTCATCCCAGAGGTCTCATTGGTTGGAAATGCTGAACAGCAACAAATCTCAGAGACAAAAGTATGAAGACTTGGCCCTGAGAACCCAGGCTAAAACCCAGTTTTCTCCTGATGAGACCATGGTGTGATAATTGAGGGTATGTGACAAATCATATCATCCACACCACTCTGTATTCAATTTACTTACACTTTTATGGAATGGATAGGGTGAACACAAAGATCTGAGTTGGTGACTGCAGATAATAATCAATTTGTCTTCCTTTTATGGACAGTGATATAAATTCAAGGAACTACTGTAGTCTCATTTGATGTTGTTGCATGAAAGAGACAGAGCAGTTTTGGCAGAAGATAAACCCCCTTGCGTTCTAACACTCCTCACTGAGGTGGGAGGCTAGGTGCGGCTAGGTTTAAATTCTGAGTGATGCCCAATTCAGCACTATCAGTCCAATCGCGTTTAATATGTATTAAACTATTACGATGTGGATACACTAATAGTGGACAGCACCTTCAGTCTAGTCGTGCTCATGAACTAGCATGGCCACTCTCGAGTCTTTGGTCGCGTTCAGTGAGAAACCGAAACAACTAGCTACTTAAACAGTGCAGTTTATTTAAAGAACAGATATATGGGTTCTTATGATTGCTGGTGATAAATACACTGTCTGCAAAGCACGTGCAAATAAAAGTCTTGCTAATTATAAAAAATGTGTGACAACGTTATAAACAATACAGCCTGGCTATAAATGTAGGAGAGAGATTCTCTAGAGAGATTTCTAAGTTTCCCGAGGAAACACTCGGTATAATCTAAGTCTTACCCAAAGGCATCCCTATGGGGGGGAAGAAAGGCTCAGCCCATCGACTGGTCCCATAAGTCAAAGGCAGTCTGTGATGGAGTCCTCCTTGACTTGTTCATGATGGTGTCTTCCCCTGATATCCCCCCTTTCTTGGGCTATTTTTATACTATTTTTTACCTTCAAGGTGGAGTTTGAGTGACTTTAGTCATAAATACTTTTGTTATGATTGGTGTAAAATTCTCTCGCTTCACATTTAAAGGTATAGTTTACAAAAAATTCAGGACGCGGACTCAGGGAGGAGTGGTCGCACCTTGGAGGCGGGTAGCCTTTGGGATGGAGGTGTGTTTTGGTATTATAATGACATTATAATGAGCAAAGTTTGCACAAAGGACAGCATTTCATCAAAATTCGACAGACTGTTGGCTCAGGGTAGCAAATATGCAGCTTATTGGTTCCATAGTACCATCTCATTCCCATATCTGCTGCACATCACAGGGCAGGGCCACGGAAGGTCACATTCCGTTCCATCCCCCGTGTAGATTCGTAAGCAATATTGTACAGGGAATCACAGATGTTGCATTCTTCGCGTGCCAGCTGCGGCTGTATTCTACCTTAGAAGCCTTTTGATTTTATACCTTTCCTTAATGTGTGAACAATTCTGTATTTTTGGCCATTTTAGTAATTATTCCACAGATGTGAAGGTATGCAAATCCTGTGCCATGTTTTGAACACCAGTATGTAGCCATGGCAGTCCAATAAAGCTCGGCTTCCTTGTGACTGTGGTCCTTTGAGGACTGATGTGCAGGTTAAATGATTATTCTCTAATTGTAAGAGATGCTAATAAGTGACTGTATACAGCTTCATATGTCCATTTGTTTAAGAACTGGCTTTTTTTTTTGCAGTAAGGAAGAACACTCTGAATAGATGCAAGATTATCTATAATATAACGTTCTTCCATAGAGTGAGGAAATCTTATTTCTAAAATGAGTTCAGGGTTTTTTGCCTTGTTTCTATTGGGAAATGGTTTCAGAACATTATTTTTTTAATAGATCAAGAAACTTGTTTTCATTTTAAGCCTTCATTTATGCACAGTTAGTTTAGGCTGATTTATTCCATGATCCAGGGTATGATCTTGTAAAATGCTTAATGCTGCTTGTGAGAAGCCAAGCAGGTCCAACTTCCTTGATTGAATTATGTCCAAAGAAGAAACAAATGGAAATGGAAAAAGAATCTGATTGGCAAAGAAAGGTATATCTTGGAAATCAGAAAGGGTAGGGGTAAAATGACACTTGTCAGAAGTCAAGCTGAGTTTAGCCTTACAAAGGAAACTAAAGCAAATAGTGGTGTTTTTTTTCTTCCCGTATACATATGAAAAGAGAACAAGGAAAGTGTAAGAGAGAGTACTGGGAAGCAAGGATGGGCCAAGACTAAAGACAGTCTAGACAGGGAAAAGTACAGGAATACCTTTCTTTGAAAAAGGAATCTGACCAAATATTAGGATGAAGATGGACTAGTTAAGAAGGGCATTAATTTTATCAGCATGTGAGGGAAAGAGGAATTCAAGTGCCCGAGGGGAAGGAGGGAACCTGATTAGCTCCTTCTCACAAAGGTGAGTGATATTGGATTGTTTTCCAGCACCATTAGTATGGCCTAGCACCCCAGGACTAAAAAATGGAGTATCCAAAGAGAAGAGAGGAGAAATGGTTCAGGGGATTACAGACTTGTTATATTATTTCAATATTACATTTTTAGAAAAATTTTGAAGGGGATAATGATTGAAGACAAATAGCTCATAATTCACCCCATTTTCTGTTTACCAAAAGGTAGATCACATTGCACTAGCTTAATACTTTTCCTGTTTAAATGATTCACTGAAAACAAACCTGCCTATGTTTCACTGAAGTGTTTGATATATCAACAGCTGTATTATTAATTAAGCTAGAGAAGAAGGAGGTTACTGTAAGAATTGTAAGACTTAGACTTAGGTTAGCATTGGTAAAAATGAGCCTAATGCGCTGATAGGATCTCTGAAATGAATATTTGATCTGAAGGGCTTTCTCGAAGAATTGATCTTATGGTCAGTGTCATTTAATGTTGTCCTGGTTTGAGGTAGAACAGAACCAACTTTCTGTTCAGTAATTTTACTTCTTAGCTAGGCCTCTTCTAACTCTCTGAAATTAACAGCATATTGTGCAGAAAACTCTTCGTTCTCAGAGTGATAAGAACTATATTTAGAGTTAATGACAAAGAATGGTACGCAGAGAGTCTCTTGCTTATACTTATTCCTATAACAACCAAGGTCAGCTAACTTCATTATATGCCCCATTGGAGGGTTGGAAATGGAAAAGCGTAGAGGGATGGCACCTGTGGGGAGGAGCGGACAGGACAGGTGACCCAAAATTGACCAACAGGGGTATTCCATCCCATCTGCCTCATGCTCAGTATAAAAGCTGAGGGATCAAAGGGTCAACTCTCTTTCTTCAGTGGCCGATGTCCGAGGAGGACTCTGTCTGTTTGTCTGCCTTTGATCCTGATCCATGCGTTCCTGCCACCATCTGTGGAATCCATTTCCCATCCATTGCTCAGTCCAGTCTGTGACTTCCTCAGTGCCTGCTGGTGACGTCATCTTGGGAGCTCAATACGGTTTTGTATATATTGTATATATTTCATCATTTTCTTTTTATTTTATTATTAATAATTCATTGAAGTAGTTTAGTTCCTTGTAAACTCATAAATCTCTTTATCTCTCCTCCTCCTCTCCTTGGAGTGAGAGGTGGGGGAGAGCATCTGTCGTCTTGTCATTGGCCAGTCCAGCCTAAACCACGACAAATGTTTTCATTAATGATTAGCATTGAAGGGCAGAAGCATTCTAATAAATTTTTTTTGAGACAAAATTTGGAGGAATTATCAATATAAGAACCAGTACATCCCACAGGAAATACTTAATGTATTTGAGCACTGGAGTTACAGAAATAAGATAAAATTTATTAGTGTGGTTTGCAAGGTTGCACACGTAGATAATGCCATAAGCTAGGGGCTCATTAACTACAGAGAAAAAAAAATTCTGATATATTGGTCAATCACATAAAGACTCTAAGACAGCAGTTGGCTATTGCTTTTAGGGGGAGTAAAAAAAAGGCAAATGTGAGCCTAAAGTATGTAGCAAGGTATCTTTATATTGTTAAGAAAATCTCATTCCCTAACTATTGTACCAATTAGTCTTTATAGTATGAAATTGTATGAACTTTCCTAATAGTATGAAATTGTATTAGCTTTTTAAGAGAGATATATTTTACATTGTATACTGCATAACCATGGTTAAGTCAGCATAACTAAAGGGCCCCAACTCACTGCAAGGAGGAAAAGGACAGTCCCCATCTTGAAGATAAGGGCCTTTGTTTCTTGGAATCCTAAAGCCATCCATGAATAAGAAAGGATACTCCTGGACTATCAAGATAACACCAGCATCCTAACCCTTCCAACACCTCTGTGAAACCCTCCCATTATCTAGCATCATAGATAAGTAATTGTAGCAAGACTGACTCCGGGGATACCTAGATCAAGAAAGAAGCAGATGGATGATGATGCCACAGAATTACAGTTGCTTTTCAAAATAGTAGTATGTGTGTGTTAGTAGTGATTGGTCAAATCATGTTGTTCCCGAATGTTTGAAAGTTTTAAGAACTATGTGTAAAACTGCATTCGGGGTGCCCCAATTTGAATGGGACACCTCATGTGCATGAATAAAGAATTACTCTAGTAATTCTATACTTTGCATCCCAGTCTCTCTCCTCAGTTGGCATGGGCCAGTTGCGAAATTTTTGTGACAATATATACATAAAGCAAAAGTGATCAGGATGATTAACAGCAATGCCCAAGCCACTAGTAGTCTTTTGGAAGACTGTGCTGTTCAGTCACCTGTGTTTGGAAAGTATGGTCTCGACCCAGAGCAAATGCAGAAAATGTCTCCTAAGGTAATCAGGGGAACAGAAAAGAAGCAGAAGGATTTTGTTTAAACTGTCAAAACAAATGCAGAGTTACAACATGTTGTGGAAATGACAGAAAGAGTTAAAAGCTTTTTGAATTGGAAAAACATTCTAGAACAGGAAAGAATAATTACATGCTTGCCTTGAAGTAGTCAAGAATTTAAAAAAGATTTCCAAATTTCTTATGGATAATACTGTTGTTTTGTCTGTGTTTCACTAGCCTTGCTTTTCTTACCAGTATAGCAGTACTTCAAGTGGTTTTCCAATTGAAGTAGTGAAAGCAAGAAACATAGATGGCTTTCAGATAGGACTTGAGAATTAGGTTATTACAGAATGCTGTTGCTTTTATCTGTCTCTGTCAGTTAAGCACAGGAATTTAGGTGGTACGTAAGCTGCCTGGATATGATACTAAATGTACAAGTAAAAGATGTATCTTAAAGCAGTCCGAATTTTAACAAGTTAACTTTACTATATGATGTGTCTGGGCTGGGCTATAACATGTCTTCCTCTGCAATTTGTTAGATGTTTTGCTTCTGCATAATTAGAGGCTAATATGCTATTTTTATGTAGGTAGGCAGGTCCTACCTAAGGAAAAAATGGAGATAGTTCATTCCCACCCTTTTTTGTAGTAAAAGACAAACTGTAATGTGATGTTAGTAGCACAGTCCACTGAGTTGACAGGCATTATGTCCACCCTGAAATGTGTCCATGTTGTTGATCAGTGACTATTCATCATTTTCTAAGGCCAAAGGGTTGTGGTGCAATATTGTTAGGTCTATAGGACTGCAGAAGTGAATTTTCCCTGAGTTGCACGCATTGGCCAGAAAGACAAAAGCCAGGAAATGGGATTAGCAGCATCATAATTGAATGAGGGAACAGCCTGGATTTCTCAGTGACTAATAGTGGCATAACAGCTGCTAATTTGTTAAAGTTGAACCTGAAATAACCTTATTTATATAAGAAACATGTTTTTTAGGAAAATTTTATGGAAGGGAAATCTGGAAATCAGAAATGTGCAGTTAAATAATAACTAAAACTCTGCATAGTTAGGGTATTATTTGAGAGTTAATATGGTGTACTGTGGTTCTGTAATGAAATGCCAAAGATGAGTATATATGGACACACTTGAGTCACACAGATTTCTGGAAGACACTGAAATAACTCCAAATAGTTCAGTAATCCTTTCATCTGAAAGTGCAAGTCAACTCCTAGAAGGGCTTTTCCAGGGCTTCCTGGATATTTATCTTTCTAATATTCAGCTTCATTGACATAGTTAAAAAAAACCCTCAGAAGTATATATGAAAGCAAAAATCAAATGGACTCATTTAATTCTTATCCTGTTTAGTAAATCAACTTCTATTGACACAGATAATCCTGTCATTTTCCTATATTCTTCTGCTTTTTCATTTTTTACAAATCTGTATTCTCTTTGATTTCCTCTTTGATTTCCTCTTATTTCTCTGGCTGCTGCTTAAGAATCTCCTTTAATATTGTCTCTTCTTCCTTATTTGAATATGCATTCATGGGTACTGCTTTCCCTCTCTTTTCCCTCCCTATTCTTAGTATTTGAATGATATAAATCATTGCGAGAACTTTCACTAGCTCCTCTTTACAGACAACTCCCAAGCTTACCTCTTCACCCCATTCTGTGTCTCAATTTAGTTTCACATTTCAGCCTGTCTTTCTGGATGTCCTGTTCTCAGTTCAAACCCAATATTCTGAAAGTGAGCTATCTACGGGGTGGTTTTTTTTAGATTCTCACTGTTGCTCAGTTCTTTATCCTATCTGGTAGTTTCATTATTTCTTTGGTGATTTAGACTGTGGCATGCGTCCTTTTCCAGCTACATTTGTGCTGACTTGAAATCACTGCTATCTGTCCCCAGACCACCTCTTTGCTGAAAGTTTCTGTCTTTGCCACATCCAATGGCTGAGGACTTTTAGAATATTTCATTTCAACTCAGTCAGAATGAACCAGGTTATTTTAAACAGGGAATTTCAAATTTCTTTTTACAGAACCGTGTTGAGCAAAATCACATGAGTATTTCATATGGATGCCAGACTGGTCCATAACCTCTTTCAGAGGTCAGTGTTGAGCAAGAAGGAGTTGTCTGGGAGCAACAATGTAGCTAGTACCAATGTGTATCCAAAACTATAGCAATGTGATCTTTAGAGTTGTAATAGCACCAGTTTGGAACAAGGGTTACTCCTGGGGAGATTTTGATTGGACACAAGAGGAAAATTTTTCACAATGGGAACAATCAGCCATTGGAATAATCTCCCCAGGAAAGTGGTGGATTCCCCAACATCGGACACTTTTAAGATTCAGCTGGACAGGGTGCTGGACCATCTTGTCCTGTGCTTTTGCCAAGAAAGGTTGGACCAGATGATCCTTGAGGTCCCTTCCAACCTGCTATTCTATGATTCTATGAATTCTCCTCTGGCTAAACAAATTCAGACCCACTCACTTTGTTGAGAATGCCCTGATCAGCAGACAATACGTATTTCATTCTCAAGCTATCCCATGGAAAGAAAAATATGTTTTCTTTGCTTGGGATAAGGACAAACTGATTGGGCACTTGGGCAAGAAGTGCACTTCATGCTCCATCTAGTGGTTACATTTTAACCTTCAATTTAGAAGACCAAGAAGGACTGTATCCCATCTTTTCTGTCTTGGTGACTGCTCTTGCAACTGGACTACTTAACAGCTAAGAGAGTATGTGAGATGGGGAAGATGGGATGGGGCAACATCATCTGCCATTGGCTGTTGTCTTTAGGGTGTGCTCTAAGAGACTACTAGCTGATGAAGGAGAGAGGGGGAGAGAGAGATAGGAGTTGCACAGTGTTCTCAAGACTAATATGTGCTCATGCATATTCAGAAGACATTTAGATATGTAGGGGACTCCCTACATATTGTCTTTTTAGACAGCAGTTAATTTTAAGCAACAGAAGGATTAGACAGAGTCTGAGCAAGGGGCAAACCCCACCACTATGGTTTTAGAAAACATGATACTGTACCAAATCGAGGCAAAGGCCTGTCTAGCCTAATATTCTGCCTCTGATGTTACCTAGTAGTGGATGCCTGGGGAAGAGAATAAGAACATACAGTGATAAATATTTTCATCAAGCCAGAGATGGATGTCTTTATATTTCATGGTCTTTGCTGTGTTTTTCCTCTATGAATTTGTCCAGTTGCTTTTTAGAGGCATTAAAATTCAGCAGCCGCAGCATCCTGTGGCAAAGACTTTCATGACTAGTTGCACACTGTGTGGAAACCACCTTCTCTTGTTTTGAACCTGTCATCTGCTGTTTCCAGCTGGTGCCTACTGGAGCCTGAGAGAGGGTTCACCCCACTACAGTGCCCAGTACACTGACAGAACTTGGTGAAAATTAAGTTAAAAGATGCCATTAAAAAATAAGCTGTTTCTTTTTATTCCAATATGCCATGCTGTTTGTGCTCTCTGTATCTTATCATCATACCTCTGAGTCCATGTCTGTAACAGCTAATCCTTTTTAAGACAAGGTGACCAGAATTCCAGGCATTTTTCCACGTGAAAACACATAATCGCTTTATATATAGTATTATATTATTTTAGCAGCAGAAATGCAACTGTTTTCTTATCTCATTTCATCTTACGTTTTTTCCAGAGAGTGGACAGCTTTTATTGCTTGCAGGTCTGAAAGAAAAGAGATTCAATGAGATAAGAGGTGGTGATCCATTAACATTGCTTCACCAGAAGTTCATTGCTAGAACCCTCAAGCCATTATGTGTTTCCCTTCACTTGAATCTATCTGTATTTCCACTCTTCTGTACAACTGGGTAGTATATTGCTTGGGCTTGATTTAGATGGCCAAAGGTAGTCTGCACCATCTGTTACTCATCTAGTTCTCTCGATCTTGGTATTTGAGCAGCTGGCTTTTCTTTTTTGTCTAATGTTGCCAATAATTTGGGGGTTTTTTTTGTGGTCTGTGTTAGGGCCATCAAGAGTTCTTTGCTTACCATGGCTCTTATATATTGCAAACAGAGTAAACAGTTCTACTTATATTTAAACTAACCAGTAACATATACAAGGAAAGGAATAGGAATTCAAATATTTGAATTCCAGGGAAGTGGAGGTCCTGTACATGTGCTTTAAGGACTGAATATCTTTGATTAATTATTGACTGAGATAAGATATTTCTAAAAATTACTAGTAAGTGAGAATTCATTAATAGAGTTTTCACATTAACAAATAATCAAGCAATATCAAAAGGATGTAGTTTAATGCTGCAGATTTTCTTTGTCCAAATGGTATCTGATGTTAGTAGGATTTTTGCCTGTGGCTTTATGATACACAGGAAACTAAAGAGATGGTAGGACACCCCACTGGCTCCCAGAACTCGTGTTGTACTGCACAGAGTGGAGCTCTTAAATATCTCACTATCAGTAGAATTAGAATTTGGTTCTTCATTAACGAAACCAAAATCTTTAGGGCTCTACTCCTTCTACTCCTTCCACTCCTTCCCTTCAAAATCAATAAACCCCATAACCAATGAAAACACCCCAAACATAACCAGACTGAGGACAAGTCTGTGTCATTAGCATTTCTTTTTATTTGGCATTCAGGAATTTCCTGCCACCATCCCAGCCTTGAATGTGATTCCTGTTCTGATATGCCCAACTTTGCCCTGGTGCTAGATGGGGAGTCTTGGTGCCCAGTGCAATGATCTGCATTATTGTAGGTGATAATTATCTAAAGAAATTACATGTTGCAACCTTTAACTTTGTGTGCTAAGGTTTTGTTCCGGATCTAGCATTTCACTTATCTCTGACTGTAGATTAAACTCTTTCCAGCAGAGGGTGATGGTAAATTTATGCTCAGGCAGCTGATTGAAATGACTGGAACAGGGCTCATTTTGTACTGAAGAGGATATGAACATACATGCATTTCTGTTAAGCACATTCCAGTATGTGGATCTGAATGGTTCCAACATAAAACTAACACTGTTTAAGATCATGGGAATTTATTATTGATCCAAATATTAAACAAGTAAATCTGTGAACACCAGAACTAGGGAAACCTGTTTTCCTGTGATGTCTCTTCATTGATCAATTACTTAACTGAATTATAGTAAGATTCTGTGTTGTACTTATATTTACCTATTGCTTTCCCCCTGAGAGAATTCCCCACTCAGCTATGTGAGCGTTGCCAGTTTTGACTGTAGCAGTAGAGCTATAAGATCAAAAGTTATTAATTTTTTATGTATATACCTGTCCTGGTTCCGGCAGGGACAGGGTTAAGTATTCCATGCCATGTGAGCCACGCCCACCCTGAGATTAAAAGGAGGGAGGGGGCGAGCAGTCGGGTTAGGAGCGGGCTGGCGCGTCCTGGGGCTGGACCAGCGGGGAGCGGCGGTTCCGTAATCGCGTTTGTATATTTCTCTGTCGGTGTTATTGTTGTTTTCTTGTTCCCTTTGCTGTTCTGTTAAACTGCCTTTGTCTCAACCCACCAGTTTGGCCTTTTTCTTCTGATCCTTCCCGTACCGGGAAGTGCTGAGCGACACGTGGTTCTTTGTTGCCATCTGAGGCCAAACCACGACAATACACCTGTCTATTTTACAAAGCTTGTAGGAGTTTAATTAACCTTGAGACCTCATTGCCTCTAGCAAGTTCAGGTGAAACTGGCCAAGGGTTTCAAACCTTATGTAGGGAGGAGGGGAACTGGAATAAACATGCAGGATGGCTGCATAAGTCTTGTTTCCATAGGAAACCAAACTATAAAAAGATAAATATACCTAGAAATTATGGACACTTTAGCATTATTAACATCAGCACGCAGTACATTATTTAATAAGCACTCTGAGACTTCTGAATAAAAGTTCTAGGCAGAATGACTGCACAGCTTGACTGAATCAGGATCTGGCACAAATTAGAAAAGAAAAATCACAAAAATATCCACCAATCAACACAAACATGAAAAACCAAAAGAGTTAAAAATGTGAAATTCTTTTGACATATATACCACAATGCTCTCAAACTTTGTAAATCGAGATTAAAAATTTTGAATCTAAAAAATTAATTCATCTGTAGGAAATCATGATTAGTACAAGCACACTAAGTAGGTGTCCTGGTTCCGGCAGGGACAGGGTTAAGTATTCCATGCCATGTGAGCCATGCCCACCCTGAGATTAAAAGGAGGGGAGGGGGCAGGAAGTTGGGTTGGGAGTGGGCTGGCATGTCCTGGGTCTGGTTGGGGAGCCGTGGTTCCGTAATCGCGTTAGTATATTCCTCTGTCCGTGTTATTGTTTTCTTGTTCCCTTTGCTGTTCTGTTAAACTGCCTTTGTCTCAACCCAAGAGTTTTGCCTTTTTCTTCTGACCCTTCCCATACCGGGAAGAGCTGAGCAAGTGGCACGTGGTTTTTTGTTGCCGTCTGAGGCCAAACCACGACAGTCCTTTTTGGCACCCAACGTGGGGCTTGAAGGGTTGAGACAATGACAGAATCCAACTAGAGCTTGAAAAAATGAATTTGTTAGGTAAATAGTCACCAGTCACTATGTTGCTTAGTTTGTTCTCATGGCTGTGTTATGTAAACTCCTATGTGTTTTATGCACTCCCTGTGATGATATTTGTTACTTCTGGGAGGGGGATCAGGATTATCATTTTACTGTCCTGTGCAATATCAGCTTATGATATGAAAACATCACTTGTTAGATGGTTATTTTGGGGTGTTTATGTGGTATTGCTGTCCTGTCCGTACATTGGGCACCACCTCTCAGAATTCATTAATAATTACACCCAGTCTATGGGGGAAACAGGGGGGGACACTTTCCCCAGCTCTTTTGCCTCCCTTTTCTCCTTTGAGTCAGGTATGACAGCTTTTGAGAATTTTGAATATCCTTGGATGCCCAAACCAGCATGTTCCTAGTGTTGTGTCTCCTGAATATGGTCCAGGTCTTGTTTAGGGTTAAACGACTATTTAAGACTACCACCCAGAGATCTGCTCCGAGGCTGGACAGTCAGGGGTGGCATGGCATGTGGGAGAACATGGGCAGGTACTTAGAGAACTTCCCACCTCCAATGGTCTGGGACTTCACCCCTGAACAATTACAGGACCCTGATAGAGTAGTAGAATATCTGAAGGGAAAATGCTGTGGCTATTCCAGAGAGGCACAACTCACCGCACTGTGCTGGGCCCTGGCTAGTGTCTACCAGGCACTGCTCAGTGCTATGCAGCACCCTCAGAAGAAAGAGAGAGAGACCAGAACAGCAGGCGCTGCGGCCCCTGCGGCAGGCGCTGCGGCTGCTGCAGCCCCTGTGGCAGGTGCTGCTGCGACGGGCACTGCGGCTACCGCGACCCCTGCGACGGGCACTGCGGCTACCGCGACCCCTGCGACGGGCACTGCGGCTACCGCGACCCCTGCGACGGGCACTGCAGCTACTCCAGCCCCAGTGACAGCCACTGCTGCTGAACCAGGGAACCAACCCGTGCCAGTATCCGTTGCCCCCATACAAAAGAAGAAGTACACAAAGAAATCGGTTCGCATAGTAAGAGATGACAATGAACCAGGGCCATCACAAGGACAGGAGGAAGAGGCAGAACCAGAGATAATTACCCGATCCCTATCCCTGAGTGAGCTGCGCGATATGCGAAAAGATTTTAGCCGACTTTCAGGCGAGCACATTGTCACCTGGCTGCTTCGGTGTTGGGATAATGGGGCCAGTAGCCTGGAATTAGAGGGTAGGGAAGCCAGGCAGTTGGGATCCCTGTCTAGGGAAGGTGGCATTGACAAGGCAATTGGAAAAAAGGCCCAAGCCCTCAGCCTCTGGAAACGACTCCTGTCAGGCGTGAGGGAGAGGTACCCCTTCAGTGAAGATGTTGTATGCCAACCAAGCAAGTGGACCACCATGGAAAGAGGTATCCAGTACCTGAGAGAATTAGCCGTGCGGGAGATGATTTATTATGACTTGGACAACACAGACTTGCCCACAGACCCTGATGAGGTGCACTGCACAAGGCCCATGTGGCGGAAGTTTGTACGGAGTGCACCATCGTCATATGCCAACTCACTGGCAGTAATGGAATGGAAAGGTGAAGAAGGACCAATGGTGGATGAGGTGGCTGGCCGGCTCCGGCGATATGAAGAAAGCCTCTCTTCCCCCCTTGTCTCAGCTGTGGAGAAACTGTCCCGGAAGGTTCAGCAACTTGAAGAGAATATGTCCTACTCCCCACCTGTACGGGCCAGCATCTCAGCTATTAGGAGCAGACATTTCCCGACTCAAGAGAGAGAGTACAAAGGGTACACACCACGAGGCACCCTGTGGTTCTACCTGCGAGACCATGGAGAGGACATGAGGAAGTGGGATGGACAACCTACTTGGATCCTGCGGGCACGGGTACAGGAGTTGCAAGGAAGGACAACCACAAAAGGAGATCCCTCCAGGAAAAGTGCCGCCCCAGTTTCCAGTGGGCAGTTCCCCAGACAGAGCAGAAGGCCTGATCTTGCTTCTGATCCTCTTGAAGGAACCTCCAAGTCATTCCTGCAAGAAGTGAGTACCGGATACCATGACCAGTATTAGAGGGGCCCTGCCTCCAGCCAGGTGGAGGAAAGGGACAACCGGGTTTATTGGACAGTGTGGATTCGATGGCCTGGCACATCAGACCCACAGGAGTATAAGGCTCTAGTGGACACAGGAGCACAGTGTACTCTGATACCGTCAAGCTATAGAGGGGCAGAACCCATTTGTATTTCTGGGGTCACAGGGGGATCCCAAGAGTTGACTGTACTGGAGGCTGATTTGAGCCTAACTGGGAATGAGTGGCAAAAGCATCCCATTGTGACTGGCCCAGAGGCTCCATGCATCCTTGGTATAGATTACCTCAGGAGAGGGTATTTTAAGGACCCAAAGGGGTATCGGTGGGCCTTTGGCATAGCTGCCTTGGAGGCGGAGGAAGTTAAACAGTTGTCCACCTTGCCTGGTCTCTCGGAGGACTCTTCTGTTGTGGGGTTGTTGAGGGTCGAAGAACAGCAGGTGCCGATTGCTACCACAACGGTGCATCGGCGGCAATATCGCACTAACCGAGACTCTCTGATGCCCATCCATAAGCTGATTCGTCAACTAGAGGTTCAAGGAGTGATCAGTAAGACTCGCTCGCCTTTTAACAGTCCTATATGGCCGGTGTGAAAATCCAATGGAGAGTGGAGGCTAACTGTAGACTATCGTGGCCTGAATGAAGTCACGCCACCACTGAGCGCTGCTGTGCCGGACATGCTAGAACTCCAGTATGAACTGGAGTCCAAGGCAGCCAAGTGGTATGCCACGATTGATATAGCGAATGCATTTTTCTCAATCCCTTTGGCAGCAGAGTGCAGGCCACAGTTTGCTTTCACTTGGAGGGGCATCCAGTACACCTGGAATCGACTGCCCCAGGGGTGGAAACACAGCCCCACCATTTGCCATGGACTGATCCAGACTGCACTGGAACAGGGTGAAGCTCCAGAACATCTGCAGTACATTGATGACATCATTGTATGGGGAAACACAGCCAAAGAAGTTTTTGAGAACGGGGATAAAATAGTCCTTATCCTTCTGAAAGCTGGTTTTGCCATAAAACGAAGTAAGGTGAAGGGACCTGCACAGGAGATCCAGTTCTTAGGAATAAAATGGCAAGATGGACGCCGCCAGATCCCAATGGATGTGATCAACAAAATAGCAGCTATGTCTCCACCAACTAGCAAAAAGGAAACACAAGCTTTCTTAGGCATTGTGGGTTTTTGGAGGATGCATATCCCGGATTACAGTCTGATTGTAAGCCCTCTGTGTCAAGTAACCCGGAAGAAGAACGATTTTAAATGGGGTCCTGAGCAACGACAAGCTTTTGAACAAATCAAACAGGAAATAGTCCATGCAGTGGCCCTGGGGCCAGTCCGGGCAGGACAAGATGTGAAAAATGTGCTCTACACCGCAGCTGGGGAGAATGGCCCTACCTGGAGCCTCTGGCAGAAGGCACCAGGGGAGACCCGAGGTCGACCCCTAGGGTTTTGGAGTCGGGGATACAGAGGATCCGAAGCCCGCTACACTCCAACAGAAAAGGAGATATTGGCAGCATATGAAGGGGTTCGAGCTGCTTCGGAGGTGGTTGGTACAGAAGCGCAGCTCCCCTTAGCACCTTGACTGCCGGTGCTGGGTTGGATGTTCAAAGAAAGGGTCCCCACCACACATCACGCAACTGATGCTACATGGAGTAAGTGGATTGCACTGATCACACAGCAAACTCGAATGGGAAACCCCAGTCGCCCAGGAATTCTGGAAGTGATCATGGACTGGCCAGAAGGCAAGGATTTTGGAATGTCACCAGAGGAGGAGGTGATGCGTGCGGAAGAGGCCCCACCATATAATAAACTGCCAGAAAATGAGAAGCAATATGCCCTGTTCACTGATGGGCCCTGCCGGATTGTGGGAAAGCATCGAAAGTGGAAGGCTGCTGTGTGGAGTCCTACACGACAAGTTGCAGAAGCCAGTGAAGGACAAGGTGAATCGAGCCAGTTTGCAGAGGTGAAAGCCATTCAGCTGGCTTTGGACATCGCCGAGCGAGAAAAATGGCCAGTACTTTATCTCTACACTGACTCATGGATGGTGGCAAATGCTCTGTGGGGATGGTTACAGCAGTGGAAGCAGGGCAACTGGCAGCGCAGAGGCAAACCCATCTGGGCTGCTGAACGATGGCAAGATATTGCTGCCCGGATAGAGAATCTGGTTGTGAAAGTACGCCACGTAGATGCCCACGTACCGAAGAATCGGGCCACGGAGGAACATCAGAACAACCAGCAGGTGGATCGGGCTGCCAGGATTGAAGTGGCTCAAGTGGATCTGGATTGGCAATGTAAGGGTGAACTATTCATAGCTCGGTGGGCCCATGAGACCTCAGGCCATCAAGGAAGAGATGCAACATATAGATGGGCTCGTGACCGAGGGGTGGACTTGACCATGGACACTATTGCACAGGTCATCCATGAATGTGAGACATGCGCTGCAATCAAGCAAGCCAAGCGTTCGAAGCCTCTTTGGTATGGAGGACGATGGCTGAAATATAAATATGGGGAGGCCTGGCAGATTGATTATATCACGCTGCCACGAACCCTTCAAGGCAAGCGCTATGTGCTCACAATGGTGGAAGCAACCACTGGATGGCTGGAAACATACCCTGTGCCCCATGCCACTGCCCGGAATACTATCCTGGGCCTTGAAAAGCAAGTCCTGTGGCGACATGGTATCCCAGAGAGAATTGAGTCGGACAATGGGACTCATTTCCAAAACAGCCTCATAGACACCTGGGCCAAAGAGCATGGTATTGAGTGGGTATATCACATCCCCTATCATGCACCAGCCTCTGGGAAGACAGAACGGTACAATGGACTGTTAAAAACTGCACTGAGAGCAATGGGTGGTGGGACCTTAAAACATTGGGATGCACATTTAGCAAAGGCTACCTGGCTAGTTAATACCAGGGGATCTACCAATCCGGCTGGCCCTGCCCAGTCAAAACTTCCACGTACTGTAGAAGGGGATAAGGTCCCCATAGTGCACATGAAGAATATGTTGGGGAAGACAGTCTGGGTTAGTCCTGCCTCAGGCAAAGGCAACCCCATCCGTGGGATTGCTTTTGCCCAAGGACCTGGGTGCACTTGGTGGGTAATGCGGCAGGATGGGGAAGTCCGATGTGTACCTCATGGGGACTTGATTTTGGGGGAGAATAGCCAATGAATCAAATCGTGTGCAACATTGTCACTGTATGTCCTCGTTACTATAATTGCTATTGGCTGTACTGCAGTAAGAATCACCCAAATTAAGGACAGATGGACTTTGATGAACAGTTGAGTAAAGCAAAGTGGTGATGGGATCAGACCTGATGCCCAGCAACTTCCTCAAGATCTGCATCTTCGGACCATGGACTGTGTGCATGAGCTACGCCGGGTACACCAGTCACATGTTCCGAAAACTGTAAGATCTGGGCGTGGCAAAATGGTATGGAATAAGGGGTGGATAATGTCCTGGTTCCGGCAGGGACAGGGTTAAGTATTCCATGCCATGTGAGCCACGCCCACCCTGAGATTAAAAGGAGGGAGGGGGCGAGCAGTCGGGTTAGGAGCGGGCTGGCGCGTCCCGGGGCCGGACCGGCGGGGAGCGGCGGTTCTGTAATCGCGTCTGTATATTTCTCTGTCGGTGTTATTGTTGTTGTTTTCTTGTTCCCTTTGCTGTTCTGTTAAACTGCCTTTGTCTCAACCCAAGAGTTTTGCCTTTTTCTTTTGATCCTTCCCATACCGGGAAGTGCTGAGCGAGCGACACGTGGTTCTTTGTTGCCATCTGAGGCCAAACCACGACACTGTGTAATAGTGAAAGAATAGTAATATCCAGTATTTTCCAAAGTAGGAAGAGCATTTAGGAATAAAGATACACTCCTTTTTTTCCTGTTTCAGGACTAAGTGCTCACCACTGCACTTATATGCAGGGGATGCTTACAATTTAATCTACCAACAGTCTCATCTTGCTTGATAAAGTTGTGAGGTACAGGCTCATTCACTGACAGACTTCTCTGGCACAGTGTGATTTCTCCTCCAGTCCGTGCGTATGAGTGCAGGAGGAGTTGGCTCAGCTGGCTGACTGCTTGGGGGACCCAAGACTTACCTGGCTCACCGGGCACCTGCAACTTGTGACTTTCTCTCTCCACCATCTGTCACAAATACCAGTCCCCTGACTTGCTTTTCCTGGCTGCTAATTCAGGACAGGATTAGAAAAGAGTTTTGTCATCTGGACTCCGCACAGCTTCCAGTGACCTCCTAAAGTGAGCTTGCCAGAAGTGAATGGAAGTGGAGCTAAACCAATTAACCTACATAAAAGTATACCTTGGGCTTGGGCTTTTTTCTTTATTAAATGGAAGAAAAGGTTTAATTCTGTAAGCAGAATGAAACTTTTCTGCTGCGTTTGCAGGTTGCTTCTTCAGGGGTCCCAGAAGACCTCTGGTGTGAAATGCATCCTCGCAGTCTGCTAGAGCATGTCAAGGCCTATGAATCTGTCCTGCCTCCTCTCCTGCTAAGAGGAGTTGTTGTATTACAGCCATGGCTGCTGTGTTGCATGTTATCTAATGCTGCTCCATAACAACAATTGTAAATGCTAAGTAATTTTTTTTTTCCATAGGTTTTTCCAATCTAATTCTGTTTTCTATCAGCAGTGATGTGTGATTATCTTTCAGCTTGAAAGATCATTATTTTAAGAGCTTCAGTGCTGTTATGCAACTATTCCCCTTATTCCCTATGCATTTGTACTGAACTCCTAGTATATTTTCCAGAGTCTTTCCTCCTTTGTTCCTTTCTCCAACTGTCATCCTACAACATAAATTAATTTTCTGTAATAGCCACTTTCCTATGGTGCTGTAATAAAGTGATACACAGTGCCTCATACTAAAAGTGGTAAAGAACTAAACACTCAGTTGGATTAGGCTCTTGAATTGGAGTTGTTATTAATTAAAAAGGAAGAGAAAAAAACAACAGGGAACTTAGTGTAGGTGGAAACATCACTTAGAGGCAGCTGTAGAAAAATTAGGTACAATATCTGTGGAAGAGCATCACAATCCAAGTAGCTGATTTAAAATTTTAAAAATGTAAACAACTGAAAAATCCCTAACCTTTTTCTTTCCTTGTTGTTGTATATCTAATAACTCATTTTCTGTTGAGAAGGATAAATTATTTTTTTAAATACTGATTGTTGCTTATTATTTTAATGTGTTCAGAATTTTATTAAGTGGTTTTGAGAAAATGTCTCTGCCCTGATTGTTAGGTCTGCTTCAGATACATTTATCACAGTAATATGATAAGAGCATGGGACTTCTTTCCTTCTCCTTTCACCTCTCTGTGTTCTTGGCCTTGTAAAGGACCTGGCCACCTCCACTTGAACCTAGTATAGTTTTACTTGGCTGCCTAACTCCCTGCATTGGATATTTCTGAAATGCAATAAGACTCTGTCCCTTCCTCTTTGCATGATCACTTCCCTTGCAGAGAATAGCATCGGCCAGGCCAGTTTCACCACAAAGAAGTTGCTGCACTTTTACAAAGCAAACTAAGATCAACATCTGGAGCTCAAGTTACTGTGTGATGATTCTCCTGCACTGAAATTACTGTTCTTCACTGTTAACACAATTAGTGTTTGGCATTAAATTATTGCACGTTGACTTGAATCATGTGTCTTAATGTCTAAATTTTGTCAGTTATCCAAATGCAATCTATTGCAAATGCTACTGACTTCCATGGTACAGTAAAGTATATGTAAATAACACTCTTCAGGTTTTATTAAATTAAAATAATTTACTAATGCTGTGTAGGAGGGGAAGAGGAGGAAAGAAAAGTGGGAATTAAACAGTGTGTTGGTGTGGCACTAGAAAGATTTTAAATGGCAGTTAACAGATTCAGCTGTTGCAATGTATGGATACTGCGTTATCTGAATGTAGTAGACAAGAACAAGAAATTGCAGGTATGTATTCCTGCAGTTTTTGAAAATAACACTCTTTTGGATCCTTCTTACATCATTTAGGGGACATGATTTCTGGCTGCAGCTAGAGAGTTTCACTGCTTTAGCAGAGATTGCTTGTGCTTGTGCCAACCCCCTGTTGCTGTCATTATTATCCAAGAAATTCTACCCTCTGCCAAAGCTGATATTCTTTAATGATCTGTCACAAACTAACACTAAGCATTGAAATTGCACTTGTTGATTTAGATTGTTCTGGGGTTTTTGATGTTGTATAAGTGCATATGCATTATCCTTTAATGATTCAGGTTATTTAAATTACAGATCGGATTGGGGATGTAGCATGCGTGATGATTCTATATTCCCCTACCATCTGTCACCGAGGAGCTCCTTAAAGCTGCAGCCTTGGTTAGAAGAACAGCTTGGTCCTATAATCTCTCTTTCACTGTTTCTAAACAAAGACTAGGGACAGGCTTCTCATCTATTGAGAACAATTTTTTGAATGAAATTTTCATAGTGACAGTGGCAGACACTAAGGCCATGTGGAATATTCAAACACTATTGTGTTGGTATTATAAATGTTATGTGTATCTAAGTAGTTCAGACCAGGGATGTTTCCTGCAGGAGCTCATGTCACAAGGTAGTAATTTAATGCAAATCCCTGGTGCTGAAGCAAGGCAGGTGACTTATCTTAAGTTGCACTCCCACAGGGAAGGTCTGATCTTACTGTTTTTCTTCCTTTTGGTGCCCTTCGGTCAGATCAGACAACTCTAGCTGAAGGAGAGGAGTCACTCACTCATTTCAGAAGTGAAACAGGACTGACCAAAACAAAGAGACTGCAAAGATGGTCTGAGACACTTCAGCCTTAGAGTCTCCTTGCAGAATTTGGGTGACAGCCTGGGAAGAGCTAGTGATTATTTTCTGAGCAGTTTTCCCTGTGATGCTTTTGTCCTGAATAAATGGTACTTTATCAAAGCTGGCTGGTTTTGATTCAGACTGTCCTTAGTCTCAGGAAACAGTCTGTTTGCAGGCACTGAGTTAAGTCAGTCTCAGATGGATCATAGTGGACTGCAGTCATCAGTTAAGAGAAAGAGCAGGGACAGGTTGGAGACCTGCAACCAAAGAGGAATGTCCTTAGGGAGCCCTTGATGGCACCAGAAGCAGCAAGCCTAGATGCTGACAGCAAACAAGAGTGCTTATTCCAGTGCTGGAAGAGCAAATGCCTGACAGAAAGGAAAAGGTCTGGAAAGATTAGTTCCCCTCCATCCCCAGGAGTACAGCAAGATTTTGGTTTTTTCTTCCTGAAACATCTATATTTCCCCTTTTCTGCATGCCCATGTTATCTGGTTAAGTAACGCTGCTCTTGCTCAGCAAGAGGCCCAATGGTATAGCTGATAAGGCACAGGGTTTGAGATCCAATCCTATATGTCCTGCAATGATCATTAACATTTTCTTCTCTCCCTTTTTCTGTCATATAGTTTGCAAAGACTCCAGGAGAATCTTGTATGAGGGAACTGGATGTTTGTTAGGGCCTTCATAAAAAAGAAAAAAAAAGTAGTGATATCTCTGTAGTTTTACTTAATTTGTTCAGCTCCTACCTGTGTTGAAATATCTCAGACTGCAAGGAGGAAAGCTCCATTCTCTTGCCCTACAAAAACTATTGGATTGGTGTTTTGGTTTTAGTTTGTCTTTCAGTAAAGGCTCTACTGTTGATTTAGTGATGCTGGCTTGATGGGTAAATACATCTCTTATCAGTTTATTACATAGGTTAAATGGATGTTGGTATGATCTTTAAATGGCATTGAGATGTCAGTGAGGACAAAAGCCATCCATCTACCAATAACTATAGACTACTGTATAAATTAAAAAGTCACATGCACAAATTAAACATACATTGTTTGCTAACAAGAAGATCTTTCCTACTGTTTTGGAGTGCTGACTTATAGTGCTTCACTGATGTGTGAAATCAGAATCATGAGCAAAGTCATAATCTTCCTCTTACATGCAATATATGACATGGACAAAATGGATGCTCCTTTCTATTCTCTAACCTCATTCATGTCTCAATAATGTTAGATTAATTTTTGCCCTTACATTTCTAATTGGCTTCATGCTCCTGTGACTTGTTGAAATTCTCTTTGTCAGATGAGTGTTGCTAACATTTTCGTGTGAAATGGGTCCTGAATTGTTAAAAGAAAGCACTTTCATATGTTCCTGAGTCTTTGGGTATTATCTTTGGAGTATTTTCCTCTCTTCAAAATGAATTCACTAAGTAACGTTGACTTCCCATCAAAAAGGTGTTTGCTGCTGGACAAGTAGGACTTCAGTGCTACAATTCAATATATGTC
This sequence comes from Fratercula arctica, assembly GCA_947846985.1. Taxonomy (NCBI): domain Eukaryota; kingdom Metazoa; phylum Chordata; class Aves; order Charadriiformes; family Alcidae; genus Fratercula; species Fratercula arctica. The sequence goes on along the minus strand of CANTUZ010000025.1, from coordinate 12,049,280 downwards.
ACTAACCACACTAACCACAGTTGTGATTTCAGTTCAATTTCTAAATACAGTTTCTAGCACATACATCTTTTCCATTGGTGCACTTGGGATTCTTGAAATTATTAGATGAAAAATATGTGCTAGATTATAGTCTTGCACAAAGAACATGACTTAAAGCATGTATATCAGAATTTCTTGTAAGTGTCAGACTGTGAATAAACACTGACAAAATTCAATCACTGAAACAGGAGATTATTAGAATACTCTAAACACAAGGCTTTCCTAATTCAAAGTATTACTTACCAGTGGGATAAAAAAAAATCCCATTATAGTTAACGTAATACTGTTGTCACCTAAAGTTCTGTTAGTTCTCGGTTCTCTGAGTGTAGAATGTATTGTATACAATTGCATATAACTATTTCTAAAATCTTTGTTCTCTTGTGCTCCAACATGATACAGAACCCCTACTGTGCTTTGGACAGGACCTTGAACAGCCTGGCTTAATGGAGAGGGAAGGGTGTCATTGCTGTGTGCCATGAAAGGAGGACAATATGAATTCCTAGGAAAGATGATTACAGAATTGTAAAGGATATGGCAAAATATCCAACAGCATATGAAGGTAACTCTAGGAATAGATCAAAACATTAGAGGGTAAAGGCAAAATCTGTGTATGCCTAGTATGATTCATAGAAGGTTGAGAAAGAAGAGAGATGATATTGAAAAACTGCCTGTAGGTTTGGGGTGAATATTGCCTGCCAGTTTCCCTGGGCACTATACAATTGCAGATTTTAAATGTCTCTTAAAAGTGTCATTGCTCCCAGTTCTACCTGCTGTGGCAGACATCTGCACTTTGGGACTCTGCCTTCCTACTACAAAAGGCAGCCAACAGCACTATAAAGAGTCAGCTCACCTACCCTGCTGCAGTCCAAATGCATTAGGTCAATATTACACAGGGGTTGTTTTTATAGTTTAAAGAACTTTAAAGAAACAATATGAATGCTTACAGAAATTACTATGGAGGTGTATATACAGATCATCCAGGTCTGCACTTGATCCCTTATCAAAGCAAAAACCTGTCAGTCTCCGCTGCTCACAGAGCAACATGACAACTCTCCATGGCACAAAGCAGTGCCTTCCTCGCTGCCCACAACACTAACATGTTGTCTCTGCCCAGAGACTGCAACATTTTTGCAGCTAGAAATAATCTATGTGCATCTCAAGAATGCAGATACTGTATCATGTTGTATTATCAAAACATCTTTTCAAACTTCTTTTTAAATCTTCCAGCATTTTTGGAGGAAGGTTCACTATCTCTTTTTAAAGGACAGGGAGATGGAGGTACTGGAAGAATGAATTCAGTCCTACTGGGAGAAATGATTTTGCAGCCATGGTTGGTTCTTGTTTGTTCAGCCAGATCTCCCTTCACCAACTACTTCACATAGTGTTCTCATTCCTGTTTAATTCTTTTAACTTTGTTGAACCGACACAGCTGTAGGAAAAAGCCTCTGTTCTTCCTGTGTGCCATCAGCAGAACTCTTTATTGAGGTCAGTTCCACCACAAGACAGGCATGGGAGCTGTACTACTGTCCTCAAGGGACTATTTGGGTGGCAGATTCTCTCGTATAGGCCCACAATGCTCAACAAGGGCAAAGCCCAGCCTGACTTTCAGATTCCAGCTTGAGTTTGCAGGACTAATTGTTAGGAGTAGAGACAAAAGGCCCCATCTCCTTTTATTCATAAATTGAACAAAGCTATTGAACAAAACATTGAAGGATGTAAGCAGAAGACCACAGTGGTAAACTAATTCCCATTTTTTCAGAGAAGGTTCACGATAACCAGGTAAATGTTTTCATGATAACGAGGTACATGCTTATTTCTCCCCTGAGTATTAAGAAAGAGTGCCAGATAAGAGATAAAGTGCTACAGGAGAGCCAACATGGAAACAATTTGTCTAAAGTCAGACAGTGAGTGGGTCAAAATCCACTGCAACTCGCTGCCCCCTTACAGCCAACTCCCTGGGTGAAGCTCACGTTGTTTCTAACAAATGGATGATTCTGAAGCATAGTTGGTGGCTCTACCTACTGTGCAGATATTCATCTTGCTGTATGGAGATGTCTGCAGCAGAGCTAATAATCCTAAACTCCTGTTAAAGTTATTAGGGAGAAGTAAGTACATGCAGGTGTAGTGGGTTGACCTTGACTGGATGCCAGGTGCCCATGAACCTGCTCTTTCATTCCCCTCCTCAGCTGGACAGAGAGGGAGAAAATAAGATGGAAAAAAACTGGTGGGTCAAGATAAAGGCAGTTTAATAAAGTAAAAGCAAAGACTGTGCACAGAAGCAAAGGAAAACAAAACATTTATTCTCTACTTCCCATCAGCAGGTGATGTGTAGCCACTTCCTGGGAAGCAGGGCCTCAGTACACGTAGCGGTTGCTCTGGAAGACAAATCATAGAATCATAGAATGCGTTGGGTTGGAAGGGACCTTTAAAGGTCATCTAGTCCAACCCCCCTGTAGTAAGCAGGGACATCTTTAACTAGATCAGATTGCTCAGAGCCTCATCAAGCCTGACCTTGATGCCTTAATAATGAATGACCCCCTCCCCTCCTCCTTTCTCTTAGCTTTTTTTGCTGAGCAGATGTCATATGGTATGGAATATCACTTTGGTCAGTTTGGGTCAGCTGTCCTGGCTATGTCTCCTCCCAAGATCTTGCCCACCCCCAGCCTACTGGTGGGAGGGGGAATGTTGGAGAGACAGCCCTGATGTTGCACAAGCACTGCTCAGCAGTAGCTAAAACACTGATGTGTTATCAACAACTTCCTAGCTACCAATACAAAGCACAGCATTATGAGGACTGCTATGGGGAAACTTAACTCCATCCCATCCAGATTCAATACAACAGGGCACAGTTCATTTCCTCCTAAAGGAGATGTCTAAATTAGATAAATCATGCCCTAAAAGTTTCTCTGTATACGCTGACTATAAAAGGAGCTGTGGGTGAGCAGTTCAGCTGTAGATGTTGATCTAGTAGATGTCTGAATTGAGAGATGCAAAAATGGATCTATTTAATTCAGAAACCATCAGACTGGTATGTTTGATTTCTCTGGAAATTTTTAATCTTGCATTTGGAAGATGAACTCAATTTTTTTCTTTTCTTTTTTTCCACCCTTTTTTTCCCTTTTCCTATTACATGGAGTAATATTAAAGAGGCTGGAATAAAAACATAATGCTTTGATTTTGGTGAAGAAATAGTTTTTCTCAAACTTTGTGGAATAACTTTTATTCCAGACAGGTTTAGATGAAAACAGTCTCAAAAATGTGTCATATTCTCTGAAATAGAAATTCTGAGGTTCAAAGAGCTCTGCAGCTCTACTCAATTTTCTGAGTAAAAAAATTGTCCTGAAATAAAGTAATCATACATGTAGGCTTGCTAGGAAGTGTCCTCTTTTGGAAATTTAACCTAGACAGGCTTTTTATTATTTGTCCAATATCTTTGATTGGAAATTCCGGACTGATGACGGCTTGACATGTTCAGATGAACTGTACTACACGTGTAGTGAGGCTAACTTATCTGGCTTGCATGCATCTTCATGAGCATGCATCTTCAACAGAAATATGGTAACCCTCTTCTGTTCATTTGGTGAAAATGAAAGTGAAAAAGAGGCAATGAGCACAAATAAGGAAGTGAAGGAAAAAGGGGGTAACAGGCAAGGCTGGTGGAAAGCAGAATATTTTCATACGTGAATGCTGATTTCATCATCCTGTTCAGGTAGGTTCTAAGTTAGAGATTTTATATGTAAGCTCAATCAGTTTGTTCTTGAGGAGCTCTTTAAACAGAGGTACAACTTATGGCTATGTTCACATTCTATGTCATCACCATGGTAGTATGTGGGGTTAAAACCTTAACCTAGCCTGACACTTGGGCACAGACCCTGCTGCTCCTCAGCAGCAGTCCTCTGTCAGCCTGTCAGTGCAGGCTCGTCTCTGAGGCTTGTCTCTGTCCTGCTATACACTTATTTTGCTCTGCTTTTTTGCTTTTCCCTATCATTTTGTATTCCTCCTCCTCTCTCTTTCCATCTTCAAGTAACATTTAGTTCTCAGTGCTGGTGTCTATTTATTTATTCATTTATTTATTTTGCCACACTACAAGTTTTTAAATATCTAATGAAAAATAAGCAAATAAGATCTAGAAAGAATTTTTAATTAGGTGTTAACAATTTCTTGAATATTAATGGTAAGATGACTGCCCATACCTATGCAGGGGATGATGAGAATTAGCACTTACATTAGGGGTATCTCTCTTCCCTTCTCTCCCCACATCCCCTCTGTGTCTGAGCACTGTTTGCTGAGGTCTCTCAGACATCTGCTCTTTCATTATGCAGTTGAGGAGCAGTGGCTATTGCACACCTTTTGTAACTGTATTGTCATTTCACAACACTTCTTTGGCTTCAGTGATGAAGCTGTCTTTGAGGATGCTCTTATATTTGCCCAAGTCCTTTCCCTCTTTTCCATCCCACTTCTTTTTCCCCTGTTTGCCTGTTGTGGTGTTACGAGTATTTGTGGGGTTGCACAGCACACGGTATCAGTGAAATGAGGTGAAATAAAATCCTTATTTGTATCATTTGTGGGGGAAAAAGCAAGGGACAGGAAACTAAAACTGGACTGAACGTCAAAGGGAGGTTGTCTTATAAGTATGTTCTGTATTACCTAAGCTGATTCTACATGCTTGGACCTGGATCACAGATTCACTATAAATATTACCCTCTGCAATGGAGTTGTATGTGGATGTGATTCCTGGCTGAGCTTTGCCAATAATCATCTTGCCTTCCTCTGAGGGTGAATGGAGACTCCTCTCTTGAAAATGTGTGGTCCTGCTGGAGGTGGGTGGGGAAAGGTTAAGCCTGTGCTTCCCTCCTATGCACCAGCTGCTCCTGGAGATGGAGTACTTTTTTATACCTTAACTATTCACAAACCCTTTCTGAGCTTCTCCTCCCCAGATAAAGCCAATTCATGCTGTCCTCAAGAAAAGGTGTCAGCTTAGTCAGGCTGTAGTTTTCAAAGAGGTCTAAGTCATTTGGGCATTCAGTTTATTTGAAATTAGACGTACACGTCCAAATTTAGATGGCTTTGAAAAGTCCCAGCTAGAGTCTGCTTAGTGGTAGAAAAGGAACAGACCAATAAAGCAACCTTGGCCACAACACTGAAAAATGACTCAATGCCATAATTCAGCTTACACCCTCCATTACATTTAACACTATTCATTACTTGTCCTAAAATCTTTTTTTTTTCTTGCATCCACTTGCTTATCAGGGACCGATTTGTTTCAGATCTAGTGGAGAGAACATTTCTTTCAAGGACATTCTGGACGAGTTGTTTGTACAAGGCTGACCAAAAATTGCAAAACTGAGTAAAAAAAGACAAAATTATCTACTGAAATATGGAAAATAACAATGGCAAACTTTTCACAAGTAACAAACCAAACAGCATACAAGACATGCAACCATTTACTCAAAGTATCATTTCTTTAATGCACAGTGTGCTTTTCAACACTGGGAACTAACCTATTCTGAACCACAATAACTGAGAAGCAAGTCTTTGCCATGAGTGAAAAAGGTGATAGATTTAGGTAGCTAATTCATATGACTGTCTGGTATGTCCTCAGTGCACAATGCTGTGCAGTATGAAGACAGCTTAAGCTAGTCCCAAATGCACTAGTTTTGCTATCAGAAGTGGGGTAGCTGGAGATCCATGCAGGTGCATTTGTTCTGGCTTTCACTTTTCAATCATCTGCAATACATACATGCTTTATGAATCATAGAATAAAATGTTCTACCTCCTCGTTTCCAGCTTATGTTGTCAAACAGAGAAAAACTTTACAAATAATTCTGTGAACTGTGCTCATGCCATTTGTTATCAAATTTCTGACACTTTACTCCAGAGAACAACTTTCTGTTGCAAAACAAAACCCTAAAAGATAAGTTTTTCAAAAATAAAGCAATGCCAATTTGTATGTGTATTGGGTCTGGCTGGGATGGAGTTAACTTTCCCCATAGCAACCCTCATAGTGCTGTGCTTTGTATTTGTAGCTAGAAAGGTGTCGATAACACACCAGTGTTTTGGCTACCCTGAGAAGCATAGTATCAAGGCTGTCTCTCCAACACCCCCCCCAACCCCCACCCCCCCGCACGCATACACGCAGGCCAGTAGGCTGGGAGTGGGCAAGAGATTAGGAGGGGACATAGCCAGAACAGCTGAACCAAACTGACCAAAGGAATATTCCATACCATATGACGTTGTGCTCAGCAATAAAAGCTAAGGGGGGGGGGGGGGGGGGCATTCGTTATTAAGGCTTCCAAAGCAACTACTACACATACTGAGGCCCTACTTCCCAGGAAGTGGCTGGATGTCACCTGCTGATGGGAAGTAGAGAATAATTTTTGTTTTGTTTTTCTTTGCTTCCATGCACAACCTTTGCTTTTCTTTATTGAACTGCCTTTATCTTGACCCATGAGTTTTTAATCTTATTTTCTCCTCTCTGTCCAGCTGAGGAGGAGGGAATGAAAGAGTGGCTTGGTGGGCACCTGGCAGCCAGCCAAGTTCAAACCACTACAGTCCTTTGTGTCACCCAATGTGGGGCATGAGGAATTCGAGATAAGGATAGTAATTGGAGAGGTAACGGGCAAAACATGGACTGAACATTGCTAGATGTTGGAAACTGAAGTTTTGCTTAGCATAAGTAGCTAGATTGGTGAAGCCTTCCTTAGGCCGCAAGTTGTAACCTAACAACATAGGGAAATTAGGCCGAACTCCTTCTTAGTCCAAGAAGAATGGCTAGTAGTCTTGTATGACTTTGATACATTGTAACTTAACTAACGTAATGAAATTGTATAAGTAATGTTAATGAAGATTGTATGCTTGAGCAATATGAATTAGAGTGACCGTTATGATCGAAGGAAAGGGAACTGTAATTCTTGGAAATGGAGAGACCATTCTACCCAGAGTCAGTAGAAGACGGATGAGATCCAGAAGACAGATGAGATACAGGTGCAGATGGGACAAAGAGATCATGAAACTGTGTAAGAAGGTAAAAGCACCTACACCAAAACTCCAATCATCGAAGAGGACACGTAACTGTTAAACAATTTGATTGGACAAAAGAAACAAGCTTGTTACGTGAACAGGTGCATGCTTATGTAATAGATTGTGAGGCTTTAAAAAGCAGAGGAAAATAACCAAGTGGCTCCCTCTTCAGAGGCACCCAGCTTGAGCTGTATTAAATTGACTGTGTGACAGAACCTAGGGTCCAACCTCTTCTTTCCAGTCAGAGGCTAGGATTGGATCCAGCCGCACCTAGACTTCTCTCTGAGAGGGAGTTTAGAAAGCAAGGGGGTCCAGTCTGAACCTTGCAACTTGGCGGGAGGGTCTTCCCGGACTCTTCTTTAACAGATGGTGACCCAGATGGGACCCTAGGATGCGTCTCTGAATCCTCCCAACACCAAATGTCCACATTGCCAGCAAACAGGTGAGTTGACCTGGGAACTTTGGAGTGGGAGGCTGCAGAGAGAAAGAGTTTAAACTCTGACAGAGAGATCAGGAAGGAGGTGGGGTTCAAGTCCCTACACTCCAGGAGGTGGGGTTTGAGTCCCTACGCTCTATACTGAAATAAGAAGGGGTTTGAGTCCCCTAAGCCCAAGTGGGTTCGAGTCCAATGTTGGAAGTCCGAGTGGGTTCGAGTCCCACTTTGGAAGAGTGCTCTAGGTATTCTGAGTCCGGGTGGGTCAAGGTTTAGGCTGGGCTAGCCACTAAACGAATGACAGATATTCTGTATTAACCCCTCTCCCTTCCCAGAAGAATAAGGGAGAGAGAGGCTTATGGGTTGAAAAAAAACCTAAAACAGTTTTAATGAAATATTAACAATAAAAAGAAAAGATAATATTAATAAGAAAATAATGAAATATATACAAAACCAATATTGAGCTCCCAGGATGACGATCATGTCATCGGCAAGCACTGGGACTGGACTCAGCAGCAGATGGGAACTGGATTCAAGAATTGGATTCAGGAACACACGGCTTGGGATCAAAGACAGAAGAACTGTCAGAGTCCTCCTCAGACACCGACCATTGAAGAAAAGGGACTAACCCCTTTGATCCCTCAGCTTTATACTGAGCATGATGCACATGGGATGGAATACCCTGTTAGTCAGTTTTGGGTCACCTGTCCTGTCCGCTCCTCCCTGCAGGTGTGAGCCCTTTACACTCTTCTGCTTCTGGCCCTCCAACTTGGTAAATAAGAAAGTTAGCTGACCTTGGTTGTTATAGGAATAAGTATAAGCAAAAGCCTCTCTGCATGCCATTCCTTAGTATTAACTATAAACATCAGATGCTATCACTGCTAGAAGCAGACACTGTCTGAAAAACATACCTTTAATTTCAGAGAGTGCAGTTAGTTAGAAGAGACTTAACTGAAAAGTAAAATTACTGAAAAGAAAGTTGGTTTTGTTCTATTTCAGACCAGGGCAGTTTGAGTCCCATGTTGGAGGTCCCGAGTGGGTTTGTCCCACATCAGAAGCGCATTAGGATAGGTGTGCGCGGCCTGATCAGCATAAGGCGCGCAAATTTGGCATGCAGATATGGGGAACGTACCTGGCATAGAGAAGGGGACACCTTTGGCTGAAGTACTAGAAAACTGGGGAAAAACATATGGGACAGAAAAGTTATCAAAAAAGCACGGTATAAAATTGTGTCAAGAGGAATGGCCATTTATTACTAGAAAAGCGGGGGAGAACCACAGGAAATCTGGCCAGGCTGTAGAACATTTGATAAAAATCAACTAACATTCTTTAGAAAATCTTCAGAAGACCTTATTTGGGTCAATTAGATTATTGGTTCATAGGGGACAATTGGGGTTATGAAAGGAAAAAATCTAAAACAAATATGGAAGAAAAAATAATGGCTGCAATCTTGGAAACTGTAGCAGGAGCCAGGAAGGAGATTGCAGCTGCTCTGCTTGCTCTTGCTTCTGCCCCCTCTCTTCTACCTGCTTTGCCTTCTGCTCCCCATCCTCCCCAGGCTGTAGGGCTATACCCTATGTCTATGCAACCAATACTGAATCCTGCTGCTATGCAACCTGGAGCTCCACCCAATACCCACTAGTATTAACAATTTATAACCATTATCCCTGGTCTTCAGGGAATTTAGCTGTTTGGGGAAGTAAAACGCCAATATTGAGAGATGATGCCGAGAGATGTACTCAACTTTTTTCAAATACATGTATTAAGAGAACTGTTTAGGGCAGAGGAACAAGAAAAAATACTCCAGATGGATGCAGAACTAGCTCTAAGAGCTGGAGGGGGAAGAACTCCCTGGCCAGCAAATGATCCTAATTGGAATTATAATGATGTGAATTGCGGAGCATTGATTCACGGACTCTGGCAGGGTATGGACCAAAGACCTTTATTACAACAATTTCCCGAGTTTTATAGGTACAGGTACTGTCCACGCACAGGCAGCATCCTGCTGATAGGTTGAAGGTCGATTGCCACGCGCTTCTCAGTGTCTTCTAATTGGTCGTCTCTGTCTGTTCACGCGGAGCAGCAGCTTTGCTTTTCACATTCCTTTCCTTGCTGATATCTCCTGACGCTTGCTTATCTTTTCTCTCAAGGCGCCTCTCACAGGTACAGCTTTGTCTCATCAAGGCCAAACAGATTCCCTATGCTACTCTCTATCTCCACAATTCCCCCTTTTTTATTTTTTATGCAACAAAAGCTTGATTAATCATTTTTTGCACTATTTTCTGTAAGCAACCTAAAATACAGCACATGACAGGCATTGGATGACAAAGACGACATGTTTAGAAAATTTAAAACATAAGTTGCTTTATACAATTGTTCTTGAGGTGTCATACCGACGGGATTTCCCCTGTTTTGTTTATCAAGCATGGTTTTTAAGGTATGATGAATACATTTCACAATTGCTTGCCCAGTTGGTTAATGAGGAATACCGGTGACATGTTTGATACCCCTTGTCTGTAAAGAGGCCTGTATTTTAGCAGACACATAAGCTGGTCTGTTATCAGTTTTTACAGTTTTCGGTACTCCCATGACTGCAATGCACTGCAACCAATGTTGAATAACATCATGAGCCTTCTCTCCTGTAGGAGCAGTAGCTATAACAAGGTGAGAAAACAAATCAACTGAAACATGTACATAGCGCAAACATCCCAATTCCATAATGTGCATAACCTCGGATTGCCAAAGTTCATCAGGTGTAAGCCCTCGCAGGGTAACCCCCGCAAATGATGGCAGAGAAGCCAGCTGCTGACAGCGCAAACGACCCTGCGAAATCAATCGTGCTAACATTTCAATCATCGTAGTTACTGTTTTTGAAAAGGTATGTGGCAAAAATACCCACTCTAATGCAGTCAGGCTCTTTGCGAGTGCATCATCCCACTGTCCTATCAGGGCGTAAGGTTGAAATTCTTGATATATCATAAACAAATCTACAATGTGCTGTAATGCCTTCTGAGCTGTTGGGGTTAATGAACGTGGAACCTACAGGGGAGGGAGGGGCAGGCACAGCGCTTCAGGGCGTCCCCTGTATCTTCAAAGCGCACTCATGTCTCTCCCCCTCTCTCCGACCCGAGACAGCCCCCTTATATCCTGCCCCGGATTGAGTGGAAAAGTACAGGCTAGGGTCACTGCATGCGTGGCCAGCGCATGCAGCGAGCCTCACCAGACTCATGATCCAGCTTTGCTAACCATAGATGTCTGATACGTGACTACATTGTTGTATTCCCTCCTTGTTATCTTCTTCTTTGAAAGTTAGGTTCTCATGGATACACATATAGTTTTTCAGCAACAGTACCGAGTTCCTTTTTCCCAACATGTATACTGGGTTTGGTTCAACTAGTAATTTTCCGTCGTGTCTCACTTGGACCATCCTCTATTATCCCTTACACATGCCACCCCGTGGTCTGTAGTTGGGACACAATGATATTCTACAACTCGTATAAGGGTATGATGCAAAGCGGCATCTGCAACTGATCGTATAATGCTTATTAAACATGGCAAACAGCATACAGACAACATAACAGACAGATTCCTTCCACACAGACAATGAGTATAATTTCCTTCAACCAACCCCACCCCCAAGTCCATCCAGCAAGGAGACTTCACCCAGTGGTCTCCACAAGTTGCTGGCTCGCTCGGTGCAGTTCTTGCAACTGGGCATGGATGGATTTGGAGTGGTCACTCAGATTCATACAACACAGTCCTTTAAAATCTTGACAACTGTGTCCGTGAGCCCCTATACCGTAGTATGCACCTCCCGTTTCAGACCGATGGTTAGTTGGTTCTTCAAAGATGCCGTGTTCAGACTTCCATAACTGCGTCCATGCCTGCTTGCTAGGGTTCCGTAGACTGAACCAGGATAGCAGAGTCATTCAGTGCTTCTGGCTTTGTTGCTGCTTGTAGGGGTGCACACACCGGGCCGGAACCCACCGAGGTCCCGTTTCCCTCATCTACTATTTCGTCTTCAGTAGTTTTATTCAACTCTTCTTGGCGATGACTCACTGCAGGTCGTACCAGCCGTGCCGGGACCCACCGAGTCCCATTTCCTGTGGAAATACAAGCATACCCTCGACCCCAGGTGATTAACTTAAATGGTCCTTCCCATTTTCCCGTAAGCAACGACTTTACCCATACATTTGCACAACTTTCGGGGTCAAGATTTATAAGCTTTTTTAAGGATATAAAGTGTCTTAATAAAACTGGTTCTTGCATGCTTTCATCTATCGTTAAGTGATTTAGTACGTATAAGGCTTTCTGTAACTGCGCCTGTGGGGGTTCCCCTAACATTCCCCATTTTTGTTTTTCTAGCATCTCTTTAAGTGTGCAATGTGCACGTTCCACAATGCCTTGGCCTTGTGGGGAGTGGGGAATACCTGTGACGTGCTGCACCCCCCAAGTTTGTAAGAAGGTTTGAGTTTTGACACCGGCGTAACCAGGGCCGTTATTAGTTTTTATTTGGTGTGGAATGCCTAACGCAGTGAAAGCGCCCCGCCAATGATGAATAACATCACGGCTCTTTTCTCCCATTTCAGCAGTAGCCCAGAGAGCTCCCGAATAAGTATCGATGGAGACATGTATGTATTTTTGTTGGCCAAATTCGGGAACATGAGTGACATCGGTTTGCCATACTTGCAAGGCTTTGAAGCCTTGTGGGTTGACTCCCACCGGCTGCAGAGGAGCAAACTGTTGGCATTCAGAACATGTTTGCACAATTTCTCTCGCTAATGACCAAGACAATTGGAATTGTTTATGCAACGTTCTTGCCGACTGATGGAAAAATGAATGAGACAATCGGGCTTGTTCTACCGTCCTGGGAACTGGGGCGGACCAAGCTGGAGCAGCAAGGCGATCAGCCCTGCGGTCGCCCTCTGCTAGAAAACCCGGGAGTTCGGTATGACTGCGGATATGTAAAACATAATAAGGGCACTTTCTCTGACTTCTCAGTGTCCATAGTTGTTTAAATAGCAAAAACAGCTTCTCGTTGTCAACATGTTTCAGCCAGCCTTTCTCGATTCTCCTCACAATTCCTGCAACATACTGAGAGTCCGTAACTAAGTTAACTGGATCTGTCCATTTTTGAAAAATCTTGACCACAACAAACAGTTCCACAAACTGGGGTGAGCCATCTGTTTCATACACTTCTTGGTGCCAGTCGTTGTTCTCGAACCAGACGACTATGGCTTTGCCTGTTTTTCCTGATCCATCTGTCAACACCGTTTGTTCTTCTACGGGGGTTGCTGCACACAAAGGGAGGTGCACCAGAGATACTTCTTCACAGAACGTAAATGGCTTGTGTGAGGGTAGGTGGATAGAGATTTGTCCTGGGAACCCTTCTAAAGCTATTTGGAAGGGTAAGCTGTTTGCCTGACACCATTCCAAATATTGTAATGTTAGAGGCGCGAATATCGTTTGGACTTCGGCACCACTTAATTCTATCGCTCACTTTCGGCCTTTTTGGATCACAGTGGAAATCATTTCAACTCTCGTAACTATGGCTTTGGTCAGCTGGTGAGGCAAAAACACCCATTCGATTATAACTAGTGGATCTTTATGCGATTCCAGAATCCATTGAGCTAGAAGGCCTATCGGCTGTCTTTCTTGATTTAGGATGAACAATTGGAGATCATGGCCTTCGCTGACTCAATATGCTTGATGCTTTTGCAGCATTTCTGTCACTTTGGCTAAGGCTGCTTTTGCGTCAGGGGTCAGGGTGCGGTTCGATAGTAAGTTCGAATCGTCCTTCAACAGGGCAAACAATGGCGATAAGGTTTCATTGTCAATTCCTAACAGCAGGTGTACCCAAGTAATGGTACCCAGCAACTTCTGTAAATCATTTCATGTTCGTATAGTTGTGGCTAATTGGAGCATCTGAGGCTCAATCGTGTGGTCTAGGATTTTCCGGCCGAGATACTTCCAGGGTGACGTTGTCTGTACCTTCTCTGGGGCTATCTGTAAGCCATATTTTTCTAGGCTCTCTCTGGCATCTTGGACCACTTGGGCCAGCAAGGTAGGCGTTGCTCCCGAGAACAGGATATCGTCCATGTAGTGGTAACAAATGATGTTGGGATTGTTTCGTCGAACTTCAGATAAGGCTTTCGCCACATATAGTTGGCATATAGTAGGACTATTCTTCATTCCTTGTGGTAATACAGTCCAGTGGTATCTTTGCATGGGTGCTTGACGGTTCACCGTTGGCACGGAAAACGCAAACCGTTGAGCATCTTCCGGTGCTAATGGTATCGTAAAGAAACAGTCTTTTAAGTCCATTACTACAATGCTCCAGTTCTTTGGTAGCATAGTCGGCGATGGCATTCCGGGTTGCAGCGCACCCATGGTCTCTATTACAGCATTCACTTGCCGTAGGTCATGTATTAGTCTCCACTTTCCGCTTTTTTTTTTTATCACAAAGGCAGGCATATTCCAGGGGCTAGTAGTCGGCTTCAAGTGTCCTTGGCGGACTTGCTCGTCAACTAATTCCTGTAATGCTTCGGCCTTTTCCGTCGTCAGGGGCCACTGCTCTACCCAAATCGGTGTGTCTGTTAGCCAAGTTAGGCGGATAACAGGCCGTAAGACAGTGGTCCCCTCTAAAAAGGCCTCTGTGGGTCCGAAGTTTGTATGGTCACGCCCCAGGCTCCAAGTACGTCTCTCCCCCATAGATTAAGGGGAACATTAACAATGTATGGGCGAACAGTTGCAACTTGACCTTCCGGCCCTATTATCTGAATAACATGTAAGCTTTGTCGAGAGGTGGAAACTCCCCCAATTCCAGCAAGCCCGCCACTGGCAGAGGCAGTGGGCCACTGAGGAGGCCAACGCTGGAAAGAGATCACAGTCACGTCAGCCCCTGTGTCAATCATTCCTTTGACTGTGATCGACTCTGGCTTGTGACCCCCGTTACGTAGCTGACTGGTTAATGTTGGTCGTGTGGCTTGAATTTGGTGTGCCCAATAGATCACTGGAGTTCCTGTGGAGCCAAAGCCTCCTGCCCCTCTCCTTCTGAGCTTGGCACATGGCACTGAGCTCAAGAAAGGGACTAGCTGGGCAATGCGGCTTTCTGCCGGTATGGAGACTGGCGGGGATGGCGTCCATACCATAGCTTGAATCTGTCCTGTATAATCCGCGTCTATTACTCCGGGTAAAACAAATAGTCCTTGGGAGGTGGTGCTAGATCGTCCAATTAACAGTGCACTAAGACCTCTTCCCAGTGGTCCATATAGTGCGAGAGGCACACGATGTACCTTTTGGTCTGTTATTGTGACGTCGATGGCTGTGGCAACATCCATACCGGTGCTTCCGGAGGTCTGTGCTCGGAGGCTGTTCAGACCCGTGATGTCCACGGGCGCGTGCCTAATAGGCTTAGGTTGCGGGGTATTATTTGTGTCGAGGCGCACCCCTGCTTCGCGCTAGTCCTCCCGTTTCCCGAATGCGGGGATAGCGGTTGCCCGACCTTATTATATCTTGAACGGCATTGATTTGCAAAGTGTTTGCCTTTACCACAGCGTGGACAGATATCTGAGGTCAGATCATTGGCTCCTGTCCCTTGCAGACAACTACGCTTAAAATGACCTGGTTTGCCACAACGGAAGCATATTCGCTCTTTTGTTGTAATGGCGGCAGCGAATGCAGCCGCAAGCATATCGGTTTGATAGGAAATGGATCCCACTCTATTACAAGCCTCTATCATATCTATTAGGCCTGGATTCTTTAGGGGTTGCAAAATACGTTTACAATCAATATTAGCATTTTCCACTGCTAGTTTTAACATCAGAGCTTCTTTGGCCTCTACATTATCCACTTGCTTATGAATAGCTTCTTGTAAACGATCAATAAATGTCATGTATGGTTCATTGGGACCCTGCTTGATAGTTGTGAAAGATTGGGTTGCCTTGCCTGTGTCAGGGACCTTAATTATAGCTTTCAGGGCAAGGTCTGCCGACTGCTTTAAAATTTCTGGTGCTAGCCGCGCTTGGAGCTGCGGAGTATCGACGGGTGACTCCCCCAACAATTGAGGGAGACCTGCCCTCTGTAGAGGATCTCCATCTTCTCTAGACAAATTATCTATTGCGGCAAAACTGCATGCGTCTCTCCAGTGTGCCATAAAGAGAACACGCTGCGTGGGGGTAAAGATAACATCTGCCAATTGTCTGATATCAAACGGAGTTAGTATGTGTCCCTTCATAATGGTATTTAATAATCCTTGCGCATACGGGGAAGTTAGTCCATGCTGCATAATCGTTTTTCGCATTTCTTTAACTAGCTCCCAGCTCAGCGGTTCCCAAGTATTTGGTCCTTGTCGAGTGATTTTCACAGGACACACGAGGGCAGTAGCGGCTTCTAAATCGCCGTCTTGTATTGCCTGTTTACTTAACTTCTGCCAGTGCTGCCAGTGCTGGGCGGGATCGTAAGTCGTGGGAACTGCCTGACTTGGCGGGGGATCCTCCCAGCCCGGTAAATCCCTTTCCTGCAAGCACTGTCGTATTCGAACTAGAGGTTCGGACCCGGGGGGCTGCGGCGGTGCTGCCGCCGAATCTAACGGGAGTGCTGACGGCGTAGCATGATGGCCCGGGGGCTCGAGCTTCTCCCCCTCCTTTTCCTCTATATGAGCGGCAGCCGGGCTGTCCGGCGCCACCGCGGCAACGGCGGCGGCCGCGGCAGCCCGTTCGGATTTCATCTGCTGTAATGTGTCCTTAATTAACCTCCAGGTTGTTAAGACCTTTGTAGCTACCGCATCCCCTTTCATTGCTGCCTCAAACAAAGTTTCACTGGCTTGCTCCCAATTTGATAATTGGAAAGCTGTTGTAGAATCAGTGGGAAGGCCCTTGCTTTTTAGCCATGCTAGCAAAAGCCGAAGAGTTCCTTCATCATATTGTATACCCCTTTTACTTAAAAACTTTTCTAATATACATACAATCGCCTTTTCCTCTGAGGACATTTTTGACCCCATTCTCACACGTTCCCGGCTGCTCACCTTTCCTTGGTGATTAGTCGTCCGGACTGCAGCTCTCCAATACCGCTGCTTTTTTCATTCAGCCGGGCTGCTCCACTGGTCGTATCTTCCTACGATTCAAGTCCCGATTTGGGCAGCCATTTGTGGAGCATTGATTCACGGACTCTGGCAGGGTATGGACCAAAGACCTTTATTACAACAATTTCCCGAGTTTTATAGGTACAGGTACTGTCCACGCACAGGCAGCATCCTGCTGATAGGTTGAAGGTCGATTGCCACGCGCTTCTCAGTGTCTTCCAATTGGTCGTCTCTGTTCACGCGGAGTAGCAGCTTTGCTTTTCACATTCCTTTCCTTGCTGATATCTCCTGATGCTTGCTTATCTTTTCTCTCAAGGTGCCTCTCAAGGATACAGCTTTGTCTCATCAAGGCCAAACAGATTCCCTATGCTACTCTCTATCTCCACAGTGAATGATAAAGAGGCATGCAAACAAGCCTTACAGAATTTGGTAGAAGCAATCCAAGCGTGTGCTGAAATGGGAGTAAATTGTATGAAAGTACAGGAATGTAGGCAGAGGCCGGATGAACACCCCAGTGATTATTGGGGAAGACAGACAAGCTTGTGGTTTAGCCTCAGATGGCAACAAAGAACCACACGACTGTTCTCTCAAACTCCCCCCACTGTTACAAGCAGGGACTGAGGGTCTGGTAAATATGTGAATGTGTAACTAAAACTCCTTGTGAAGAACAAACAGCAAAGAATGCCACATCCTCGAAGAGACTGGAGGGACCGATAACAAGCTTGCAAAATAAATGGAGGAGTTGCAAAAGCTTCTGCATTTATCTTCCCCAATCCACACAAAGACATTCCTCTGTTATCAGCTCAAACCAGCCATAGTGGTCAAAGAGCCTGACAAACCGAACGACACTCCAAGTTAAGGCCTTATATGGAAAGAACGACCAAGAGTTCACCAAGAGTTCACTCCTGTGCGACCACCAAAGGTGACTAGGAACCACCCAAGACCTACCATGAAGCCCCTAACAGACTTAATGCGCATGTGCCAGGGTGATGTGAATATGGAAATGAGTGCTGGGAAATGTAATGACCATGCATATTCTGTATGGATATAAGTCTCTGTGAATCTCGTATCCGGTGGACATGTTGGGTGGAGAGATCCCCCATGTCCCGACGCCGAATAAAAGAATTCCTGCTTCTTAAGACTACACTGGTGTTAAGAAGTTTATTCCCGATTTCGGTGACACCATGGTGTGAGAATCGGAAGAAAAAGGCAAAACTCGTGGATTGAGACAAAGGCAGTTTAACAGAACAGCAAAGCGAACAAGAAAACAACAGTAACACAGATAGAGGAATGTACAAGCACGATTACGGTACCACCACTCACCGACCGGACCAGGGACTCCCCAGCCCGCTCCCAGCATGACTTCCTGCCCCCTCCCCTGGCCAGTTCCTGGCTACAGACTGGGCTTGGCTCACGTGGGATGGAATACCTGTGTCCCTGCCAGAGCCTGGGGAGAATTAACCCTATCCCTGCCAGAACCAGGACAAAGCTTTATTAAAATATAGAGGGATGACCCTTCAAAATTTTAATGAAGCACTAGCTATCAGTGTATTTGTGGATCAGGCAGCCCTGGACATCCAGAAATACTTTAAGAAACATTTACCAGGGTGGCAAGGAGAAAATTTGCAAAAGATACTGAGTGTAGCCACATTTGTTTATGATGGAAGGGAAGAGAGATAAAAAAAGGAGGAGCAGAAGGAAAAGAGAAAGTTAAAGGAACAGGAGGTGAATTCATTAGTGGCAGTGTTGGCAAAAAAATTTGCAGGGCAGAGATAGAGAGCAGGCTCCCCAGGGAAGGGGGGGAATGGGACCATATCGAACTAGCGCTGCACGCCCCACACCAAGTCTGCAGTGAAGATACTCAGGGAAAAGTCCAGAATGTTATTTTTGTGGAAACTTGGGACATTTGCAACAGGACTGTCCTCTGACCCCTCAAGGGAGGGAATCAGACAGCCCAATGAATCAATTTGATCAGCATCCCCAAGCACATTCTCAGTGACTAGAAGAAAGACCAGAGGAGGTACTGGTTATGTACTCCCTCTGGAAAACAAAATTGGACCAAGAGGGACAAATAATGGGGAAAATCGAAGGTAAAGAAATAGTATTTTTGGTAGACACTGGTGCAACCTTATCACTTTTAAATTATGTACCCGAAGGGTCTTGCACAAAAGATCAAATTTTGTGATCATAGTGGGAGAAGCAAAGAGATCTTTGACTAAACCATTGTTAGTGACTATTGGAAATAAGAGTGTATGAGCAAGATTTGTATTAGCAGAAGACTTGCCAGTGTGTCTCTTGGGGAGAGATCTGTTGCAGGCTCTGGATATGGAAATAAGACTAGCACCAGAAGGGATATACTTAATTATTATGAGGGTGAGCGTAATAAAAGAAAAGAATAAAGGAAATGTAATCAGAGATGAATTGGAGATACCCTCAGAATCGAAAGAAGTTCCAGAAGTATTGTGGAGTTGTATGAGCATGGATGTAGGGTTATTAAAGTCAGCACAACCTGTATTCAGAAACAGATTGAAGAGTTTTTGAGGGATGGTACTCTGGGAATGTGAATCTCCATATAATACCCCCATATTGCCAGGTGCCAAAAACAGAACCAATGAAGAAGGTAATCCAGAGTATAGATTTTTACAGGATTTAAGGAAAATTAATGAACATGTGATAGTACTGCACTCTGTGGTACCAGATCCATCAGCGATCCTATTACAAATTCCACATTGGGCAAAAGTTTTTACAGTTATAGATTTAACTATTGCATTTTTCAGTATACCGATCGAGAAGGAAAGCCAGCCATTATTTGCTTTCACTTGGGAAGGGAAACAGTTAACTTCGTCACTCGCAATATGAGCAGCTCCATGCACGAGGCTGGCTGACGAGGCGGGGGCGGGGCCAGCAGTGATGGCGGCCACCCCCTACTCACATAACAGGCAGGGCCCTGAAAGCTCTGCCAGCTCAAGAGGTGAGTTTAGCTGATGAGGGTGAGCTTAGCCATGGTCTCTGCCTGGCAGAGAGCTACGTCCTCTGCACTTGCCAGAAGAGATGTAGCAACACAGACAGAGCTCCCATGGAAACATGCAGCCACCCAGGCTGCAGGGAGTACCACAACCTTACACTACTAATGGACGGTAGTAGGGAAGACAACTGTGTGAGGTGCGACCAGGTGGACAATCTGCTCAGCCTGGTGGCAGAGCTAAAAGAGGAAGTAGAAAAGATAAGGACCATCACAGAGTGTGAGACAGAAATAGACTGGTGGAATGATGCTCTGACCTCCCTGAGAAAGAAACAGGGACAGGCACAAGAAAAAAAACCAAGACCAAGGGGATCCTGTATCCTCCCCCCGCCAGGCGGAAGGCGGTGGCCAAATGGAAACCTGTGAATGGAGGCAAATCCGTGCTAGGGGCAGCAAGTGAACCCCTTCCTTGCCCACTCGGGTGCCTCTGTACAATAGGTATGAGGCTGTGGATGACGGTCTGACTACACCAGAGGAGTTGCCAGGACCGGAAATGCCTACCCCCTGTATAATGGCCACCTCAACGAGGAAGAAGAAGAGATGGGTTATAGTTGTGGGTGACTCCCTTCTGAGGGGAACAGAGGGTCCAATATGCCAGGCAGACCCTCCTTTTAGGGAAGTCTGCTGCCTCCCTGGGGCCTGGGTTAGGGACATCACTAGGAAACTTCCTAGCCTGGTATGGTCCTTGAGCTGTTACCCACCACTGCTCTTCCATGTGGGTGGCAATGAAGTTGCAACATGTAGCCCAAGGCTGATTACAAGAGACTTCAGGGCCTTGGGAAAGTTAGTAAGGGAATCTGGGGTGCAGGTCATTTTTTCTTCTCTCCTTCCAGTTGCAGGCAATGACACTGGAAGACACAGACGCGCTCAGTCTGTTAATACATGGCTCTGTTGCTGGTGTCACCACCACAATTTTGGGTTTTTTTGAAAAATGCGATGGCCTACATTTCACCAGGCGTGCTGGCATCAGATGGAGTTCATCTTTCTCAAAGGGGGAAGGGGGTCTTTGCTCATGAGCTAGCAGGGCTCATTGACAGAGCTTTAAACTAGACTTGATGGGGGAGGGGGGTATTATCAGGCTTGCCCATGACAAGCCAAGGGATGACACACCAAGGTTAGAGGGATGGGGTGCTAGTGAGGGCCCTCAGCCTGTTGCTCCAAGATGTGCTGGGTACACTACAGCACACTCGAAGTCTTATGGAGATGAGCGAGGGGCTCCTGAGGTAACAAGGGCCAATGGGGAAACACGGGTAAAACACCCCAAAGGAAGGCCACCTGGAGACCAGCACAAAGGAATACTAGCCACTCCAGCCAGTAAATTACCTTAAAGGGGGACCCAACTTAAGTGCCTCTATGCAAATGCACATAGCATGGAGAACAAACAAGAGGAGCTGGAGATGTGCTCACGCCTCCAGGGCTATGATCTTATTGGCATCACAGAGACATGGTGGGATGGCTCTTATGATTGGAGTCTTGGAATGGAAGGATACAGACTCTTTAGGAAAAGATGAGGGAGATGAGGAGGGAGTGATACCCTCTATGTCAATGACCAGCTGGAGTGCATGGAGCTCCACCTGGGGATGGATGAAGAGCAGGCAGAGCGCCTATGGGTCAATATTAAAGGGAGGGCAGGGACAGGTGATATTACAGTGGGGGTCTACTACAGGCCACCTGACCAGGATGACTGAGCGGGTGCAGCCCTCTATAGACAGATAGGAGTGGCCTCATGTTCACAGGCCCTGGTCCTCATGGGGGACTTCAACCACTCTGATACCTGTTGGAGGGATAACGCAGTGGGGCACAAGCAATCCAGGAGGTTCCTGGAATGTGTTGACGATAACTTCCTTCTCCAAGTGATAGAGGAGCCAATGAGGAGAGGTGCCATGCTGGACCTTGTCCTTACCAACAAGGGGGGGCAATGTGGGGAATGTGAAGCTCAAGGGTAGCCTTGGCTGCAGTGACCATGAGATGGTGGAGTTCAAGATCCTTAGGGCAGCGAGGAGGGTGTGCACAGTAAACTTGCTACTCTGGACTTCAGGAGAGCAGACTTTGGCCTCTTGAGGGATCTACTTGTTAGGGTCCCATGGTATAAAGCACTGGAGGGGAGAGGGGCCCAAGGAAGCGGACTAATATTCAAGGATCACCTCCTCCAAGCTCAGGAGCGATGCATCCCAAGAAAGAAGTCATCAGGCAAAAAAGCCAGGAGGCCTGCATGGATGAACAAGGAGCTCCTGGACACACTCAAAAGTAAGAAGGAGGCCTACAGAGGGTGGAAGCAAGGACAGGTAGCCTGGGAGGAATACAAAGAAACTGTCTGAGCAGCCAGGGACCAGCTAAAAAGCTAAAGCCCAGATAGAATTAAATCTGGCCAGGGACATCAAGGGCAACAAGAAAAACTTCTATAGGTATGTCAATGATAAAATGAAGACTAAGGAAGATGTGGGCCCTCTCTGGAAGGAAGTGAGAGACCTGGCCACCCGGTATATGGACACGGCTGAAGTAGTCAATGACTTCTTTGCCTCTGTCTTCACCAGCAAGGGCTCTAACCACACCGCTAGGTCACAGAAGGCAAAGGCAGGGGCTGTGAGAATGAAGAACTGCCCACTATAGGAGAAGATCAAGTTTGAGACCATCTGAGGAACCTGAAGGTGCACAGGTCTATAGGACCTGATGAAATCCATCCCTGGGTCCTGAGGGAACTGGCAGATGAATTTGCCAAGCCGCTTTCCATTATATTTGAAAAGTCGTGGCAGTCTGGTGAAGTTGCCACTGACTGGAAAAGGGGAAACATAACTTCCATTTTCAAAAAGGGAAAAAAGGAAGACCCAGGGAACTACAGGCTGGTCAGTCTCACCTCTGTGCCTGGCAAGATCATGGAGCAGATCCTCCTGGAAACTATTCTAAGGCACATGGAAAACAAGGAGGTGACTGGTAACAGCTAACATGGATTCACCAAGGGCAAGTCATGCCTGACAAATTTGGTGGCCTTCTATGATGGGATTACAGTGTTGGTGGCTAAGGAAAGAGCAACTGACATCATCTACCTGGACTTGTGCAAGGCATTTGACACTGTTCCACATGACATCCTCATCTCTAAATTGGAGAGATATGGATTTGACGGATGGACCACCAAGCTGTGTGGCACAGTGAACACGCTGAAGGGATGCCATCCAAAGGGACCTTGACAAGCTTGAGAGGTGGGCCCATGCAAGCCTCATATTAAACCAGGAGAAGTGCAAGGTCCTGCACCTGGGTTGGGGCAATCCAGTACTTAAAGGGGGCCTACAGAAAAGGTGGAGAAGGACTCTCTATCTGGGAGTGTAGTGATAGGATGAAGGGTAATGCTTTTAAACTGAAAGAGGGTAAATTTCGATTAGATATTAGGAAGAAATTTTTCACTATGAGGGTGGTGAGACACTGGAACAGGCTGCACAGGGGGATGAACACATCCCTGGAAGTGTTCAAGGCCAGGTTGGATGGGGCTTTGAGGAACCTGGTCTAGTGGGTGATGTCCCTGCCCATGGCAGGGGGGTTGGAACTAGATGATCTTTAAGGTCCCTTCCAACTCTAACCATTCTATGATTCTATGATTCTATCAAAGGAAAGGGAACTGTAATTCTTGGAAATGAAGAAAGGGACCATTCTCCCTGACGTCGGCAGAAGGCAGATGAATATCAGGTGCAGATAGTGAAGAAAGAGGCCATTCTAGCTGGAGGCAACAGAAGATGGTTAAGATCCAGAAGTTGGATAAGATCCAGCTGCAGATGGGACAAAGAGAGCATGAAACTGTAAGAAGGTAAAAGCACCTGCACCAAAACTCCAATCATCAAAGAAGACATATATCCATTGAACAATTTGATTGGACAAAAGACATGTGCTTGTTGCATGAACAGGTGCTTATGTAATAGATTGTGAGGCTTTAAAAAGCAGAGGAAAATAACCAAGGAGGCACCCAGCTTGAGCGTTATTTAAACCGACTCTGTGACAGAACCTAGGGTCTGACCTCTTCTTTCCAGTCGGAGGCTAGGATTGGATCCAGCCGCACCTAGACTTCTCTCTGAGAGGGAGTTTAGAAAGCAAGGGGGTCCAGTCTGAACCTTGCAACTTGGCAGGAGGATCTTCCCGGACTCTTCTTTAACACAGAGAGCAGAGAGAGGAATAACTGCAGGAAATTTCTGTTGTGATTGTGAAGGGATGAGGGGTGGACTGTGTTTAAATTGTCCACCATTGTTGGTGTTGTGATGATGTTATTTTGATTTTGGTGTGGGGAATTCTTTTTGTTGATGTAAGTGCAGTTTGTGAAGATTATAAATTGTGATGAATGTGTATTTTAATGATAAGTCTTAAAATTTGATTCACAGAGGCGAGGGGTGGAATGTATTGGGTTTACATGGCAAGATTTTGGTAGTGGGGGGGCTGCAGGGGTGGCTTCTATGAGATGATGCCAGAAGCTGACCCCATATTGGACATAGCCATTTCCAGCTGGCTCCAAGATGGACCCACTGCTGACCAAAGCCGAGCCTCTGTGAGAACATATTTAAGAAGGAGAAAAAAATGCTGCACAACAGCAGCTGGGAAAGAGAAGTGAGAATATGTGAGAGAAACAACTATGCAGGCATCAAGGTCAGTGAAGAAGGAGGGGGAGAAGGTGCTCCAGGTGCCAGAAAAGAGATTCAGCTGCAGCCCATGGTGAAGACCATGGTGAAGCATCTTGTCCCCTTGCAGAGGTCCATGGTGGAGCAGATTTCCACTCTGCAGCCTGTGGAGGACCCCATGCCAGAGCAGGTGGATGTGCCCTGAAGGAAGCTGTCACCTCATGGAGAGCCCATGCTGGAGCAGGCTCCTGGCAGGACTTGCAGCCCTATTGAGAAGAGCCCATGCTGGATCACATTTTCTGGCAGGACCTGTGGCCCTACATGCTGGAGCAGTCTCTTCCTGAAGGACTGCACCCCGTGGAAGGGACTCATGCAGGAGCAAGGGAAGAGTGTGAGGAGGAAGGAGCGGTAAAGACAACGTGATGAACTGATTGCAACCCCCATTCCCCGTCCCCCTGCAATGCTTGGGGGGGGGAGGAGGTAGAGAAGCTGGGAATGAAGTTGAGCCCGGGAAGAAGGGAGGGGTGGAGGGAACGTGTTTTAAGATTTGTTCTTATTTCTCATTATCCTACTTTGATTTTGATTGGCAATAAATTAAATTATTTTCTCCAAGTCTAATCTGTTTTGCCCATGATAGTAATTGGTAAATGATCGCCCTGTCCTTATCTTGACCCATAAGCCTTTCATTGTATTTTCTCCCCCTGTCCAGTTGAGGAGGGGGAGTGATAGACCGGCTTGGTGGGCGCATGGCAGCCAGACAAGGTCAACCCACCACAGTATGCTAGATAAGTATTACATTATACACTACATGCCAATGAAAGCCATTGAGAATGCAAATATACTGACATAATCTTGGTCATCTCATCCTCTAGTCCAATTTCGGGGTTTTTTTAAGACTATCTTACAATTTTCAAAGCATCTGAGTAACTACTTCACAAAAAAACATTAAACAGCCTATCATTCTTCAACTTAAAATTTTCTTGTAGGCTGCAAATTTTTGTTAGACTCAATTGTGTAGGAGGGTGTAAATTTCATATGGGTGCATTTGATTTAATTAGTTGCCTTAATGTATATACTTGTGTCTGCTCTGAATGTCAGGCCAGAGCATCATCTGGTGTAAAACAGTAGTCTTCTATTACATCCAAAGGAAGTATTTGAATTTGCATCCTCTGAGGAAAAGAATCTCTGTCTGCATTAGCAATACCTATATAGAAATCCAAAACCAAAATTCAAATTATTTGTGAAAAGTCGAGTATGAAAAGAAATCATGGTTTTTACTCCACAGTTTGAGTGTCTTCATTTGATCATGCAGTTGGTGACTTCATTCTTCTTGTAATCTACCCCAGGCTAAGAAGGAAAACCATTTTATGGCAGCTATAAACCCAACTGTCAGCCCTTTAAAATCTATTTTCTTAATTTCTTTTTGCTTTTTTTATGATTTCCCAAAGCCTCATGAAAACTTCTTTTGCTGTACCCATGGTCTCGTTTTGCATTTTTTATGGTGCTTGTAAAAATGGGCTGAATAATTCATACACGAATTTAAAGTATAGAGGGAGACTTTTTAAAAGTAATTGTATCCTCTCTTGTTTTTACAAGAAGAAAAATTACGAGAATTTCCCTAGGTACCTAGTAAATCATGTTATTTTAAAAATTTGTCTCTCTTTGAACTTACCTTATGATAGGTGTTTGGGTATGCATTGCCGTGGTATCCAACAGAACTTCACCTACAGCATGCTTAACCGTAATATGGAAGTACTGAACACAGCATTGGATTTACCATGTATTAGATTATTGAACATGCACAGATTGACTTTACAGCATGCATAACATGAATCAAACAAAATCAGGGATATGTTGGATTTACTCCAGCCACTCTGCACAGCAAACTGAAAAACATAGTCTGTTTCACGGACTCAGGCCAGCATACAGGCAAGCTGCACCTGCTCTGCTCTGCCTGGGTGCTCTAGGGAGTAGCTTTGGGTTCTGGTTTTGTGATGAAGAGAACCTGTCATGGGTTGCATTGAGCTTGTCTCCAAGATCCTTGATCTAAAGACTAAACAAAAGACATTTCTCAATTCTTAAATTTATTTCCCCTTTGCTGTAAACAGTAGCCTAATCTGTTCAGGGTACATGAGAAGCTCGGTTGAGGCTACCTCTGATTGGAGCACGGACTTGTAAATTTTAGAACTATTATCTGGGTGAGTTTTTATGAAGTTACTGTGTTGAACAAATGCATGTAAACCTTTGACAGGACCATTTAGAGAATATGATGTGATACACTTACAGCTATATTGTTTTCCTTCATTAGCCAAACTATTAACACTTCTCTCTCTTAATAGAAGGAAAAAAGCTACAGTCTAGAAATGGTATGAACCAAACTCATATGGACCTTTAAAAATAATCTCTATGATAAATGAATGCCTTTTCACTGGCTTTGCAGTCATTCATGTCCCAGTTAGAAAGTTAATACTCTTAAATGTATTTCTTTTGACTTTGCACCTTCTCATCTTGAACTAATGCTACCTACTCTTTGCTGTAGGTGTCAGTATATCAGCAACTGTTTAACGGCAGTTTCTGATAAGGCATTTCTTGACAATTATCTACAAAAATGACAATTGTGCATTCTCACTATTCAGACTTCTGCATCATTAGAGATCAGCAAGTTCAACAATGTTGAAATGATGTTCTGCAAAGCTGCAGAGCTGAGGGTGATATACAGGCCTAATAGTGATATTAAACAAGATGGATATTTTACTGTAGTCAATAAGCAAATTGCTGTTCCTTGCATGTCTGCTGCACTTGGTGTTTTCATTATTCACATTTACAATATTTGCATTAATATTCAGTATATGCTTCTGATTCACATGAAGATGTAAATTTTATGTTGTTATGTATTGCTAATGCATTTTGGCTATAGCAAGCTATTGGCTTTCTTAGACGTAATTGAGGTTGAGTTTGTAGGGTCAGCAGCCAGCAGTGGCAGTGGTCACTGGTTTTTAACACACGTGCGCAGAACAGAATTTTCTCACTCTTCTGTGTATATGTGCAAATAGGTATTATAAGACATGAAAATACCTATTTATTCCTTGTTTAGTCAGATTGTTTGTCCTAATGCTGTAGACCTGAAGGTTATTTTTAGGAAAAAGCTCAATTAAGGTGTCCTGGAAGCAGCACAAAAACTTTCTCCCTTTATCTAAGTGGTATTTTTTTCTATGTGAGACCTTACTCCATTTCTAAGCAGGCTGTCACAGATATAGTGGGGTTTTTTTGGTATGTTTCCCAGAAGATGGATCATTGAGATTATTCAGAAATGCCAACCTTCTAGGAGTAATAAAGTGTGCGAGTGAAGGGGGAAGTTTGTGCACAGGCATTTCTGCCTTTGGGCATAGAAAAGGCCAGATGACTGTTCAGCACCTTTCCAGACTTGATTTTTCTGGACCAAGAAAAATTTTTTTTTCAATTGCACATCTCAACCTGGCAGGATGATAACACATCAGTTACATCCCACACTTCTGTAGTCATAGTGTGCACTCTTTCCCATTGATGAATTCTTGAACATTTTGCAGTGGAAACATAGCCCACGTGGGTAGGTTTAAGTCGCTTACTGGTAGGCTTGTGTTTTTATCCTTCCTTGATGTAGTTGTGCCTCAATATAGTTAGCAAGACAGACTGGGTGGCATACAGCCAGATTCTGTCTGGCTGCATATGGCTAATTTCCTGTACTCAGGAGGCATCCCTCATTCTATACCTTAGTGTAATTCCTGTGCCAGGCACTTGGCAGAACCCAGTGTGCTGTAAGGATGGAAGTACACCCTACAAATGCTGGCTAGCAACTGATTCAAATTCTCCATGGTCCCAGAATTTCTGTTTGGATATTGGCAGCAAGGCAAAGCCAATCTCAGGAAGTAAATTTTCTTCTATACAGCAGAACTTCGTTTAGACCTCGTATGAAGCAGGCATGCTATTTCTTTGCAGCTTTTAATTAAAAACATGCTATTATAAGTAAAAGGGTTGAATGAAGACATCAACAGAAAACATTTTTGTTCAAATACTCATTTCATATAAAACTCATAGAAATTTACCTGTATTTATTATAAGAAAAAGGGAAAAGTTCCATAATGAAACGGCAAGGATTATTTTATTCAGTTTTGAAGAAAAATGCCGACTGTTTTTGCATAATGAATGCTGGTCAGTTTTTAAGAGCCATCTCTTAAGAGTGTAGGGACAGCCAATTCTAAAGTGTTGGAAGTCAAGCAAGCAGGGCAGAAGGCTGGCTTGTCTGAGCAGGGATCTTCTAGAACTTAGGTGGAAGAGGAAAGTGTATGGACATTGGAAGCAAGGACAGGCAACAGCATCCTGGCTTGTGTCAGGAATAATGTGGCCAGCAGGACTAGGGAAGTGGTTGTCCCGCTGTACTCAGCACTCATGAGGCCACACCTCAAATACTGTGTCCAGTTTTGGGTCCCTCCCTACAAGAAAGACACTGAGGTGCTGGAGGTGCTTTGGACACAAAGAAGAGCAATGAAGCTGGTGAAGGGTCTAGGGCACAAGTCTTATGAGGAGCGACTGAGGGACCTGGGGATGTTTAGCCTGGAGAAAAGGAGGCTCAGGGGAGACCTTATTGCTCTCTACAACTACCTGAAAGGAGGTTGTAGCGAGTTGGGTGTCCGTCTCTTTTCCCAAGTAACAAGTAAAAGAACAAGAAGAAATGGCCTCAAGTTGCACCAGGGGAGGTTTAGGATGGATATTAGGAAAAAATTTCTTTGCCAAAACAGTTGTCAAGCATTGGAACAGGCTGCCCAGGGAAGTTGTTGAGTCCCCCCTCATCCACTAATTGTGTCATCTTGTCATAGAAGGAGATCGGGTTTTTCAAGCAGGACCTGCCTGTCATAAAGCCATGCTGACTGAGCCTGATCACCTGGTTGTCCTGTACATGCCGCGTGATGGTGCTCAAGATGATCTGCTCCATAACCTTCCCTGGCACCGAGGTAAGACTGACAGGCCTGTAGTTCCCTTGGTCCTCCTTCTGGTACTTCTTGTAGATGATGGATAAAGTCCTGAATGACAAACTCTTCTTATATCAGCTGCCAGGAAGGCCCACAACCATCAAATAATAATCATGTGCTTGGAACTAGAAGATTATTATTTAGATAGAAAAATCAGATTCCCAAAAGTGAAGACATGCCAGATTTACTAGTGTCTATCCAAACTTACCACTCTTTAGTGCCCATCTGGTTCAGCCCTTGTGCAAAAGCAGGCGGAGTCCAACTTGCACAGTGAAATAAAAAACTTCAATTGCCACTATTTTAACATAATTTGCTCAGATTTGTGTGGTTTTCTAAGGGAAAAAAAGTAATGACACATTTTAATGTTGAGCACTGTTTAGAATAACTGCCTTGTAGAGGTACAGTTTGCCGTGACTCCTGAAACCTTAATACATACCCACATAGCACTTGAACTACAGGATGGACCTTATAGACAATTAGACTTACTCTGATCTCCCTACTCCCACAGCATTTTCTGCAGCTATTCTAAGTGCAAAATCTCAGTGTCCTGGTTCCGGCGGGGACAGGGTTAAGTATTCCATGCCATGTGAGCCACGCCCACCCTGAGATTAAAAGGAGGGGAGGGGGCAGGCAGTCGGGATTGAAGCGGGCTGGCACGTCCAATGTCCAGACCGGCGGGGAGCAGCGGTTCCGTAATCGCGTTTGTATATTCCTCCATCCGTGTTGTTGTTTTCTTGTTCCCTTTGCTGTTCTGTTAAACTGCCTTTGTCTCAACCCAAGAGTTTTGCCTTTTTCTTCTGATCCTTCCCATACCGGGAAGAGCTGAGCAAGTGGCACGTGGTTCTTTGTTGCCATCTGAGGCCAAAACACGACAGTCCTTTTTGGTGCCCAACGTGGGGCTCGAAGGGTTGAGACAATGACAGAATCCAACTAGAAGTTGAAAAAAATGAATTTGTTAGGTAAATAGTCACTGGTCACTATGTTGCTTAGTTTGTTCTCATGGCTGTGTTATGTAAATTCCTATGTGTTTTATGCACTCCCTGTGATGATATTTGTTACTTCTGGGAGGGGGATGAGGATTATCATTTTACTGTCCTGTGCAATATCAGCTTATGATATGAAAACATCACTTGTTAGATGGTTATTTTGGGGTGTTTATGTGGTATTGCTGTCCTGTCCGTACATTGGGCACCACCTCTCAGAATTCATTAATAATTACACCCAGTCTATGGGGGAAACAGGGGGGGACACTTTCCCCAGCTCTTTTGCCTCCCTTTTCTCCTTTGAGTCAGGTATGACAGCTTTTGAGAATTCTGAATATCCTTGGGATGCTCAAATCAGCATGTTCCTAGTGTTATGTCTCCTGAATATGGTCCAGGTCTCGTTTAGGGTTAAACGACTATTTAAGACTACCACCCAGAGATCTGCTCCAAGGCTGGACAGTCAAGGGTGGCATGGCATGTGGGAGAACATGGGCAGGTACCTAGAGAACTTCTCACCTCCAATGGTCTGGGACTTCACCCCTGAACAATTACAGGACCCTGATAGAGTAGTAGAATATCTGAAGGGAAAATGCTGTGGCTATTCTAGAGAGGCACAACTCACCGCACTGTGCTGGGCCCTGGCTAGTGTCTACCAGGCACTGCTCAGTGCTATGCAGCACCCTCAGAAGAAAGAGACAGAGACCAGACAGGCAGGCGCTGCGGCTGCCGCAACCCCTGTGGCAGGCACTGCTGCTGAACCAGGGAACCAACCCGTGCCAGTATCCGTTGCCCCCATACAAAAGAAGAAGTACACAAAGAAATCAGTTCGCTTAGTAAGAGATGACGATGAACCAGGGCCATCACAAGGACAGGAGGAAGAGGCAGAACCAGAGATAATTACCCGATCCCTATCCCTGAGTGAGCTGCGGGATATGCGAAAAGATTTTAGCCGACTTTCAGGTGAGCACATTGTCACCTGGCTGCTTCGGTGTTGGGATAATGGTGCCAGTAGCCTGGAATTAGAGGGTAGGGAAGCCAGGCAGTTGGGATCCCTGTCTAGGGAAGGCAGCATTGACAAGGCAATTGGAAAGAAGACCCAAGCCCTCAGCCTCTGGAAACGACTCCTGTCAGGCATGAGGGAGAGGTACCCCTTCAGTGAAGATGTTGTATGTCAACCAAGCAAGTGGACCACCATGGAAAGAGGTAGCCAGTACCTGAGAGAATTAGCTGTGCGGGAGATGATTCATTATGACTTGGACAATACAGACTTACCCACGGACCCTGATGAGGTGCACTGCACAAGGGCCATGTGGCAGAAGTTTGTACAGAGTGCACCATCGTCGTATGCCAACTCACTGGCAGTAATGGAATGGAAAGGTGAAGAGGGACCAATCGTGGATGAGGTGGCTGGCCGGCTCCGGTGATATGAAGAAAGCCTCTCTTCCCCCCTTGTCTCAGCTGTGGAGAAACTGTCCCGGAAGGTCCAGCAACTTGAAGAGAATATGTCCTACTCCCCACCTGTACGGGCCAGCATCTCAGCTATTAGGAGCAGGCATTTCCCGACTCAAGAGAGAGAGTACAAAGGGTACACACCACGAGGCACCCTGTGGTTCTACCTGCGAGACCATGGAGAGGACATGAGGAAGTGGGATGGACAACCTACTTGGATCCTGCGGACACGAGTACAGGAGTTGCAAGGAAGGACAACCACAAAAGGAGATCCCTCCAGGAAAAGTGCTGCCCCAGTTTCCAGTGGGCAGTTCCCCAGACAGAGCATAAGGCCTGATCTTGCTTCTGATCCTCTTGAAGGAACCTCCAAGTCATTTCTGCAAGAAGTGAGTACCGGATACCATGACCAGTATTAGAGGGGCCCTGCCTCCAGCCAGGTGGAGGAAAGGGACAACCGGGTTTATTGGACAGTGTGGATTCAATGGCCTGGCACATCAGACCCACAGGAGTATAAGGCTCTAGTGGACACAGGAGCACAGTGCACTCTGATACCGTCAAGCTATAGAGGGGCAGAACCCATTTGTATTTCTGGGGTCACAGGGGGATCCCAAGTGTTGACTGTATTGGAGGCTGAAGTGAGCCTAACTGGGAATGAGTGGCAAAAGCATCCCATTGTGACTGGCGCAGAGGCTCCATGCATCCTTGGTATAGATTACCTCAGGAGAGAGGGTATTTTAAGGACCCAAAAGGGTACTGGTGTGCCTTTGGCATAGCTGCCTTGGAGGCGGAGGAAGTTAAACAGTTGTCCACCTTGCCTGGTCTCTCGGAGGACTCTTCTGTTGTGGGGTTGTTGAGGGTCGAAGAACAGCAGGTGCCGATTGCTACCACAACGGTGCATCGGCGGCAATATCGCACTAACCGAGACTCTCTGATGCCCATCCATAAGCTGATTCGTCAACTAGAGGTTCAAGGAGTGATCAGTAAGACTCGCTCGCCTTTTAACAGTCCTATATGGCCGGTGCGAAAATCCAATGGAGAATGGAGGCTAACTGTAGACTATCGTGGCCTGAATGAAGTCACGCCACCACTGAGTGCTGCTGTGCCAGACATGCTAGAACTCCAGTATGAAGTGGAGTCCAAGGCAACCAAGTGGTATGCCACGATTGATATAGCGAATGCATTTTTCTCAATCCCTTTGGCAGCAGAGTGCAGGCCACAGTTTGCTTTCACTTGGAGGGGCATCCAGTACACCTGGAATCGACTGCCCCAGGGGTGGAAACACAGCCCCACCATTTGCCATGGACTGATCCAGACTGCACTGGAACAGGGTGGAGCTCCAGAACATCTGCAGTACATTGATGACATCATTGTATGGGGAAACACAGCCGAAGAAGTTTTTGAGAAAGGGGATAAAATAGTCCGAATCCTTCTGAAAGCTGGTTTTGCCATAAAACGAAGTAAGGCCAAGGGACCTGCACAGGAGATCCAGTTCTTAGGAATAAAATGGCAAGATGGACACCGCCAGATCCCAATGGATGTGATCAACAAAATAGCAGCTATGTCTCCACCAACTAGTAAAAAGGAAACACAAGCTTTCTTAGGCATTGTGGGTTTTTGGAGGATGCATATCCCGGATTACAGTCTGATTGTAAGCCCTCTCTGTCAAGTGACCTGGAAGAAGAACGATTTTAAATGGGGTCCTGAGCAACGACAAGCTTTTGAACAAATCAAACAGGAAATAGTCCATGCAGTGGCCCTGGGGCCAGTCCGGGCAGGACAAGATGTGAAAAATGTGCTCTACACCACAGCCGGGGAGAATGGCCCTACCTGGAGCCTCTGGCAGAAGGCACCAGGGGAGACCCGAGGTCGACCCCTAGGGTTTTGGAGTCGGGGATACAGAGGATCCGAAGCCCGCTACACTCCAACAGAAAAGGAGATATTGGCAGCATATGAAGGGGTTGGAGCTGCTTCGGAGGTGGTTGGTACAGAAGCGCAGCTCCTCTTAGCACCTGAACTGCCGGTTCTGGGTTGGATATTCAAAGAAAGGGTCCCCACCACACATCATGCAACTGATGCTACATGGAGTAAGTGGATTGCACTGATCACACAGTGAACTTGAATGGGAAACCCCAGTCGCCCAGGAATTCTGGAAGTGATCATGGACTGGCCGGAGGGCAAGGATTTTGGAATGTCACCAGAGGAGGAGGTGACGTATGCGGAGGAGGCCCCACCATATCACAAACTGCCAGAAAAATGAGAAGCAATATGCCCTGTTCACTGATGGGTCCTGCTGGATTGTGGGAAAGCATCGAAAGTGGAAGGCTGCTGTGTGGAATCCTACACGACAAGTTGCAGAAGACAGTGAAGGACAAGGTGAATCGAGCCAGTTTGCAGAGGTGAAAGCCATCCAGCTGGCGTTGGACATTGCCGAGCGAGAAAAATGGCCAGTACTTTATCTCTATAAAGTCTTCAAAAAGGGCAAGAAGGAGGACCTAGGGAACTACGGACTGGTTAGTCTCACCTCCGTCCCTGGGAAGGTAATGGAGCGACTAGTTCTGGATGTCATATCCAAGCACGTTAAGGAGCAGAATGTTATTGGAAGTGGTCAGCATGGATTTAGCACGGGTGAATGATGTTTGACCAACCTCATAGCCTTCTATGATGTTATAACTGGTTGGCTGGATGAGGGCAGAGCAGCAGATGTCATCTGCCTTGACTTCAGCAAGGCTTTTGACACTGTCTCTCATAACATCCTCCTCAGGAAACTGAGGAAGCGTGGACTAGACGAGGGGACAGTGAGGTGAATTGAGAGCTGGCTGTGTGACAGGACTCAGAGGGTTGTGATTAATGGAGCAGGGTCAAGTTGGAGGCCTGTAACCAGTGGTGTCCCCCAGGGATCAATACTTGGACCAGTATTGTTTAACATATTCATCAATGACCTGGACGAGGGGACAGAGTGTATCCTCAGCAAGTTCGCTGATGATAGCAAACTGGGTGGGGTGGCTGACACCCCAGAGGGCCGTGCTGCCATCCAGCGTGACCTAGACAGGCTGTAGAGCTGGGCAGAGATGAACCTAATGAGGTTCAACAAGGACAAGTGTAGGGTCCTGCACCTGGGGAGGAAGAATGTCAGGCACCAGTATAGGTTAGGGGTGGACCTGCTGGAAAGCAGTTCTGAAGAAAAGGATCTGGGGGTCTTGGTAGACAGTAAATTATCCATGAGCCAGCAATGTGCCCTTGTCACCAAGAAGGCCAACGGAATTCTGGGCTACATAGGGAAGAGTGTGGCCAGCAGGTCAAGGGAGGTCATTCTCCCCCTCTACTCTGCACTGGTGAGGCCACAATTGGAATACTGTGTCCAGTTCTGGGCTCCCCGTTTCAAGAGAGACAGGGAACTACTGGAGAGAGTCCACTATAGGGCAACAAAGATGACTGAGGGATTGGAGCATCTCCCTTATGAGGAAAGGCTGAGAGAGCTGGGACTCTTCAGCCTGGAGAAGAGAAGGCTGAGGGGAGACCTTATTAATGTTTACAAGTATCTAAAGGGTGGGTTTAAGGAGGATGGAGCCAGACTCATTTCAGTGGTTCCCAGTAACAGGACGAGGGGTAACGGGCACAAGCTGGAACATAGGAATTTATGAACAAATATGAGGAAAAACTTCTTTACGGTGAGGGTGACAGAGTACTGGAACAGGCTGCCCAGGGAGGTTGTGGAGTCCCCTTCTCTGGAGACTTTCAAGACCTGCCTGGATGCAGTCCTGAGTAATGTGCTCTAGGCAATCCTGCTTTAGCAGGGGAGTTGGACTAGATGATCTCTAGAGGTCCCTTCCAACTCTGAAAATTCTGTGATTCCGTGATTCCGTGATACTGATTCATGGATGGTGGCAAATGCTCTGTGGGGGTGGTTACAGCAGTGGAAGCAGGGCAACTGGCAGCGCAGAGGCAAACCCATCTGGGCTGCTGAACTATGGCAAGATATTGCTGCCCGGATAGCGAATCTGGTTGTGAAAGTACGCCACGTAGATGCCCATGTACCCAAGAGTCGGGCCACGGAGGAACATCAGAACAACCAGCAGGTGGATCGGGCTGCCAGGATTGAAGTGGCTCAGGTGGATCTGGACTGGCAACATAAGGGTGAACTATTCATAGCTCGGTGGGCCCATGAGACCTCAGGCCATCAAGGAAGAGATGCAACATATAGATGGGCTCATGACCGAGGGGTGGACTTGACCATGGACACTATTGCACAGGTCATCCATGAATGTGAGACATGCGCTGCAATCAAGCAAGCCAAGCGTTTGAAGCCTCTTTGGTATGGAGGACGATGGCTGAAATATAAATATGGGGAGGCCTGGCAGATTGATTATATCACACTGCCACAAACCCGTCAAGGCAAGCGCCATGTGCTCACAATGGTGGAAGCAACCACTGGATGGCTGGAAACATACCCTGTGCCCCATGCCACTGCCCAGAATACTATCCTGGGCCTTGAAAAGCAAGTCCTGTGGCGACATGGTACCCCAGAGAGAATTGAGTCGGACAACGGGACTCATTTCCAAAACAGCCTCATAGACACCTGGGCCAAAGAGCATGGTATTGAGTGGGTATAACACATCCCCTATCACGCACCAGCCTCTGGGAAGATAGAACGGTACAATGGACTGTTAAAAACTACACTGAGAGCAATGGGTGATGGGACCTTAAAACATTGGGATGCACATTTAGCAAAGGCTACCTGGCTAGTTAATACCAGGGGATCTACCAATCGGGCTGGCCCTGCCCAGTCAAAACTTGCACGTACCGTAGAAGGGGATAAGGTCCCCGTAGTGCACATGAAGAATATGTTAGGGAAGACAGTCTGGGTTAGTCCTGCCTCAGGCAAAGGCAAACCCATCCGTGGGATTGCTTTTGCCCAAGGACCTGGGTGCACTTGGTGGGTGATGCAGAAGGATGGGGAAGTCCAATGTGTACCTCATGGGGACTTGATTTTGGGTGAGAATAGCCAATGAATCAAATTGTGTGTTGTTGATTGCTAAGTAACACTGTCACTGTATGTCCTCGTTACTATAATTGCTATCAGCTGTACTGCAGTAAGAATCACCCAAATTAAGGACAGATGGACTTTGATGAAGAACTGAGTAAAGCAAAGTGGTGATGGGATCAGAGCTGACCTCAGCAGCTGGCGCCCAGCATCTTCCTCAAGATCTACATCTTCACACGATTGACTGTGGGCATGAGCTGCCCCAGGTATGCCAGCCACACCAGCACAAGCTCTGAAAATACAGCATGCAACAGGTCAGCACCACACACTATCTCACCTGCCCTGAGAGACTGTTCTGACAGATGGAACCCAAAGCCATGGATTAAATGAACTCAACGGAAATTTTAGAGGGATGGCCCATAGACTACAGGAATTACATCTGTATGAATATATATATGTGTGTGTGTGTATATATATATATATAAAAGATAGGGGAAAGTGGTGGCAATTCATTGGAACCTGTAAGATCTGGGCTTGTCGTAGATGGTGTGGAATAAGGGGTGGATAATGTCCTGGTTCTGGCGGGGATAGGGTTAATTCTCCCCGGGCTCTGACAGGGACACAGGTATTCCATCCCATGTGAGCCATGCCCAGTCTATAGCCAGGAGCTGGCCAGGGGAGGGGGCAGGAAGTCCCCGCTTGGAGTGGGCTGGGGAGTCCTTGGTCTGGTCGGTGAGTGGTGGTACCGTAATCGTGTTTGTACATTCCTCTATGCATGTTATTGTTATTGTTTTCCTGTTCCCTTTGCTGTTCTGTTAAACTGCCTTTATCTCAACCCATGAGTTTTGCCTTTTTCTTCCGATTCTCACCCCATGGCCGTGGGGGGAAGTTTGAGAGAGTGTCCACAGTCTGAGGCTATACCACGACAAGGTCCTCTTGCCACTGAATGAAACTGATTCCATTATATTGTCCTTTTTTCTGCACTGTGTGACCTTGAGTCTGCAAAATGAGATGTCTCTTCTTTCCCCATTTTGGAAATGAATAAAAAGAAGTCTTCCATGTCTTCCAAGAAATCTTCTAAGATTTTAACTTCCATATTGATGAAAAAAATATGTAAAATAAAATCGTTTTTACCTCTTTCAGTTAAACAATTTTAGAAAAAAAAAAGGCTGTTTCTGGATATAGACAGAAAGTAGATGACCACCGTTATGGAGTCTGAAGCCAAAAGGACCATTAGAACCATTAGCCTGGCTTTCTGTAAATCACAGGTAATTAATATTTAACACACTTCTGTATTGAGTCCAGTAACTTATGTATTCATGTAAAGTATAAGTTATTTTTAGTTGAAAAATTATCCTTTTTTTAAGTGGCTGCTCTAATGACTGATCATCTGCTCTCTTAAAGTGTGTCTTATTTTCTCTTTGCCTTTGCTTGGACTCAGTTTAGCTTACCTGAGACCTGCAGCTGTATGAGGTTATTTTATCCTCTTGAAGGCAACTGCATTTTCTAATCAAGTCAAGAAACTCAAATATTAATACTGATTTAATTAATTGCACTCAGAGTAACAGACCTGCATCTCTGCTACTGGTTCCTTCAGTCCTATGAAAAACAAAACTACTGAACACTGTAGAAAAAGGTAATAAGAGTTCTGTAGGAGAGTGAAAACTGTTGTCAGAACTGTGAAGTTTTTAAATGCAAAAAGTTACTGCTGGGCCATTGAAAAACATGATCTTAATCCCATATTAGAATCTGAGGCATATGGGGGTTTGTTTTGTGTTTCTTTTTTAATATTTTGTGGCTTGTATTTGTCAAATAATATTAACATTAATTGCTGATAAGAGACTGGCATTAATTACTATAACTGTATTGAAGCCATTGGACTTTGGCTGACATGCACCAGCTAAGGATCTGACTTTTAAATCCCAGAACCTTTCCACTCCCATTGAAACCAAGGATCCTTTATTCCCATCATATGCATTTGTGCAATTCATCATGCCACATCCAGAAGGATCTTTCCTTTCAAAAACTGTCAGCACTTTCTGAAAGCTTGCTGGTTATTCTCTTAAAAGTTGCATAGGAGAGGAAACAAAAAAGCAGATTTATAGGCTGCAGCTTTTTTTTCCCCAAATTCCATATATTTACCCTACACCCAGTGCCCACCAGAGCACTTTCAGTTTGCTAACATATGTTGGAAAGTTCAGAATTATGCATAAAAGATCCCATTTTATATTTCACAGAACAATCACATAATGTGTCCCATTTCTCTTCCGGGAAGGCTGACTGAACATGACACATTTGGTGCTAAAAAAGTGATAACTATGAAGATTTAGTTTCCTGTTTCTTTGGGACACAATGTATTCTTGAGTGTTTATGCTCTTGCGCCTTGTCTGTATTCACAGAGTAGGGCCAGGCAGGGAGGAATAGTGCCTGAGCCAGGATGGGGAACAGAAGCAACCTAAAATGGACTTTGCCTGCTAACTAGTCTGAAAAACTGCTTGTTCACTGTGTGATGGATGCTAATTAGTACATCTACTGCAGTGTACTAAAAGAGCTTGGCTTCTGGAATTGAAAGCATCATACTTTGTAGACACGTCATCTAATAAAAAGTTAAGTTAAAGATCTCACTGCTTCATTGTGCACGTGTCTGATAAGATTAATATTTGTCTGATACAGTTTTTCCATCATGACCAATGAAGCTCATGGAAAGCCATTTTTGCAGGTACCTGGTAAAGACAGGCATTCTTGCTTCATTACTCACAAAGAAGTTATCAGACACATTCAAATTCAGACAGTTTTGTTGAGATAGAAAGTTCCAAAAAAGGCATTTATAATATGAAATGCTTTATGAGATGTTCATGAAGTATTTTTATGAAATGTCTGAAATGCTCTTGCTCCGTGTCTTCATCTGCCTCTTGTTTAATTAGGATTAAATTTATAAATGTAGATTTGAGTGGCTCTAACCTGGGCCCCTGAAGTTTGCCAGTCCTTCTGGGGTCCTACGTCACATGTCCACACAATGTCTTTGCATATGTAGGACAATGTATACTGTCATTTTTAAGGGCACCACAGGGTGCAAACACTCCTCACATCCCTGATAGGCACAGTTATTCATCGTCCGTGGCCACAAGGCCATCCTCTCACTCTCAAGTTTGCCATAACTCATCTGCAGGTTTACAAGCAAAGTTCTGCTAAAATTCTAAAAGCGTAAATGAATATAATTAAATTCTAAGGAAGATTGTTCTGATTCTAATCTTAGGTTGCATCTTACTACTTCTGTTTCTGACATAAAGAAGGTTTAAAGACTAGAAAGCTTGTCTGCTGTTGCAACTGTACCACTGATTCAACAGCAGGTATTACCCCTCACAACATAACTCAATATATCAGGATTTAATTTATATATAAATAGTCAAATGAAAACTAGCAATGAGGTGACTACTCATAGTGATGAAACAGATAATGAGAATTAACATTTTGCTGATACGAGAATGTTGTCCTGAAGTGGGGTCATTTACCTGGTGTGCAGACGCCAATATACACACAGAGTAGAGGTATTATCTATTTAATTTCTGCAGAGATGGGTGCTAGGTGGTAATCCACAAAGCTAGCACACTGGCCTAAAAGCTCTTAGGAATATTTATACGGTTCAAAACACAGAAATACACACCTTTAATTATAATTATTGGTTAGTACCTTATCTTAATAATTTCTATTGGTTAGTACAGTCTCTCGCTTTCATTTAAAGTTACAGGGTCCTTTAACTGAGGTGCGTGTGCTCCAGCACCATCTCCGAGTTGGTGGTTGCGATCTCCCACTGCCACCTTTACCTTTCCCCCAGTTACTGCAAATTTTTGTTGACTTTATGCCATGTCCAGGAGCTGTCTGGTTTTCAGCCGGTTTCTGCACCTTCTGTGGTGGGATGTTCCTTATTATCAGTCTTCTGTTCTTCTTCAAGGGTATACTCATTAGTAAGGCATTTATTGTTTATACCAAGTGTCTGGTTTCACAGGGCCTTGTGACCTTTTTACAGCTCTTTATTCTTACTTAATGAGAAATTCTACATTCTAAAATATATTTTACCTTTTAAAAAGTACATTCTACCTTCTTAAAGTACATCAAGAAGAGCAATGCAGTCACAACTATCAGGTATCTGGGGATATGGCTAGACATTTACATTTTTTGCCTTAATCTTCTGTTTGAATTCAGACAACCTGAGCTATGAATGTGATTTTGGAAAATAAATGCCTCTGACACCTAACCTGTCGGGTTGGATACCTGTATAGAGTATAGTTACAACCTATATTTCTATCAGAGAGCACTGGAAAATGCAGTGCAAGCACAGATAAAAAGTGGCTCTTGTCAAAACCCTAAAGCAAATTTCTCAAACAATGCCCTGGCAGCTTTACAGGTTTTAATTGGTGCACCTTCCCTCTGCTTCTCTATCTTCTTTTCCATCTGTGCATGATGCTTGCATGAGCATTTGTGCAGTTATGGGGTAAACTGGACTGGGGAGCTGATCCAGATGCAAAGTAACCATGAACATTCATCATTTAGCTTAAGCAGTACTGTTATTAAATACTGAACCACATTCAAAAATAGTTCTCTTGCATAAGTCACAAATCATGAGGATCTGATGAAAACATGTTATGTTACAGACATAAATTCCAACAAGACAAAAAATACATGTGCGTCCTTTGCCTGCCCAAATATCCACCACTGACAAAGCTCACGCAGCAGGAGTAACTTCCTGGCTCAGAGGCACCTATTCCCTTTACTTCTCCCTGATGCTGCCAAAACCTAAGTGACCACTCAGCATGTATGCAACCCAAATAAGAAAAACAGGCTTCCAAAGGAGAACTGATTTTGCTTGTAAGGTGCAATAGGGCTACATATTGTGCTGATCAAGATACTCTTGTTATCCTAACCAGCTGAAATAAGTCATGGAATAACATTAAAATAGAATTTAGGTGCAACCTTTGACAGGGTCCACCACAACATCCTGCTCTCCAAATTGGAGAGATATGGATTTGATGGGTGGACTGTTCAGTGGATGAGGAATTGGTTGGATGGTCGCATCCAGAGTGTAGTGGTCAAGGGCTCAATGTCCAGATGGGGATCAGTGACAAGTGATGTCCCTCAGGGGTCAGTATTGGGACCAGTACTGTTCAA
The DNA here is from genome assembly GCA_947846985.1 of Fratercula arctica. Taxonomy (NCBI): domain Eukaryota; kingdom Metazoa; phylum Chordata; class Aves; order Charadriiformes; family Alcidae; genus Fratercula; species Fratercula arctica. Next base: position 12,007,504 of record CANTUZ010000025.1, on the reverse strand, counting down.
TATCTTCATCAATGACGTAGAGGGATCGAATGCACCTTCAGCAAGTTTGTGGACTACACCAAGATGAGGGGTGCGGTTGACACACCTGAGGGATGGGATGTCATCCAGAGGGACCTGGACAAGCTTGAGAAGTGGGCCCATGTGAACCTCATGAGGTTCAACAAGGCCAAGTACGGGCCCTGCACCTTGGTCAGGGAAACCTGTGAAAAGTCACTACTCAGTCAACCCCACAGGGAGGGGACTGTGAGGTCTCCAAGATGCCCCCACACCCCACCAACTCATTTCTGGAACATTCCTGAACATTTACTGCGCGTGCTCCTTTTCTGGAACATTCCTGGGCACCCATTGCACATGCTCAGTGATGACAAGTCCCCGCCTGTAAGGGTGGGCACTTTGAGTATAAAAGAAAGAAGGACATGCTTTCATGTGTGCACCGACCACTTGAGGACCACAACTATGAGCAGAGACTGTTGCTGGATCCAAGGGTGGTGATATCTTTCCTTTTTCTTTCTCCTTTCCTCACATATCTCTCTCTCCTCTCTGTCTGTCTCTGACTTCACTTTTCTGGCACATAAGGGTAATGTCGTTGTAAGTTTTTAACAAAACACTAACTTTTGTAATTCCACTGAATTTAGCATAAGAATAATATCATTACAAGTTTTGCCAAGCCTCTATCCATTGTAGTTCTGCCGAGTTTAAGTAAATTTGTAATTTGTTTAAAACCTCTCGAGTAATTGTCGTTACTCTGGCTACTGCACAGAGAATTAAAAAGTTAACCTTACCCTCACCCACCGAGTGGGATGGGACATCTACATTTCCACAGTGTTACTTAAAGAAGTTATATGAAAGATATAAGATATATCTGATATAAAGATATAAGAATATCTTCAAGATATTCTTAAAAAACTGGGGACTTGTATTCTGTGCTGTTAATGATCTCAGTGCCAAATAGCTCATATCAGAACTTCTCAAATATGGCATTTCCTTTATTTGGTTTTCCCAGTTTAGCAGAACAAAACCACAACTGCAAAGTATAGAATTTAAAATTGGGTACCTATTGCTAATTTCTTGAGTACAAGAACTGGGAGTACTTATTAAGTGACATGCTGCTTGTGCTGTCCTGTGGTGCAGCGACACTTTCTGAGGCGGTCAGCGCATCAGTTGCCTGGGAGCAGTCAGGCCACCAACTCTCGTGATGGCATTCCCTGAGACTCAGCTATTTCAGGGTGCTGGAGCTGCTTCTGGCTTCAACCTTTACAGACAAAAAAGACAACTCGGATCTCTGTCTGTTCTTCTGCTATTATTGCACTGAAAGAAGATTTTGCCCTTTTTTCCATTTGTCTCTGTGTGGAAAAACTTTTGCTTTCATTATCACAGGGGGCTGTGTCATTCTTTCCCATCACATAAATATGTACAGTGTCTTCTTTTAGGAAGCTGTGTCAGCTCCAGGCAATAAATGAGAAGATTTTTTGGTTTTCTTTTATATCCGCAAGTCCTCAGTGGACCTCCTATTAGGTAGCAGTGGTGCTAGCAAGTCTTATTATCAATTTCTAACAGAAGAGAAAGTTGAGAGAACTATTCTGCATTCACTCCTCCTCGGTCTGTCCATGCACAGTGTGACCCAGTGGCAGGGGCTTCATTATTGTTTTCCACCAGGCTCTTGGATCACTTGGGATAGCTGGGACTTGCAATATATATTTATGTCCAATCTTATTATGAACAGCTTAAAGCCATGTATGTGGTTTGTTGTCAAACATCAAAATGAAAGGCTTACCTTATGAAACTAAGTATAATAGCCATAGTAAGCTATTAAGTAGAGTACTACCTAGTCAATATAAATCAGGGAAATTCTATAACCCAGAACTCATCACTGATTTATTAGTAGGGTTAGGTTTTGTGAGGATTCCTCAATATCCCAACATATTTGATACCTGCATAAACCATCTTCACCATCTTTCATATTTTTCTGCTCCCAAATAATCTCTGTGTGAGTTCATTAAACATCTCCTTGTTACACTTCAGAAAGCACCATGCAGATATGTTTAAGCAAAATCCCATCTAGGCTTGGCAGCTGTCTCTCAGAGAGACAGTAAAGGCTATGATTACACTGTCTAAATACTCTTAATATTTTTTTTCTGTGTCTTATTCTCAACAGCAGTTTGGGCAATCACAATCTGCTTTCCCTTCAGTATTGGAAAGGCAGGTTTTGGTTTTTTTCTTTTTTAAACTGATTGGCATGCTGTGATGGGACTCTGAGTTGTGCAGAGCTGTGAAGTAGAACTGCCTGCATCATTTTCCCTAAGGGAATACACCTAAAACCTCCCAAGACTTTTGAATCAATAAATCTAGAGATTTTTCAGATCTCACTCTAGAATAACTAACTTCTTAAACAGAAAAGATCAGGGTTAAATAGATGAAAATTAAAGGATTTATTGCAGGGATAGCTCCTTTCCTTCTGAACTGGTAGTTCAGAAAAATCTGTACAGTCCCCTATGGGTCCCTTGAGATTTCTCCTTTCCATCTTGTCTGCTACTTGGCTATGCAACTGCTCAGTTTCTTGCTGGGAACCCTCCCAGCCTTTGACCAAATGGCTGAGCCACGGCTCACAGGGCCTCTCACTCTCTGCCTGCCCCACCTGGCAGCCCCATGAGCCCCACCACCCCAGAGGGGCCGATCTGACACTGTGCGCAGCAGCCTGGGAACAGCAAGCAGGTAGCTCTCTTCCTTGCTGTTAAGCTGTGTCACCCAACACACATGGTGACAGAGAAAAAAATGAGAACAAACGTGATCATTTCCCCACCACACATGCAAACTATTGGCTTTGTCTCGCTTTGTTTTTGTCAGCTGCTCCAGAAAGTGCATCAGGATCAAACAAATCTTTCCCAGGTTTGTACCCAATCTGCAAATCATAGAATTGCACCTAAAACCAAACAAGCATTAAATTCCTTGTAGGGTTTTCTTTCTTGGTTAAGCCTCTCTTAGCTATGAGGACAAGTGTTTCTTATTTAGCTAATATTGACCTCCTATATGCAAAGACATGAAAATTATTTATGCCAGTGTCCGAGGACCAAAGCCATTTGAATATACTGTGACTGTTTTAGCAAGTATTGTGGTAGATAAACCATTGTACAGTAGTGCTTCTGGGCACCATTTTATCTTGCATTTTATGCTACAGCATGAACAACAACTTGTACTGTTTTTGTCAAGTCTGAGTTTGAACAGTACACAACTTTCTCCACCAGGTCTCTTTTCTTTCTCATTTTATATTCTCTCTCATGTCCAAACAGCAAAATGACTATCTGTCCCTATAAACATCATACTGGATGAAGCAAATTCCCTTGCTTGCCAGATTTAATTACTTTGTCAAAGGTAAATTCTGTATCTTTCTGAATGTTCTGCCTCAAATGCTGGAATAATGTGTTCCCTTGGTCAGAAACTATCCTCAATTTTTACATTCTTCTTCTACTCTCTCAATAAGCATACATCTAAAATGTTTGTTTGGGTTTTTTTGCCAGGAGTAAAAAGGAAATGCAACACTTGATTCATATAATTGTGTCCAAGTTCTATATTCACATAACTCCTCAAAAGCCTATAAATTATACCAGTTTATAAGTGGAGTGTTAGAGTGATGATTGTAATCACAGCTATCAGATTGCTGCACTATTGTTGTGGTTTTGGCCAGATTGGCCAATCAGAACGACAGATGCCCCCCTCCAGAGAGGAGAGGAAGAGATAAGGGATTTACGAGTTTAGAAAAAGAACTACTTTAATGAAAATAATAATAAATAAGAAAATAGTAAATAATAATAGAGAAAAAAAAAGTATACAATATATACAAAACTGTATCCAGCTCCCAGGATGATGATCGCGTCACCAGCAGACACAGGGAAGGTCCCAGACTGGAGTCAGCGATGGACAGGAGCTGAATTCCGGAACTAGAGTCAGGAATGCTCAGATCAGGATCAAAGGCAGACGAACAGACAGGGTCCTCCTCAGATGTCGGCCATTGAAGAAAAGACGAGCCAGAGCAGCCTTGCCCCTTTGATCCCTTAGCTTTTATACTGAGCATGATGCATATGGGATGGAATACCCTGTTGGTCAGTTTTGGGTCACCTGTCCCATTCGCTCCTCCCTGCAGGTGGGACCCCTCTACACTTCTCCGCTTCTGACCCTCTAACGGGGCAAACAGCGAAGTTAGCTGACCTTGGTTGTTATAGCAATAAGTATAAGCAAGAGCCTCTGTGCATACCATTCCTTGGTATAATCAGGTCTTATCACTCTGAGAGCGAACAGTTTCTGAACAATATGCTGTGAATTTCAGACTTTAGTTAGTTAGAAGAGGCCCAGCTAAAAAGTAAAATTACAAATCAGAAAATTGGTTCTGTTTTGCCTCAAACCAGGACAACTATAGAAAACTTGGTTTGGGAAAAACTTTCTTTTAACATCTCAGTCTGCTGTTATGCAACAGTCTCTGCGTTCCCTAAAGATGAATCAAGTTATAAAGAGACTTTTTGTCGGATATAAGTTATGTTCAAGTTTTAACTCCTTTAATTTATGATTGCCCCTTGGTTAAAGATTTCTGGGTACAAGGTCCAGAATTCATTACAGAAGTTATAAATGCTGACCTTGATCTACCCTTGCCTCTGGTGGTTCTTATACCTGCCTTCCTGCCCAGGGACACGGATGCTAATGTTGAAAATGTATTAAAATATGCGTTCACAAAGATTCTGTCTAATTGGCCAGATTTTTCTAAGATCAGTAGCAAGCACACTGGGCTGAACTCTGAGTATTTGACCTATGTATGATTAAAAAAATCCCAGCAACCAAAATAGATAGGATAAGTTATTAAGATTTGATCCTAAAATCCCAGAATATTTTTAACAATTGCTAAATTTTTCTGGTCAAAATTTGAAGCCACAAACTTCAACTCTCTTGTACTGTGTCCTGTGGCACCATATTGTTGTCTCCAGGATTTCTCGTATTTTCTTGAAAGATGGTTTTATTTATTTTTCTAGCTTTTTCTGATGTCTCCTTCAATTCACAGAAGATGTATACATATACATGGCAAGCTGGAGAGGAAATGCATTGATTTAGTATATCTGCTTGTGCTTTCTCTCCTTTGTTTCACACTTTCGCACTGCTTTGTCTTGATCTGAAAAACATGGTTCTGCAAAAAAAAAAAAATTTTGCTTTGTGTTTACAATGTATTAACATCAACTATAGTGTGGACTTTCAGCCCTCTACCTCTGACATCCTTAAGTTAAGAAAGACATTAACATTCCACCCAGAAAAATCAAACCTTAAAGTGTATCTTTGTTTGATGGGAACATCTAGGACAGGATTCCTCTCAACTAATGTGAAATGTCTAAAGATGCCTAAACACATGCAACCGGTTTAAGCTCCCTCCCTCATCAACAGAGAAAAAGTCACATCCAAGCAGTGATTCATCCTATCTATTTTAGGCACTTATTTTAGTGAGTCTCTGGAGATGCTTATTTTTCTTGGTTAAGAGATTTCTTAGTTCTGTTAAATTAAAGATTATCAAGGTCATCAGCAGTTATATTTTTAATTGGCATGAAGTAAAGTACATAAAGTAAGATAAACTGGTATGAAATTCTGGCAAATTATTAAATATATTTCTTTGAATTACACTGGAATGAATGATTACTTGATCTGGTAAGAAAAGGACACAAAAACTTGCAGTGTTGAGATTGTCTTCTGATTTCTAATTCCATATTTGATACTTGATGTGCTCTTTTATATGAAACCTGAAACATTTCCTACACTTTATCATTTCCTATGACAAGCAAACGACCCTTTAAAAAGTCTTTTACGATTTGAATTTATGCTTCTCTTTAAACTAGAAGGGTGTTGAATCACAAAGCGGACGCTGCAAATGCTTATTGATTCTCCTTTAAGGAGAAACATTTTTCTCACCTTCTGTTCTGTAATATGAAAAGCCACAAAAATGGGAATAGGAGTGAAACTGCCTGGGGAAAAAAAAAAACCAACATAATGCATCACATCTGTTTTATTAGTTATTAGTGGGGCACAAGGCTGCCTATACAGCTGCTCACGAAGGCTGGTTGCTGGGCAGGAGTGCAGGAGCCAGTGGGGAGGAGGTTGGTGCTGGGAAGTAGTTATAGGAAGTAGCTATTGGAAGTAGTCAACATGGATTCACCGAGGGGAAATCATGTCTGATGAATGTGATAGCCTTCTATGATGGCATGACTGGATGGATAGATGAGGGGAGGGCAGTGGATGTTGTCTACCTTGACTTAAGCAAGGCTTTCGCCACTGTCTCCCACAGCATCCTCATAGGGAAGCTTAGGAAGTGTGGGTTAGATGAATGGACAGTGGGGTGGATTGAAAATTGGTTGAAAGATAGAGCTCAGAGGGTCATGATTAGGGGCACAGAGTCTAGTTGGAGGTCTGTGAGAAGTGGTGTTCCCCAGGGGTCAGTACTGGGTCCAGTCCTGTTCAATATATTCATCAATGACCTGGATGAAGGGATAGAGTGCACCCTCAGCAAGTTTGCCAATGACACAAAAATGGGAGGGGTGGCTGACACACCAGAAGGCTGTGCTGCCATACAGAGGGACCTGGACAGGTTGGAGAGTTGGGCGGAGAGAAACCTTATGAAATTCAACAAGGGCAAGTGTAGGGTGCTGCACCTGGGGAGGAATAGCCCCATGCACCAGTACAGGTTGGGGGCTGACCTGCTGGAGAGCAGCTCCATGGAAAGAGACCTGGGAGTCCTGGTGGACAACAGGATGACCATGAGCCAGTAGTGTGCCCCTGTGGCCAAGAAGGCCAATGGCATCCTGGGGTGCATCAAGAAGAGTGTGGCCAGCAGGTCGAGGGAGGTTATCCTTCCCCTCTACTCTGCCCTGGTGAGGCCACACCTGGAGTACTGTGTCCAGCTCCCCGGTTCAAGAAAGACAGGGATCTGCTGGAGAGGGTACAGCAAAGGGCTACCAAGATGATCAGGGGACTGGAACACCTCTCTTATGAAGAAAGGCTGAGGGATTTGGGTCTTTTTAGTCTGGAAAAAAGACGGCTGAGGGGGGATCTTATCAACGCTTATAAATACTTAAAGGGTGGGTGTCAGGAGGATGGGGCCAGGCTCTTTTCAGTGGTGCCTGGGGACAGGACAAGGGGTAACGGGCACAAACTTAAGCATAGGAAGTTCCACCTAAACATGAGGAGGAACTTCTTTACTTTGAGGGTGGCAGAGCACTGGAACAGGCTGCCCAGAGAGGTGGTGGAGTCTCCGTCTCTGGAGACATTCAAAACCTGCCTGGACGCGTTCCTGTGCAACCTGCTCTAGGTGACCCTGCTGTGGCAGGGGGGTTGGACTAGATGATCTCCAGAGGTCCCTTCCAACCCCTATCATTCTGTGATGCTGTGATTCTGTGAAGAGCTGAGCCCACTGTCCTGGTTTCAGCTGGGATAGAGTTAATTTTCTTTCTAGTGGTTGCCGTGTTTTCAGATTTGGTATGAAAGGACTGTCAGTAATGCATATTGTTTTAGTTGTTGCAAAGCGATGTTTATACTTTTCAAGGACTCTTTTCAGCTTCCCATAGAAGCTGAGAAGGAGCATAGACAGAACAATAGAATGGCCAACAGAATATTCCGTACCATAGACGTCATGCTCAGTATATAAATGGGGGTTGGCCAGGGGGCGTGAATCTGCGATCACTGCTCGGGATGAGCTGGGCAACCAGTCACTGGGTGGAGAGAGTGACATGTGTTGTATTACTTTATCTTGTATATTCTTTTACCATTATTATTATTTTCCTTTTTCTGTTATTGTTCTATTAAACTGTCTTTATCTCAACCCACGAGTTTTTTTCCCTTTCCCCTCCTTTTCTCCCTCTTCTCCCTACCCTTCTGGAGGGGAAGGGGGAGAACTGCGTGAGCAGCTACACGGTCCTAACTGCCGGCTGGGGTTAAACCATGACACCCACCTTGAGGCTGCCTGAACTGCAGGAACAGGTACGCCCGCAAGCTCAGGAGAGGAGGGAAAGAAAAAACCAAAACACAAAACCACACCAAACCCCACCTTTCCTCGGTGATCCAAACGGAACTGTGAAGAGTTTCAGGCAATCAAAGAAACCAGGAAAAGGTACTGGGCTAAGATCACCAAGACGAACAGCTCCGGTGCAGGCACGTCCGCGGCAGAGCCGGGCGATCGCAGCGAAAAGGGGCTTTTCCAGAGCTTTTCTGAAGCGGGGAAAGGCCAGGGCAGCGCAGGGACCCGCAGGGAGCCGGCAGCTCGGACGAGAGCAGCTGACGAGGCGGGGGCGGGGCCAGCAGCAACCGCAGCCACCCAACTCCCATAAAAGGCAGCTCTCGGGAGCTCAAGTGATCAGGAGAGTGGTGACTGGGGTGCTGAAAGCTCTGCCAGCTCAAGAGGGGAGCTCGGCTGGTGAGGGGGAGCTTAGCCATGGTCTCTACCCGTCAGAGCTACGTCCTCTGCACTTGCCAGAAGAGATGTAGCAACACAGACAGAGCTCCCATGGAAACATGCAGCCACCCAGGCTGCAGGGAGTACCACAACCTTACACTACTAATGGACGGTAGTAGGGAAGACAACTGTGTGAGGTGCGACCAGGTGGACAATCTGCTCAGCCTGGTGGCAGAGCTAAAAGAGGAAGTAGAAAGGCTAAGGACCATCACAGAGTGTGAGACAGAAATAGACTGGTGGAATGATGCTCTGACCTCCCTGAGAAAGAAACAGGGACAGGCACAAGAAAAAAAACCAAGACCAAGGGGATCCTGTATCCTCCCCCCGCCAGGCGGAAGGCGGTGGCCAAATGGAAACCTGTGAATGGAGGCAAATCCGTGCTAGGGGCAGCAAGCGAACCCCTTCCTTGCCCACCCAGGTGCCTCTGTACAATAGGTATGAGGCTCTGGATGAGGTAGGCCAGCCAATGGATGATGTGGATGACGGTCTGACTACACCAGAGGAGTTGCCAGGACCGGAAATGCCTACCCCCTGTATAATGGCCACCTCAACGAGGAAGAAGAAGAGATGGGTTATAGTTGTGGGTGACTCCCTTCTGAGGGGAACAGAGGGTCCAATATGCCAGGCAGACCCTCCTTTTAGGGAAGTCTGCTGCCTCCCTGGGGCCTGGGTTAGGGACATCACTAGGAAACTTCCTAGCCTGGTACGGCCCTTGGGCTGTTACCCACCACTGCTCTTCCATGTGAGTGGCAATGAAGTCGCAACATGTAGCCCAAGGCTGATTACAAGAGACTTCAGGGCCTTGGGAAAGTTAGTAAGGGAATCTGGGGTGCAGGTTATTTTTCTCTCCTTCCAGTTGCGGGCAATGACACTGGAAGACACAGACGCGCTCAGTCTGTTAATACATGGCTCTGTTGCTGGTGTCACCACCACAATTTTGGGTTTTTTAACAATGGGATGGCCTACATGGCACCAGGCCTGCTGGCGTCGAGTGGGGCTTATCTTTCTCAAAGGGGGAAGGGGGTCTTTGCTCATGAGCTAGCAGGGCTCATTGACAGAGCTTTAAACTAGACTTGATGGGGGAGGGGGGTATTATCAGGCTTGCCCATGACAAGCCAAGGGATGACACACCAAGGTTAGAGGGATGGGGTGCTAGTGAGGGCCCTCAGCCTGTTGCTCCAAGATGTGCTGGGTACACTACAGCACACTCGAAGTCTTATGGAGATGAGCGAGGGGCTCCTGAGGTAACAAGGGCCAATGGGGAAACACGGGTAAAACACCCCAAAGGAAGGCCACCTGGAGACCAGCACAAAGGAATACTAGCCACTCCAGCCAGTAAATTACCTTAAAGGGGGACCCAACTTAAGTGCCTCTATGCAAACGCATGAGGAATAAACAGGAGGAGTTAGCGATGTGTGCATGCCTGCAGGGCTATGATCTTATTGGCATCACAGAGATGTGGTGGGATGGCTCCTATGACTGGAGTGTTGGAATGGAAGGATACAGTCTCTTTAAGAAGAGATGAGGGAGATGAGGAGGGGGTGATACCCTCTATGTCAATGACCAGCTGGAGTGCATGGAGCTCCACCTGGGGATGGATGAAGAGCAGGCAGAGCGCCTATGGGTCAATATTAAAGGGAGGGCAGGGACAGGTGATATTACAGTGGGGGTCTACTACAGGCCACCTGACCAGGATGACTGAGCGGGTGCAGCCCTCTATAGACAGATAGGAGTGGCCTCATGTTCACAGGCCCTGGTCCTCATGGGGGACTTCAACCACTCTGATACCTGTTGGAGGGATAACGCAGTGGGGCACAAGCAATCCAGGAGGTTCCTGGAATGTGTTGACGATAACTTCCTTCTCCAAGTGATAGAGGAGCCAATGAGGAGAGGTGCCATGCTGGACCTTGTCCTTACCAACAAGGGGGGGCAATGTGGGGAATGTGAAGCTCAAGGGTAGCCTTGGCTGCAGTGACCATGAGATGGTGGAGTTCAAGATCCTTAGGGCAGTGAGGAGGGTGCACAGAAAGCTCACTACCCTGGACTTCAGGAGAGCACATTTTGGCCTCTTGAGAGATCTGCTTGGTAGAGTTCCATGGGAGTGATGTAACCCAACAATGAAGAAGTTGGGCAAATAAGCCAGGAGGCCTGCATGGATGAACAAGGAGCTCCTGGACACACTCAAAAGTAAGAAGGAGGCCTACAGAGGGTGGAAGCAAGGACAGGTAGCCTGGGAGGAATACAAAGAAACTGTCTGAGCAGCCAGGGACCAGGTTAGGAAAGCTAAAGCCCAGATAGAATTAAATCTGGCCAGGGACATCAAGGGCAACAAGAAAAACTTCTATAGGTATGTCAATGATAAAATGAAGACTAAGGAAGATGTGGGCCCTCTCTGGAAAGGAAACGGGAGACCTGGTCACCCAGGATATGGAGAAGGCTGAGGTACTGAATGACTTCTTTGCCTCTGTCTTCACCAGGAAGGGCTCTAACCGCACCACCCAAGTTGCAGAAGGCAAAGGCAGGGGCTATGAGAATGAAGAACCGCCCACTGTAGGTGAAGATCAAGTTCGAGACCATCTAAGGAACCTGAAAATGCACAAGTCCATGGGACCTGATTAAATCCATCCGCAGGTCCTGAGGGAACTGGCAGATGAAGTTGCTAAGCTGCTTTCCATTATATTTGAAAAGTCGTGGCAGTCTGGTGAAGTTACCACTCACTGGAAAAGGGGAAACGTAACCCCCATTTTTAAAAAGGGAAAAAAGGAAGACCCAGGGAACTACAGGCTGGTGAGCCTCACCTCTGTGCCTGGCAAGATCATGGTGCAGATCCTCCTGGAAACCATGCTAAGGCATGTGGAAAAGAAGGAGGTGATTAGTGACAGCCAACATGGCTTCACTAAGGGCAAGTCATGCCTGACAAATTTGGTGGCCTTCTATGATGGGATTACAGTGTTGGTGGATAAGGGAAGAGCAACTGACATCATCTACCTGGACTTGTGCAAGGCATTCGACACTGTCCCACACGACATCCTGGTCTCTAAGTTGGAGAGACATGGATTTCACAGATGGACCACTCGGTGGACAAGGAATTGTCTGGATGACCGCACTCAAAGAGTTGTGGTCAATGGCTTGATGTCCAAGTGGCGACCAGTGATGAGTGGCATTCTTCAGGGTTTGGTTCTGGGACCAGTGCTGTTTAACATCTTTGTCAGCGACATGGTGTCGTGGTTTAGCCTTAGATGGCAACAAAGAACCACGTGCCGCTTGCTCGGGTCTTCCCAGTATGGGAAGAATCGGAAGAAAAAGGCAAAACTCTTGGGCTGAGACAAAGATAGTTTAACAGAACAGCAGAGGGAACAAGAAAACAACAACAATAACACGGATAGAGGAATATACAAACACGATTACGGAACCGCCGCTAGCCGCCGCTCACCGACCGGACCCCGGGATGCTCCTGTTGTGTGGAAAGGGGCAAAGCGGTTTTGGCAGAAGATAAACCCCCTTGCGTTCTAACACTCCTCACCGAGGTGGGAGGCTAGGTGCGGCTAGGTTTAAATTCTGAGTGATGCCCAATTCAGCACTATCAGTCCAATCGCGTTTAATATGTATTAAACTATTACGATTTGGATACACTAATAGTGGACTGCACCTAAATTGGCTAAAAATACAAAAGTACAGCATTGTTCACACATTAAGTATAAAATCAAGAGGCTTCTGAGGTAGAAAACAGCTGCAGCTGTCATGAAGAATACAACATCCGCGGTTCCCTGATAAGGATGCTTGTGAAGCTACATGAGGTATGGGGCGGGATGCAATTATTCCGCGTCTTTACCTTATGATGTATAGTAGATACGGGGATGGGACGATACCATGAAACAGATAAGCTGCCAATTAGCTGCCTGCTCGATACTCGGAGTCAACATTTTGTCAAATTTTGATGAAATGCTGTCCTTTGTGCGAACTTTGCTCATTATAATGTCGTTATAATACCAAAACACACCTCCATCCCAAAGGCTACCCACCTCCAAGGTGCGACCACTCCTTCTTGAGTCTGCGCCCTGAATTTTTTGTAAACTATACCTTTAATTGTGAAGCGAGAGAATTTTACACCAATCATAATTAAAGTATTTATGACTAAAGTCACTCAAACTCCACCTTGAAGATAACAAATAGTATAAAAATAGCCCAAGAGAGGGGGGATACTCAGGGAAGACACCATCGCGAAGAATTCCATCACTGACTTCCGGGATCAGTCGACGGGCTGAGCCTTTCTTCCCCCCCATAGGGACGCCTTTGGGTAAGACCTAGATTATACTGAGTGCTTTCTCGGGAAACTCGCTCCTCCTTGGGTTGAGGAGGAGCGAGTGAGGGATCAATTAGATCATTTAGATATTCACAAGTCCATGGGCCCCGATGGGATGCACCCGAGAGTGCTGAGGGAGCTGGCGGAAGTCATTGCTGGGCCGCTCTCCATCATCTTTGAAAGGTCCTGGAGAACAGGCGAGGTGCCTGAGGACTGGAGGAAAGCCAATGTCACTCCAGTCTTCAAAAAAGGCAAGAAGGAGGAGCCAGGGAACTACAGGCCGGTCAGCCTCACCTCCATCCCTGGAAAGATGATGGAACAGCTTGTTCTGGGCGTCATCTCAAGGCACGTGGAGGAAAAGAAAGCTATCAGAAGTAGTTAACATGGATTCACCAAGGGGAAATCATGTCTGACTAATCTGATAGCCTTCTACGATGCCATGACTGGATGGATAGATGAGGGGAGGGCGGTAGATGTGGTCTATCTTGACTTAAGCAAAGCGTTTGACACGGTCTCCCACAGCATCCTCATAGGGAAGCTTAGGAAGTGTGGGTTAGATGAACGGACAGTTAGGTGGATAGAAAACTGGTTGAAAGATAGAGCTCAGAGGGTTGTGATTAGGGGCACAGAATCTAGTTGGAGACCAGTGACAAGTGGTGTTCCCCAGGGGTCAGTACTGGGTCCAGTCCTCTTCAATATATTCATCAATGACCTGGATGAGGGGATAGAGTGCACCCTCAGCAAGTTTGCTGATGACACAAAGCTGGGGGGGGCGGCTGACACAACGGAGGGCTGTGCTGCCATACAGAGAGACCTGGACAGGTTGGAGATCTGGGCAGAGAGAAACCTTATGAAATTCAACAAGGGCAAGTGTAGGATGCTGCACCTGGGGAGGAACAACCCCATGCACCAGTACAGGTTGGGGGCTGACCTGCTGGAGAGCAGCTCTGTGGAAAGAGATCTGGGAGTCCTGGTGGACAACAGGATGACCATGAGCCAGCAATGTGCCCTTGTGGCCAAGAAGGCCAATGGCATCCTGGGGTGCATCAAAAAGAGTGTGGCCAGCAGGTCGAGGGAGGTCATCCTCCCCCTCTACTCTGCATTGGTGAGGCCACACCTGGAGTACTGTGTCCAGTTCTGGGCTCCCCGGTTCCAGAAGGACAGGGAACTGCTGGAAAGGGTGCAGCAGAGGGCTACCAAGATGATTAGGGGACTGGAACACCTCTCTTATGAGGAAAGGCTGAGGGATTTGGGTCTCTTCAGTCTGGAAAAAAGACAGCTGAGGGGGGATCTTATCAATGCTTATAAATACTTAAAGGGTGGGTGTCAGGAGGATGGGACCAGGCTCTTTTCAGTAGTGCCCGGGGACAGGACAAGAGGCAATGGGCACAAACCTGAGCACAAGAAGTTCCACCTAAACATGAGGAGGAACTTCTTTACCCTGAGGGTGGCAGAGCACTGGAACAGGCTGCCCAGAGAGGTGGTGGAGTCTCCGTCTCTGGAGACATTCAAAACCCGCCTGGACGTGTTCCTGTGTAACCTGCTCTAGGTGACCCTGCTCTGGCAGGGGGGTTGGACTAGATGATCTCCAGAGGTCCCTTCCAACCCTATGGTTCTATGATTCTATGATTCTATGAAACTTAGAAATCTCTCTAGAGAATCTCTTTCCTGCATTTATAGCCAGGCTGTATCGTTTATAACTTTGTCGCGTGTTTGATATTGTCCTGGTTCCGGCAGGGACAGGGTTAAGTATTCCATGCCATGTGAGCCGCGCCCACCCTGAGATTAAAAGGAGGGAGGGGGCGAGCAGTCGGGTTCGGAGCGGGCTGGCGCATCCCGGGGCCAGAGCGGCGGGGAGCGGCGGGGAGCGGCGGTTCTGTATTCGCGTCTGTATATTTCTCTGTCGGTGTTATTGTTGTTGTTTTCTTGTTCCCTTTGCTGTTCTGTTAAACTGCCTTTGTCTCAACCCAAGAGTTTTGCCTTTTTCTTTTGATCCTTCCCGTACCGGGAAGCGCTGAGCGAGCGACACGTGGTTCTTTGTTGCCATCTGAGGCCAAACCACGACAGTCCTTTTTGGCGCCCAACGTGGGGCCCGAAGGGTTGAGACAACGACAGAATCTAACTAGAGCTTGAAAAAACGAATTTGTTAGGTAAATAGTCACGGTCACTATGTTGCTGAGTTTGTTCTCATGGCTGTGTTATGTAAACTCCTATGTGTTTTATGCACTCCCTGTGATGATATTTGTTACTTCTGGGAGGGGGATGAGGATTATCATTTTGCTGTCCTGTGCAATATCGGCTTATGATATGATAACATCACTTGTTAGACGGTTATTTTGGGGCGTTTATGTGATATTGCTCTCCTGTCCGTACATTGGGTACCACCTCTCAGAATTCATTAATAATTACACCCAGTCTATGGGGGAAACAGGGGGGGACACTTTCCCCAGCTCTTTTGCCTCCCTTTTCTCCTTTGAGTCAGGTATAACAGCTTTTGGGAATTTTGAATATCCTTGGGATGCTCAAACCAGCATGTTCCTAGTGTTATGTCTCCTGAATATGGTCCAGGTCTCGTTTAGGGTTAAACAACTATTTAAGACTGCCACCCAGAGATCTGCTCCAAGGCTGGACAGTCAGGGGTGGCATGGCAGGTGGGAGAACATGGGCAGGTACTTAGAGAACTTCCCACCTCCAATGGTCTGGGACTTCACCCCTGAACAATTACAGGACCCTGATAGAATAGTAGAATATCTGAAGGGAAAGTGCTGTGGCTATTCTAGAGAGGCACAACTCACCGCACTGTGCTGGGCCCTGGCTAGTGTCTACCAGGCACTACTCAGTGCTATGCAGCACCCTCAGAAGAAAGAGACAGAGACCAGACCAGCAGGCGCTGCGGCCCCTGCGGCAGGCGCTGCGGTTGCTGTGGCCCCTGTGGCAGGTGCTGCTGCGACGGGCACTGCGGCTACTGCGACCCCTGCGACGGGCACTGCGGCTACTGCGACCCCTGCGACGGGCACTGCGGCTACTGCAACCCCTGCGACAGGCACTGCGGCTACTGTGACCCCTGCGACGGGCACTGCGGCTACTGCGACCCCTGCGACGGGCACTGCGACCCCTGCGACAGGCACTGCGGCTACTGCGACCCCTGCGACAGGCACTGCGGCTACTGCAACCCCGGTGACAGACACTGCAGCTACTCCAGCCCCGGTGACAGACACTGCTGCTGAACCAGGGAACCAACCCATGCCAGTATCCGTTGCCCCCATACAAAAGAAGAAGTACACAAAGAAATCGGTTCGCATAGTAAGAGATGACGATGAACCAGGGCCATCACAAGGACAGGAGGAAGAGGCAGAACCAGAGATAATTACCCGATCCCTATCCCTGAGTGAGCTGCGGGATATGCGAAAAGATTTTAGCCGACTTTCAGGCGAGCACATTGTCACCTGGCTGCTTCGGTGTTGGGATAATGGGGCCAGTAGCCTGGAATTAGAGGGTAGGGAAGCCAGGCAGTTGGGATCCCTGTCTAGGGAAGGCGGCATTGACAAAGCAATTGGAAAAAAGACCCAAGCCCTCAGCCTCTGGAAGCGACTCCTGTCAGGCGTGAGGGAGAGGTACCCCTTCAGTGAAGATGTTGTATGTCAACCAAGCAAATGGACCACCATGGAAAGAGGTAGCCAGTACCTGAGAGAATTAGCCGTGCGGGAGATGATTTATTATGACTTGGACAACACAGACTTGCCCACGGACCCTGATGAGGTGCACTGCACAAGGCCCATGTGGCGGAAGTTTGTACGGAGCGCACCATCGTCATATGCCAACTCACTGGCAGTAATGGAATGGAAAGGTGAAGAAGGACCAACGGTGGATGAGGTGGCTGGCCGGCTCCGGCGATATGAAGAAAGCCTCTCTTCCCCCCTTGTCTCAGCTGTGGAGAAACTGTCCCGGAAGGTCCAGCAACTTGAAGAGAATATGTCCTACTCCCCACCTGTACGGGCCAGCATCTCAGCTATTAGAAGCAGACATTTCCCCACTCAAGAGAGAGAGTACAAAGGGTACACACCACGAGGCACCCTGTGGTTCTACCTGCGAGACCATGGAGAGGACATGAGGAAGTGGGATGGACAACCTACTTGGATCCTGCGGGCACGGGTACAGGAGTTGCAAGGAAGGACAACCACAAAAGGGGATCCCTCCAGGAAAAGTGCCGCCCCAGTTTCCAGTGGGCAGTTCCCCAGACAGAGCATAAGGCCTGATCTTGCTTCTGATCCTCTTGAAGGAACCTCCAAGTCATTTCTGCAAGAAGTGAGTACCGGATACCATGACCAGTATTAGAGGGGCCCTGCCTCCAGCCAGGTGGAGGAAAGGGACAACCGGGTTTATTGGACAGTGTGGATTCGATGGCCTGGCACATCAGACCCACAGGAGTATAAGGCTCTAGTGGACACAGGAGCACAGTGTACTCTGATACCATCAAGCTATAGAGGGGCAGAACCCATTTGTATTTCTGGGGTCACAGGGGGATCCCAAGAGTTGACTGTATTGGAGGCTGAAGTGAGCCTAACTGGGAATGAGTGGCAAAAGCATCCCATTGTGACTGGCCCAGATGCTCCATGCATCCTTGGTATAGATTACCTCAGGAGAGGGTATTTTAAGGACCCAAAGGGGTATCGATGGGCCTTTGGCATAGCTGCCTTGGAGGCGGAGGAAGTTAGACAGTTGTCCACCTTGCCTGGTCTCTCGGAGGATTCTTCTGTTGTGGGGTTGTTGAGGGTCGAAGAACAGCAGGTGCCGATTGCTACCACAACGGTGCATCGGCGGCAATATCGCACTAACCGAGACTCTCTGATTCCCATCCATAAGCTGATTCGTCAACTAGAGGTTCAAGGAGTGATCAGTAAGACTCGCTCGCCTTTTAACAGTCCTATATGGCCGGTGCGAAAATCCAATGGAGAGTGGAGGCTAACAGTAGACTATCGTGGCCTGAATGAAGTCACGCCACCACTGAGCGCTGCTGTGCCAGATATGCTAGAACTCCAGTATGAACTGGAGTCTAAGGCAGCCAAGTGGTATGCCACGATTGATATAGCGAATGCATTTTTCTCAATCCCTTTGGCAGCAGAGTGCAGGCCACAGTTTGCTTTCACTTGGAGGGGCATCCAGTACACCTGGAATCGACTGCCCCAGGGGTGGAAACACAGCCCCACCATTTGCCATGGACTGATCCAGACTGCACTGGAACAGGGTGAAGCTCCAGAACATCTGCAGTACATTGATGACATCATTGTATGGGGAAACACAGCCGAAGAAGTTTTTGAGAAAGGGGATAAAATAGTCCGAATCCTTCTGAAAGCTGGTTTTGCCATAAAGCGAAGTAAGGTCAAGGGACCTGCACAGGAGATCCAGTTCTTAGGAATAAAATGGCAAGATGGACGCCGCCAAATCCCAATGGATGTGATCAACAAAATAGCAGCTATGTCTCCACCAACTAGCAAAAAGGAAACACAAGCTTTCTTAGGCATTGTGGGTTTTTGGAGGATGCATATCCCAGATTACAGTCTGATTGTAAGCCCTCTGCATCAAGTAACCCGGAAGAAGAATGATTTTAAATGGGGTCCTGAGCAACGACAAGCTTTTGAACAAATCAAACAGGAAATAGTCCATGCAGTGGCCCTGGGGCCAGTCCGGGCAGGACAAGATGTGAAAAATGTGCTCTACACCGCAGCTGGGGAGAATGGCCCTACCTGGAGCCTCTGGCAGAAGGCACCAGGGGAGACCCGAGGTCGACCCCTAGGGTTTTGGAGTCGGGGATACAGAGGATCCGAAGCGCGCTACACTCCAACAGAAAAGGAGATCTTGGCAGCATATGAAGGGGTTGGAGCTGCTTCGGAGGTGGTTGGTACAGAAGCGCAGCTCCTCTTAGCACCTCGACTGCCGGTGCTGGGTTGGATGTTCAAAGAAAGGGTCCCCACCACACATCATGCAACTGATGCTACATGGAGTAAGTGGATTGCACTGATCACACAGCGAACTCGAATGGGAAACCCCAGTCGCCCAGGAATTCTGGAAGTGATCATGGACTGGCCAGAAGGCAAGGATTTTGGAATGTCACCAGAGGAGGAGGTGACGCGTGTGGAAGAGGCCCCACCATATAATAAACTGCCAGAAAATGAGAAGCAATATGCCCTGTTCACTGATGGGTCCTGCCGGATTGTGGGAAAGCATCGAAAGTGGAAGGCTGCTGTGTGGAGTCCTACACGACAAGTTGCAGAAGCCAGTGAAGGACAAGGTGAATCGAGCCAGTTTGCAGAGGTGAAAGCCATTCAGCTGGCTTTGGACATCGCCGAGCGAGAAAGATGGCCAGTACTTTATCTCTGCACTGACTCATGGATGGTGGCAAATGCTCTGTGGGGATGGTTACAGCAGTGGAAGCAGGGCAACTGGCAGCGCAGAGGCAAACCCATCTGGGCTGCTGAACTATGGCAAGATATTGCTGCCCGGATAGAGAATCTGGTTGTGAAAGTACGCCACGTAGATGCCCACGTACCGAAGAATCGGGCCACGGAGGAACATCAGAACAACCAGCAGGTGGATCGGGCTGCCAGGATTGAAGTGGCTCAAGTGGATCTGGATTGGCAACATAAGGGTGAACTATTCATAGCTCGGTGGGCCCATGAGACCTCAGGCCACCAAGGAAGAGATGCGACATATAGATGGGCTCGTGACCGAGGGGTGGACTTGACCATGGACACTATTGCACAGGTCATCCATGAATGTGAGACATGCGCTGCAATCAAGCAAGCCAAGCGTTTGAAGCCTCTTTGGTATGGAGGACGATGGTTGAAATATAAATATGGGGAGGCCTGGCAGATTGATTATATCACACTGCCACGAACCCGTCAAGGCAAGCGCTATGTGCTCACAATGGTGGAAGCAACCACTGGATGGCTGGAAACATACCCTGTGCCCCATGCCACTGCCCGGAATACTATCCTGGGCCTTGAAAAGCAAGTCCTGTGGCGACATGGTACCCCAGAGAGAATTGAGTCGGACAATGGGACTCATTTCCGAAACAGCCTCATAGACACCTGGGCCAAAGAGCATGGTATTGAGTGGGTATATCACATCCCCTATCACGCACCAGCCTCTGGGAAGATAGAACGGTACAATGGACTGTTAAAAACTACACTGAGAGCAATGGGTGATGGGACCTTAAAACATTGGGATGCACATTTAGGAAAGGCTACCTGGCTAGTTAATACCAGGGGATCTACCAATCGGGCTGGCCCTGCCCAGTCAAAACTTCCACGTACTGTAGAAGGGGATAAGGTCCCCGTAGTGCACATGAAGAATATGTTGGGGAAGACAGTCTGGGTTAGTCCTGCCTCAGGCAAAGGCAAACCCATCCGTGGGATTGCTTTTGCCCAAGGACCTGGGTGCACTTGGTGGGTAATGCGGCAGGATGGGGAAGTCCGATGTGTACCTCATGGGGACTTGATTTTGGGGGAGAATAGCCAATGAATCAAATTGTGTGCAACACTGTCACTGTATGTCCTCGTTACTATAATTGCTATCAGCTGTACTGCAGTAAGAATCACCCAAATTAAGGACAGATGGACTTTGATGAAGAATTGAGTAAAGCAAAGTGGTGATGGGATCAGAGCTGATGCCCAGCAACTTCCTCAAGATCTGCATCTTCGGCCCATGGACTGTGTGCATGAGCTACGCCGGGTATACAGTCACATGTTCCGAAAACTGTAAGATCTGGGCGTGGCAAAATGGTATGGAATAAGGGGTGGATAATGTCCTGGTTCCGGCAGGGACAGGGTTAAGTATTCCATGCCATGTGAGCCGCGCCCACCCTGAGATTAAAAGGAGGGAGGGGGCGAGCAGTCGGGTTCGGAGCGGGCTGGCGCGTCCCGGGGCCGGAGCGGCGGGGAGCGGCGGTTCCGTAATCGCGTCTGTATATTTCTCTGTCGGTGTTATTGTTGTTGTTTTCTTGTTCCCTTTGCTGTTCTGTTAAACTGCCTTTGTCTCAACCCAAGAGTTTTGCCTTTTTCTTTTGATCCTTCCCGTACCGGGAAGCGCTGGGCGAGCGACACGTGGTTCTTTGTTGCCATCTGAGGCCAAACCACGACAGATATATATAATAATACTTTCCTTTGCACGTGCTTTGCAGACAGTGTATTTATCACTGGCAATCCTAAGAACCTATCTATCTGTTGTTTAAATAAACTGCACTGTTTAAGTAGCTAGTCGTTTCGGTTCCTCATTGAACACGACCAAAGACTCGAGAGTGGCCGTGCTAGTTCATGAGCACGACTAGACTGAAGGTGCTGTCCACTATTAGTGTATCCAAATCGTAATAGTTTAATACATATTAAACACGATTGGACTGATAGTGCTGAATTGGGCATCACTCAGAATTTAAACCTAGCCGCACCTAGCCTCCCACCTCAGTGAGGAGTGTTAGAACGCAAGGGGGTTTATCTTCTGCCAAAACCGCTTTGTCCCTTTCACACAACACCCTATCAACCCCCTTCCCTTTGACTGGGAGGATTGATGAAAAAACTACCTGCGCCTCAGAATCCCTGACCACTGCTCCCAGCCAGGGCTCTATAATTTTTTTTATAGTCCTTAAGCTGCTCCTGGCTATATCGCTGGTGCCCATGTGAAACAACAGTAGCAGACAATAGTCAGAAGACTGTATGAGGCTTGGCAGTCTCTTGGTGACATCCCTGATACAAGCCCCCGGTAAGCAGCACGCCTCCCTAACAGAGTCCATCAGGCCAGCAAATGGGTGCCTCCATACCTTTCAGAAGAGAGTCGCCTACTACTATCACCCATCGCCTTTTCTTATTTGGACTGGTTGTTATATGGGTAGCAGATCGAGTGGTCTTACTCAGCTCCAGCACCTCTCCTGATGCAATGGGTCTTCCCTCTTCAGTCTGCAAAGGGGTGAAGCAGTTCTGCAAGGGCACCTCAGGCTTCAGGGGAAGTCTCTTCCTCCTGCTGGTCCTTGCAGTCACAAACTTCCATTCATCTGTGTTACTGGCCCCCTCCCTGTTTGTGTCAGCATGGGAGTTTGGCTGTGGGTCCACTGCAGACTGTGCTTGGAACGAGCTATTTTATTCTCAGCCTCCCTGATGCTTTATGGCCTCCTCACTGCCACCTGCAGCTCAGACAACTGCACCTGGGCACACCTTTTACAAGCAGGTGTGCTGCCTATCCCTGCCCCAAGAGAAAAGTCTAGGCACCTCCTGCAGTCTGAGGTCTGCACAGTAGCCTCTCCCTTCAGCAGCTCTGTCTGGGTGGAGGCATCAGCCACCCTTGGGGTGGCTGATGCAGAGCCCTGATCCTTAGCTGCAGCCTTTGCTCTCAGATGAGTGCCCACCATTCTGTCTTGAGGGTCAGGTAGGATGAGTGCCCTTGACCCGTGGAGATGGTCACAGACTGGTGCCTGGTGGTCGACTGGTGGAATGTTCCTCCTTTGATGAAGCACCCTCCTGTGCAAACTGCCGCGCCATGCCCTGTTTGCCCATCCCATTTGCCGCTGTGCTCCTGGTTGCTCACACTCCCCAGGCTGCTTTTTATAGGTGGTCGCCATTGCTCTGGCAACGCCCATGCCTCCTCAGCTCTTCAAAGAGCTTAGATGACTTCCTAAATACATAAGACCAATGTTGCAATGACTTCTGCTCAAACAAAATGTAATAAATTTGGCTTTTTTGCCTACAAATATATTTGGAAGGATGCCAGTAGCATAACCTTTTCGCTTTATAAACTTGATGGTAGGTTTGCCTCAATGCATGACCATAGCGCAACTGTACCAATTAAGTTCTAGCCGAGTAAGAGAGAATGAAATCGGGAACAAGGCACTACAGGCAAGGGAGATACTATTCAATAAGTAAAAGAGGAATGTCTTTGAATGTAGCTTATTATAAAAGCTACATAGGTTTTCTTAAATACACTCAATATAAAATCCTTTTGAAAAATACATATTGTGAAGTATGTGCACTAACATACTTCAACAGATAATCTGTTTCCTGGTCTAGACATAACCTGGGAATGAGCCATTATACATACTACATGTTGGTAGTCCAAGTCAGTGAGAGTAACAGTTCATTCAATTCAAGTTGTCTGCTTCAATGCTAATGCCCCTTCACAAGGATAAGGTATTAGCTGAATTTCTCTACAAGGGATTTCTTGTGGCACTTATATGCTTTTGTAAAATTTTTGCTGGGGAGGTTAACCAAGTGAACCGATTAAACCATCTAGTGCAGCTCAAGGAAATATCTTCCACAAGCAGGTAGGCTAGTAAGTCTCAGACCAGGTAGAAAAGGACACTATTGAAATACCAGCAGCCCCAAGCACATTGCAGCACAACTAAGTAATCCTTCATGAGAATTTGCAGAACTGCTCGTGGATTCTGGGCAGAGGATTTATTTACGAATGTAAACCTCATAATTATACTGCCTCTTATTTTAAGACAGGCATTTTTCGACTTACAAGTTTTGAGTGCTGGGTGTCTTTGCTTGTATATGACAATATGGTATTAACAGCCTACTGAAAAGATTTCTGGAAATTGGATGAGGGTCAGGCATGCAGATTCTCCATTCGGAGGGCAGAATGGTCCCCGTGTAGCTACCAGAAAATAAGGGGAAGCACAAACATACGATTCTTCTTTTAGTCCTCTGAAATGACTGCAGGATGAACAAACTTGCTACTGTTACTGCTGCTGTAGTCCCAATGGTTACTATGAGCGCTCTCCAAGAAAAGGGGTTGTACAGCTGATCATCTCTTTTCTCTGTGCTTAATGGGGATTTACTTCAAAGCAGAATGCTGCACCAGCCAGGGGACTTGTATTCATAGAATCATAGAACCATTCCCTGCATAGCACTTCAAATTCAGGGAAGTGAAAACGCATACATTCCGCCTCCTTGTTAGTTTGGACATTTACAGAGGAGGGCACAGTATGCCATGACCTTCTAAAATTGAAGGCATTCATTAATCTTTCTGCTTTCGTTAATCTAACTGCTTTTCTCATCTATGAATGTATTTGTGTTACCATGTGTTTAAGCATCATGAATCTTTTCTTACATCTGTGCATTTAATTTCAATTAATTAAAAATACTGCTAATGCTAGCTGGATTATGCATGGATTAAATACGTAGTACAACCTCTAATAAGAAGGCTTGATGTTTTTCAATGCCATGTTGCACCACCTAATAGCTGAGTATTCCCTCTAGGATGTATGTGTGACCAGCACAGGGTCATACATACAAGGCCAAAGCACTCAGTAAGATTTGAGGAATGATTTAGACTTACAAATTGCAAAAAAACCCCCCATATTTTGATTAATTTTTTTCCTAATAAGTAGACTCTTCAGTTTAGAGACCAAAACCACAACTCATTCCCAGAAACACTAGCGAAAGGTTAATGAATGTACTTAAAAAGCATAATAAACTAACGAATAACTGCCCAGTGAGCCAAAAAATAATGTTTCCCTACCTGTGTAACTATTTGAGGAGAATTTTGCTGTTTGAGGATCTTAGCCTATGTCTATTTCTAGGTTTGCAAGTACTGCTGTTTGGGAGTCTCACAGCATTTGATACTTTACACTGGTGTGCACTGTCCCAGATGTGTCATTCTATGTGCTAAAATATATTTGCAGTGTTGCAAGTTTTTTTTTCTGCTGACTCTTAGTACAATATCAAAGGCAGGTGCATGCAAAAGTTGGATAAAAAAAATTGTTAACTACCCTATAACTTCTTTTATCATCAATTTTTTTTTTTTTAAGTGTACAAACATTTTCAATACTTCCCAGGTTGCAGGGCTGAAAAATGCAAAGGCTGAAAATCTCTTTAAGATATACATAATTGGAGTTGTTTTAATAAAATTCCATGGAGTCATTTGTTCAAACAAATTTAATGGTTTTGCTAATCTTATGGATGAACCAGATGCTCAGGAAAAGACTATTTGGGTGGCTGATTTTAGGGTTGCACCCATCACTGTAGGGGATGGGGAGGCCTTGTAAATTCTTATAGAAAGATAGAAGTAATAACTAAGCCAGACCTAGTCCTCAATACTGTTACTATTTTAGCTCATCTTCTTTCTTGAGCCAGATCGTCTGATACATAAAAATTGTGGGTTTAGCCCCAATCTCTTTACGTAGCACTGAAATTGTTCGTGTTTCTGAGTGCTTCCTGGATAAGGACATCTAGTTATTAACTTCTTACATTTGTGTCCTATTTTAAGCAGAAAAACTTGAGTGCGGCTAAATCCAACATTACAGGAATATCTTCAGTGAAGCTGAAGATCAGCTGAGCTGTTTGTGTCTTTCACCATAGACAGTTTTTAAGTCTACCTATTTAAAACGTATTTAGCAACACTGAACCAAAAAGACAACAGATTTTTGATGTAGCCTTTTAGGCATCATTCTCCTACAAACTCCCTAGTCATTAAAAAAATCTTGTCTTTGTAAGAATGAGAACAAATTGAAGGAATCTTTACTGGTTATAGCAACCTGTCCTGCTTTGGGGTGGAGCAGAGCCAACTTTCTCTTCAGTGAGAGAGGCTCTTGCTTATACTTGTTGCTATGGCAACCAGGGTCAGCTGACTTGGTTGTTTACCCCATGGAGGGGTTGCACCTGTGGGGAGGAGTGGACAGGTGACCCAAAACTGACTAACAGGGTATTCCATCCCATCTGCCATGCTCAGTAGAAAAGCTGAGGGATCATAGGGTCTTGGCTGCTTCTTCAGTGGCATTATTCAATGACCGATGTCTGAGGGGGATTCTGTCAGTTTGTCTACCTTTGATCCCCATCAGTGTGTTCTGGAATCCAGTTCCCATTCATCACTGAGTCCAGTCTGGAACTTTCCCAGTTCCCCCCCGCAGGAGAATGGGGATTGTGGTCAATTCATCACATGTTATTGCTGCTGCTCCTTCCTCCTCAGGGGGAGGATTCCTCACATTCTTCCCCTGCTCCAGTGTGGGGTCCCTCCCATGGGAGACAGCCCTCCATAAACTTCTCCAATGTGAGTCCTTCCCACGGGCTGCAGTTCTTCACAAACTGCTCCAGTGTGGATCCTTTCCATGGGGTGCAGTCCTTCAGGAACGGACTGCTCCAGCATGGGTCCCCCATGGGGTCACAAGTCCTGCCAACAAACCTGCTCCAGTGTGGGCTCCTCTTTCTCCACAGGTCCTGCCAGGAGCCTGCTCCAACACGGGCCTCCCATGGGGTCACAGCCTCCTTCTGGCACATCTACCTGCTCTGACATGGGGTCCTCCACAGGCTGCAGGGGAATATCTGCTCCATGGTGGACCTCCATGGGCTGTAGGGAGACAGCCTGCCTCACCATGGTCTTCATCACAGGCTGCAGGGGAATCTCTGCTCTGGCACCTGGAACACCTCCTCCCCCTCCTTCTTCACTGACCTTGGTGTCTGCATAGTTGTTCCTCTCATATATTCTCACTCCTCTCTCCAGCTGCAGTTGCGCAGCAACATTTCCCCTTCTTAAATATTTTATCACAGAAGCGCTACCACCATCGCTGATTGGCTCGGCCTTGGCCAGCAGGGGATCCATCTTGGAGCCAGCTGGCATTGGCTCTATCAGACATAGGGGAAGCTTCTGGCATCTTCTCACAGAGGCCACCCCTGTTGCCCCCACTGCTACCAAAACCTTGCCACGCAAACCCAATACACAGAGATACTGATACGCCTACCCCTAATTCCTTTTTATACACTTTCCTGGGACTCCATATGTTACGGAGGCATGCTAGTGGCAAAAACCTGATTTTAGCTAGCATAGAGTATTTTCACATGAAGCTGTATGTAACTCAAATATTAGAAAGTGCTTCTTTGGTTAAACTGATACAGCATGCCCACATGCACACATACAAATGTATCAGATGAGGGAAACAAGTAGGACACTCTAGGCTGCATGCCTCCACAGCGCAAGCAGCAAGGTGGGAAACAAGCACACAAACATGTTGTCATGAGTGGGCACCAGATGTGAACTGACAAAGTCTCAGTGATGTCTTTGGGTATGCTCCTACCCTATGGTGAGAGATTGCCTCCCATTTTTTCACGGAGGGAATTCCTTTGACTTCAAAGGGTAAGATTAAGTTAGCACAGAGCTGCTGACACTTCAAATTTGAGGCTCTTGACAGATCACAGGGAGAATGTAAATATACAGAGATGTAACCCTGAACAAAAGTGGTTCCCATAGGTTATAACTAAAAAGTGATGCTCTGAGCCAGAAAATGGCTGTTACCAGGGTCAATTTTGGAATTAAAAGTTGATGAAGAATTTCGAGTGAGGTATGAGCAGAGATATATTTTTTCCCCATGGCTGCAATACTAGAACATCACCTGAAAGTGAAGATAGATTCGATATGTCTGCTCATGATGAAATAATCATTAAAGTATCAGCACCTTTGAGCATAAGAAGATGGCATCTCAACTCCAGAACCAGAAGAGGAAGTTTGAAGTGCCTTTTCCATGCCAAGACTGCAGACTCACAGAAAAGCTGAAGTTGGATGGCACCACTGTAGATCATCTAGTCCAACCCCCCTGCTCAGAGCATGGTCACCTACAGCAGGTTGCTCAGAGCTGTGTTGAGTCAGGTTTTGAATATCCCCAAGGACAGAAAGACCACATCCCTCTCTGGAAAACCTGATACAGTGTTCGATCACCATCGCAGCACCAAAAAATGAAAATAAATTAAAAAAAAAAATCCTTCAGATGTTCGAGTGGAATTTCAATTTGTGCTCATTGCTTCCTGTCCTGTCACTGGACACCACTGAGAAGGGCGTGGCTTCATCATCTTTACTCCCTCCCATCATCAGACATTTACACATTGATAAGATTTCCCCTGAGCTTTCTCTTCTCCAGGATAAACAGCATCAGCACTCTCAGTCTCTTCTGGTACCTCTGATGCTTCAAGCCCTCAGTCATCTTAGTGGCTCTTTGCTGGACTCTATCCAAGTATGTCTATGTCTTTCTTGTACTGGGGAGCCCAACACTGGGCCCAGCACTCCAGATGTCTCTCACCAGTGCTGAGTAGAAGGGAAGGATCACCTTGCTTGACCTGCTGGCAACATTCTTCCTAATGCAGCCCAGGATGTTATTGGCCTTCTTTGCCACAAGGGCCTATTGCTGGCTCATGGTCACCTCATCATCTACCAGGACCCCCAGGATCCTACTCTGCTAAGCTGGCCCCCAGCATTTACTGGTGCCTGGGGTTATTGCTCCCCAGGTGCAGGATTTTCCATTTCCTCCTGTTGAATTCAAGTTTCCTGTTGGCCCCTATCTCCAGCCTCTTAAGATTCTTTTGAATAGTGGCACAACCAACTGGTGTATCACCTACTTCTCCCAATTTTGTATCATCTGTGAACTTGCTGAGGGTGCACTCTGCCTCATCATCCAGGTCATTAATGAAGATGTTAAACAGGATTGGTTCCAGTATTGGAGTGAAGCTGTATCTCATGTTCAAGGAAGGGCAGAGTATTAAATTAATAAAGCAAAGTGGTAAAAATCTAGCCTCTACTATATAAATGTTTTTTATACACATCCATCAATACAGCTAGTTGGCGGGGACAAACGGAGTCTTTCAACGCAAGTTTTGATTTCTGTGGTCTGGTTTTCTGCGACTTTGAATTACTCCTACAAGCCTTCATACTCTTGGGTAGAATCCTAAACATGTATTAGACAGTCTTGAAGCATTTAGCTTCCAAGACCAAAGAACAGGGGTATTCATCCCAGTATGACCAAATATAATACATTCATGGATAAAAGACTGAAAAGGCAAAAAAGGCCACCCAACCCTTTTTCACCTCAAAGGTTGTATCTACACCAACAAGTAATTTGCTATGCTAGGAGCAGATCAGTAGATTGAAACAGCTGGTGCTGAGACCCAGAACTCAGTTTGCAAAGGCAACTAAATCCTTCTGCAATCAGAACCAACACAGGGAATTCGCTTGAAAGCTACAATTACTCTGAACCAAAACACTAACAGTCACAGACTAAACCACAGACAGCAGAGACAGAAATGGTTGTACCTTTCCAGAAGACGCAGTAAAAACCTCTGAGGGAACAAATCTATTTTTCCTTAACATGTTTATCTCACTTATCTCTAGGAATAAGAAGTAGTTTCTGAGAGGAACCAGAGGAATAATGGTGTAGAGAAATAGGTAAGGAGTGGCTACATGTATATATGTGCGTATGAGTGATTCTTTTGTCTGCACACTCTTGGTAGGTAGCCTAGCACCACAGCAGAGGCACAGAACTGACAAGTGACACAGCAGAGACTGGTGTAAAGTAACATAAGCAGCTGAAAGACAAGGAGATGTTTTCCCTACGCTTTGCTTGTGCGCTTTCCTTTCATGTTGCTAGATCTCAAACGTGGTTGATGTATTCTTTGCTTAACAAGGAATACCTGTAAAAGGTATCTTGGTCTTCAAGCACACAAATTAATTTCATAGAAAATAAAAAAAGCTACCTCCTAGTTCTCTTTTCTTCTTCACCTTTTGCCTCTTGAGTTGATTTTGACTGGAGTCAGGTATCTAAATCCTGAGGGGCACCTGGGCCCAAGGAGTTTGGTTTACTGTTTCAAGCAGGCACACGTATTTTAGGAGACGCATTAAAAGCTATTTCTTCCACTTAGCATTACTCCATGAAATACAGGGCACACGTTGTACCCAACTGACATCAGACTGATTTTTCTAATGTAAACGGTCTAGTTGCATGAACCTCAGTTTGATTAGGGTCATACAGCCACATTCATGAAGATAATTCTGGTTGCATTTAAGCAGATGTGCTCTTAACAGGCACTGGGCATTTATTTCTTTATTGCTGTTCATAATGTACACACATTCACTGAGTTATTCTTCCTTGTACCGAGTTATATTGGAGCCTGGTGACTTCAAATTCAAGTAGCTCACAACACAGTTTCTTTGCTCCTCAAATGAATTAATTGAGACTTCAACTTCATTCTTATTTTGCATCTCTGGAGATTCATATATCACCATCTCAATAGATAGAAGAATAGAGAAAAGATCATGTCTCTAGGAAGCCTGTTCCAGAGTTTGGCTACCCTCTCAGTAAAGAAATGCTTCCTAATGTCAAGTCTGAACCTCCCCGATGCAGCTTTGAACCATTCCCACACGTCCTATCACTGGATACCTGGGAGAAGCTCCCTCTCTGACTCCCCTCCTCAGGAAGCTGTAGAGAGCAATGAGGTCGCCCCTCAGCCTCCTTTTCTCCAAACTAGACAAGCCCAAACTCCTTAGCTGCTCCTCATAGGAGCCCTTAATCGTCAGGATTTACACCACTTGGACATTGTTTTGGACAACAGCCTGAGTTCAGGGGAGGTACATAAGGGTTCAAAAGATTTACAGTAAAAGCCACATGAACTGTCTGATGCAGCATGAAGTTGAGGCTCTCTTAAAAGCAAAGATATGGTTTGACTCCTGATTGACAATGATTTCTAGCCCTGTTACTCTGTTCCCCATCTGTAAATTGAGGATAACGATGTTTCCTTGTCTCCCAGATTATTCTGGGAGCTGGTTAGAGATCATTAATATCTTTGCTAGTTATGTTGACTAGCTAGGAAAATATTAGATGTTTTCTGTAAGAATGCACTGGTTTTTGCTGGAATAGAGTTAAATTTCTTCATAGTAGACAGAGAGGACATTTACAAAATACAAACTGTCTAGAAAGAACTGTGGGATGAAAGTTTGGAGGGTTTATTTGGTTTTTTTTTTTTTTATTTTTAATCATCACACATGTGATGTTCTACAATATTCTTTCAATAGGATGAGTTAAGGGTAAATCCTCTAACTAGTAAAGGAATCCAGCAGGAAACAGATCTGATGGATAAGGAAGATCCCTTTCAACTCCTTATTAGTACGTAAAAAAAAAAAAAAAATTAAAAAAAAAAGTAAGTATCTCATCATCCCTCTTCCCCCTCAAATTTCTGGGTCTGTGTAATGCATATCTTTACTTTTCTGTGCATTTAAAAAAAAAAAAAAAACAAACAAAACACAAAAAAAATAATTCAGGACAGCTGACTATATATCCCTGAAAAGAACCCAAATTAATTTTAAGCTAATTAGCTAATAAAAATATTTTCTCAACAAACAAATGTCTTCTAGAAGCTACAGTACATGCCTTTTGCACCATTGCAAGCTCCCTAAAGCAGCAGTTACATGTGTCGTGAAAAAGGAGTGAATCAAATATGAATAAAATACAATTTGTACCACTTCCTGGAGTTTTCTTAGGTGAGGCAAACTGGAAATTATATCTGAAGATGTGGTTTTTAGTCAAATAGAGAAGTTAATCAAATTTGTTCTTCTGTTACTATTTTACATAGGAAAAAAAACTTATTAAGAACTGAAAAGAAATTAAAATATCTCATTTCAATTCATCTCTTTTCAATTTTAGAAACCCCAAATCTAAATACTGTATGTCATATGAGCCAGTGACCATATTTGCTCCTATAATGAGACTTTAATGATTTTACAGAAAGCTTCAAAAGATATGACCTATCTACAATTCACAGGGAGGGTAATTAATAGAAAGGAAAGCAATCTTTTCTCAGGTAATCACACCCAACTTCTCAGTTTCCATTACACTAACAGGTCATTACTGACACTACCTTTTCAACACTGAACTGTTCTGTCACAGATATGAACTGTGCCTGATATATAATTAATTCACTGCTTGACTTCTATTTCACTTAGAGTGAACACAACCACTATCACAAACACCATAAGTTTGTTTTATATCACAGTTTTCCTTTCTTCGCAAAGCTGTATACAATTCTTACAACAAAGATTTCCAGGACAGAGAAAAAATAAAGTTTGACTCTTTTTTCAAAACAGACTATACACATCTTTAGAGCACAGATTAGCTCAGGAAATATTTTCTGCTAGGAAGTTTGTTTAAATGGTTGACTCTGTAAATTTAAATGCAGTCACTAAAGTTGCATATACTATTTGTTTCCTGAGCTTGCACTACAGGATTCCATTGATGCAGCTGCAATGGGGATACATGGAGTCCCTAAGCTGCAGGGCCCTTCCCAGACAAAAAATTGATCAGCAGAACTCTAGTGTTAGCAGAGCTGTTCATTTCATTCATAGGATGAACACTCCACAGACTGCATAGACTGAAACTGTATCTTTTCCACTTAGAGCACGTATCTGAGAAACCACATTTACATTTCACTACAAACATAGACAGCATGAACTCTTATTTGTGTTCAAAAAAAAGTAGCATTAGCCATTCATTTCCTATTACCTCTTTCAGTTTTAGGAACTGACAATGATCTCATGTTCTTACCACAGGAAAACCAAAAAGTCTGCATCCCTCCAACAGTACCAGTGAAATCCACAGGACCTTCCTTCAGCACACGACATACGACAAACTAAAGAAACAAAAGCTGCAAAGTAGGTCACTGCAAAAATTGCTTTCCACACATCAGTAGTTAATGCAATTGCCTTTTCTTCTTTTAAACTTGGGTGTAGAGTCTGATTGCCTGTACATAGACCAATAGAAATGTTAAAATGTCTATTTCAGCATCAGGGCTCTGGTAATGTATTTAAGATTCAGTACACCTGATGGCAATGAACAAAATTGCCAGATTGACCTGACACTTTAATTAATTACAAGGGCTTACAAATTATCTTTACAGATGTAAGGCTATCCTTAAATAAACTAAATTATTAATTAGCTGTTAAGAAAAAAAGTGAATAACCAATAGCACAAGTTTACAACAAAATAAAGTAATTAAAGGCAATAAAAGAGGGCATTATTACTAACACAATGGAGAAAGAAATTAATGCAAGGATGATAGGCTAGGGGAGCATGGAAAAAGAAATCTTAAATAAGAGAGTAGCAGACACATATGTTAGTATTTTAATTTTCAGATTATCTTAAATTTTTTATTTCTCACAATAAAGCAAGCTGACCACTGTGGGTTCTATGAAATGAAGAATTTCTACTTGGGGCCAGAAAGTGTAACACAGTGTTTTGCAATTTTGTATGTCCTTTAATAGATACAGGTTCCGCACAGTCCAAGATGTAACTAACTGGGCAAAACCATCATTCTTGGAAAAGTAGTTCCACTCTAAAAAAGTGGCTGTAAAAACTCAGCTGTGTAAGGCTCTGCATCTTATGTGTCTCAATGGCTGTAAATTAGATTTGTTCAAAGCACAACTTGTTTTTATTTCTTCCAAAAACATGGCCAGAAGGCTTCCCTTGGGATAAGAAACTTGTGCTGTGTTTCTTTTGGCTTGTGCATCATCCTCAGAAATCTTCATTTGAATCCATATTTCTGAGTATGATATGTGAGCCAAAAGGAAAGAAGCAGAAGCTTCTTGTAAGACTGGCTACTTGCAGAAATCTTTATGTATGGGTCAATGACTCAGAGCTGACTCTGAAAAGTAGTGCCTTGAACTGTGCAGCATATACCTAAAAATGACTAAAGCCTCCTTTGATGTAGAGAATCTACTACCAAATTTCAGATACATAATAAACTTGCAGCAGTATGAAGTATACCACTGCTTCATGCTAATAACCAATGAATATTGAATCTCCTAATTAAATGAGATACTACCAAGAGCAATCTGCAATTGCATTGGTCAGCAGTTCCTCTCTGGTCTTTTTAGCCAGCTCAGATGTTAACTACCACACGCTTCTGGCTGCAAGATCTGCAGACTGGGAGGAAATGTTTCAAACTGCCATGAGTCCATCCTCTGAAATGAAAAAACGATCTCAGTAACTGAGATCTCACTAAGTAGTGATCTCACTGAAATAGATGATACTCATCTTCAGTGAGTAGAGATCTCACTGAAACGATCTCACTAAGTAGTAAAACTACTAGACTGTGTACTGCTCAAATTTCAACCAGAAAGCACCTTTTATCCTCAAAAATGAAACAAAGTTGATAACCAGCTTTTCTGAAGTCTAGTTGAAGTCACTGCCTGAATGAAGAACAATGGCTGTAACACAATCCAGGCATGTCTGGAAGAAGCACACAACCAGTTGAAGACTTGTCTCCTCAAATAGCAGTGTTCACAGGTATTAGCTCTCCTTCTTACCTTTGATTTTTCAGTATTATTGGGCCACAAACAACCGTTGCACACACACAAAATCAATTTGATTTGTAGCTGAACAAAATAGCTAATTCCCTTCAATACAGAGTAAACATGCAGGGCCATATTCCACTTGTGTGCAAACAGTGACAGTGCGTACAAAATAAGTATACCCTGATTTCTGTATTACAGATGAAGATGCTGAGCTATAATCCACACAGAAGCATAAGAGATATGCTTATATCAGCTTTAATTTTGCCTGTTGCACTGCTGCCACAAATGAAGGCTGAGTTTCGGCTATATAACCACAAGTTTGCTGACAATTTCTGTGCTGGTTTATAACAGGAGACAGAAGGGAGTGCAGCCCAGCCTGCTGGCACCATAGTATTAAGTGTGAGAGATAGTACAGATACTTGTCAGTAGAATGAATGGAAGAGGCTCGCATTCATGCAGAAATAACACTGCCTGAGAAAAGAATTGGCAGTTTTACTTAAGGATTTTCCAGCCTGAAGGACACTGTATTACCTGAGACATTTTATTGACTTTTCCTTTTCTCCACTCCTTTGCATCCTTCTCTGCATCCCTTTCTTTTATCTAGAGGAGCGATTTCATGAAACTTCACTTCTCCTAAAACTCCTTGTACAAGGGCTGCTCTGCAACCTCCATGCCAGGATAAGGCTCTGTATTAACAACAAAGAAGTGGTGGCTGCAACTTGTGACATAGGCCACTGGATCCAAGCTTGTTCAGACGAAGTGGCTGGTGCTGGGCCATCAGGAGGGGTGGGCACAGATGGCGACATTGCAATCATACAATCACAGAATAATTTAGGTTGTAAGTGACCTCTGAGGCCTATGTATTACAACACCCTGCTCAAAACAGGTCTAATTAGGTCAGGTTGCTCAGGGTCATGCCTAGCTGAGTCTTGAACACCTTCAAGGATGGAGATCCTACAGCCTCACTGAGCTTGTGTTCAAGTGTTTGTCTACCCTATTAGTAAAAAGCATTTTTCCTTTATATCTAATTGGAATTTTTCATGTTCCATCTTATGTTCATCACTTCTCAACCTATTGCTGTGCACCAGCAAGAAGAGTCTGACTCTATCTCATCTGTATCTTCCGATCAGGTATTCATAGACAGCAATAAGGTCTCCCCAAGCCCCCCCCCCGCACTCCGACTTAAGGCTAAACAAGCCCAGCTCTCAGCTTCTCCTTGTACCATACTTGTTCCAGACCCCTGGATATCTTGCTGATCCTTTGCTGGACTCACTCCAGTTGGTCAATGTCTCCCTTGTATTGGGGGGCCCAAAACTGGACACAATACTCCTGATTCAGTCTCACAAGTGCTGAACTGAGAGGAAGGATCACTTCCCTCAGCCTGCTGGCTGCTACCTTGCTAATACAGCTCGGCATGCTGTTTGCCACCTTTACTGTTAGGGCACAACCCTGGCTCATGTTCACCTTGTAGTTCACAGGTCCTCCAGTTTTTCTGCAAAGCTGTTTCCTCCACAGCCATCCCCCGGCCTGTAATGTTGAATAGGGTTATTACATGCCAGATCCAAGACTTTGCACTTGCTTTTGTTGACCTTCATAAGATCAATGTCAGCCTATTTCTCCAGCTTGTTGAGGGCTCATTGAAGAGCTCCCACTCCCCCATCCTCCCCTGTCAATTTGGGCTATTGGAAAACTTGCACTCTGTCCCACCATCACCATTGTTAATAAGACATTAAATGGTATTGGCCTGAGTAGTGATCCCAGAGGGATGCTGCTAGTTACTGACCACTAGCTGGACTTTGCACCAGTCCCACAACCCATGCAACCCATATCATTTAAACAGGCTTAAAAGGCAGGTAATCACTGTAAATGGCCTGTGTTTGTCCTGAAGAGGAGAGTGAAAATTCAAGCAGGACTTGGGAAGACTAGAAAAAAGGCTAGTGAATAAACTACTAAAAGAATAATCCTGTGCAGAACAGATGCACTAAAGCTAAGGGCTGGTCCTGCAGTGAGACTGTGGGAGCAGAACTGAAGAATTTTTATTCATAGTGCCTGGTATAGTGTGAAATTTCTTCACTTGGACCTTAAAGAAAACCCTCTGTTCAGTTCTGCTGGGTCGGGGGGGGGGGGGGTTGTTGCATTTAAACACTATTCTCTAGCGCCAACAGGAAATATAAGAAATAAAGGTAATAATCAAAACTTACCCATACTGATAGAAATTTAATCTTAGTATATGGTGTAATCTTGGTATATGGTATAAATGAGGGTTCTAGATACTACTTGATGAAAAAAATCTAAAATAAAATGTCTAAATATTTAATATTTTAATACCTGCTAACAGTTTAAGATTAGCAAATACTTTTGGCTAAAACATTTCCCTGCACCTAAAGTTTGGAAGCAATAGTTTTGATTCCCAACATTCTTCTGCTGGCTGAAAAACTGTCTTGTCAGCCACTGAGAATGGTATTGCATCCACTTAGCAATGGCTGGAGATCACAGATAGTTGTAACAAAGTTAACATCCAATATGTATTCTTTGCA
Source organism: Fratercula arctica (assembly GCA_947846985.1). Lineage (NCBI taxonomy): Eukaryota > Metazoa > Chordata > Aves > Charadriiformes > Alcidae > Fratercula > Fratercula arctica. Next base: position 11,971,107 of record CANTUZ010000025.1, on the reverse strand, counting down.
TTCAAGGTGTAGAAGGCTGGGCTGCACTGCTGTCTGCATAAAAGCCTGTGCAGGAGATTTAGATATATGTAGATATCTGAATATGTTTCAGTTTTGTTATATTCATTATCTTTTAGTTTAATTTTTTTCTTTATACATTACTGAATAGCTTTCCATCATTTTGCTGTACAGGCATAGCTTCAAAGTGCTAGTGCCAATGAACTTTTAACAAATTTACATGATGTTTATTGGGATAAGATGTTCCATCACAAAATGCAATTTGTATGAGTTATATTCTTAGATATTAATGGTTAAATGAGTTACACCTCTTTTCCTCCCAATACTCATTTGTTCTAGAGTGGTAAGCATAGTCACTAGATACTATATTTATTTATCCTAGAGTTGCTGTTACTATCTATAATGAATTCCTCTTCCCCCAACTGTAGTGTTAAAACAAAACTTAATGTACAAATAGATAGAATTCAATCATATTCTTGATATTTTCTTCTAGATGGATTTCAAAATAATGCATGCCTCTGTTTACCCCTAATGATTGCAGGACAAGTAACCTTTTCTGATTATAGCCTGTGGCTGCCAAAGACAGGTTTATCATAGTTTTGTGGGTTACTTTCATGATTTGTTGCCTTTCACCACCAGTACAGTGATGTTCTGGCTTCACGCCCTGAAGCAAAAAAAGAAATGGGAGATAACACTAAAATCTGCAGTTATTGCCCTCTGATACACAGGAGCTTTTCTTACTTCAAAACCAGGTCTCTCCATTTAAACCCCCTACGCTGCAGCAACAAAACAGGACACAGATTGCACACATTTTGCTCCTTAAAGAAAAGGAGAAAGTAAATCCATGAGCAATGGTCATGCTCAGTGTACCACCCAGAGAATGTCAAGTGCATTTTGTGATGTCAAGTGCAATATGGAACCTATAAAAGAGTAAAGTAGTCATTAAATAGAAGACAGATAAGATGCTTTGCTAATGCCTGTGTCTATGTAAACTTTTCAGTAACTGCAGAGTCCAGAAGTAGCTGACATTGAAGATGCATTTCAGATTGGACCCTGAGTTTGTTGAGACCCATGGTTCAGTATCAGAATCCCTGCAGGTGTCTGCAGACTTTCCAGAGAAATGGGTCAAGTACCTGCTTCCCTTTCATGCACAGGCTAATTTAGACTGGTTGTAGACTTGGTATTTGACACCTTCCTTTCTCTTTTGGTCTGTGGTTCTACTCTATCCAAATTTACCACTGACCTTTCAGCAAGAACTAACTCAGTACTGCAGATATTGTCTTCAAAGCAGAGTGTAGGGGGAACTATACTACAAATCTGACATGTAAAACTGGAGAATAGTAAGAAATATGGTATCTTCTGCAAGCAGGTGAAATAACATCACATATCTGGAACAGTTTCATGGATGGTGCAAAATTTAGTTTCAGTTCAACTGTTTGCTTGAGTCTTTCAATTCATAGGCCAAGGATCACCTTCGCCATGGTGTACATCTTAAATCATCTAATGTAGTCGGTAAATGTGGTTTTCATTCTCACAACATATATCTTTTTTAATTGGGTGCACATACACGTAGCAGTATTTTAAAATATATATGGAAGGTACATAGGTAGATTTAAAATCAATTCATTTAGCTGGATACTCTGCTTGTCTACTATCACTGTGTTTCTCTTTCTAAAATGTTACCATATCTTGACCTGAAAAATTCAGTGCTGCCATAAGTTCTTAAGATATTGCATGCAAAGATATTGCATCTGTTCGCAGAGGTGAGGGAAATGTAATCATGGACCAGAAATTATGCCATCTGTCTTTATGACCCATCACACCAATCAAGTAGGTGATTCAAATTGCTAAGTATGCAAAGGAGCACTGGGTACTGATTGTTGGTAAAAATGTATAGATTCAAGATTCACAACATGTATTTCTCAGAGGATATGGTCTAGGGCAATTTTAACGCTCTTACTCTCCCTTGCTCAAAAATAAAGATGGGAGGGGAAAGGCCAAATCTGCTAAACAAATAAATTGTGCACACCCAAATCTTATAACGTGTCCTAGAATGTACCAGCTAATGCTTGTAGCTCAGACCCATGATTTCTAAACAAACACTTTCTGTTCCTATCTTGTAACATTTTTTGTGTGAACAGAGGACTTTGGAACAGCAGAAATTACTAACGTCACTGCGTATTCCCAGAGCAATTGAATCGCAGGTTTGTTTAAAAATCCAATATCTTATTTTTAAAACAAAACATTTTTCTTCACTGGACAATGTCACCTATAAAGTAGAAAAGAACTCACATGGATAGACATACTAAAGTCAGTGTGAGAACTCACATGAGTAAATTTTGAAAATAGAAATATTAAGCTTAAATCTTAATGACATGCATCAAGACATGAAAGTTTGATGTTTAAAATAAAATCTACTTTAGTTTCAGTTCTGCTTCTGCTTTTTAAATTAAAATTAAGGTAAGAGAAATTAAGCTGAGGTAGAAATAGATATTAGAAATGGACAGACTTTTAAAAATATATAATTTGGTGTGTAGGTACATATAGATATATACAGTGATATGAAGATAAAGTGAACATATGATAGAATATAGTTTTCTTAAGTTACACTAACAACTACTTGGGATTCTCCCCCAGGATATTTAAAACTTCAGTTTGAAATATTTGTACTCAAGAAATATTACAGGTTTAGTGGTAATGGCTTAAATGAGAGGTTTGTGGGGGAAATGTTTTTTTAGAACAATAAATTCCTCTAATCTAAAGAGGAAATATTGCTTAGGAATTGCTTGAGTAAATCAGATAGTATCCTCGAATTTCTAAGCCCTCTTTTTCCTACTGTGCACTCAGGCTTTTTTTTCCTCACCTCCCCATACTTAGTGCATATAATCTGGGGCTCAGAACAAAGAAAAGAGAAAAACAAACAGTTCTTCTTTCATGGTAAAGCAAAACTTGCTCGCTTATAAAGATTGGAACCAAAAAATATTCATGGTTTTATTGTGTATATATTTTCTTCAATTTATTAATAATATTTTATATATTTTTTATGGCTTTAAGCAAAGACAAAAGAAAAAAATCTAACTCATCCCTGGTCATACAGTTATTATAAGAATCAGGTCTATAGTCTTCCCAGCAGCAGTAAGATCCAACCTTTTTCATTACTATATTTCATCCTGTACAGATTTGAGATTTCCTACTTATGGGCTTACTTATGTACAGAGAAAATAGGTCACTTCTGAAACTAGCAATGGATCTTTATATTACAGGAATGTGGGTTTCTTAATCTAAGTATATATACATTCATACATACATATACATACGTATATAATTTTATACCCTGTACCTTTTTTTTGAATTAACATACAAATCCTAGATATTGTCCATGCTATTACAAAGTCATTCAAAATTATTATGGTTTAACTGAAAGACCATGTGAATTGATATTTCTTCATAGTGCTTAAAATAAAATAAAAATATATATAAAAATATTTTGCTACTAACCCTGTTTCTCCTAGCAAATGTAAACTTTAAACAGTTTGAAAGATCAGTATATGATCTTAATTAACTGACAGAATTTGTTAGTATTAAAATAATATAAGTGGTATTGTACTGATATAAATGGTCTTGCAGCATATCCATAATGTTCCAAACACTTTTAAACAATTGCTTCTTCGTATATTACTCTGGGCCACTTGGATTAATGGCAGCAGCATGTTAATGGGTTAATTACATTGATTTTTACTGGTGAGTGGTAGTCAGTAAAAACTGGAAGTTTTTTTAAAATTTTTATTTGATGTACCACTTTAGTCAAAGGTGTAACAGGCAGCATGGGTTCAAGCTCTGTTAGCTTCAGAATATTTACTTGGCTCTCAAGTACATCTTTATTCACTGCATTACGTAGTTTGTGATGTTATTAAATTTTTCCATGCATTGTTAAATTCAGCATTAATGGGAAAAGAACTCCTTTGCATTCACTTCCTTCACATGAGTCAGCTGGGTTTTAAGGAACAGAATATATGCTTGTATCATATCCATAATGCCGATTTTTTCAATTAGTTAAATTATGACACATTTAGTTTCAATCTCTATTTAATGTGACAAATCAGGCACAAATGATTACGAAAGAACTTTTTTTGTGGATAACATAATGTGAAGGTTTGAGAAAACAAAACAAAACATTCACAGAACAGTATGCTTTAACACTGCTTTCTGTCACCATTTCCTTTCTGTTTTGAGGACATAAAAAATAATAAACCTCATACCTATGGGCTATGCTTGGCACTACATGCCTTAGGATATACTAGCCATTTAATTACAATATACACAGAGCAAATCGTGCATTTCCAGACAGACTTGATGCTATATTATAAATAATTTTTTTAAATTAATACCGCAGTCAACTACAAAACTACAGTGAAGATACAGAAAGCATCTGAAAGCCTAAATCAAGCTGTGGTTTACAAATAATCCTTTAAATGAAAAACCTCACTTCTAGACTTAAACCAGAGATTCAAAGTCAGCATTATAGAAATTTTAAGGTAGACACAATTAATGAATGGTTATTATTTTCTAAGACACCGAGAAGCCTTTTCCTAAAATGGCTGACTGAACCTATTTTTATCATCTTTTTTTTTTTTTTGCCAAAGCATGCACGGAATATTTTCAGATGCTATTGAGGGCAAGGAGAAGAAAATTGATGGTACTGGTGAAGTACAAATGGTTTGCAGGATCAAGCATACAATTTTGCATAAAACATTACATGTAAAAGTAACACTGTAGGTTTTAAGCCATTGCATTACAATTCAACAGTTGTGTTGCACTTAGCTTTAACAAATTTTAAAACTAAATTTTGAAGTGAAGAGCTGAACCTAAATTCCTAAACAAAGACCTTGCAATGATACACCACACAGCAGCTATTTTTGTTTGTATCTAAAAAGTTATTTACAATGGCAATATTTATAGTCTTTGTAAAAGTCTTTAGCAATGTGATGACTGAAGTCCACCCAGTTCTCTGAAACAACAGAATGGTTGACATGTCCCTTCCAACCCAAACCATTCTATGATTCTATGTCGTGAGGTTACAATCTATCCAGAGGAGTGCTAGTGCCAGCCTTTTGACTGCAGGTGTTTGCAATTTATTTGTTTTCCAATCTAATTCTGAATGGAAAGTGCTAAAATATGAAATGTAATGGGAAATAACAACCAAATTATTCACGAGAAATTAACAATGTCTATATAATAAATGAAATAATGAAGGTTTCAGAATATCACTGTCAGTGCTATGTTTTAGTTACGTTGATTTTTATTTTTTTAATATACTTGTTTGAAGTTTGTTATTATGTTGACAATTTTCCCATGAAAATAGGAAACCTCATAAACAGAGAAATCTGTCAGACCAATTTTAAAGTTGGCACATTAAAAATAAATAATATTTACAGCTGAATTTAGACTTCTTTAATGATTGCAAGAAAGGAAGACATGAATTCAAAAAATTTTTTTAAATTTTTTTTTATATATATATAAAATTTTTACATTCGTTATGTAGGGCAAAGCTGTCTAAAGTATTTTTCTCATAGTAGACTGATGGGGTACATTAGGAAATAGGCTAAAACAGTTCTGGGGATGGTTCTCAGTTCGTTACAAGTCTGTTGCTCACAGTTACCAGAGATCATAAGTTTGATGCGAACCACGGCTTGTCTCCCTCAAGCTCTGTGCTTACGACTGTGGAAGAATCCTTTTGCAGAGGGGCTGTGGGCGGTGTGGCCCCCCAGTTTGGGGGCATGGATCCTGAGGACATCTGTCGGAAGAGTGAGACACGCTGGGGGACTGTGACCCGGCTGGCCGGGGGCATGCTGGGGCCAGGGGTGGGCTGCGGGAGGGAGGCAATGGACTCCCCCGTGGTGGGGTGAGGCCTGGCAATCAGGGTGGAGATCTCGTGGGGCAGGGAAGGCTGAGAGGCAGAGAGGGGCCGCACCTCCTGGGTCAGGTTGGTGTTGTAGAGGGTTTGGGTGCTCTTGTGGACCTCATTCTTCTGTGCGGCACCAGGTGGCTGCTGGGGTGCCTGCAGCTGCTGCTGCATGAGGGAGAGCTGCAAGGTGGTTGGAGAGACATAATGGAAAGTTTGGCCAGCCAGAGGGCTCTGTATGGGTGGGCTGCAAATGGCAGTGGTGTAGGAGCAGGGCGAGAGGATGATGGTGTGCTGGGGTGTCTGCGTGCTGGGCGAGGTAGAGTTCAGGTTTCCATGAGAAAGGCTGCTTGTGGTGTAAACAGGAGGGGACTGTGTCCTGATGCGTGACAATGAGTTGGTGGTGGAGGTGCTGGAGTTCAGCATGAGCATCTGCTGCAAGCTCACCGGGGCAACAGTCTGCACCATCTCTCTGTCATGCTTCACGATTTGCTTCAAGATTTCGTTCTCCTGGTTGTTGAAAACACCGGTGTTGAGGTCCTTCTGGAACTTCTGCAGGAGAATCGAGTTCTTCTTCCCTTTACAGAGAGGCAGAAGAGTTAGCAAGCCTGACACACAGGGGCAAATCCTGACTCTGAGTTTGCGTTTCAACCCATTGAGGGCTATATCGGCATTGTAAAAGCCTGAACAAACACCAGGCTGAGCGCTGGCCACAGCTCGGCAGTGAGCTCACTGTGATAGGCTGCACTGCACCAATCTCCCCAGGAGCCAGGGACCAAAGAGCTCATCCCTTGCGACAGAGCTGTGCTGAGCCTGTCCAGGCACCACCACAGCAATTCATGCTGACACACAGCTCCTGACAGCTGGTCTCCAAGCACACACAGTTCCCCCTCTCTCTGCACCAGCATGGCAGGTTTTCATAACACCATTGTGCTCAAAGACACCTGAACTTTCTGTGCCTCTTCACTTATAGTGCATTGCTTTTACTACAATTATTCTGAAAATGTAACCATGTTAATTTACTGAAAAAACAGGGTGGAACAAGTACAATAAAACAGTTCATTTTTTATCTTTTCTCCTGTGTAGATTTTGTATTGTAAATGCAGCACTTCAGACAGGATTACTCCTCCAAGAGCAGACCGGACTTTACTACTAATATTATTTAAGCACATATTAGTTTGAGTTGGACTGCATTTCCAGAGAGTCTTGAGAGACAAATTCTAAGAGTTTGAAAAGTCTTGAAAACATAAATTAATGCACTGAGTGTTCACAGTCTGCAGAATACTAAAACAGGTCTATTAAATATTTGAAACCAGTATACATGTTTTTAATTTCTTTACTCTTACTATATTAAAGAAAACAAGTTTTCTTCCAAATCAGGATAAACAATTTTTTATGCATAGCTGCATTTTAAAACCAGTGTCAATAATGATGATCAGAGTCCACTTCTCCCGACCAAAGGCCATATATTTTATCTAGTATGTCCTATTAGAGAGGTCCAGAATGTCTGAATGCACAACAGCAGACTTCACACACCCTGTTTTGATAATCTGCCATATCATTCTGCCTTTCACTTGGATATCATTGGCCTGCTTTTCTGATTGCAAGCAGATCTCAGTAACACCAGTGTGCAGCCATCAATGCTAGCACTGCCCATGTTGTGAGGAAAATGAGAGCTCTGCTGCAAAGGATTAATTCATTTCAACAAACATGGGGTTTCTGAGTGCTGAGAGACTTCAGCTCTTCCCAGCGTTATAGATGTCATCTTTAAACTATTTATGTAGGAAAATGTCATCCACTGCTCATGAAACTGCAATAAACCCTATGAGTGCTGAGGACAGCAAAAGAAATAAATGGGATTAATGAATAATGCTAATGATAATTAAAGTATACAAAATAATCCTCAGAGGACTATGAGAGCTTTCTAAAATTCAAAGACTTTTATTATATAAAAGTGAGCTTGCAGAATTTCTTATCTGGACACGTCTTATTCATAGATCAACAGAACATTTAGTGCAGCGTAACAGAAATGAAACTTTTAAGGAGGATTTAATCTGGTCATTTTATCAAGGAAAAGAAAAGGTAGAAAGATTTAGAGAATTCCAAATATAGAAAAAAAATAATACCTATCCTGTCAAGTCTATCAATTGCCACTGTTTCAAAGGCCCTTCTCATCATGGGGTACTCTTCCAGGACCTCGTTGAAGTTGTCCACCGAGAGGGAATACAGGCGACAGTATGTGTCTGCTCGTACACTGGCAGTTCGACGGCCCTTGGTCAAAAGGCAAATCTCTGGGGAGAGAAAAATTCAACACACACAGGAAACAAAGAAGTTAGTAAACCATGTGAAACTTAAAAGCTAGGAAGTGACTTAGTGCTAACAGCAATTTTTCTATTGCTATTTAAGCAAGCTTGCAGGGGCAGTTCTGAAGGTGTTTGATTCTATTTTTACTACTCTGAAAAAATAACTAATACCCTTTAAGAGCCCTGCTTATAGGTTTTCTCAGTCTAGACTCTGATTTTATCAGGCCTTTTTAAAAAAATATCTTCTTTAAATTGTAAGAAATGATCCATCTGCTGTCAAATACAGCTTGCTGACTCAATTAACCCAAGTGATGCTATTGATTTTTTTTGAAGTATTCATCTGACATAATCATTCACCAGATTTACTAAACTAATTTAATACATGATGTAATGATATTTGAATATAAGAACTGCTCTAAGAAAAAAATGCTTCAAGCATGAAAATGCCTTCTGTTTCCTTGGGGTTTATGTCCTAGGTATTTGGGGAGAGTAAACTTACGATTTTAGACTTTTTTTCCTCATTGGGCTAAACAATAGAACTCTTTTAACCTCTGCTTACTCCATTTGATTAGTCTAGTAGACTTCCTCTGCAAGTGCCTCCAACAGGAATTCATCATTCTGGAACAGAAGGGACCAAAGCCATACGCAGAGTCCCAAGAAACAGCCCCAGTCTTGCAACTGCTGACACTTGAACCCACAGGAAGAGGGTTACTGGATAAAGGCCAAAGTCAGTGCCCGAGACTTAAAACAGCAAAACATATGGGGTAGAATAAGAGACATGCATAAATCCATCTTAGGGAAGTTTCCCAATAGAAGTCTTCAATATTCAGACATGTTATATAAGTCCTCATATGTTTGTAAAGTTGTCAAACTCAAAATATTACTGATATGCCACTTTTTAAATGCATATATGATAATTCTTTTCCACATCTTCAACCCTCTTTTCAATGAAGATTTACATTAGAAAAGTTCAAGTGAGGCTTAGTATTACTTAAAATAAAAAAATATTTAACACAGTATTACATAAAGTACAGTCAGTTAGAATTATTTTTCATTATATATTCCAGTTAGCTAAAAGTGAAGTTCTTTGCAGGAGATTTCAAAATTAAAAAAAATTTGGAAGCTTCTTTCAAATTCTGTATCCATTCTTACCTATCTATTCATCTTCCCCAAAAAGTAAAAATAAAATATGGGGTTTTTTTAGATCACAACTAACATTCAAGTTAATTTCTATTAAAATACAAAATATTAAAAGTCAGTTGTAAAAATAAGTGTTTGAGTTAATTCCATTTTCAAGTTTGGGAATAAGAACAGACTTATAAATAGAAACAATTCTTGGGCTCAGGCAGGGTAGGAGATCACTTCCCTACACAGGAAGAGCAGTGATTTCATCTTTGTCCCCATGCTTGTATGTTTATCACAAACTATCATTCTCAATGAAGCGTGGAAATGCAAACATTCTTCATTAACAAAAATAAAGAATTCTGAAGGCTTTACTTCAGATGTATGGAGATCCTGGAGAAACTGGCTGCCCATGGCTTGGATGGGAGTACTCTTCGCTGGGTAAAAATCTGGCTGGAGGGCCGGGCCCAGAGAGTGGTGGTGAATGGAGCTAAATCCAGTTGGCAATCAGTCACAAGTGGTGTTCCCCAGGGTTTGGTATTGGGGCCAGTTTTGTTTAATATCTTTATCAATGATCTGGATGAGCTTGCAGATGATACCACATTAGGTGGGAGTGTTGATCTGCTTGAGGGTAGAAAGGCTTAGCAGAGGGATCTGGACAGGCTGGGTTGATGGGCCGAGGCCAATGGTATGAGTTTCAACAAGGCCAAGTGCCGGGTCCACAACAACCCTATGCAGCGTTATGAGCTTGGTGAAGACTGGCTGGAGAGGTGCCCAGCAGAAAAGGGCCTGGGGGTGTTGGTCGACTTGTGTCTGAATATGAGTCAGCAGTGTGCCCAGGTGGCAAGAAGGCCAACAGCATCCTGGCCTGTATCAGGAACAGTGTGGTGAATGTGACTAGGGAAGTGATTGTCCCCCTGTACTCGGCACTGGTGAGGCCCCACCTCGTGTACTGTGTCCAGTTTTGTGCCTCTCACCAGAAAAAAGACATTGAGGTGCTGGAGCGGGTCCAGAGAAGGGCAACAAAGCTGGTGAGGGATCTGGAGAATAAGTCTTATGAGGAGTGGCTGAGGGAGATGGGATTGTTTAGTGTGGAGAAAAGGAGGCTGAGGGGAGACCTTATCGCTCTCTACAACTATCTGAAAGGAGGTTGCAGTGAGGTGGGGGTCGGTCTCTTCTCCCAAGTAACAGGTGATAGGACAAGAGGAAATGGCCTCAAGTTGCACCAGGGGAGGTTTGGATTAGATATTAGGAAAATTTCTTCACTGAAAGGGTTATTAAGCATTGGAACAGGCTGCCCAGGGAAGTGGTTGAGGCACCATCCCTGGAGGTATTTAAGAGACAGGTAGACTTAGTGCTTAGTGATATGGTTTAGTGATGGTTTTTGTCAGAGTTAGGTTGATGGTTGGACTCGATGATCTGAAAGGTCCCTTCCAACCTAGGCAATTCTATGATTCTATGATTCTGTAATTTGCTAGCATAGTTCTTGATTTGTATGTCTTTAAAAAATTCATTTTTTAATGGTAAAAAATAGAACCTTGACGGTTTTCAGTCTCATATTTCTTATTGAAGAATTTCCACATGCCACCTGAACCTGAATGCTTAGGGGCTAAGATGCTTATATAATAGTGGATAAATCCGTGGCGGGTTGACCCTGGCTAGATGTCAGGTGCCCACCAAAGCTGCTCTATCACTCTCCCTCCTCAGCTGGACAGGGGAGAGAAAATGTAACGAAAGGCTCATGGGTTGAGATAAGGACAGGGAGAGATCACTCACCAATTACTGTCACAGGCAAAACAGAATTGACTTGGTGAAATTAACTTAATTGATTGCCGATCAAATCAGAGAAGGGTAATGAGAAATAAAACCAAAATCTTAAAATACCTTTCCTCCCACCCCTCCCTTCTTCTTGAACTTAACTTTACTCACAAGTTCTCTACCTTCTCCCCCGAGTGGTGAGGGGGGATGGGGAATGGGGGTTGCAGTCAGTTCATCACACACTGTTTCTGTTTTCCGGTCCTCCACGGGCTGCAGATGGATATCTGCTCCATGGTGGACCTCCATGGGCTGTAGGGAGACAGCCTGCCTCACCGTGGTCTTCACCACAGGCTGCAGGGGAATCTCTGCTCTGGCACCTGGAACACCTCCTCCCCCTCCTCCTTCACTGACCTTGGTGTCTGCATAGTTGTTTCTCTCACACATTCTCCCTCCTTTCCTCCGGCAGCTGCTGCACAGGTTTTTTCGCCCTTCTTAAATATGTTATCACAGAGGTGCTACCACCATCACTGATTGGCTCAGCCTTGGCTAGCAGTGGGTTCGTCTTGGAGGCAGCTGGCATTGGCTCTATCAGACATAGGGGAAGCTTCTGGCATCTTCTCACAGAAGCCACCTCTGTAGCCCTCCCGCTACCAAAACCTTGCCATGCAAACCCAATACAAAATCGAAGTACATTAACATGGGATCAATACTGGTATTGAATGTATTTAAACCCCAACAGCTTTGGGGAGAATTTATAGAGACTAATGGCTATTGTAAGAGTCATGACCTAATGTCCCTCACAAAACCTGACGCCCATGAAATAATGACAGTTTACTGTAAAGAGCCAGTCAGGTCAAACAGAAGTCAGTCCTTTCCTCTTTCATCCCCCAGCTCAGCCTGACCCCTTCTCCTTTGATTGAACCCACTGCATTTTGGTTACAAGACTAAGACTGACATTTTGTCCAAAGGGAGCAGTTAAATGCAGCAAATGACTGCTCCATTTTCAAAATTTTACAATACATGGTTGAATTTATAGATAACTATCTGGAAAATCTGTGACACTAATGATCACCTCTTGATTTTTCAACTTTCTTCACTTAAAATTGCTGCAAACAATACTAAAGACATAAGGAGGTCTCTTCTGCTGTACTCAGCAAATAAATATACTTGATTCTAAAAAATGACCAAAACAAACATTGACTATGGATCCCAAGCATTCTGAAGAGTGTAAAAAATAATGTAGAAATTACTATTTTCAACATTATTAATCTAGAATATTGTGTTTTAGGTTACTTCAATAAGAAGGATAGGAAGAAACCATAACAAACAATGCTATATTTCATTGTGGGACAATGGGACCATGTAATTCATGGATGTTTTACTGCAATAAATATCATTACTTTTCCCCCTTCTTTCCTTTTCCTTTATTCTTGTCAAGTAAGGAGAATGGAAAGGATCACTGTGTAAACTATACAGCATATTCTGTAAACCCTGTCAGCCCACAACTTATGGTTGAAGTGCATCTTTTTGGAAAGCTCATAATAACCATAATAGTCTTCTAGTTAGATATGACAATAAAGGGTGGGTCAGAAAAGATATGAGCCTAGAAACTGATCAGGGAGTGCCACCGTGAAGCCTGACTGCTCAGGAAGCAGAGAAAGCTTCATATTCTCAACTCCAGTTGAATGGTCTCCTTCAAAAGATGAACTACATCCTTCTGACAGAAAAAGTACCATGTGATGAACAATCATAAAATGCATTTCCAGCAATGTTTCTTGACTGATTAGAGTTTTATTATAGTCACTGATACATCATCTACATTGCTTTTTTATACGTATCAATAGAATCATTTATACTCTGGCCACAAGACTAATGTGCTTGTTAATTGTATGTGTTCTGCATTTAAGTTCATTTCATCTACTAGCTATTTGTTTGGAACAAACTCTCAAGCATAATAAGACATAATATATGAAATCTCATTTACTTGGACCAGAGAGCAAGAATAGAGAATGCCAAAATGTGTTCCCATCAAACACTTGTATTCTTTTAAATAAATCAAAGTAATTATTTATTTTTTTTAAAAAAATAAACAATAGATTTCATGAAGAGAACAAAGTAATGAAAATATCCATGATATATTTAAAAGGAGTCTTAGTGGCATCAAGTACACCAGGTGCCCTCAACAATTATGCTCTCCTTGACGTTCAGTTGATTTAAAAGGACTATGAAATACAATCAATAGCACAGGAGTGTGCAGTGAAACACAAAGGCCGTAGACTATTTTCAAACAGCTTGGACAAACAAGGTTTTTTATTAGCATAAAAAGAAAGCGGTGGCAGCATATTACTCACTAATATTCCCATCTGCGGTTGGCATGGTGCACTGCCTCCATGCTGACACTTTCAAAGTGTCAAATGCTTTATCTTTCCTTTCCAAACATAAGAATGTCTTCATTTCCAATTAATAATTATGTATTAGGCTACAGTGAACCTGTAACTCAACTCTTAATGCAAGTTTTACTTTAATTATTTAATCCCTTTGGACAACTGTTCCCTATAACATTCTGAAACAAATGCAAATCACTGCACTAATGAAAAATTACTATTTGAAAGCACTAAACAATGCTAAAAACATTAATTTGTTCTTACAGTCCATATTTAATATGAATGCAATTAATTTATCTGTGAAAATCATAATTTGTGTTCTGCTAGCATAAGATCTTTCTCACAGAACAATGCAGCTCAAAAGAACATTGAAAAGGCCTCAAATACCATGTACTTTTTGCTTTCAAGACATTGAACTAAAACCCACAACAATAAAAGTTTGAAGCTAAGCCTGTTCTGAAGGTTATAATTATAATAATCAAAACTGAGCAACAACATATCAGTTGCACACATACATGGCAGTATTTCAGTAGGAACATCAGTTTCAGTTTTTGGAACACTGTGAATTTCTAAAGAAGCTTGCCCATATCTGTATCTTGTAAAACAGGAGATGTAGATCGTATTTTATTATTGCATCAGTGTGACAAAATACTCTGGATAGGAAATTCTACATACCTGAAAGACAGCAATAAGGAAGACTCATTTCGGGAAAACCTGAATAAGTGAAGGTGAATGACACAACCCATAGGATGACTCTTAAAGAATTAGGATTAGTAGGTCTTTTGTAAGGGCCACAGTTTTGGTACCAACTGAGATCGTGTTCATAGTTCTTGTAGACTATATAGATATGCCACTGTAGGTGCTAATTTTCCCACTCCCCTGTTGCTATGTGATTCCTAAACATTTTTTTCTTCAAGAAAATAACTGGGGATGTGGGAGCAATTCACCTCTAGCACCATTTGTGATGTTGCATTGCTTTCTTAGTCTTTGCTGGATTGGTACATGGACTGGCTACCCTAGCAATAATTTCCTGTTTCCAATTTATATATACCTATAAAAAGTTTTCTTTCCTCTGGGAAGCAGTACAGCTTAGCTGACAGTGTGGCACCTATCCATTAACTGTCAGTTCATTTTCCATATAAATTATACTCCAGATGTAATTACTCAACTTTCTATACCACATAAACATTTGACTAGAGATTGAGAAACTTCAAAAATCAAAATAACAATATAAAGTTTCCTTGAAGACAAAATGTGTCCACAAACAGATAAACTGTGCTGATAAAGGAAACAGTTATGAGTCATATAGTAGGCTGGTTTAATAAAAGATATCAAACTGGTCCTGTCTCCATGGAACATATTTCTTAGCTTAGAATGGTATATAGTAATATGTAGAAAATTAATACGATGAATTATTATCATATGCACAGCTTTGTTTTGCAAGAACACAAAGAATAGAAAGAAAGCAAAAGGTCACTTTACTTGGTGCAGGAATTAATTTTTTCTAGTAACAAATAAATTAGTTAACTAGTATTTTAGCCATATAGTGCTCTCCATATTAAAATCAAGTAAAAATAACTAGCAATTTCTATGCATTTGTGAACTACAGAAGTTTATTAAGTGCTCTATCCCATTCCAAAGCTAGAACAGGTTTCCTATATCGGTCAGATTTAACATTACAGGATCTAATGAAGCATCCTTCCAGCTGAGGATAGATGACTATTGCTTTAGTTCCTCATCAGGAAACTTGTTTCATTATGCAGCAGGCATATATATTGCTGTGCAAATGGGCAAGCAACTATTCAGACAATCTGGTTACTTACAGCAGCAGAAGAAAGATGGAAAACCAAAGCAATTCAAAGGCTTGGGTCAGTTGGTCTAACACATTTGGGAATGTTTTCTGAGAACAGGACAGTGGATTAGAACATTGTTTATTTTATAGAGAGCAATGAGTTACTAAATTATTATAGACAGAATTTAGATGTATGATGCTGTCTCCCATAACATCCTCATAAGTAAGCTTAGGAAACGTGTGTTAGATGAATGGACAGTGGGATGGATTGAGAACTGGCTAAATGGCAGAGCTCAGAGGGTTATGATCAGTGGCGCAGAGTCCAGCTGGAGGCCTGTAACTAGTGGTGTTCCCCAGGGGTCAGTACTGGGGCCAGTCCTGTTCAATATATTCATCAATGATCTGGATGAGGGGATAGAGTGTACCCTCAGCAAGTTTGCTGATGGTACAAAACTGGGAGGAGTGGCTGACACACCAGAAGGCTGTGCCACCATACAGCAAGACCTGGACAGGTTGGAGAGTTGGACAGAGAGAAACCTTATGAAATTCAACAAGGGCAAGTGTAGGATGCTGCACCTGGGGAGGAATAGCCCCATGCACCAGTACAGGTTGGGGGCTGACCTGCTGGAGGGCAACTCTGTGGAAAGAGACCTGGGAGTCCTGGTGGACAACAGGATGACCGTGAGTCAGCAATGTGCCCCTGTGGCCAAGAAGGCCAATGGCATCCTGGGGTGCATCAAGAGGAGTGTGGCCAGCAGGTCAAGGGAGGTCATCCTCCCCCTCTATTCTGCCCTGGTGAGGCCGCACCTGGAGTACTGTGTGCAGTTCTGGGCTCCCCAGTTCAAGAAGGACAGGGAACTGCTGCAGAGGGTGCAGCAAAGGGCTACAAAGATGATCAGGGGACTGGAACACCTCTCTTATGAAGAAAGGCTGAGGGATTTGGGTCTTTTTAGTCTGGAAAAAAGACAGCTGAGGGGGGATATTATCAATGCCTATAAATACTTAAAGGATGGGTGTCAGGAGGATGGGGCCAGGCTCTTTTCAGTGGTGCCCAGCGATAGGACAAGGGGCAATGGGCACAAGCTGGAACACAGGAAGTTCCATCTCAATATGAGGAAAAACTTCTTTGCTTTGAGGGTGGCAGAGCACTGGAACAGGCTACCCAGAGTGGTGGTGGAGTCTCCTTCTCTGGAGATACTCAAAACCCACTTGGATGTGTTCCTGTCCAGCCTGCTCTAGGTGACCCTGCTTTGGCAGGGGGGTTGGACTACATGATCTCCAGAGGTCCCTTCCAACCCTGTGATTCTGTGACAGCTCTTTGCATCCCCCCCATGCTTTCGTGCCTTTTTATAGCAAGTCCTATAAGTCTTCAGAGCATGTTTCCTATAACTACCATGTTTAGGTAATTCTCCCTAACTCTTCATAACAGCAACTCTTCGGCATGGTGCTAAGATCAGTAGTTCTTGATTTCCTTCAAGCTACTGAAGTTGTCCACTGACCAGAAACTAGCTAACAGGCACCTTCTTGGTGTGCCAGTCACAGGAAGGGACAGTAACCTTCAACCTGGGGCAGTCTGCTCACAGCTTTACAACAGGTAATGAGAGTGTTATTTTTTCTTTAGCAAAAGACGTTATAAACTTCAAGGAATTAAAAAAAAAATCAATAAGCTTATTGAAAGAGGGAGAATCCTTCAGAAATTGAGTGATTTCCTAGTTCCATGTTGACTTGACCATCTCTAATACTGAAAACAAAGGGAAGCTGTTTCATAAGATAAAAAATGTGATTGCTTTAACATATCCTTTTGTGTTTGTTTACTTTTTCTTTATTAAACTCTGGAAAGCATCAAATAAATCTATCTTTAACTTTTTTTTCTAATTTTTTAACATGTTCTTTTTACCTTTAATATATTATCATTAGTGCACAAAATGGAAAATCCAGGGATATGCTAATTTTTGTTATAGGCACTAAAATGACTAATACCAAGTCTTATGATTAGTCAGAATGTAACTTACACAAATTAAATGAGTTTCAATAATTTATTTTCTCCAGAATAATAATTAAATGCTTTGCTAGATAGCTATGTGGATTTTGTTTTGCAAAAAAGTATTTATATTCACAATATTCAAGACTGTGGAGGTAAAAAAAAAAAAAAAGCAGCAGCAATTCACATCCCCCAAATCCATATCTATAGCGTGGATGGAAATAAAAAGGCTCAGGTAACACTTAGCTCTGAATTCAGTCCTATATTTACAAAGCTTTAAAATACAATCACTGCTCAAAAAGAACATTACCGCAGAAAAGGAGTGAATTTAAGGAGGAAGGAAAATGGAGACAATTACTGCCTTTTACAGACAGGTTTGTAATCTGGACTGTCCAAAAGAAAGGTATGCAAAACCTACATCTTTTTCCACCATATTTACACTAAATATGGAATTGCAGACAAGACAGTTTGTGTTTGTCAGAGTGAGCAATAGCATACAGTGCCTGCATGACCTCTTCATTTAAAACCTGCCAACAATAATTGTCTGTAAAGTTGCTTTCAGATATCTGGGCTCATCAACCAGAGAGAGGATTCATGAAGGAGGCCTGGATACACTGCTGAGTAGTTACTATTTTGAAGAGGGACTGAAAATGGCCAAATACAATTAAGGGTCCAAAACAACTTCCTTAAAGCCTTAGTTTCAGTCTCCTGTCACTTTCTGAACTCTTTACCTAAACCTGATTTAAATTTAACTATTTGTGATAGCTGTTGCTCTTATATAGTCATCCTATTAAAAAAAAAAAAGAAACCAGGTCAGTTTCTTTCACATTTTTATTGCCTGTTTCCAGTCGTTTGATATCTCTGTCTCTGAAGACCCTGACACATGAGCTCTCAGCATGCTCATTGCTTATTTTTTTAAAATTATATTTAATTTAACAGGGCAAATTAAAGAAATAGAAAATGTACCCTAACCAGAAAGGTTGAAATTGTCAACTTTTTAAACAGAAAAATATTAGAAAAAGGTGAATTACATCCCTATTAATATAGCAATTAAAAATACAAAGTTTATCTCATTCAGTAAGCTAGACTCATGCTTACTGACTTGTGTAATTGCAAGTTAGGAACATGATTCTTGTTTGCAAATACCTGTCCCTCCTTGCCAGCACCCTTACTGGATGAGATAATTTCTCCATCATGAAGATATGCCATATATATGAAGATAGGAAGAGAATGAAATGGGGACTGAAGAGAATATTTGCTTCTATGTTTGAGGATGACATAATGATATGGTGTAATAGTCAATAAGTAATAATAGGGGGTTTAGTCTTCTTGAGGTAGAAAATGGTCAGTAGGACAAAGAAGTAGATGATAAGGGATATCAGCACCCCCTACAAACAGTATTATACCGATCCCTTTCATCCAGAATGTTATCTTTTGGACACAATCTCCACATTTGGAAAAAGGGGGCTTTGTCTCCAAAGCCTCTCTGAAACAAGAAGGAACTTTCAAAACAGACAAGTTGGAAGCAGCTGGAGACAGGTATCCATGATGGGCATTTCATAACCATTTTCCTGATCTAAAACGTGGGTGAAAGCTGATTAGGTCTTTTGCTATATCTCTTTCCATTACTCTTTTCCCTAAAGGTCTCCCTCCAAAGCCCTCATTTGCTTAACCTTTGTTAAATATGCTTGGCCTTTGTAAATATATCAAACGCTTGGTAGAGTAAGTGGTCTAATTAGAGAGGTTCTATTCTTATTTTTTTCTAATAGCATTTCTAATTGGCAGAGAGGTACATTAATTAGAGATAGCACAAATTTTCTGGGGGAAAAATTATTCTTACAAAAAAAATTGCCTAACTTTAATTGATCCAAACTTTGATAGGATTTATAAAGGAATACATATTTTTTAAAAACAAAGTCTACTAATAGGTGAGCAACTCTTCATATTTATTTAGGGTTTGTCAACAAGCCTAAAAGTATGTGCCTTTCTTTACTTTGACCCAAAGTTGTCTTTTATGCCACCTACCTATAAGAAACCCGTTTCTTGAAACAATTCATGTTCTTATCAGTCTGTTTCCTTGAATAAGGCTTAATACACTACTTGAAAGCAGCACTGAGAAAAGCAGTGTGATAACATGCTACTAATTTGGATGTTTTGAGACTTACTCAGAACAAGCCTCTCATTTCCATGTGATATAAGTAAATGTTGATACAGAAAAAGACATTTTAGGCATATATTAATTTTCAAGGCACATTTGGATGCAATAAGCCAATCCATTTTAGCCATTCTCTAATGACTTGTAATTTTTTACAAGACTGATATATAACAATTTTTTTAAGCCCTCATATTTCCTTTAAAGTTAATACTGATACACTGTTAAGTATCGTTCAATGTAATATGCTTAAGATGATACATTATTAAGCATATTTCACATCAACAAAGACAGCCAAATATACATGGTTAGACTACAATTGCCTTTATAAAAAGAGGCATGTTGTCTGCCCAGAGACGTTTTATGTTCCATCCTGACCTGTCTTTTCTTTTTTCTATCTGAAGGTACTGAAAATAGCTGTGGCCAAGTTTTCATGACTAGAGCAAACAGAGGCAGCAACATCCTGCCTGTTTTCTCTTGTTAACTCACTCTCCTGAGAAAGCTCTGATAGAAAAGAACAGATAGAAGAGAAGCTTAGAATCATTATGTAAAATAGAAACGCAAGTCCTTATTTTATCTTCAATGCTGTTTATAACAGAGCATCCATATATTTTTATTCTACTTTAATGACGTGTTCTTTCTACCAAGAGAGATTAAGATAGTCTATTATCTTTTAAAAACTCATGATTTGGATGATATTAATTTAGTTTTCATATAAAAAAACCCCCAAGCTTTAATTCTAAGATAATGTGCCTAAGTACAGATTCGGCTTTTATACTGGCTGGGTCAAAGACCAAAAGTGACTTTGTTCCATTCATTTATGCCTAGTTTTGTTCAGATGGATGCCTGTTCTCTTTTGAAAAAAGCCGCTTAGTTTCTTATGTATTCAGTGTTATGCTCTTGTCATCTTGATTTTGGCAAACAATAAGAGGTACAAATGAGACTATTCAACTTGAATTTAAGTGGACCGTAAAAATATCACACTTCATTTTTTTCCGTTAAATTATTAAACAAAGGATTTGAGACTGTCAGTTCTGAATTAAATATTTAGATTAAATATTTAATCTAAACTCAAATATTTAGTTTAAATTCTACTGTGTAAAAGTGAAGGTACTTGCAAAATCATCTTCTGGTTTATCTGTGTTGGTCACTTCAGATTTCCAAGCTATACAGATGTGACATTTTGCTTGTGTCTAGTATAGACACTCTTACAGATAAAGATTAAATTAAAAAATATTTATATTATTCATGAATTCACAGAATAAGAATTATAATTTGGTTTGAAGACTGTTATTTAGATAACAGGAATTATTATTTGCATTATTATTATTATTAACATTGTTAAATATACATTTTAGGTTTTGCTCATTAATAAAACTCCTAAAACCAAATCCACTTCTACCTTCTTGCATTGCAGAGTAAATTATTTTCTTTCTAACTTCTTTAAAAGCCTCTTAGACTTTTAAAAAGAATAAATAGCAAGAAGTTCTTCTGACTGCATAGTATTTTCTATATAAAATATGATGTCAAAAGAACAACATAATGTGGAACAAGGAATTATGCTATACCATGTATCCTCAAAATGGCAGACTGTCAAAAAGACATTTCATTTTTAGGACCTCTGGCAGAAAATACTTAGAATCATAGAATCGTCTAGGTTGGAAGGGACCTTTAAGATCATCGAGTCCAACCATCAAACTAACACTGCCAAGTTCACCACTAAACCATGTCCCTAAGCGCCACATCTACACGTCTTTTAAATACCTCCAGGGATGGTGACTCAACCACTTCCCTGGGCAGCCTGTTCCAATGCTTGATAACCCTTTTGGTGAAGAAATTTTTCCTAATATCTAATCCAAACCTCCTCTGGCGCAACTTGAGGCCATTTCCTCTTGTCCTATTGCCTGTTACTTGGGAGAAGAGAATGACCCCCACCTTGCTACAACCTCCTTTCAGGTAGTTGTGGAGAGTGATAAGGTCTCCCCTCAGCCTCCTTTTCACCAGACTAAACAATCCCAGTTCCCCCAGCCCCTCCTCATAAGACTTCTGCTCTAGACCCTTCACCAGCTTCATTGCCCTTCTCTGGACACTCTGCAGAACCTCAATGTCTTTCTTGTAGTGAGGGGCCCAAAAGTGAACATAGTACTCGAGGTGGGGCCTCACCAGTGCCGAGTACAGCAGGACAATCACTTCCCTAGTCCTGCTGGCCACACTATTTCTGATATAAGCTGTGATGCTGTTGGCCTTCTTGGCCACCTGGGCACACTGCTGGCTCATATTCAGCTGGCAGTCGACCAACACCCCCAGGTCCTTTTCTGCCAGGCAGCTTTCTAGCCACTCTTCCCCAAGCCTGTAGCGCTGCATGGGAAACTTTTGGAAAAATGGTTTATACTGTTCAGCTGAAAAGTATTTTATGAATGAGTTGGTAAGGAGATCTGGAGATCATGCTCCCTTAAAGCACTTAATTCTGTACTTGCCATTAAGAATGTGAATAATCACACCTCAGGGAGGCTAATTATAATTAATTACGCATTTCACTGTGGTGCTGGATTCGAGTATGAATACTGAGAGACTTAATTCATCACTACCTTGAATGAGAAGTAGCCATATGCAGTGTTTTTGCAAAATTTAACACTGCATCATATCATAATGTCCAGGTATAAATTACAAGGTCTAAAGCAGTGAGCAGACAGGCACTTAAACAGCATTTTCTCTATTTATAATCAACATTATACTTCATATCCTTAAAAGTAGACCATCAAAAGGAAGTACCTAGAGTATACCCAGAAAAAAAAAATTGGCAAAATATAACCTGAAGTGACTCAACATTTCCCATGGTATTATTTTCCAATGCACTGGTGTAAAATATACTGACAGTCGCTGTTCAGAAATGGGGAAAAACTCCATCAGTGATAGGGAGGTCAAAGTAGTTCTGTCTAACTGGCCTTCTACAAGTTGAAGTAAATGCAAGATACAATTTATTAGAATTTGAAGTGTGTAAGGATAACTGTTAAAACGGTATTAAATAATTTAGGCAAAATGAAATATTTAAAAATCTAAAGTATTCCATGAACTATGTTATAAAAAATAAAGGGAGGAAAAGGCCTTTCCAGAAGGGAAGGAGAACTTGCAGAGCCAGAGCTTATTACGATGACTAAAGGAGCCCTAAAAGCTACACGTGGAACCAATTGAGTAAGAACAAGGGAATTTCTGGAAAGGTGTTCTTTTATTAAAACAAACTTCTCTTTAGTTTATTATACTCCTGCATGTTTGTTGTTGTTATTAATCATGAGACATTTTGAATCACCAACACATATAATATTATTATGGAGTGATTCTGACATCATTTACTCCAGCAAAAATCAGAATTGCCTTGTATCAGTGGTATTACACCAGTATATTGGTATAATGTAAATTAGATTAGTATTAAGTTAAATGAAGATAAAGTATTATTTCTGCTCTGTGAAGCCTCAGTAAATGATGAACTATGCTTCTCTATAAGCAAAAGGCTCATATTCTTGTGCTTCATCTGTAAAGACTTCAAAATCTTTGCTTTTTACCAATTTTATGTGTCTAGTGAGGAAGAAATATGCAATCTGGTCAGTAATTCCTCCTATCACAAGAAGCCTTTGAGTAATTTCTAATGCAATCATCTGGTACTCAGAGGAAAAGGTTCAGTAGGACTGAAACCTGGCAATTTCTTCCTTACCATTTACTACTGGGATTATAGCATAAATGAGTTTGAAATACCTCAGTATTAAAGAAGAGAAACACAAATATGTACTGAGACAGACAAAAAAAATTGGGGAGGTCTCATTCTCCACTGCTGTGTACTTAACTAAGACTTTACATTTTCAGTATTGTAAACTGCAAATACTCAAAACCATGGACCAGATGACAAAAAAAACCCCACAATTAGCCATCACAACATCCTCAAAATACAGTTGCTTATGTTTTTCACCCACCTCCTGATTCTTCTTCTCTGTCCCAGGAAGGCTGAAGTCAAGTGTGTTCATATCAAGCTTACAATTCAGCTTAGCTGCAAACACAGGTTTCCCTACTTGCTGTTCAAAAGGGATAGGTGTAAGTACCTTCCCGCTCCCTTTCTAGCTTCTTAAAGTTGCTTTAGGCTTGTTCACACATTCTCTTGCCCCTTGCATTTTCTTCCCTTTCCCATCAATCTCATGCCCACCACGTTCCCCTGCACTCACAGTTCCTCTCTCTCATATTTCTTTGCACCACTCACAACCTGACTCCTACCCACACAGTCCTCTCTCTGTTGACCTCCATCTCACTCTCCACACTCTTCTGTCCTCCCCTATGGTTTTGTCATATGTGTTAACGTAGTTTACCTTCTCCTGACCATCCACTCTTTCCTGGCATTCTTCATTCACATTTTATTCTCCCTGCCCATCCTACAGAAGCAGCTAGAAGGAGAAGGTTAAGATTTTCATTGAGGGCAATCTTGTTTCCCCTTGTATGAAAACTGTGTCAGTCTCAGTGGGAGAAGTTCCATTCTCTTTTATTTGTAAAGAGAAAAGACATATTTACTGCTTTGCTGAAAGTAGCAGCAATCCCATTCCTAGTAGTGGGGAAGTAGAAGATACTTTAGAAAACGGGGTAAAGTGAAGGAAGACATCAAGAATCCATAGACGTTTAGGAAAAATGAGTATTGCAGTATTTCCTCAAAAATAACAAGATATGGTCCCGAAGAATCCTATGAAAGCAGCGATAGAGTATTAAAATCCTGGAATTCACCACTGGTAACTGTGGCTTACATCATTTCACTGATGTAGAAATGAATATATAACTGAGCAATATAGTGAAAATTAGTATCATGTATTATTCATTGCCTAATTTCTTTCCCTTCTATAAAAACTCATACAAACACATCATGTAAGGACAGGGATTTTAAATTAAGGCAATAAAAAGTTACCATTTTCTTTAAATGTCAGTAAAAAGAAAAGGAAAATGGATTGTCCTGAATCTTTATGAAACAATCCTTCCACTGATACATGTCTGCTCAAGACATAATTTATGGCGCGCTCTAAAACATTTCCTCTGTGGTCATTACTTGTTTGAAAGAACATAGTCAACCTCAAATCACACTTTTTTCTGAATATATTTATATATCTATTTTGCTATTCCAATAATTGGGGGACATTATTTTTTGGTATGTTGACTGCAATCTGAGGGAGTGTAGACTGGTCAGTATTTCTCACTTGCTTCCTTACATGTTTTGTGTACTCTGTCAAAGGGGAAGTGGGGGCGAGGGTAGGAGGGTACATGGCCTAGGGAAAAGGATAGTACCAGAAATTAACTTCAAATTCATACTAGTACTTGGAGTAGATATGTAGGATGATAATATCCTTCAATTAGGATACTGAAGGACAAAAAGCTTGTTGGGATCAAAATTAGCATCCTACATGCTGCTGAGCTAAGTAATGCTCCTGCACACAGCTCAAGAAAATTAGATTTATGAACACACATGAAGGTTAAGGGATAGGATGCTCTTCCCACGGGAATACCAACGAACAAACCACAGTACCTCTGTGGCTACTGTCTTGTACTTACTCCTTCCCTCCAGAAAGGAGAAACCAGTGAGCACAGATGAGGAAAGAGGCAGACAGTAATCAAGCCCAAATCTATGAGCCTCTAGAGTCACCACTCTGCACCTCCCTCAAAAGTCAACATAAAGCAGAGGTGAAATGTAGCCTGATTAATCAACTCCATTGATGGTTATCCAGGCAAATTCTTTTTGAGAATTTCTAAGCAATTGTAAGGTTTTTCTAGTTTCATATGTGATTTATAACACCCAGAACAGGGAAGCCTGTTTTTTAATTAAGAACAAAGATCAGGCAAGAGAATTTAAATGTTCAGCAGCATCTCAGTCTTCAAACCTCCAACTATTTCCTCTCTTTATTACTGCAGCTTTTGGTTTTCCAGGCTCTCACTCTCCCAACAGTCTCCATTCAAGCCTCTCCCAAATACTGGTGACACTGCTTTGGCTCTTGTTAAATCACGGCTTTCACACTAATCTTCAGTTCTCCAACAACTCCAGGGTGTCAGAAGTTTTCTATTAATACAATGTTGTCAATACCCAAACATTTTAAATATTGTAAGTTTGATAAACATTTTCCAAATCCAAGGTGGGATATCAGTGAAAACCTCCATGAGTTCTCAAGGCAAGCCTGCATCTCCAAGGACAACTCCTGAATCTCCCCAGAGACAGGGCCCCTGGGAAACCCAAACTCTGGGACATACCTGACATCCAACAGTTAGTATCTCTGAGCTGGGACTGTCAACTTCCAATTCATAAGACATTTGAAAATTGAAAAAAGATTTGTTTAGGTATGGCACACCCCTCCCACCTGTGTGTCCTTCCCTTGCTTGTGAGAGCACAAATGTTGATATTGATTTTTTGTGTCACAACTGGGAGCTATACAGTTGAAGTTGAAGTTATAAGCTGCAGCTTCTTAAACAGTATCTCAGCCTCAGATTTTGCATGTCTCCATTAGGCATAAAAAGGGATTATTGGTTTTAGGATTTGAACACAGGCTTATTCTTCCAGCTTGTTATTATTCCACTGTGCAGCATTTCTTGTGTCTGCTTTGGTCAGGAAGCTTTACTCAGATTCTGATAAACATTTCAGGGAAAGAACATCTTCTCCAGAGTGAAGAGACTATTAGAATATTTTTTTCTGCTTTGACAAACCAAACATTTTCAATTTGCAGTTATCTGATGTGCAGGTTGTTTCCTCTCTTTTCAGCTGCAGTCAAATAGGTATTTCTTCTCCAGTATCTGAAAATCCACTTCTGTGAATTCACAGTGCTATATGGCATTCTGTTAAAACAGATCTGAATCACAACAATTTGGGTCTCAGGGCACTTTCTTTCTCAGGTTCTCCTCTCCTCTCCTCTCCTCTCCTCTCCTCTCCTCTCCTCTCCTCTCCTCTCCTCTCCTCCTTTGTTACATCAAGCAGCAGCTATTATCTTCCATTTGCCCCACCAGCTGTTAGGGTTTGGATGCATTTGCTCCCATTTTAGCACCCCTTGTCTCATCCGAACTGCAGTTTGGATGAATAAAACTGCTTTGGTATGCAGTGTAATAAGTTCTTGTGGTGTCTGGATATTGCAAATAGCTTATTTTTTTGTCTGCATTCCTGCTAAGAAGGGTAGCAGATGAACAGGATGAGCTAAGTAGTTGTTTGCACTGCAACAACAGGCTAACAGTTATGTAAAATACTTTCATATGCAATCTCCAGATTGCCCGTAGGATAAGCACAAGATGTCTTTACTGAAGTGCTTCTACAAATAGTGATACAAATCACCTTGCAGAGGCTACTGCAGATTGATAAGGCCTGCTGGCCAGATCAGTAGGAGTTACTTTAGCTTATTATTCTAAAATAGGATTAGTTGAGTAACTCTAAAGCCTAATTCAAACACTGAGCCCAATTCAATTTTCTAAGCTTCCCACTTCTGTATACCAGCTAAATGCCACTGATTAGGCTTTCAATTGAACATTTTCTGAAAGGCTTTTGACTCAGTTCTGGAATAATTCATGGGATTCAACAGAAAATTAATATGATAACCAACTAACTGTACCTGTCATGGGCAGCAGTGGTACACGCAAATGTTCAATCAGCTTCTGGAAACCAGCCTTGCTGCTACTCACAGAAGCAGACACCTATTCTATTGCACAAAGACAATTTACAGTCACAAAGAAACAACATTTTCATACTGGTCAATTATTATACGTAAAAAAATATTGTTTTAATTCAAATATAAAAATTCATATGCCTTCATCTAAATAAAAACCTATTTTTCATTAAGATTACCAGATGAATTTAATTTGGATTAAAATTAATGTCTGATTTTTATTAATATACATTTGTTTGAGAGCTATCTAGTCAAATAGGGAGTCCAGTTTCTCATAGTATATACTGGAAGGATAAACATTACTGTGTGCTAAAATTCAGTAAAAAAGCACTAATAACAGCCTGAAATATTCTTGAAGAAAACCAAAATATCCCATGTAAATAATGGTGTTTTATCCACTAATTTTGTAATTCTTACAGTGATTTTTACCTTTTAGAAGTACTTTACACTTATGACTCAAAATTTGTATCTCTTTTTAAAGAAGATGAATCCTACTTATTTTACCTTTAAATAGCTATAAAATTACTATGCAAATTATTATATTTTTATTGAAATACTCTTTTAAATATCAGTGCTCAATTCAAAATAACTTGAAAATTCAGGAAGGTCATTCTGTATCTTCAATAGCTATCCTTGCAACAGTAAGTAGACTCTGAATATCTTATTCAGAAATATTTTGTGCACTTTTCACTGCAATTGTAATTGTTAGGCAAAAGACACTCAGTAGACTTATTCTGATGTCTCTATGTGTCTGATAGCTGAACATGTTTTATTCTAGTGTATTTACTCCAATGTCATGATTAATTTTTTCCTACTCACCCCCAAAGTAAGAGCCATCTGTCAGCTTCAGCTCCTTGTTGGATTTGGTGATGACACCAGCAACACCGTGCTGAATGAAATACATCTTTTTACCCACAGCCCCTTCTCGGATAATATAATCGCCAGGTTGGAACACCTCAAATCGCAGTTTGCTTAACATGGCAGTCACAAAATTTGGGTCTGCATTAGCAAAAAGAGGCATTGTAGCAACCAGCTTCCGACAATTGAAGTTGACAATCTCCTAAATGGGAAGGAAGCATAATGATAATAATGGTCAGCAAATACATACATTATGATGGGCATTGAGAAAAGACTTTCTTCACAAATGCTTCTTTATGCTCTTATTGGACTTTTCTGTGTTTCTTTCTGTGCCTAATTTTTTAATCTTTTCATTACATTTTCATCTGTTTCTACTTAAGCGATTGAAACAAAACTGCAATACTGATCTGTATTACTGAGGTCAAAGATTGTCTTCTTCAGGTGATTTTCACATTATTTATTATTTCCCTTGGCTTTTAAGGGAAAAAAGATGACAGAAAGATAAAAATTAAATAGGAATTACACTGGCTGACAACAAGATTAGCTGCTGCAATAACTATATTAAGGGATAAAAGTTATGCAAGCAGAAACTTTAGCCCTGTGTTTTCAAATATTACACCAGTAAGATCTTTCTGATTGGAACAACTGCAGTGGTAATATAAATGCATATTATAGTTAGCTGCGGGACTAGCTGAAATCAACAGGAAAATTTCCTTCCCAGAATTTAATTCATCTTATAAACACTGAGGCATACATTCCTATCCTTCAAAAAAATGCATATACAGTAGACCCTTATATGCAGAAAGCACTACTATTTTCCTAAGACTGCTATGGGCCTTAAGGGTGTCTCCCACCAAGAATATTTATATTTACAGAGCTAACTATGAGCACATCTACATGAAAGTATTAGTACCAAAAAGCTATAAATGCCCTACTTGCTTTAAATTAAAAAATGAACAACTCCTGAAAGAATTTCAAGAATTTCATTGTTTCAAGCTAATTCTTGCAGACCTTACTTTGTCTTAGGAAAATGAACATGGTCAGTTGTCATACGGATTTAACAGTGTATTGAAGAACTGGGACTAATCAGTATTAGACATGAAGAGGGGCTCAGGCAGGCAACATCCACTGAGTTAGCAACCCAAACATGACAGGAAGAGCATATATGATCATCTGTGTATAAATGCACAGAGAAGAAATAAAAGAAAAATAAAACCATCAGTCACCTAACTGCTTTGGAAAGCTAAATATTATTTCAGTGTCAGAGGAGCATCCCTAGCATTTCTTATACCAAGACAACCCTTCATGATTGATGTAAAGGAGACATCCCACCTACCAGTGCTCTCACCTCCTTGACTGAGGCCCCTTGAACTTCTGCTGGATGTTGCTCTTTCAACCTTCCATGCATCTGCTGTCTCATACTTACATATCTCATGTATCCCATGCAGCCTGCTCTCTGGGCAGCAAGATCAGATATGCTTGTCCACAGTTCAGACAAATTCCTTCCTCCTCCTCCCACCCCCACCATCTGATATCCTGCTTGCAGACATGATGGGAAAGTTCAGCTAATTCCATAGTATAAGCATCAAAACCATAATGGGTTCTTCAAATCAGTACCCTTGCATCTGGGAAGGAGGTGGGATCTCCCTTTGAAGGGAAGCCATTGGCTACTGAGGCAATTAAGAGGCATGGCCATGATCTAAGAGTGAAGAAACAACCACCTGTCCCAGAGAAATTACATCCTTTCAAAATAAATCCAGTGGAACTTGGAAAAATAATGTGAAGCAAAATGTCTCACCAGGCACCAGGGAAGCAGAAAGCTGTTATCTCCAGCAATGTCTTATTTTCCATCAAAAAAACCCCAAAAAACAAAAAAACAGCAGGGCAAAAGGACTTCCTTGTGCTACTCCTAGGATAGGCTTATGATATCTTCTGACAATCCCACAAGAAAGTGTCATTATATAAAGGCAAGGTGGAAACAGAAGTGTCTGTAAGCAGAAATGAACATTGACTCTTAACAAAGAACAGTACAGTCATTCTCTTTAACCTTGGTCTCAGTAGCATCACATCTATATACTTACATAAGTATAATATTTTTTTCCTCTGCAATGAACCAAGGAGATACAAAACAATAGATAATTTTATGTAATTATAATTCAATGCAGATTTAATTTCAGAATTATTGGGTTAAAGATAGAGTGAATGAAGAGTAAGATGCTACATCTTTGAAGTCAATCACTAAACTCCAATTGAATTCAGTGAGGATATGATTCCACCAAGAACATTTTATCTGAGAATTATTTATAAGCGATGGAAATAGGACAACATTTCCCTTCCATCACTTTTCACTGTACTGCCTCACTCTCCCTCACCCTCTCTGATTTCCATACTTCCCCTTCTTATGAGTGTTTTAGCATGCCTGAAACACTGCACCATGTATAGACTCCATGGCTAAGCATAAATGGGCTGGATTAAGACAGGAGACTTATCTGAGATCAAGAGCAGAATCACAGAATCATAGAACCATAGAATGTGTTGGGTTGGAAGGGACCTTTAAAGGTCATCTAGTCCAACCCCCCTGCACTAAGCAGGGACATCTCCAACTAGAGCAGGTTGCTCAGAGCCTCATCAAGCCTGACCCTGAATGTCTCCAGGGATGGGGCCTCCACCACCTCTCTGGGCAACCTGTTCCAGTATCTCACCACCCTCATGGTGAAGAACTTCTTCCTAACGTCTAATCTAAACCTACCGTGGTTTAAATGGTTTAAAACCATTGCCCCTCATCCTATCGCTCCATGCCCTTGCAAACAGTCCCTCCCCAGCTTTCTTGTAGGCCCCCTTCAGGTACTGGAAGGCTGCTATAAGGTCTCCCCGGAGCCTTCTCTTCTCCAGGCTGAACAACCCCAACTCTCTCAGCCTGTCTTCATAGGAGAGGTGCTCCAGTCCTCTGATCATCTTCATGGCCCTCCTCTGGATCCGCTCACACAGGTCCATGTCCTTCTTGTGCTGAGGGTTCCAGAGCTAGACCCAACTCCAGGTGGGGTCTCACGGGAGCAGAGTAGAAGGGGAGAATCACCTCTCTCGATCTGCTGGCCATGCTTCTTTTGGTGCAGCCCAGGATGCGAATGGCCTTCTGGGCTGCAAGCGCACATTGTTGGCTCACGTCCAGCTTTTCATCCCCCAAGTCCTTTTCCACAGGGCTGCTCTCTATCACATCATCCCCCAGCCTGTATTGATAATGAGGATTTTCCCAACCCAAGTGCAGGACCTTGCACTTGGCCTCGTTGAATTTCATGAGGTTTGCACAGGCCCACCTCTCTAGCTCATCCAGGTCCCTCTGGATGACATCCCGTCCCTCTGGCACATCGACCGCACCACTCAACTTGGTGTCATCTGCAAACTTGCTGAGGGTGCACTTGATCCCACTGTCTATATCACTGATGAAGATGTTGAACAGCACCGGTCCCAGTACGGCTCCCTGAGGGACACCACTTGTCACCCCTCTCCGTCTGGACATCGAGCCATTGACCACCGCCCTCCGTATGTGACCATCCAGCCAGTTCCTTATCCACCGAACAGTCCACCCATCCAATCTGTATCTCTCCAACTTAGAGAGAAGGATGTTGTGGGGGACCGTGTCAAAGGCCTTGCAGAAGCCCAGATAGATGATATCCATTGCTCTCCCCTTGTCCACTGATGCAGTCACTCCATTGTAGAAAGCCACCAGGTTGGTCAGGCAGGACTTGCCCCTGGTGAAGCCATGCTGGCTGTCTCAAATCACCTCCCTGTCCTCCATGTGCCTTAGCATAGCTTCTAGGAGGATCTGTTCCATGGTCTTCCCAGGCACAGAGGTGAGGCTGACAGGTCAATAGTTCCCAGGGTCCTCCTTTCTACCCTTTTTAAAAATGGGTGCGATGTTTCCCTTTTTCCAGTCACCGGGGACTTCACCTGACTGCCATGACTTTTCAAGTATCATGGAGAGTGGCTTGGCAACTACATCAGCCAATTCCCTCAGGACTCTGGGGTGCATCTCATCAGGTCCCATAGACTTGTGTATCTTCAGGTTCCTCAGGTGGTCACAAACCTTCATGGTTCGTGAATCACGAATTCTTCATGGTTGCATGAAACTTGAAATTTACAGGAATACATAGCAGGAATGGAAAGCAGAAAAGATGGAAGGAAAAGAGCACACAGATTTGTAATGACTGGGAGACTCCTACTTAGAGAAAGGAGGAGTGATCTGGCTATGACTCCCACCAAGTGCAGGCAACAACATGGGTGCTACTGGTGCAATGCTATAGGGCAATAGTATCTCCACACATGACATCAGAATCAGAGCTTAAACCTCCCCCACAAACTAGTCTTGCTTGTAAAAACACATGGAAAATTTGATGCAAGACATGGTGCTGTTTGCCTGAATCCAAAAATTATCTCAAGCAACAGCACTGCAAGGTGTGAACTACCAGATAAGTGTAATTGTAATTCAAGGTTAGCAAATCCTGCTGAGTCATTAAATCAAGAGGAGTAATCCCAGGCTACCCTGGTACATTCTGTATGAGAAAATAAATATTAAAAAAGACATTCCAGATTACCATCTTTCTAGAGGATGAGGAAAAGCCTGTTTTCCCTCTTGTCTAAATAGGCAACAAGGAACTTAATTTCTCAGTAAAGCTTCAGCCACTGCTTCCCTTCCAAAGGAAAGTTATTCTCTGCTCCCACTGCTTGCAGTATGGTGGCATCATGCGAGGAGTCCCAGACTACATTCTCAGCTCTGTATGAGACTGTGTTACTGCAGTCCCAGCTGATGCTGGAAAGCTGGAAACAACTATTACTTGTCTTGCCTTGCTCAGGGACTTTTCAGTAGAACTGATGCTTGTTTTCTGTTTCTGAAAGTGAATAACCCTGTCTTGCATGTCCAGGAGGCAGAGAAAGGAAAAATTGACTGGAAATTATATAAAGACTGGTGGGGAAGCACAAGAAAGGCTGGGAGAGTGAAAAGTTCAACTCCAGTCACAATTGGGAAGAAAGAGAAAAATAGACCTAGGCGGAGTATTAAGACAGAGAATGGGAGGAAAAGAAAAAGAAGGAACACAAAGGAAGTAGAAGAAAGGGAAAAAAAGGAGGCAGGAAGGCTGACTTTCAAAAGAGATTGAGAAACTGAAATTCCTGAAAAGGTGAGAGCACGGGAGCAGAGAACCTGGAGAAAAGGTGTCTGGAGTGAAAGCTGAGAAGTGGGGCAGATGAAGTAAACAAAAAGGAAATTGGAAAAAAAGACAAGTGATCAGTAATGTATCTTAATAGCTTCATAGGTGAGCATTATAAAGACAGAGAGGAGAATTCAGGCCTGCATGACTCCTCTGCACAGAGCCAGCCTAGCCCAACTGGAAAGGAATTTGGTTGACAGCTGGCTGAATATGAGCTGGCAGTATGACCAGGTGGCCAAGAAGGCCAACAGCATCCTGGCCTGTATCAGGAACAGTGCGGCCAGCAGACTCAGGAAGTGATCATTCCCCTGTACTCGGCACTGGTGAGATCACACCTTGAATACTGTGTCCAGTTTGGGGCCCTTCACTACAGGAAAGATATTCAGGTGCTGGTGCGTATGCAAAGAAGGGCAATGAAGCTGGTGAAGGGTCTAGAGCAGAAGTCTTATGAGGAGTGGCTGAGGGAACTGGGATTGTTTAGTCTGGTGAAAAGGAGGCTGAGGGGAGACCTTATCACTCTCCACAACTACCTGAAAGGAGGTTGTAGCAAGGTGGGGGTCATTCTCTTCTCCCAAGTAACAGGCAATAGGACAAGAGGAAATGGCCTCAAGTTGCGCCAGAGGAGGTTTGGATTAGATATTAGGAAAAATTTCTTCACCAAAAGGGTTATCAAGCATTGGAACAGGCTGCCCAGGGAAGTGGTTGAGTCACCATCCCTGGAGGTATTTAAAAGACGTGTAGATGTGGCGCTTAGGGACATGGTTTAGTGGTGGACTTGGCAGTATTAGTTTGATGGTTGGACTCGATGATCTTAAAGGTCCCTTCCAACCTAGACGATTCTATGATTCAGTGAATTCATCTTGTCTTGAGAAACCCAACAAATCACACCCTTGTTGCAGGATTTTCACCCTTGGAACCTCATGTCCTCTTATGGCTCCATCTTCTGCCCACCTTTCTCTCTCGATATATAATCTATATCTGGATATATCCATGTATACACACACCTTACCTGCTCAGCCTGAGTTGTCTAATGAAGGTACCAACATAGCTACAAAACCATCCTGCTGTGGTGTGGTGGGATGACCTTGACTGGCTGCCAGGTTTCCACCAAGCTACTCTATCACTCTCCCTCCTCCGATGGACAAGGGAGAGAAAATATATTGAAAGGCTTGTGGGTTGAGATAAGGACAGGGAGATCATTCAGCAATTAGCATCACAGGCAAAACAGACTCGACTTGGGGAAATTAGTTTAATTTATTCCCAATTAAATCAGAGTAGGATAATGACAAATAAGAACAAATCTTAAAACACCTTTCCCCCATCCCTCCCTTATTCCCGGGCTCAACTTCACTCCCAATATCTCTACCTCATCCCAACGAGTGGCATAGGGGGATGGGGGTTATGGTCAGTTCATCACATGTTGTCTTTGCCGCTCTTTCCTCCTTACACTCTTCCCCTGTTCCAGTGTGGGGTCTGTCCCATGGGAGACAGTCCTTCCCACGGGCTGCAGTTCTTCACAAACTGCTCCATCATGGGTCCTTTCCATGGGGTGCAGTCCTTCACAACAGACTGCTCCAACATGGGTCCCCCGTGGGGTCACAGGTCCTGCCAGGAGCCTGCTCCAGTGCAGGCTCTCCATAAGGTCACAGCCTCCTTCGGGCACATCCACCTGCTCTGGCGTGGGGTCCTCACCAGGCTGCAGGTAGATATCTGCTCCGTGGTTAACCTCCATGGGCTGCAGGGGGATGGCCTGATTCGCTATGGTCTTTATCACAGGCTGCAGGGGAATCTCTGCTCCAGCGCCTGGAATACCTCCTTCCCCTCCTTCTTCACTGACCTTGGTGTCTGCATAGTTATTTCTCTCACATGTTCTCTCTTCTGGCAGCTTTTCTGCAGTATTTTCCCCTTCTTAAATATTTTATCACAGAAGCACTCATACCATCACTGATTGGCTCAGCTTTGGACTGTCAGGAGGGTCTGTCTTGGATTCGGCTGGCACTGGCTCTGTTGGACATGGGGGAAGCTTCTGGCATCTTCCCACCCCTTTAGCCCTCCCACTACCAAAATCTTGCCATGTAAACCGAATACATGTGGTAATTTCAGACGTTATATCCTAGCAACGCACTCATTTTGTTGATTAGTTTTCTGTGAAAGTTTATGCAGAAGTAAATGCTTTCCTTATTTAAGACGTTAAATTAAAAGGTGGAAAATTACTAAGGAAGAAATAAATGTGCTTTGTTTTTCTTTAAAGTGTTCTTTTATTTAAATATGAGATCATTCAGAGCAATAAAACACATTTCCCTGCATCTTAATCACAGGCAGTTCTGCAATTTCAGATTCTCGTGTATTTCTTCGAATATCATCTTGCGGAGAAAGAAACAGTAAAGATTATGCATGTGTTTCATGTTGTTTTATGTAACTCAAAGTACTAGGAGAAATAGTTCTGTATTTTAAAATAAAGGTAAAACAAAAGAACAAACTGACAAATTAAAAGTTGACATTTCATGCAAAGAAAAATGTTTCACTCATATTTTCTTTGAGTTAATTCTTTGGAGCCAGACTGGAACCAGATTATGCTGCCTAATATGATATCTTAATTAGAAAAAATAATAATGGTTTTGTGTCACCTCTACACCAAGAAAATACGAAGTGAAACCTTAGGAAAGGATTAGAAGTGTATTACATAGCTAAAGTAGTCAAAGGGCACGAGTGATTCAGACCTACATGGAGCAAGTGTTGATTTAGTTCAAGTGTTGGTCTCTGTTACACAAAAACTGTCAGAGGTGCAATGGTCTACTTTATGTAAGAGATGGGTTAGGCAATTACAGTCTCCTGCTCCTGGCTATTTTTTCAAATGGATATTAAATCATCAGATATAATTTTGCATGGGTTCAGTATTTCTGGATGACTGCTCCGATGCATCTCAAGATGTCAAATTTACAGAGGCAGCTGCAAGGCTGTCCTAGCTGTGACCAGGGCATGACGGTGACCCACAGTGTTCTACTTCTATGATGGCATCTATAAGAGTTTTTAGGACCTTCTCCCCAGGAAAAGATTTTTAGATAAAGGTGGTGCTTTTAGTTAGACTGACTGGAAAAAGTTGTTGCTAGAAAAAAGCAGACAAAGTTCTGGAAAGATCTGTTTGCTTTTTCCCACTAATCCAATTGAGCTAATAAGAGGTACTACTTTCTTCTACAAATTGTGTCCTTCTTATGTGTAGGCTACCAAAGTCTGTTTATGGCTACATCGAAGAATTGCTTAGTTTCATTAGGTCATGTCTACATACTACTGTAAAAATCTAGTGCATAACTTTAACAATGCATTTTTTTTTTCTTAGTGTCCCTCCTTTACACTCTGCTTTCAAAGGCTGAGAAACTAAATCAGTCTTAATTTCATGGCTAGTGAAAGGAAGAAATCACCTTATTAAGAAAGCTATTTTTTCTCTTAGAAATAACTCACAAAAGGAAAATTACTGAGCAGGTGATTAAGAGAGAACTACAGGAAAAAGTATGATGTTTAGGGATTTGGGGTTATATGAGCAGGTTAAATATATTTAAGCTGGGGTTTAAGGAGTCATATTCTGTATGTGTTCATGATAACCTGTAATTTTTTAACACATCGGTCAATTATAGTCAACTTCGGCAGAAAGGAGGCATCTCACAGATATTAAATTCTCACAGGTTTTATGACAGCAGGCAATCTGGAGGACTAGGATTAGTGCTCCACTGAGGGAATGACTACATCATTAGCTCACAACTTATTAAATGCCAGAAAATCTACATGCAGCAATGAGATGCAATATTCTTTATTTCTGGTGCACCTGAAATTGTTCAAATTGCTTTGACACATTTTAATCATCTATACAGATTGTATCACAAATTTTGCTCAGATGCTTTCATATAAGTAATAATGACTGTGTACCTTTTTCTCTGTGAATGGGATTTCCATGATTTTTCAATTTTTCAATTACATTGATCACTTTTAACGCAGAGACTCTGATTAAATTTTACTTATAAATAGAGTAACTCTTGGATACCGTCATTTATGTCTAGAACTACATTGGGAAACACAATTCTCTTCTCATCAGAACTTTGATATTTTGCTATTCTGTTAACATATCTGGATATTGCAGATGTGTGGGCTTTAGAAAACCTTGCTCTCTGCCCCGTGGCTATATATTATAAAGCCCAAGAATGCTGAGGTAACCTACGTTTGACTTACAGACAAGGCACAAAACCTGATAAAACTCTGATCTCTAGGGCAAAGACAGCCCACATGATCGTAGTTGCCTTGAAAACCAATGGACAGTCTGTGTATTTACACTTTCAAAGCCCTCAGGTCCCCAAGACCTCCAGTGTACCTGCATAGAGGTTGCCCAGATGCAGAAAATTTTCCAGCCAGCTGTGAGATGACACAGGCAAAAGGAGGTAGGCAAAAGGAAGGGAGGAAAAAATATGCTTTCCAGACAAATGTTGAATGAAATCACCTGCTTGGATTCTGCCAGGACTGAGTGGAAGCAGGTTCCTTTTCTTTTTTCTGTCTTGCTCTGTTCACCTCATTTTAAGACAAGTCAGTCTTAAAGAGTGCATATTCTAGCTAATATTGCTGCCTCCCAAGAGAAAGCAATCTTTTTTATGCATTTGCAAGCAGAAGGGAGATTTGACCCCTTATGTTTTCTTGGCTTCGTTGATTCAATGTTGGCCTTCTGTATATTTGCTATCATTCCCTAGTTGGTTAGAACTTTCTATTCAACTCCTTATATGGAATTTTAGGCTTCAGAATTATTATTGTCTTAAATTCAAATGCAGAGAGGATAATAATTTTAAGAACATACAGCTCAACCAAACCTCTAATCAAGTCAGTGTGATGAAGGATAGACATCTTTCCCCAGCTTGTTAACTGGTTTAATTGAGCTTAAGGGAGAGCAGTTCTGTGCCTCTCATGCTTCTCTTCTCTGGATCTTCCATTATAAATAGAAGATTAAATGAGAGCAAAAGAAAGAAGGAAAGAAAGAAAATAGACACTATCTATTCACCCTTTCATTCACCCAGCTGTCCATCCATGCCTAAACTGGGCTATTTTTTTAAGGGAATTTAGCTTTTATCTTCTTTAATGTTCTGAAATGTTCTGTGCCTCTTAATTTTGGTTTCCAGCTGGGAAAGGGATGAGAAGCATCAAAATGAGAACAGAGATACAGGCAATGCTTTAAGGCAGTCTGAACTGTGAGATAGCAAGTCTAATTTCAAAAGCCTGAGAAGTCCTGAAAACTCAGATAAGTTATGGTTTTAAACTAAACTCAGATAAGCAATGGTTTTAAACTAGAGCAGGGTAGGTTTAGATTAGACGTTAGGAAGAAGTTCTTCACCATGAGGGTGGTGAGATACTGGAACAGGTTGCCCAGAGAGGTGGTGGAGGCCCCATCCCTGGAGACATTCAGGGCCAGGCTTGATGAGGCTCTGAGCAACCTGCTCTAGTTGAAGATGTCCCTGCTTACTGCAGGGGGGTTGGACTAGATGACCTTTAAAGGTCCCTTCCAACCTAACACATTCTATGATTCTATGAAGTACTTAAAGTTTGGGCCAGTTGAACAATCTCTATTTCCTGTAGGGTTTTTTTTGATCCTCTCTGCATACCATTCCTTGGCATAAATTAGAAACAATCAGGTCTCTGGAACTGGACAGTGTCTGAAAAATATGCTGTTAATTTCAGAGAGTTCAGTTAGTTAGAAGAGGCTTAACTGAAAAGTTTTACTGAACTTTACTAAACAGAAAATTGGTTCTGTTTTACCTCAAACCAGGATACACACAAAGGGGAATAAAGATATTTGTTTCCTTGGGGATATAAAACTGAAATAGTGATTGTTAAATACATTTGCAAATTGCAGTTTATTTATTCAGTTAATAAAAGGGAACAGTCACTATAGCAACTACTTGTATTGTACAGCACTAATTCCATATTATCTTCTGTATTAAACTGTGAGTGTGTTTTTTCTAAGGCTCTTGCTTATACTTATTGCTATAACAACCAAGGTCAGCTAACTTTGTTATTTGCCCCGCTGGAGGGTCAGAAGCAGAAGAGCGTAGAGGGGTCCCACCTGCAGGGAGGAGCAGACAGGACAGGTGACCCAAAATTGACCCAACAGGGTATTCCATCCCATCTGCCTCATGCTCAGTATAAAAGCTGAGGGATCAAAGAGCCAACTTTTTTTCTTCAATGGCCAATGTCTGAGGAGGACCCTGTCTGTTCGTCTGCCTTTGATCCCGATCTGTGCATTCCTGAATCTAGATCTGGAATCCAGTTCCCAGCCGTCACTAACTCCAGTCTGGGACTTTCCCAGTGCCTGCTGGTGATGTGATCGACATCCTAGGAGCTTGATACGGTTTTATATATATTGTATCTATTTCATTATTTTCTTTTTATATTATTATTAGTATTTCATTAAAGTAGTTTAGTTTTTACTTAAACTCATAAGTCTCTCTCTCTTCCTCCTCACCCTTCACTGAGAGGTGGGGGAGAGCATCTGTCATTCATTTCAGTGGCCAGTCCGGCCCAAAGCACTACAGTGTGTGTATTATACTCACTAATCATAGAATCATAGAATTGTTTTGGTTGGAAGTGACCTTTGAGGTCCAGCCATTAACCTAACACTGCCAAGTCAACACTAAACCATGTCCCTCCACCAAGGTTTTGCCAAGGTTAAGTCAAACTACACCCAGCATCAAAACATCTTCAGTTAAGAAAAAAAGATGAGTCATTGTCATAGGTGACTCCCTCCTGAAGGGAGCGGAAAGCCCAATATGCAGACCGGACCCACTTCTCAGGGAAGTCTGCTGCCTCCCTGGGGCCTGGGTTAAAGATATACAAAGAAAACTTCCCTCCCTGGTAAGCCCTTCAGATTACTACCCACTATGAATTTTTCAGACAGGCAGAGATGAACTGTTACCAAGAAACCCAAGGGAGATCAAGAAAGACTTCCGGGTCTTGGGACGACTGGTTAAGGGGTCAGGAGCGCAAGTAGTGTTCTCCTCTGTCATTCCAGTCACAGGGAAGGATGAGGGAAGCAACAAGAAGACCCAGCAGATCAATACCTGGCTCCGAGCCTGGTGTCAGCATCAGGACTTTGGTTTTTTTGATCACAGGATGGTTTACATGACACCAGGCCTGCTGGAGACAGATGGGGTACACCTGTCTCAAAAGGGGAAAAGGATCCTTGCACAGGAGTTGGCAGGGCTCATCAAACAGGCTTTAAACTAGATTTGAAGTGTGAAGGGGGTGAATCCAGCAGCAGAGACACAAGGGTCGTTGATGGGTTAGAAACTATGGCTGCGCCTGGGAATGGACAGGTAGGAGTTAAGGCTTCTTCTAGCAAAAAGGTGGCAGGACCAGTAGCCCAGCTGAAGTGCTTCTACACTAATGCACACAGCATGGGCAACAAACAGGAGGAGCTGGAAGCCATTGTACAGCAGGAAAACTATGACGTAGTTGCCATCATGGAAATGTGGTGGGATGACTCGCACAACTGGAGCGCTGCATTAGATAGCTACAAACTTTTCAGAAGGCATAGGCAAGGAAGGAGAGGAGGTGGGTGGCCCCATATGTTAGGGAGTGTTATGAATGTCGAGAACTTAAAGATGATGACAACAGGGTTGAGTGTTTATGGGTAAGAATCAGGGGGAGGGCCAACAAGGCAGATATCATGGTGGGAGTCTGTTATAGACCGACCAACCAGGATGTAGAGGTAGATTAAATATTCTACAAGCAGCTGGGAGAAATCTCCCTTGTCCTCATGGGAGACTTCAATCTACCAGATATCTGCTGGGAATACAATACAGCTGAGAGGGAACAGTCTAGGAAGTTCCTGGAGTGTGTTGGGGATAACTTCCTGACACAGCTGGTGAGGGAGCCGACTAGGGAAGGAGCCCTGCTGGACCTGTTGTCTGTGAACAGAGAAGGACTTGTGTGGGATGTGACAGTTGGAGGCCATCTTGGGCATAGTGACCATGAAATGATAGTTTTCGATTCTCAGAGAAGCAAGGAGGGGGTCAGCAGAACTGCCACCATGGACTTCCGGAGGGCAGACTTTGGTCTTTTCAGGAGCTTGCTTGACAGAGTCCCTTGGGAGGCAGTCTTGAAGGGCAAAGGAGTCCAGGAAGGCTGGACGTTTTCCAAGAAGGAAGTCTTAAAGGAGCAGGAGCAGGCTGTCCCCATGTGCTGTAAAAAGAGCCGTCAGGGGAAAAGACTGGCCTGGCTGAACAGAGAGATATGATTACAACTCAGAGAAAAAAAAGTTTATGCCCTCTGGAAGAAGGGGCAGGTCACTCAGGAAGGGTACAAAGATGTGAGACTATGTAGGGAGGAAATTAGAAAGGCCAAAGCCCAACTAGAACTTAACCTGGCTTTGGATGTTAAGAAAAATAAAAAGAGTTTTTATAAATACATTAGTAATAAAAGGAGGACTCGGGAGTATCTCAATCCTTTATCAGATGAAGGCGGTAACATAGTGACAAAGGATGAGGAGAAGGATGAGGTACTTAATGCCTTCTTTGCCTCAGTCTTCAGTAGTAGAGTTGGTGGTTCCCTGAGTACCCAGATCCCTGAGCTAGTAGATAGGGGCGGGGAGCAGAATGAAGCCCCCGTATTCCAAAGGGAGATGGTGAGGGACCTGCTCCAACACCTGGACATACACAAGTCTATGGGGCCGGATGGGATCCACCCGAGGGTACTGAGGGAGCTGGCGGAAGTGCTCACCAAGCCACTTTCCACCACTTACCAGCAGTCCTGGGAAAACAGGGAGGTCCCAGTTGACTGGAGGCTAGAAAATGTGATGCCCATTCACAAGAAGGGCCGGAAGGTGGATCCAAGGAACTACAGGCCTGTCAGTCTGACCTCGGTGCCTGGGAAGGTCATGGAACAGATCATCCTGAGTGCCATTATGTGGCACATGAAGGACAACCAGGCGATCAGGCCCAGTCAGCATGGGTTCATGAAAGACAGGTCCTGCTTGACAAACCTGATCTTCTATGACAAGGTGACCTGCTTGGTGGACAAGGGAAAGGCTGTGGATGTTGTTTACCTGGACTTCAGTAAGGCCTTTGATATGGTTTCCCACAGCATCCTCCTGGAGAAACTGGCTGCTCATGGCTTGGATGGGAGTACTCTTTGCTGGGTTAAAAACTGTCTGGAGGGCCGGGCCCAAAGAGTGATGGTGAATGGAGTTAAATCCAGTTGGCGGCCGGTC
This sequence comes from Fratercula arctica, assembly GCA_947846985.1. Lineage (NCBI taxonomy): Eukaryota > Metazoa > Chordata > Aves > Charadriiformes > Alcidae > Fratercula > Fratercula arctica. The sequence goes on along the minus strand of CANTUZ010000025.1, from coordinate 11,928,758 downwards.
ACGAGTGGTGTTCCCCAGGGCTTGGTATTGGGGCCAGTTCTGTTTAATATCTTTATCAATGATCTGGATGAGGGGATTGAGTGCACCCTCAGGAAGTTTGCAGACGACACCAAGTTAGGTGGGAGTGTCAACCTGCTTGAGGGTAGGAAGGCTCTACAGAGGGATCTGGACAGGCTGGATCGATGGGCCGAGGCCAATGGTATGAGGTTCAACAAGGCCAAGTGCTGGGTCCTGCACTTGGGTCACAACAACCCCATGCAACGCTACAGGCTTGGGGAAGAGCGGCTGGAGAGATGCCTGGCAGAAAAGGACCTGGGGGTGCTGGTCGACTTGTGTCTGAATATGAGCCAGCAGTGTGCCCAGGTGGCCAAGAAGGCCAACAGCATCCTGGCCTGTATCAGGAACAGTGTGGTGAATGTGACTAGGGAAGTGATTGTCCCTCTGTACTCGGCACTGGTGAGGCCCCACCTCGAGTACTGTGTCCACTTTTGGGCCCCTCACTACAAGAAAGACATTGAGGTGCTGGAACGAGTCCAGAGAAGGGCAACAGAGCTGGTGAGGGGTCTGGAGAACAAGTCTTATGAGGAGCGGCTGAGGGTACTGGGATTGTTTAGCCTGGAGAAGGGGGCTGAGGGGAGACCTTATCGCTCTCTACAACTACCTGCAAGGAGGTTGTAGAGAGAATCATAGAATGTGTTGCGTTGGAAGGGACCTTTAAAGGTCATCTAGTCCAACCCCCCTGCAGTAAGCAGGGACATCTTCAACTAGAGCAGGTTGCTCAGAGCCTCATCAAGCCTGGCCCTGAATGTCTCCAGGGATGGGGCCTCCACCACCTCTCTGGGCAACCTGTTCCAGTGTTTCACCACCCTCATGGTGAAGAACTTCTTCCTAATGTCTAATCTAAACCTACCGTGGTTTAAATGGTTTAAAACCATTGGTCCTCGTCCTATTGCTGCATGCCCTTGCAAACAGTCCCTCCCTGAGAGGTGGGAGGTCGGTCTCTTCTCACAAGTAACGGGGAATAGGACAAGAGGAAACGGCCTCAAGTTGCACCAGGGGAGGTTCAGACTGGATAATAGGAAAAGTTTTTACGCTGAAAGGGTTATTAAGCATTGGAACAGGCTGCCCAGGGAAGTGGTTGAGGCACCATCCCTGGAGGTATTGAGAAGATGGGTAGACATAGTGCTTAGAGATATGGTTTAGTGATGGTTTTTGTCAGTTTGGTTGATGGTTGGACTCAATGATCTGAAAGGTCTCTTCCAACCTAGGCAATTCTATGATTCTGTGATTCTATGATTCAGTACTACATCTACATGAAGTTTACAAAATCCTGTTGGTATTTAGATCAGAAACTTGTGTTAGTACACGGAAGAGTGGCATGAATTAGTCATCATGTTTGTTGTACAAATGAATGAAGCACAACTAATGTTTTTCTAAAACAGTGATTAAGGAACAGGAGAAAGTTGGTTTTGCTAATAATAATACGTTAATATCTACTGTAGCATTGCTTTGCCACTGTCTTTGGAGCTTCCAGTCACCTCCTCTATCTGGTAATCTGATGATTCTGGAAACTATATTAATTCTTGTGCATTTGTACTGAAAATCCAGTGATACCACTTGCTAACACCAATCAATCTGTGTTTGACCTTGTATGTGATCTGTGTGGCAGCTACTATTTTTTTCTACTATATCTGTTAAAAAAAGGCAAAAAGCTCAAATGCTACTTACAGCTCTTCTGAATGAAGAGTAATTCTTATTTTCACCAAAGTCAGTGAGATTTCACCTGATTGCCAGAACAAAATGGTTTTGGTTTAGAATAGTACAGGAAAGAGTACTGCTGTTCTCAGGACAGTGCTTGATTCACCTGATTGCAAGGAAGAGGAGTTGTGTATGAGAGAAAGCAAGCCACAAAGAAAGAGAGGAAGGGAGTGGAGTTTCACAAAGGCAGCCTGAGTTATTGTGACTTATTAGGTAAAATATATCAATTTGGGTGCTTTCTTGTGTAAAATATGTCAGTCAGGATGCAGAACAGCATGTGATGCCTGAACAATACAGTTTGTCTCACTAAAAAAAGGGAAGGCTTTAACTTGTGGATGAAGGCAGGGAGGAAAATTCTGTTTGAATCTAGCAGGGGACTGACCAGGGGCTAAAACAAATTACTGAAGCAAAGAACTAGGTGGCAGGAAAAAATCAACACGCCTTAGGAGAAATAGAAAGCTATAGCTTGGAAATAAATTTTTGTGTTAACTTATTTCTGATTTGCACTTGTTTGATCAAGAGCAGAACTTGAAGCTAGAAATACTTCCACAGAGAGTTTATTATGAACTTTGCAACAAGCAGGAAATTCTTTCTGCCATCTTATCCCTCCCTCTTTGTTCCCTTCTCCCTTCTCCAGTCCCCTCTGTACTGCAACCCAAACGACCAAAACAACTATCAGCAAGGAGGTAGTTCTCAAGAGAATGTGCTTTATCTACACCCTATGTATATGGTTTAGCTGACACAGTAACAACAGCAACCAGGAAAACAGTTATTTAAAAATCAGTGGTGATTTGTTCACTGAGTTATTTTAAAGCTCTCCAGGAGTTCTGGATCAGAAATACTGTTATCTTTTTAATTGCTAAACACTTAGTTCTTATTATGAATTAAAAGCCCATTGGTTCAAAGCCCCTCTCTATAAAATTAAGTGACTTAAATTAAAACTTACTGATTATACTGGATAAATACGAGTTAGCTGACCTTGAAATATCCACACTGAAGTTATGTTTAGAGTATTTAATTACATTTTGTTTGCATCTAATTTGATTTGTAACTATTCAATGAAGGCCTACTCTACATTATGATAAAGGATAAACAGCAAACTCCTAACTTAATTTAACATGCAAAATCTAAACATTGCTGCATTATGTATAGTCAGCATCTTAAATTGGGGAAAAAGAGCGTTTCTAAACTTAGACAAATGTGTGACAGAACCCTGAATGCCTGTGTGTGTGTGTATGAGACCATTTACAATGCCACCTATATATCTACACATCTATACATAACAGAAGGATATAAAAAGAAAGATAAGGAGGATGCACAATCCCTTTCTAATTCTGAATCAGCCTTTGTCACTGCTTTACTATGTGACCGGGACAAGCTAATTATTAGACCATTTGAATTTGCCTTCTAAATGAAACAACTGAAAAGGGTGCTGGAATAGGATCAGGCACAAAGTCTCAGTGATGTTATGTTGTGAGTAGCAACTTGCAACACATGTCCCACATCAAGGCCCCTGTGCTGGAGTGCAACCATGTAGACATAGAAAAATACTAAAAGTGCAGATTCTGAAGCCCAGTTTTACAGTGAAACATGGGGATGCTGCTCAGTTACAAATGAAAGGGTGAGACATGGAGAGCTGGCTCTAGAAGAGATATCATCAGATGGTAAAAATGAAGATGAAATCTCTGGAAATAACTTAGTAGAGTGACAGCCAGATAGCCACAAATTTGCTTGAGAGTGCCACTTTGACTAATACTGGTAGCTGCAGGGGAAAGAGATGCATAAACAGCACAGAAGGTGTAAAGAGTGTAAGAAATTCTGAGGAGTGCAAGTAGGCATGGTGACAGCAAGAACAGCCTCAATAGCAGATCACATGGAGGAAAGAGAAGGCAAACTGTCAGGAGTAGACTAAGCCTATGTGGATTAGTAATAACAACTAGAGTAAAAGTAATGCATCAGACTTTAAATATCCAGTAGGCAGACATGCTTAATAATGGCAGATCTTGGGATGGCCAATTGGCCCTGAAAAAAAGATATTTAATTTGGGGATATCATCAACTGTAAACAGGTACCATAGTGAAATACACTAAATCAGAAGTTAAAAAGTAAGGCCTTTAGGGAACACAACTTGAAGGAATTTTAGGCCAGTATTTGAGCCATTAGTGTATAACGTAAACATGATAAAAGGGAGTGTATGGTATCAAAGAAAGAGTCATATTACAACTAGGAGCCAAATCATGGTCAAGACTTGACTGATCAAGGATGCATGGGACATCCTCAGCATTTGTAGATCCTGAAAATTTTTATTCTAGGGAGCATTGAAAGAAAGTGGCTATGTAAATAAAGCATCCAAGAAGTCAGGGGAGATACCTGTAGCTTTCAATCATCTACATTTAGTAATTATGCTGTGCTTGCTCTCTGCATGCAATCACTAAGGCCTTAAATATTTGTGCCTGTACTTTCTTTCCAGGACTAGACATGTGCTAAAAGCAAGGGGTCTGATGACAGCAGGGCTCTCAGAACTGCCATTAGCATCTGTGTATGAGACTCAGCAGCCACAGGATACAGGTGCATTTGCAGTGCCACGTTCTTTACATCAGTTAAATATTCTTTTTCAAAACAATTTCAGTTCATCTGCTTGCCCAAAGTTTTACATTTATTTAACCATAGCATTTAAGTATAAGTACATTACTCACTTTATGAATTAAATATAGGCTGAGGATTATTTCCATAAGAAATATGTTCCTATAATTTATTCAGAAAGATTATCAAATTAACTTAAGACTATATTAATACCTACTTTTATGAGTAAATTTATCTATATTGATTTTATATCATAGGAGAGCCCTTAAAGCCCTTGTTATTACAGTTTATTGTGAGGTAATATATTATTAATAGACTGGTGGCATAGGAAATATGAGATAAACTGTAAAAATGAGAAACATAAAGACCATATTGGAGTAGATAATGCAATATATGTACTTACACAGTACTACGCAAAGGTATCAACAGAATATTCTATAGTATTTTTCTCGCACATATATCTTGGACAGATGTGTTTGCATGTATGTGCCTGAACATCTGTTTATGTGTGTATATATGCAGTCCTACACATATCATAAAATCATAAAACGGTTTAGGTTGGAAGGGACCTTAAAGATCATCTAGTTCCAACCCCCCTGCCATGGCCAGGGACAGCTCCCACTAGACCAGGTTGCTCAAAGCCCCATCCAGCCTGGCCTTGAACATTTCCAGGGATGGGGCATCCACAACTTCCCTGGGTAACCTGTTCCACTGTGTCACCACCCTCATAGTGAAAAATTTCTTCCTGATCTCTAATCCAAATCTACCCTCTTCCAGTTTGAAGCCATTACCCCTCGTCCTATCACTACATGCCCCTGTAAAAAGTCCCTCTCCACCTTTCTTATAGGCCCCCTTCAGATAGTGGAAGGCCGCTATGTGCATGGGATTGCCCTGACCCATGTGCAGGCTCTTGCACTTGGCCTTGTTGAACTTCATGAAGTTTGCACAGGCATGTATTTATATGTCTACAAATGTACATATTTGTACATTTAATGTAAAAAAAAACCCCAAAGTTTAATTAATGTGCCTCATTATAACTATATTTCAAGTTAATTTCAGTTAAATATTTAGAGGTTAATATAACTCATATAAGGGTGTGTGCTTGTATAACTGAAGTTATACTCTACAAGCAAAAAGGTGAGAGGAAAGAATCATAGAGTCATAGAATTGCCTAGGTTGGAAGGGACCTTTCAGATCATCGAGTCCAACCATCAACCTAACTCTGACAAAAACCATCACTAAACTATATCACTAAGCACTATGTCTACCCATCTTCTCAATACCTCCAGGGATGGTGCCTCAACCACTTCCCTGGGCAGCCTGTTCCAATGCTTAATAACCCTTTCAGTGAAGAAATTTTTCCTAATATCCAGTCTAAACCTCCTCTGGCGCAACTTGAGGCCGTTTCCTCTTGTCCTATTGCCTGTTACTTGTGAGAAGAGACCGCCCCCCACCTCTCTACAACCTCCTTTCAGGTAGTTGTAGAGAGCGATAAGGTCTCCCCTCAGCCTCCTTTTCTCTAGGCTAAACAATCCCAGCTCCCTCAGCTGCTCCTCATAAGTAAAACTTATTAGATTATAAGATTATGCTCCCAGTCCCAGTTATGTTCTTTGTAAATGAAATGTCCTGATGTTCTATATTCTGCAAGGACACATGATTTGTATCTATTTTCAGCGAACATCTTCTCACATGGTGACCTAAAAGTAGGCCAAGCGTGAACTTTAAATAATGGCTCAGGAAGGGTATTAACCTCTTTCTCACATTCTAAGTTTGTCCCATTGCTGTATCAATATTATGAAGAACATAGCTGGTGTTAGAGAATGGCAAAGCAAGCTACATACACCTCCAGTTCTGCTCAACAGGTCTACAAATGTCATTGCCTCTTAATTCCTTTCAAAGTCTGTTATATATTAAGCCATCCACACATAATATTTTCAGCATTTCTCTACCTCTCTGTAGTGAATCTATTTTATGCCAGATGCTAAAAAGCATAAACTATTTTATTTCCAGTCCCTACTGATGGGAGACTCTCTACTCTTGGTGAAATGCGGGTGATTATGAAAACTGGTGTTTTCATGAATACCCAAGTGTTAATACAATGTCTAGCACTGAGTGATACGAGTCGCTAGATTTTTTGTTTCAAGGACTGTGGATGCCTTTACTAGCCACTGTATTTCCCAAATAATCTGTTGTCCAACTCCCATAGCATAATGCTCTCATCATGTATATTTTTCAAATTATTCTAAGTAGTTTTACTCTTTTATTACTTTTTTAATACACACAGTCCCATCTTCGCTTCCTGATTTTCAATTTAGTACAAGAAGAAATTCCTCACTATGACATGAACTTATTTTTAATACATGTAAGTGACACTCACAAGATCACAGAAATAAATATTAAATAGTTTTCAGTTGTACAGTCAGCTAATGACTGTCAGAAGCAATCCAGACTAAAATGAAAACTGTTAATTACAAAGAATGTGGCTTTTCTTTACAATATATATAATCACACAAGTATTTGTTTTATCTACAAAATAGTTTAGCCTTCTAGCAAGGCACCATCCATTGCTTCAAATGTACTACAGTGACCAGAGCACACAAACATACAATGATCAGCTCATAAAACTTGCAACTGTGTGTACTTTAGGCACCTTATTAGTACCCTCTCTAACAACTACAGAGTTTTTGTTTTTCACAAAGGAGGGAAAAGAAAAATGGATTTATTCATAAGAAAATTAACAAACAGACTCCACAGAAAAAGCTGGGAGATGAAAATCCTCTCAGGGAAACTCCTTGCCAGTCAGTTCTCTACTCTTACTGAGGCTGGCTGAGGATCCAGTGCTACCTCTGAGGAGGACTGTGAAGGTATCATGAAAGAGACAGAGACAACAGATAAAAAGCACTACCTTGAACTCAGCCCAGGAACTATGGGGAAGTCTGTATCTCTACTCACACTGTCATACTCCACATTTTGCACTAGCTTTTAACTCCACTCATCTCTAACAATCTTGTATCACAGTAGTTTAGTCCCAAGGAGAGGAATACTCTTGTTAATCACTAAAAATATCAAATGCTAAGTTCCTTCAGTGTTAGACACTTATCTTTAAATTAGTGTAATTCAGTACTTTGTGCATCCATATCTATGCTATATTTCATTATCTCTCCATTTATAAGTCATTTCAAGATCTAATATAGGACACAGACAAGCCCACTGAAAAGCAAAGATGCAGTATTAGAAGAACAGCTTATGAATAAACAAAATATTTTTTTGCAATTCCCATTTTCATTTAATCTCTTACATAAAGACTTTCCATCAACGGAGGGCTTTATATGGACATTACATTTTCAAAAGACTATTTTGCAAGTGAGGAGGAGACCCGCAATTTTTCAAGTGGTAAAACATCAGAAAAAGTATTCCACCTTTGGCTTGCCTGCAAGACAATTTTTGGAGAAAACATTATAAGTATTTGCTTACTGCATTTGCTAGATAACAGCAACAGTCCAAAACTAGTTTAGACTAATTTAGATTTTTCTGCTTCTTTCAAAAAAAGGTACAATTTTTTTATGTTCAAGTGGCACTAGGAAAAAAGCAGAAAAATGACCTAGCATTGCCATGATGTGCAGAGTTTAACTTGGGTATCTCCCACAGCTTTAACAAGATTACCTTCTTAAATCACCAGTGTACCAAATGGAAATTAAGTTCATAACTGTGCATTCAGAACACATTTTATGCTTCACTGTTTTTCATTCTCCTTCTCTTTCCTTTAGGATCACATGCTTTTAAAAGGCAACTCCAAATTTAGGCATGGAAAATACTGTGTACCCTTCTGTATGCTGTTACTACTATTCCTAGTGTGCAACTGAGTGCATAAAAATAGGCACATGCATTTGCTTCTGCATCAGACAGTTCACAACATTTATTTCCTCTTGCTGATGGTGAGTCACAACACAAATCTTTATTTGTGGTGACTTTCATGGACACTGACACTTGTAAAGGGTGCCCGCTCAACACAGAAACTTTTGTATTACATGACCCCTGAAGCATTTTTACCAATTCCAAACAAATATGCTTCAGAAGACTTTATCCTGCTTCTGGATCCAGAATTTAAATTCCACAGTGAAAACTGAAGGAAAAGAAGTTTCTTCTCATAGAATCATAGAATCACAGGGTTGGAAGGGACCTCTGGAGATCATCTAGTCCAACCCCCCTGCCAAAGCAGGGCCATCTTAGAGCAGGTTGCACAGGAATGCGTCCAGGCAGGTTTTGAATGTCTCCAGAGATGGAGACTCCACCACCTCTCTGGGCAGCCTGTTCCAGTGCTCTGCCACCCTCAAAGTAAAGAAGTTCCTCCTCATGTTTAGGTGGAACTTCCTATGCTCAAGTTTGTGCCCGTTACCCCTTGTCCTGTCCCCAGGCACCACTGAAAAGAGCCTGGCCCCATCCTCCTGACACCCACCCTTTAAGTATTTATAAGCATTGATAAGATCCCCCCTCAGCCGTCTTTTTTCCAGACTAAAAAGACCCAAGTCCCTCAGCCTTTCTTCATAAGAGAGGTGTTCCAGTCCCCTGATCATCTTGGTAGCCCTTTGCTGTACCCTCTGCAGCAATTCCCTGTCCTTCTTGAACTGGGGAGCCCAGAACTGCACACAGTACTCCAGGTGCGGCCTCACCAGGGCAGAATAGAGGGGGAGGATGACCTCCCTTGACCTGCTGGCCACACTCTTCTTGATGCACCCCAGGATGCCATTGGCCTTCTTGGCCACAAGGGCACATTGTTGGCTCATGGTCATCCTGTTGTCCACCAGGACTCCCAGGTCTCTTTCCACAGAGCTGCTCTCCAGCAGGTCAGCCCCCAACCTGTACTGGTGCATGGGGCTATTCCTCCCCAGGTGCAGCACCCTACACTTGCCCTTGTTGAACTTCATTAGGTTCCTCTCTGCCCAACTCTCCAACCTGTCCAGGTCTCTCTGTATGGCGGCACAGCCTTCTGATGTGTCAGCCACCCCTCCCATTTTTGTGTCATTGGCAAACTTGCTGAGGGTGCGCTCTATCCCTTCATCCAGGTCATTGATGAATATATTGAACAGGACTGGCCCCAGTACTGACCCCTGGGGAACACCACTTGTCACGCACCTCCAACTAGACTCTGTGCCCCTAATCACGACCCTCTGAGCTCTGCCTTTCAACTAGTTGAAAGACAGCTCCAAGGATGAGATTTACAGGAAAGGGATGTGGGCACATCCATACCATACATCCCTGAATTTTCATTTATTTATTTTTCATTTATCTTCAATTATTCTCTAAAGGGTTCAGAGGAACATGTATTAACTTTTGCTATTTTAATGTAGAGGACTGATAATTTAGGGATAAGGGAAAAAGATCATTTGGTTTTAGCTGAGTAAACCAAAACTTTCCATATCTTACTGGAGAGAACGCTAGACAAACCAAAGCAAGCACCGTGTTAAAAGAATATGTTTACATAAGGAAAACTAACTCAGAAGTCATCTGAAGTAATTTGTTATTATTTTTAACCTCATAAAAATCATCAACTTTGCAATAGCATATTGTGGAATAATTACTAAATTGGCTAAAAAATACAAAAGTACAACATTGTTCACACATTAAGGAAAAGTATAAAATCAAGAGGCCTCTGAGGTAGAAAACAGCTGCAGCTGGCGTGAAGAATACAACATCCGCGGTTCCCTGATAAGGATGCTTGTGAAGCTACATGAGGTACGGAGCGGGATGCAATTATTCCGCGGCTTTACCTTATGATGTATAGCAGATACGGGGACGGTACGATACCATGAAACAGATAAGCTGCCAATTAGCTGCCTGCTCGATACTCGGAGTCAACATTTTGTCAAATTTTGATGAAATGCTGTCCTTTGTGCGAACTTTGCTCATTATAATGTCATTATAATACCAAAACACACCTCCATCCCAAAGGCTACCCACCTCCAAGGTGCGACCACTCCTTCTTGAGTCTGCGCCCTGAATTTTTTGTAAACTATACCTTTAATTGTGAAGCGAGAGAATTTTACACCAATCATAATTAAAGTATTTATGACTAAAGTCACTCAAACTCCACCTTGAAGATAACAAATAGTATAAAAATAGCCCAAGAGAGGGGGGATACTCAGGGAAGACACCATCGCGAAGAATTCCATCACTGACTTCCGGGATCAGTCGACGGGCTGAGCCTTTCTTCCCCCCTATAGGGACGCCTTTGGGTAAGACCTAGATTATACTGAGTGCTTTCTCAGGAAACTTAGAAATTTCTCTAGAGAATCTCTTTCCTACATTTATAGCCAGGCTGTATCGTTTATAACTTTGTCACGCGTTTGATAGATGTAATAATACTTTCATTTGCACGTACTTTGCAGACAGTGTATTTATCACTGGCAATCCTAAGAACCTATCTATCTGTTGTTTAAATAAACTGCACTGTTTAAGTAGCTAGTCGTTTCGGTTTCTCACTGAACGCGACCAAAGACTCGAGAGTGGCCATGCTAGTTCATGAGCACGACTAGACTGAAGGTGCAGTCCACTATTAGTGTATCCAAATCGTAATAGTTTAATACATATTAAACGCGATTGGACTGATAGTGCTGAATTGGGCATCACTCAGAATTTAAACCCAGCCGCACCTAGCCTCCCACCTCGGTGAGGAGTGTTAGAACGCAAGGGGGTTTATCTTCTGCCAAAACCGCTTTGCCCCTTTCCATGCAACACATATTCAGAGCCAATAGGAATGAACATGCTGTGGTAAGCATTGTCTAATATGTAGTAATGTTTCCTGGCTTTCAGCAGAAGCTACATGGAAAAAAAAGTAAAAAACGCCTGCCTCTTGTGTCCAATGGGGATCTCCCCAGGAGTAACTTGTAGCCATTACTCTTCATCTTTTCCATGTGACTCCTTGTAAAAAGGGAGTCTCCATCATCTTTGTAGCCACCCTTTAAATACTGGAACATGGTGATAACAGAGAGAGAAAAATAAAACCCAAGACAGACAAGTGATGCAAATTAAAACAATTTCTCACCACTGATTGACTGATACCCAGCCAGTCCCCGAGTAGTGCCCCCCACTCCAACCTTTCCCCTGATTTTATTGCCGAGCATGACATACGGTATGGAATATCCCTTTGGTCAGTTGGGGTCAGCTGTCCCAACTGTGTCCCCTCTCAACTTTTTGTGCACCTCCAGCCTACTCGCTGGCACAGCGGTGTGAGAAGCAGAAAAGGCCTTGACTCTGTGTAAGCACTGCTTAGCAGTAACTAAAACATCCCTTGGGATCCCCATTATAAACATTGTTTCCAGCACAAATCCAAAACATAGCCCCATACTAGCTACTATGAAGAAAATTAACTCTATCCCAGCCAAAACCAGCAGAACCCCTCCCCGCACACACTCTCTCACTGTAAAGAAAACCTAGCTGACTAGCTTAGAAAAAAGGCTACATCTTCAAACAGCAGTTGACATGTGAGAGAAATTCTGCCTTTAATAACATTTGCAATTGACTATCCCTCTCCCTCATTTCTTGAGGTAGTAATTAGGAATTGGTAGCAATTAGTGTGTTTCCCTTACATAAATATCATCTCTAGTTCTTTAGCAGATGGAGATTCTTGTGAAGTTTTCTAGAGTTTACTTTTTTAATTTGATTTTCTTGCCACCTACATACTTGAATATCATCAGAATGCCCTAGTCCCAAAAGTGGTCTTTGTAACTGTCATGACACGAAAAGGAGATGGTACAGACATCAAGAAAAAAAACAAAAACAACGAACACAGCCAAGAGAAATCTCTTCCAAAAGGACACCTGAATTACAAAAGTTAAATGACATATACATAAGCAGTTTCATCTAAGAACAGAGTGTAAGAAATGCCAAACTGACTCAGTTCTGGCATTCGTCTAAGCCACTAGCCTCCCCAGCAGTGTCTGTAGGTGGACACCCAGAGAAGAACAAGAACAGGGCAAGTATGATATTTCCCTTGATGACTCTCCTACACTCCAACTACTTTCAGTTCAATGGATTCTCCAAGATTGATGTGATTTGTCTATTGAGTAATCCTTAATACATATCTCTTCCAATTACTTATTTACACTCCTCTTGAATCCACATAATCTCTCTGCAACCAGAACATCCTTTGGCAAGGAGCACAGACCTGTACCCTGTTGCATGAGAAACCACCTCCTTGTCTTGGGCCTGAACCTGGCTCCCACTGTTTTTTAGTTTTGATGGCCATTAATTCTTGTAGCAAAAGTGATATTACAGTTGATTCCTACCCATCCTTTGCATGCCAGTTATGATCTTATAGACTTCTATGATAACATTCTTAAATTTTAATTTTTTTTATATTTTTCACAATGAGAACAATCAGCTATTGGAATAATCTCCCCAGGGAAGTGGTGGATTCCCCAACATTGGACACTTTTAAGATTCAGCTGGACAGGGTGCTGGGACATCTTGTCTAGATCGTGCTTTTGCCAAGAAAGGTTGGACCAGATGATCCTTGAGGTCCCTTCCAACCTGGTATTCTATGATTCTATGATTTTCTCCCCCTCTTTTCCTTACAATTTTGGGTTTGTTTTCATTTTTTTAATCATTAAACTGTTTTTATCTCAACCCATGAGTTTTCTCACTTTTACCCTTCCGATTCTTTCCCCCATCCCACTGGGTAGGGGGGAAGTGAGTGAGCGGCTGTGTGGTTAAACCATGACAGGGGTGTGCAGAGGAAGCCTGATGATTAGCTCAGTTATGATGCAGAATTTGTATAGAGCTACAGATAGATTAGATGAATCCAACCCTGCATGGCCTGGCAGAAGCAATTTTAAATCTTCCATCTCTACAGAAAATGTAACTGCCAGGAGTCTCCTGACTATCTGATTCTCAAGAAGGCTGGACAGTTATTATCAGATAAGTCTACCTGTTAAAAAGGGGATATGCTTTTCAGTAAGAGTGAAATTTCTGAATTTAATTAAAAGAAAGGTTTAATTTCTAACTTTCATCAGAGAGGACATTTCCTTACGAGCAGGTAGTAGCACACCACATATGGTAACGCGTGATTAACTCAGTTTGAGTGTGTGGAGTTAAATGGATACCCAATTAACTACATTACCATGGGACTAATATCCCCAAACTTTGCAACTAATTTAACCAGGGAGAAGATGAGGTTTTTAAGTCACATTTTCTAATAAGTGTCTATCTTCGTTCACAGTCATTAAAGGGAAGTTCTTTATTAATACAAGCTTATCCTTAAATGATACAGATCAGCTACCACTTGGTTTACCAATTGCTTTACTCAGCTATGAAGCACCTAGAGAGCCTTGTAAAATTTAGAAATGTTCGGCATCCTTTTTTCCTTTTTAGTGTGAAGCCCTAGTTAATTCCCCACAATAAATGACTGTTTTCTGTTACCCAATAAAGTTAGCCACTCACACATACACATACAAACCTTTTCTTAGCTTTTCATTATTTTCCTCATCCAATCTACTATAAGCACTATACAGCTTTATTAGTATTTATCATGTAATAATTAATTTTACATCAGATTTCTACTCCTAATACCATGCCCTTTAGCTTCTTTTAATGGTTGAATGGTCATATTTATATCATGCATAATTACTTTTCTGCTAAAAAAAGTGCAAACAAAATTTTTAAAACATGGACCAAAAAAAGGTCATCACTCCTAAAGAGAGTCTAGCTGTGGAAAATTTCAGCCCATACAGTAAAATTGAATGGCTGAAAACAAGAACTGAAAACACTGTAACTTTTTTGATAGCACTTGATTATATTCATGCTATAATTATGCAGTGGTTTGTGTGGTTTCTTTTGTTCTGCTTACTCTGAGGAAATAATGGCTTCAGTTGAATGTCTTCATCAGAAGCTACTTTCATCAAGCTAAGTATGCCCTGTGGAGACCGAATGTTTACTTCTTATCCTACACTAAACTGAAGGCATAATAAAATGCAGGATTCATTAAAAAGAAATGCAGTAAATATTTATTCTTGAATGATGCAGCTAGGGTATCTGTGCTATCACCCGGATGTTATAGCCTTGTTCAGTTATTGGCATGTAAAACAGTATATCCCATCCAATATAAGAACATTTGTGTTTTTCCTTTAAAACGGTCTAATTAACTATCCATTAGTAACACCAAACACCCACTACCTGCACTACCAAACTGCACATACTGAAGCAGTAGCTAAAATAGAATTTGAAACTGCTAAACTAAGCAAACGTCCAAGTTGTGTTTTCAGGACAGTGCACGAGCTGCAGCCAGAATTTGGACAGATTCATTGGGAAACCTGTTCTGGCATTGCCACTGTCCAGTTCGTTCTTTTTTAAAAAAAAATAAATACATTTTCTGGAACAACTACTACGTTGTCATCAGGGCAGTGTGCAAGCTGATTGCAGCTCCTGAGGAATGCACTCTACTGAATAAATATTTTTTTTTAATATAATACAGAGAATAAAGAAAACATGCTAAGTACAGCATGATCATAGAAAAACCAGAAGCAACTCCTTCAGTGAAATTCTATTCTTACTCCATGTTTTTAGTGGACCATTTTCTATACTTGATCTCTTCCCAGAAATGCTTTTTATGCTTGACCAAATTTGCCTTGCTGCTCTTAAGCAATGAGAAAAAAGGAAGGGGAGGGAGGAAAGAAATAAGGAGGGCAGAGGGAGGAAAAGATAGATAATTTTTTATTTTTTAATGGAAGAGTATTAGGCTTCATTTATGGAGAAATGCTTTCCTTAAAAGCAGAAATAGATTAAACTGTTTCTGATGTCTGTGACTGATGAGTCTGTACATGCATCTGTTTTTTTAACAAAACAAAAGCTCCATACTGGCCAAGATTTATGTTTTGACTGTCACTGTACTCTAGGGATAATTTCCACACTTTTCCTGTCCTATATGATAGATTTTTATAATGCATTCTCCTCTTGACATTTTGTCCTGGTTCCGGCAGGGACAGGGTTAAGTATTCCATGCCATGTGAGCCACGCCCACCCTGAGATTAAAAGGAGGGAGGGGGCGAACAGTCAGGTTCGGAGCGGGCTGGCCCGTCCCGGAGCCGGACCGGCGGGGAGCGGCGGTTCCGTAATCGCGTTTGTATATTTCTCTGTCGGTGTTATTCTTGTTGTTTTCTTGTTCCCTTTGCTGTTCTGTTAAACTGCCTTTTTCTCAACCCAAGAGTTTTGCCTTTTTCTTTTGATCCTTCCCGTACCAGGAAGTGCTGAGCAAGCGACACGTGGTTCTTTGTTGCCATCTGAGGCCAAACCACGACAGTCCTTATTTGGCGCCCAACGTGGGGCTTGAAGGGTTGAGACAAGAGCAGAATCCAACTAGAGCTTGAAAAAATGAATTTGTTAGGTAAATAGTCACGGTCACTATGTTGCTTAGTTTGTTCTCATGGCTGTGTTATGTAAATTCCTGTGTGTCTTATGCACTCCCTGTGATGATATTTGTTACTTCTGGGAGGGGGATGAGGATTATCATTTTACTGTCCTGTGCAATATCAGCTTATGATATGATAACATCACTTGTTAGACGGTTATTTTGGGGTGTTTATGTGGTATTGCTGTCCTGTCCGTACATTGGGCACCACCTCTCAGAATTCATTAATAATTACACCCAGTCTATGGGGGAAACAGGGGGAGACACTTTCCCCAGCTCTTTTGCCTCCCTTTTCTCCTTTGAGTCAGGTATGACAGCTTTTGAGAATTTTGAATATCATTGGGATGCTCAAACCAGCATGTTCCT
Organism: Fratercula arctica; assembly: GCA_947846985.1. Taxonomy (NCBI): domain Eukaryota; kingdom Metazoa; phylum Chordata; class Aves; order Charadriiformes; family Alcidae; genus Fratercula; species Fratercula arctica. The sequence continues at coordinate 11,912,650 of CANTUZ010000025.1, read as the reverse complement.
AGTGTTATGTTTGCTGAATATGTTCCAGGTCTCGTTTAGGGTTAAACAACTATTTAAGACTACCACCCAGAGATCTGCTCCAAGGCTGGACAGTCAGGGGTGGCATGGCAGGTGGGAGAACATGGGCAGGTACTTAGAGAACTTCTCACCTCCAATGGTCTGGGACTTCACCCCTGAACAATTACAGGACCCTGATAGAGTAGTAGAATATCTGAAGGGAAAATGCTGTGGCTATTCTAGAGAGGCACAACTCACCGCACTGTGCTGGGCCCTGGCTAGTGTCTACCAGGCACTGCTCAGTGCTATGCAGCACCCTCAGAAGAAAGAGACAGAGACCAGACCAGCAGGCGCTGCGGCCCCTGCGGCAGGCGCTGCGGCTGCTGTGGCCCCTGTGGCAAGTGCTGCTGCGACGGGCACTGCGGCTACCGCGACCCCTGCGACGGGCACTGCGGCTACCGCGACCCCTGCGACGGGCACTGCGGCTACCGCGACCCCTGCGACGGGCACTGCGGCTACCGCGACCCCTGCGACGGGCACTGCGGCTACCGCGACCCCTGTGGCAGCCACTGCAGCTACTCCAGCCCCGGTGACAGCCACTGCTGCTGAACCAGGGAACCAACCCATGCCAGTATCCGTTGCCCCTATACAAAAGAAGTACACAAAGAAATCGGTTCGCATAGTAAGAGATGACAATGAACCAGGGCCATCACAAGGACAGGAGGAAGAGGCAGAACCAGAGATAATTACCCGATCCCTATCCCTGAGTGAGCTGCGGGATATGCGAAAAGATTTTAGCCGACTTTCAGGCGAGCACATTGTCACCTGGCTGCTTCGGTGTTGGGATAATGGGGCCAGTAGCCTGGAATTAGAGGGTAGGGAAGCCAGGCAATTGGGATCCCTGTCTAGGGAAGGTGGCATTGACAAGGCAATTGGAAAAAAGACCCAAGCCCTCAGCCTCTGGAAACGACTCCTGTCAGGCGTGAGGGAGAGGTACCCCTTCAGTGAAGATGTTGTATGTCATCCAAGCAAGTGGACCACCATGGAAAGAGGTATCCAGTACCTGAGAGAATTAGCCGTGCGGGAGATGATTTATTATGACTTGGACAACACAGACTTGCCCACGGACCCTGATGAGGTGCACTGCACAAGGCCCATGTGGCGGAAGTTTGTACGGAGCGCACCATCGTCATATGCCAACTCACTGGCAGTAATGGAATGGAAAGGTGAAGAAGGACCAATGGTGGATGAGGTGGCTGGCCGGCTCCGGCGATATGAAGAAAGCCTCTCTTCCCCCCTTGTCTCAGCTGTGGAGAAACTGTCCCGGAAGGTCCAGCAACTTGAAGAGAATATGTCCTACTCCCCACCTGTACGGGCCAGCATCTCAGCTATTAGGAGCAGGCATTTCCCGACTCAAGAGAGAGAGTACAAAGGGTACATACCACGAGGCACCCTGTGGTTCTACCTGCGAGACCATGGAGAGGACATGAGGAAGTGGGATGGACAACCTACTTGGATCCTGCGGACACGGGTACAGGAGTTGCAAGGAAGGACAACCACAAAAGGAGATCCCTCCAGGAAAAGTGCCACCCCAGTTTCCAGTGGGCAGTTCCCCAGACAGAGCATGAGGCCTGATCTTGCTTCTGATCCTCTTGAAGGAACCTCCAAGTCATTTCTGCAAGAAGTGAGTACCGGATACCATGACCAGTATTGGAGGGGCCCTGCCTCCAGCCAGGTGGAGGAAAGGGACAACCGGGTTTATTGGACAGTGTGGATTCGATGGCCTGGCACATCAGACCCACAGGAGTATAAGGCTCTAGTGGACACAGGAGCACAGTGTACTCTGATACCATCAAGCTATAGAGGGGCAGAACCCATTTGTATTTCTGGGGTCACAGGGGGATCCCAAGAGTTGACTGTACTGGAGGCTGAAGTGAGCCTAACTGGGAATGAGTGGCAAAAGCATCCCATTGTGACTGGCCCAGGGGCTCCATGCATCCTTGGTATAGATTACCTCAGGAGAGGGTATTTTAAGGACCCAAAAGGGTATCGGTGGGCCTTTGGCATAGCTGCCTTGGAGATGGAGGAAGTTAAACAGTTGTCTACCTTGCCTGGTCTCTCGGAGGACTCTTCTGTTGTGGGGTTGTTGAGGGTCGAAGAACAGCAGGTGCCGATTGCTACCACAACGGTGCATCGGCGGCAATATCGCACTAACCGAGACTCTCTGATGCCCATCCATAAGCTGATTCGTCAACTAGAGGTTCAAGGAGTGATCAGTAAGACTCGCTCGCCTTTTAACAGTCCTATATGGCCGGTGCGAAAATCTAATGGAGAGTGGAGGCTAACTGTAGACTATCGTGGCCTGAATGAAGTCACGCCACCACTGAGCGCTGCTGTGCCAGACATGCTAGAACTCCAGTATGAACTGGAGTCCAAGGCAGCCAAGTGGTATGCCACGATTGATATAGCGAATGCATTCTTCTCAATCCCTTTGGCAGCAGAGTGCAGGCCACAGTTTGCTTTCACTTGGAGGGGCATCCAGTACACCTGGAATCGACTGCCCCAGGGGTGGAAACACAGCCCCACCATTTGCCATGGACTGATCCAGACTGCACTGGAACAGGGTGAAGCCCCAGAACATCTGCAGTACATTGATGACATCATTGTATGGGGAAACACAGCCGAAGAAGTTTTTGAGAAAGGGGATAAAATAGTCCGAATCCTTCTGAAAGCTGGTTTTGCCATAAAACGAAGTAAGGTGAAGGGACCTGCACAGGAGATCCAGTTCTTAGGAATAAAATGGCAAGATGGACGCTGCCAAATCCCAATGGATGTGATCAACAAAATAGCAGCTATGTCTCCACCAACTAGCAAAAAGGAAACACAAGCTTTCTTAGGCATTGTGGGTTTTTGGAGGATGCATATCCCGGATTACAGTCTGATTGTAAGCCCTCTGTATCAAGTAACCCGGAAGAAGAACAATTTTAAATGGGGTCCTGAGCAACGACAAGCTTTTGAACAAATCAAACAGGAAATAGTCCATGCAGTGGCCCTGGGGCCAGTCCGGGCAGGACAACATGTTAAAAATGTGCTCTACACCGCAGCTGGGGAGAATGGCCCTACCTGGAGCCTCTGGCAGAAGGCACCAGGGGAGACCCGAGGTCGACCCCTAGGGTTTTGGAGTTGGGGATACAGAGGATCCGAAGCGCGCTACACTCCAACAGAAAAGGAGATATTGGCAGCATATGAAGGGGTTGGAGCTGCTTCGGAGGTGGTTGGTACAGAAGCGCAGCTCCTCTTAGCACCTCGACTGCCGGTGCTGGGTTGGATGTTCAAAGAAAGGGTCCCCACCACACATCATGCAACTGATGCTACATGGAGTAAGTGGATTGCACTGATCACACAGCAAACTCGAATGGGAAACCCCAGTCGCCCAGGAATTCTGGAAGTGATCATGGACTGGCCAGAAGGCAAGGATTTTGGAATGTCACCAGAGGAGGAGGTGACGCGTGCGGAAGAGGCCCCACCATATAATAAACTGCCAGAAAATGAGAAGCAATATGCCCTGTTCACTGATGGGTCCTGCCGGATTGTGGGAAAGCATCGAAAGTGGAAGGCTGCTGTGTGGAGTCCTACAGGACAAGTTGCAGAAGCCAGTGAAGGACAAGGTGAATCGAGCCAGTTTGCAGAGGTGAAAGCCATTCAGCTGGCTTTGGACATCGCCGAGCGAGAAAGATGGCCAGTACTTCATCTCTACGCTGACTCATGGATGGTGGCAAATGCTCTGTGGGGATGGTTACAGCAGTGGAAGCAGGGCAACTGGCAGCGCAGAGGCAAACCCATCTGGGCTGCTGAACGATGGCAAGATATTGCTGCCCAGATAGAGAATCTGGTTGTGAAAGTACGCCACGTAGATGCCCACGTACCGAAGAATCGGGCCACGGAGGAACATCAGAACAACCAGCAGGTGGATCGGGCTGCCAGGATTGAAGTGGCTCAAGTGGATCTGGATTGGCAACATGAGGGTGAACTATTCATAGCTCGGTGGGCCCATGAGACCTCAGGCCACCAAGGAAGAGATGCGACATATAGATGGGCTCGTGACCGAGGGGTGGACTTGACCATGGACACTATTGCACAGGTCATCCATGGATGTGGCACATGTGCTGCAATCAAGCAAGCCAAGCGTTTGAAGCCTCTTTGGTATGGAGGACGATGGTTGAAATATAAATATGGGGAGGCCTGGCAGATTGATTATATCACACTGCCACGAACCCGTCAAGGCAAGCGCTATGTGCTCACAATGGTGGAAGCAACCACTGGATGGCTGGAAACATACCCTGTGCCCCATGCCACTGCCCGGAATACTATCCTGGGCCTTGAAAAGCAAGTCCTGTGGCGACATGGTACCCCAGAGAGAATTGAGTCAGACAATGGGACTCATTTCCGAAACAGCCTCATAGACACCTGGGCCAAAGAGTATGGTATTGAGTGGGTATATCACATCCCCTATCACGCACCAGCCTCTGGGAAGATCAAACGGTACAATGGACTGTTAAAAACTACACTGAGAGCAATGGGTGGTGGGACCTTAAAACATTGGGATGCACATTTAGCAAAGGCTACCTGGCTAGTTAACACCAGGGGATCTACCAATCCGGCTGGCCCTGCCCAGTCAAAACTTCCATGTACTGTAGAAGGGGATAAGGTCCCCGTAGTGCACATGAAGAATATGTTGGGGAAGACAGTCTGGGTTAGTCCTGCCTCAGGCAAAGGCAAACCCATCTGTGGGATTGCTTTTGCCCAAGGACCTGGGTGCACTTGGTGGGTAATGCGGCAGGATGGGGAAGTCCGATGTGTACCTCATGGGGACTTGATTTTGGGTGAGAATAGCCAATGAATCAAATCGTGTGCAACATTGTCACTGTATGTCCTCGTTACTATAATTGCTATTGGCTGTACTGCAGTAAGAATCACCCAAATTAAGGACAGATGGACTTTGATGAAGAATTGAGTAAAGCACAGTGGTGATGGGATCAGAGCTGATGCCCAGCAACTTCCTCAAGATCTGCATCTTCGGACCATGGACTGTGTGCATGAGCTACGCCGGGTACACCAGTCACATGTTCCAAAAACTGTAAGATCTGGGCGTGGCAAAATGGTATGGAATAAGGGGTGGATAATGTCCTGGTTCCGGCAGGGACAGGGTTAAGTATTCCATGCCATGTGAGCCATGCCCACCCTGAGATTAAAAGGAGGGAGGGGGCAGGGGGCAGGCAGTCGGGTTCGGAGCGGGCTGGCGCGTCCCGGGGCCGGACCGGCGGGGAGCGGCGGTTCCGTAATCGCGTTTGTATATTTCTCTTTCGGTGTTATTGTTGTTGTTTTCTTGTTCCCTTTGCTGTTCTGTTAAACTGCCTTTGTCTCAACCCAAGAGTTTTGCCTTTTCTTTTGATCCTTCCGGTACCGGGAAGTGCTGAGCGAGCCACGCGTGGTTCTTTGTTGCCATCTGAGACCAAACCACGACACATTTCAAAAGATACCAAGGGGAGCTGCAGGGTAAATTGGCAGAGGCAGTGCAGAAGCCGGAGCCTTCCACCTGCCCTCCAAAACACTTACAAATATACAATATAATGAAAGGACTCAGGCTACATCTATGTTAGGGTATTAAATGGGTCCAATTTTTGGAATTCAGTCATCTGTACTGTTAAATTATTAGAACAATCATGGTTTGGCCTGATTTTGACTTGAACCATCTAGCAATGACCAAGCAATTTGGGCACCATTCACCATTCCTAATTGGCATTTTGTAAGGAGGGAAGCAACTTTCAGACCATAATAATACAGACATGGCCTCAGAGCCCATGAACAGGCATGGCATTGTTTCTTATAACTTGAGTATGTCTATTTTAAATATGGAACTTGAATGATTTTGGAAATGGATTGTATGACGTGTTTTCCCTTCACAACAAAGAGCTGGATTCAATGATACAGACAATCCATCACAGACCTATTTTCTTCTTATGCCACAAAACTTGTTAAAAAAAAAACCCCTCACACATCTTTCCAAAAGTACAGATGTCATCCTGTGCTCTGTTGGGAGTTATATATACATGTATACATGTACACCACTCCTCCCATAGCAGAGGACACTAAAAGGCATTAGTTGGTATCACTGAAAATTACACAGGTTTCATTATGCATCAGACCACTCCTCTTTTATTCTCCTCTTTTCTTGTTTCTTTTCTCTTTTCCCTGTTTATGCTTTCTTATCTCTGAATTTTTCAAATTCCTTCTTCTGTTTTTTTCTCTTCCTTTCTGTAGAAGATACCAGCCAACTGATAACAAAAACGTCCTTCAGTAGATCAAGCATGAGCATCACCCAACAGAAGATAGTCAGATTTATATTCCGATTAAGCAGCTACCTCTGTTACAGCAAGATGAATGCTGTCTTCCTCCCACACAAGCACTTTGCCAAAGAAAATTCCGACTGCTTCCACACAAAACAAAATAAATTTAATAAAAACAAATCTGGAATACAAACTATAGTTTTAACAAAATAAATTTTTTAATGGCTTGTATGTCACATTCCAGCTTCCTCACCTCAAGTAAAGACCATCTTAACCAAGGATGCTACTTCACAGAATGAAACAGAGGAGCTCTCCCTTCACTGGTGGCTTTCGGTGGTTTCATCTGCACAGATACCTGGTTAGCAAGTAGGGAGAGCAGAAAAAACCTTTCACCCAGGACTATTCTAGTCTAGCCAGGACAGGCAGTGACTCTGACAGACCGGTTCAGAATAGAGTAAACTTGCTTATTTCTTTGTATCGATCTAATACAAAATTCATTATCCTGGTCATTCATTGACTAGGTAGATGGTCAAATAAGATTAAATGTTACAGAGTAGAATCAAAAAGAGCATTTCAACACAGAAAGAGCAAAGACATTAAAGTTTTCCATACCATGAAGAAACACTTGAACACTTACCTCCCTAAGGGGATCATTGAGCTCATTGAGAATGTTTTCTTCATCAAAGATCTTGCCTTGGTAGCGGTGCTCATAGTAATCATGGATCTTCTGGCGCATTTCAGCAGGTAACTTGTGGAATGACATGTACTGTTCCACTTGTTTGTACTGTCAGGAGAATAAAAGGAAGAATCAGAAAAAAAACACACATTTTTTTACTATCTAAAGGCACCTACAAAATGAAAATTCATTCATGTATCCACTTAAGCTTTATATATTTTATAAAGATAACATTTTATACATATGTCAGAGGACCCTCATGACATAGCAGTTAATTTAGTATTACTGCTCACATGACAGCACAACAACTGAAAATTATGGAGTTTAAGGTATGAAATTGCAGAAACTAGATATGCTGTATTAATATGCAACATATTAATGTTGTGTACGCTTATAAGAAGACTGAAGAACAAAGTTAAAATCTGTGGAGATAATGAAGTAGAAAGTATTCCTCAGGAGGAATGAAGAGAAGAGAGAAGCAAACTGGAAAAATAGGCATGGCATCAGGAAACAGATAGATGCCAGGACCCAGGAGACTCAAGAGGACCTCAGTTTACCTTGTGCATTTACCTTGTGCATTACCTTGCGCCAGTGACAAGTGGAGTCCCTTGAGGATCAGTACTGGGACCGGTCTTGTTTAACATCTTCATCAGCGACATGGACAGTGGCATAGAGTGCACCCTCAGCAAGTTTGCCAATGACACCAAGCTGTGTGGGACGGCTGACACACTGGAGGGAAGGGATGCCATCCAGAGGGACCTTGACAGGCTGGAGAGGTGGGCCCATGCCAACCTCATGAAGTTCAACAAGATCAAGTGCAAGGTCCTCCATCTGGGTCGGGGCAATCCCAAGCACCGATATAGGCTGAGCGGTGACTGGCTTGAGAGGAGCCCTGAAGAAAAGGACTTGGGGGTGCTGGTAGACAAGAGGCTCAACATGAGCCGTCAGTGTGCACTAGCAGCCCAGAAAGCCAATCGTATCCTGGGCTGCATCAGGAGAAGCGTGGCCAGCAGGTTGAGGGAGGTGATTCTCCCCCTCTACTCCACTCTCGTGAGACCCCACCTGGAGTACTGTGTCCAATTCTGGAGCCCCTACTACAAGAGAGATATGGACATGCTGGAACGTGTCCAGAGAAGGGCCACGAGGATGATCAGAGGGCTGGAGTACCTCTCCTATGAGGACAGACTGAGAGAGCTGGGGTTGTTCAGTCTGGAGAAAAGAAGGCTCCGAGGAGACCTTATAGTGGCCTACCAGTATCTTAAGGGGGCCTACAAGAAAGCTGGGGAGGGACTTCTTAGGATGTCAGGTAATGGAATGGAGGGAATGGATTAAAACTAGAGATGGGACGATTCAGATTGGACATTAGGAAGAAGTTCTTCACCATGAGGGTGGTGAGACACTGGAACAGGTTGCCCAGAGAGGTGGTGGAAGCCCCATCCCTGGAAGTTTTTAAGGCCAGGCTGGATGGGGCTTGGAGCAACCTGATCTAGTGGGAGATGTCCCTGCCCATGGCAGGGGGGTTGGAACTAGATGATATTTAAGGTCCCTTCCAACCCTAACAATTCTATGATTTGGTTTCCTTATTCCTACTAGTCCTCTGCCCTGTCTTCTGCTTTGTTTGCTTCCCATCTTCAGAAACCATTTTGATAGCATAATTTTCAGAAAAGAACACCCCAAACTAACATACTCAGAGTTTTACTGAACTAAACCGTATGATACATCTGAGACCCACAAAATGGAGAAGCTGCCTAAACCACAAATGAATAAGTAACACTTCACCAAGACTTTTACCTCTCTGACCCCCCGATCAATGTCTCAGTTGAAGAGGATAAGACACTGAGACAAAGAAGAAGAAAACCCCTCTCAGGCTTATAGGTGAGTTAAAACTTAGCAGAAACTTGGTTTCCTTATTGTCCTGGTTTGGGGTGAAGCAGAGCCAACTTTCTGTTCAGTCATTTGCTCTTACTTGTTGCTGTGGCAACCAGGGTCAGCTGACTTGGTTGTTTACCCCATGGAGGGGTTGCACCTGTGGAGAGGAGTGGACAGGTCAGGTGACCAAAACTGACCAGTCGGGTATTCCATCCCATCTGCCATGCTCAGTATAAAAGCTGAGGGATGAAAAGGTTGGTTTCTTCTCCAATGGCTGCTTCTTTAATGACTGATGTCTGAGGAGGACGCTATCAGCTTGTCTGCCTTTGGTCTTGGTCAGTGTGTTCCATTTGTCACTGAGTCCAGTCTGGAACTTCCTTAGTGCTTGCTAGTGATATCTTCCTGGGAGCTTGATATGGTTTTGTGTATATTTGTATATATTGTATCTGTAGAGATAGGGAGTAGCATAGGGGATCTGTTTGACCCTGGTGAGACAAAGCTGTATCCTTGAGAGATGCCTTGAGAGAAAAGATAAGCAAGCATCAGGAGATATCAGCAAGAACAGGAATGTGAAAGCAAAGCTGCTACTCCGTGTGAACAGACAGAGACAACCAATTGGAAGACACCGAGAAGTGTGTGGCAATCGACCTTCAACCTATCAGTAGGATGCTGCCTGCATGTGGAGAGTGCTTGTACCTATAAAGCTCGGGAAATTGTTGTAATAAAGGTCTTTGGTCCATACCCTGCCAGAGTCCATGAATCAATGCTCTACATGTATCTATTTCATTATTTCCTTTTTATTGTTAATATTTCATTAAAGTAGTTCAGTTTTTTCTAAACTCTTCCTCTCCTTGGAGTAAGAGGTGGGGGAGAGCATCTGCTGTCTTGTCATTGGCCAACCTGGCCAAAACCATGGCACTTATGTTAAAAAGTCTTCATTTAATTCTTTCTTCACTTTTTTCATGCTGGATTAGGCAATTTTAACTGTTTTCAATAAAAAAAAAAAAAAAAGCCCATGAAGTCTTAATTAGGATCAGCATCTCTGTAGAGCAATTAAATGAATTGATGGTGTACATGCACTCCTTATGAACTGCGTCACATATCCTTGAACTTGTATAACTGAAGGCTGCTTTCATCCTCTGGAACTGAAATTAGTTTTTGCTTTGCAAAGTGGCAAAAGATCAGATGAGGCCATGTGTACTAAATGAATTCCCTAAATAAGAAGAAAGTAATTTTGCATGGGACTACTTAGCAATGTATGATGAACATGTAAGTCTGATTTAACCTCTCTACAACCATTTTGCACCTCTGAAGCAAGAATCCTTCACCCCTATCCTTTAGAAGTGCGATTTAAATTTGCATGCTCATCGTTGTCTTCTGCTCAGAGAAGAAGAAATTTATCCATATATTATGGGTATGAATCAGAGTTCTGGGTCCCTGGAAGACAGACATGCTCTAGCATAAACAATGTATTGCTTCTAAAATTACCCTAATAATCATTTGCAGCTAATATAGGCATGGATTTACTTGGAGGGAAGGGATAGGAGATCACCCAGTGCTCTCTATATCTCATCAAGGTGGTTACAGAGTCCCAGCTGCTGTGCAGTGCTCCAGCTTTTCTGCAGCAAAGCCAAAGAGAAGATGCTGCACTATGCAATATCCCCTTTGTGTTTGTGTTCAGCCCTTCATTGCTGTTGTGTGAAAGTAATGGAAGACTGGTGAGGAGGATTGTAAATATGCTCAAGTGACTCATACCTGCGGTGCTGGGAAGCACATATCACAATTTAGTCTTATGTGCTCACAAGTAGAACATCCACACTTACATAATGTAAGTCTGTGATAGAATCAGGGACACCTTATCTAACATGCTTGACAATCCTGCCCTGCTGTTGAAGATCATAGCACAGTGAAAAACTATGTCTGATTGAACGCCTGAAATACAGGCAAGAACAGCAAGTCTGAGCTTAGCCTCTCTCTTGCTCTTTGGTGCTTGCATGCCTCTGCCCAGGTGTTGCTTTGGAACTTTCCTGATCCATGAGGTATTAAGATTAAATTTGTTCTTTGCCTTTCATCTGTGGTTCTGTGGTTGTTCCTGTGTCCTGCCTTGATTGGCTCACACATTGTGGTCTCATGTAAGAAGGATGTGTAATGTGTTGTGTCATAGTACACATGGACAGGGAAAGGACTTCACTACGCTCCCTAGCACAGGGGCTGCACCCGTCTAGCCAATCTTAATTGCATACAAATTTGCTTGAGCAACACTAATCAAGAATAATCCTTGCTAATCAAAAATATATATTCATTTGAGATATGTAGGGTATAATGCAAGAGAGTTGCAAAGGTCTTTTATACCGGAATAAACTTGAAGAGAACATTTATGCTAAAAGCAATTTGTTTTGCATGCGATTTACACTGCTCCCTTTCATTAACGCTGCTATTTGAATAGGTGCTTTATCCCACACAAACTATTTCTATTCTCTACCAGAAATTATGGTTACACATTAGAATTTTAGAGAAACAGAAAATAGTAGGAATCTAGTGCTTATCACTGGTGTATCTCAAAGTGTTTTCAAATGAGTAACACAGACTAATAGGGACAGCTGCATATTAGCAACATTGCTTTTTTAAAATCAACTAGGAATTTAGTCTCCCACAATTCCCAGAAATACTTAACTATCTTAAATATGATCAAGGTTCCTTTCCATATCAAAATATCTGACCTTGTGAGTGTACAGTATACTATTGCTCTGTAATAAATCTCTTCCTAATCTTTCTCAGTGTGATTTTTTGACTTACATTTCATGTCATTCATAATACTACTTCTACTCCCTTTTTGATATTCTGTCATAACATTCATGTGAAGTTTTCCCTCAAAACTTTTATTTTCTTCAGCAACTGATATTTTTCACTAACTCAGTCCAAGTCATGATTGCTTTTTTATTTCTGTAATATTGTTCCGACTCAGAAAAGCATGTTTGGTTTTTTTCAGCCTGCTATATGTTACTGGCAATATTGAGGGTGTGCCAGATTAGTTGTCACTGTGGTGTATCGTATGCCAGTTGCAAAAAAGTATGCTAAAATGAAAATACAAACAGAGAAAAATGAATATGGTCTTGTTAATTTTGTGTAATAAAACACTATTTTTTTCAAGTTTTGAAGAAAAGCTTCTCTTTGGGTACCACATTTGTCAATAATGGTTAGAAATGGAGGCATTTTTTACTTTTAAATAGTATACTGTGTTTTGTTGGGTTTTTTCCTCATGAAAACAATGCAAATCACTTAAAGAGAACTGCACTACTTTCTGGGAAAAAGTTACATGTCAAAAAGGTTTAAAAATTCTCATTAGCACTGTGAATACCTTGAATAAATATGAAAATTCTATAGCTTCCCCTGGCTTTTCTAAGTGTGATTTTTACATATGAAGTTGATAAAAGTGTCAGTGAAGTTAAATTTTGTCCAAAGTTTGTATGTGAGTTGTATTTAGAAGAACTGTAACTGATCCTGAGTCATCCATCAGACTTGACACTTGAACCTGTATCTTCATATGCGAGTGGAATAATTTGTCTCTAATGACTCTTCTCATCACACTGTATCTTTTTCCTTCTAGATTTAAAATTTTGGTTTACTTGTGGGAGGTTTGCTTGTTTGTTTTAGTTTATTCAGAAAAGAAATGTCTTAATTCCACATTCACAAAAACACCTCACGTGCTTTTATTACACTTGTGTGAAATAAATTTCTGAGATACCGCAAGTACCCTCAAAACTGACTTTAATTATCTTTTTCCTTTGGCTTTTATTATGTCACATGAGAAGCACCAGACTACATTCAACATCTAAATAACTGTGTTAAAACTCTCTTTTTTTTAATCTCAAATGGCATTTCCATCCTTGCTCCTGCCTGACACCAAGGAGCACTAGATTTTCCAGGGATGACTATTTAGTACAGGACTCCATGCGTGCATATCTAAAGGGATGTCAGAGGCCTCAAAAAGCAGTGGCAAACTACCTCCAATTCCAGGGTACTGAGGAGAGAAAGAAGAGGCATCCAGGCTCTTCAGCAGAGAGCAAACGTCTGTGTAAAGACCGGATTATGAAAATGCTTTACTTCCATTTAAAGACACTATTTTGAATGGGAACTTTGTATATTTTAAAGCATACACTTCATAAGCTGTTTCAGTTAAATTCTATATGTTCTATTATGCGTTGCTATTAAGATAGTATGTACAAACTACATAGAATCATAGAGTCTTCATGGTTGGAAAGGACCTTTGAGATCAGCGAGTCCAACCATACACACACAAAAAAACCCCCTACAATCTCTGTCACTAGAGCATGCCCTGAAGTGCCAAATCTACACGTTTCTTAAATACCTCTAGGGATGGTGACTCAACCACCTCCCTGGGCAGGCTCTTCCAGTGCCTGACCACTCTTTCAGTAAAGTAATTCTTCCTAATATCTAATCTAAACCTCCCCTGCCACAACTTCAGACCATTTCCTCTGGTCCTGTCATTATTCACCTGGGAGAAGAGGCCAACACCCACCTCTCTACAGCCTCCCTTCAGGTAGTTGTAGAGAGCAATGTGGTCTCCCCTCAGCCTCCTCTTCTCCAAACTAAACATGCCCAGTTCCCTCAGCCTCTCCTCATATGGCTTGGTCTCCAGACCCCTCACCAGCTTGGTAGCTCTCCTCTGGACCTGTTCTAGCACTTCAATGTCCCTCTTGTACAGCGGGGCCCAGAACTGAACACAGTACTCGAGGTGAGGCCTCACCAGTGCCAAGTACAGAGGCATGATCACTTCCCTACTCCTGCTGGCCACGCTATTCCTGATACAAGCCAGAATGCTGTTGGCCTTCTTGGCCACCTGGGCACACTGCTGGCTCATGTTAAGCTGGCCGTCCACCAGCACCCCCAGGTCCTTTTCTGCTGGGCAGCTTTCTAGCCACTCTTCCCCAAGACTGTAGCATTGCTTGGGGTTGTTGTCACCAAAATGCAGGACCCGGCACTTGGCCTTGTTAAACCTCATACAATTGGCCTTGGCCCATTGATCCAGCCTGTCCAGGTCCCTCTGTAGAGCCTTCCTACCCTCAAGCAGACCAACACTCCCACCTAACTTGGTGTCGTCTGCAAACTTACTGAGGGTGCACTCAATCCCCTCATCCAGATCATTGATAAAGATATTAAACAAAACTGGCCCCAAAACTGAGCCCTGAGGGACACCACTGGTGACCGGCCGCCAAGAGGATTTCACCCCATTAATCACAACTCTCTGGGCACAGCCATCCAGCCAGTTTTTAACCCAGCGAAGAGTACACTTGTCTATGCCATGATTTGCCAGCTTCTCCAGGAGAATGCTGTGGGGGACGGTGTCAAAGGCATTACCAAAGTCCAGATAGACAACACCCACAGCCTTCCCCGCATTCAGAAGGCGGGTCACATGGTCATAGAAAGAGATCAGGTTGGTTAAGCAGGACCTCCCTTTCCTAAACCCATGCTGGCTGGCCCTGATCCCTTGGCTGCCCTGCACTTGCCATGAGAGCTCACTCAAGATGATCCTCTCCATGATCTTTCCTGGTACCGAGGTCAGGCTGACAGGCCTGTAGTTCCCCGGATCCTCCTTCCGACCCTTCACATTAGCCACCCTCCAGTCATCTGGTACCTCCCCTGTTGACCAGGATTGTTGATAAATGATGGAGAGAGGCTTGGTGAGCTCTCCTGCCAGCTCCCTGAGTACTCTTGGGTGAATCCCATCCAACCCCATAGGCTTATGTGCGTCTAGGTGCAGAAGCAGATCATTAACTACTTCCTCCTGGATTATGGGTGGGTTGTTCTGCTCTCCATCCTTATCTTCCAGTTCAGGAGGCTGAACACCCTGGGGATAGCTGGTCTGACTATTGAAGACGGAGGCAAAGAAGGCATTAAGTATCTCAGCCTTCTCCCCGTCCTTGGTTGCAACTTTCCCCCCCGCATCCAGTAAGGGATGGAGATTCTCCCTGGCTCTCTTTTTGTTGATGTATTTATAGAAACTTTTTTTGTTGTCCTTTATGTTAGTGGCCAAGTTGAGCTCCAGATGGGCTTTTGCCTTCCTAATTTTCTTTCTGTATAACCTAACGAGATCTCTGTACTCCTCCTGAGTTGCCTGTCCCTTCTTCCAAAGGTGGTAAACCCTCCTTTTATTCTTAAGTCCCATCAGAAGTTCCTTGTTCATCCAGGCTGGCCATTTTCCCCGCCCTTTAAACTTGCGACACTTGGGGACAGCCTGCTCCTGAGCCTTTAAGATTTCCTTCTTGAAGAGCGTCCAGCCTTCCTGGACCCCTTTGCCCTTCAGGACTATCTCCCAAGGGACTCTCTCAACCCGTGTTCTGAACAGACTAAAGTCTGCCCTCCGGAAGTCCAAGGTGGAGGTTTTGCTAACCCCCCTCCTTACATCACTACGAATTGAAAACTTGACCATTTCATGATCACTAAACCCAAGACGGCTTCCAACCACCACATCTCCCACTAGTCCTTCTCTGTTTGTGAACAGTAGGTCTAGCGAGGCACCTCCCCTGGTAGGCTCACCTACCAGTTGTGTCAGGAAGTTATCTTCCATGCACTCGAGGAACCTCCTAGCCTGCCTGCTCTCTGCTGTGTTATATTTCCAGCAGATACCCGGCAGGTTGAAGTCCCCAACCAGAACAAGGGCTGGCAATTGCGAGACTTCAGCCAGCTGCTTACAGAATACTTCATCTGTCTCCTCATCCTGGTTGGGTGGTCTATAGCATACTCCCAGCACAAGATCTCCCTTATTTGCCTTCCCCTTCATCCTTACCCATAAACACTCGACTTTATCATCCCTGGAATCTAGCTCTATACAATCAAAACATTCCCTAATGTAGAGACACACCCCCCGCCTCTTGGCATGAGCAGCAGTTTGTGCCAGCTGAAGGACCTGTGATGGGGACATCTGTCTCTAGGTACTGAACACATGCTGCAGCTACCTTTGACACTGACCCTGAACACAGGGTGACAAGTGTCAATCGCCTATATTAATTTGAATGAATTATTTTTTATTTAGAAATATATGTTGGGTCTGCCTATCAGGAGCAGAGGTTTCCTTTGGCATTGGTTTCACCTCAGTTCATTGATCCTGCAATACAGAAATATTGCATAATGCTAAATTCAGCACATGCTACAATGCCTTTAGCTAAATGGGCATGCTTAATTGTTAGCATCTTGCCCACAGGAAATCCAGTTATTTCAAGAAGCAATTTGAAGGAGTAATTTAGAAAAGGAACATAAAAAAAAGGAATAATTAGGTTGAAATTATGCAACTTTATATCTATTGCTTAATAGTTGTAATGAAAAGAAAAAAAAATTATTTATTAGCACCATAATTGCTATATCTGCTTGGTGTTGTGCCAACATCTATGCTATTAGTAGCACCAGCATGAGTAAGCTAGAAACACTGGTATGATACTGCTACTGATCCTGGAAATTCTGGCTCTGATAAGACTAATTGTGGCTTGCCCTTTTTTTTTTATTAATTAGTGGAAAATGCCAATTCATTAAAAAGAACTTGCATTTTAAATTGATCCATTTGAAAGAAACTTGCATGGCAATAAGTTTATCATGCACGGGAAGGCCTGTCTGAAGTCAAAGGGAGAGACAAAGATTCTTCAGTAAACAAACATGGTCTAGTTGCTCAATTATTGGATGTATTGCTTTTCTTGACTTCTGATCAGAGACCTGAAACTCGCCTTCCCTCATTTCACAGCAGTGTCCTAATGATGAGGAAATGGTTGTTCTAGGCTGGGCATCTCTCAGTATCTTTTCTGCTTTGCATAAGCACATATCAAGCTAGAGAGAGAGAGAAAAAAAAAAGTTCTCTTTTTCTTCATAGGGATAGAAACAGTGATGTAGATGATGACATTTCACCTTGCTTTCCAATAAAGTATAATCATTTACACAGAATCGAGGTGGTAGGAAACACTGACAAAGACTCATCCCATGCAGATGCTACTTGTAGGAAAGGGTCTGCACAGGGCCATTGGCTGCAATTAATTCACCTCATCACAGGCATTTAATACATCACTGAGTCAGTGTCAGAAAGCTGCAGTACTAAGATTATTTTTTTTAAGAACCACAGGAGCTTAGAGATCAGGAAACTGCTCTGAGCAGGTAACCTCATTATTACTAACTATTATTACTTTATGATCTACCACTTAACATATACAGTCTGAAACCTCGCATGTGTTATTTGAGCATATACCTTTTCACTGCATGATGCAAAGAGACCTTTCACTTATATAGGTGACTTGGAGATTATAATTAATTTTTTTAAAATAATCTAAAATTGTTTGTCAGACTGTTCAAGTCTCCAGCTTCACCTGAATCACTAAGGTTAACACACAATATCACCTGGCATTCACAGTTCTGAGCCTTCTGCACCAACAACTGCAACAGCCTCCAACAGTCCAACAAACTGCTCCTCTTCTTCATGTTCCCAGGCATTTTGTTTCATTTATTCTTACAATATATCTGTAATCTTCCTATCTTCTTTTTCTCCTTATCTTGTCTTTATCTAGTCTTGAAGTACAAACACTTCAGAGATATCCTTAGGGAAATGAATTTATAGCACCTGGAGGCTTCTCTGATAAACAACAGCCCTAGAGTCATGGCAGTAAAAGTAATACTCCAAGCAACCTTTTGTACTTCAATGAAAAGCAGTCATCATAGACATGACGGTTACAGAGGAATGCCTATGAGTGACAGGATGTTTCCCCTTGTATTCCAGAATTATGGAACCTATTCACCCGGTACAGAAAAAAATTAATAAGTTCTAATAAGACTTAAAGATAATTCTTTAATTAGAATAAAAATGAGAATTAGGACAGCTAGAGAGCCTATCAGAGACAGAAAAACCAATGAGGTGCATTCTGCAAATAACATTTTAAGGCAATTTATAGCTTTCTTCAAACAAATAAGCTAACAATCCTTGTTTTATTTCTGGTTGTGAAGAATGCATCAACCAGAGTAAATCTTATTTTCAAGTCTCCAAAAAGACAGAGAAAAAGTTCTTAGTGGATTACTTCCCACATCTCTATGAAGATTTAACTCAAACAATGACACTGTTTCTGTGTTGATCATTTTAGCAGAAACACTCAGGGAAAGTGTTTTATTTAATATAGCTGGGTTCATCCAAAGGTAAAGTCACAAAGCTGTAACTGATAAAGAGAAATAATGGAACTTCTGTCAAATAATATCTTTATTTTCTTTTTTTTCCTTCTTCCATAACATGAAGGAGAAATATAGAGAGCTTTGGAGAAGTGGGCAACACACCTGTAAGAGACTATAAAAAAAATGTGTAAGGCTAGCAGAGGGTTCCTAAAAAATTCTATAAAGAATTCTAAATTAAAAAGACCTAAGGATTATTTATATTTTTTTTTGACTTTACAGAAATCAGATTTATAAAATACATATCTCTTTCTTCCTATATTATGTATTTTTAGGAGAACTCTGTTCAGCATCTGAAATTTTAGCAAAATTTACCTTAGTTTTAGAGTAGAATCAAGGAGATGATTGTTTCCATGGCAAGAGAAGCAATTTGCACTATGGTACCACTGGCTATAAGTATGATAGCCTCCAATGGCTATTGATAATCTGATATTGATAATGACATGTGCAATTGATAATCTAAGTCCACTTTTGTTTTGAACTAGTACTCTAAACACTATTACCAGCATTGACAATGGCATCCTATCAAAAGGCTCCAGCACAGGAACCCCGGTGAAGCCAACCTGGCACCCACACAGCTCTGCTGAGTAGGGTTCTTCCAGGTGGGAAAATCAAAGTAGTTGCTTTTGTTTAAAAGAACTTTTTTCTTATTGTTTTGAAAGAGGCTTGATTTTAAGGATGCAATAGATAAATTGTGCTTTTATCTGTTACACTGATCAGTCATCTCTTTGGGCTCTCTGCCTCAGTTTTCCTTTGTGCTAGCCTTTTGGGCTGCCTCTGGTGTCAGTGGTACTCCTGTCTGAGGTGAGGCCCATGTCCATCTTCTGATGCTGCCCTGACACTGCCCAAATGAGGGCTGAAAAATTGATGCTGTGCAGGACTGAAGCAGCAACAGAGAACGCTAGACTCTTCTGCCAGGTGATTACCCTCTCCTCTTACTTGCTTAAATTCTCTACAAAGTTAGGAGAAAAGAAAGACCTGTGCCAGAAAAAAATAATGTTGAAAATGGAAAAAAGACAGGGGGGCATATTAATTACGGAAATTAACTCCATAAAACTCAGGTTACCAGCTCCTATCACATGTAAAATACGAAACACCCAAAGACTTGCCTTCACTTTTCATTTAAGAATTGCTCAATGTTTTATGCAAAACTTTATAAAATTATTTTTAAATTTGCATGAAATTCTGCAGTAAAGAAATATGTACAGCCAGCTCTGCCTAAATATATATATAGGCATCCAGCGCTGCCCATAATAAAAAGCAGCTGATGAATAAATATTTTTTTCTAGAAGGTGATTGTACAGATGTTTATGTGAAAATGAAATTTTCCTAACCCCAAACTGTACAATACTAACTCATAGAATTGTGCATTTTTATGAAAAGATCTGCTTTCATTATGCTTTTAGAAAATATTTAGTGTTTAGAAAAATGTGTGTCATGGTTTGGCCTCAGACGACAACAAAGAACCACATGTCACTCGCTCAGCGCTTCCCGGTATGGGAAGGATCAGAAGAAAAGGGCAAAACTCTTGGGTTGAGACAAAGGCAGTTTAACAGAACAGCAAAGGGAACAAGAAAACAATAACACGGGCAGAGGAACATACAAACGCGATTACGGAACCACCAGTCCAGATCCAGGACACACCAGCCCACTCCAAACCCAACTGCCCGCCCCCTCCCCTCCTCTTAATCTCAGGGTGGGCATGGCTCACATGGCATGGAATACTTAACCCTATCCCCGCCGGAACCAGGACATTATCCACCCCTTATTCCATACCATTTTTGCCATGCCCAGATCTTACAGTTTTCAGAACATGTGACTGGTGTACCCGCGGAGCTCATGCACACAGTCCATGGGCCGAAGATGCAGATCTTGAGGAAGTTGCTGGGCATCAGCTCTGATCCCATCACCACTGTGCTTTACTCAATTCTTCATCAAAGTCCATCTGTCCTTAATTTGGGTGATTCTTACTGCAGTACAGCCAATAGCAATTATAGTAATGAGGACATACAGTGACAGTGTTACACACTATTTGATTCATTGGCTATTCTCACCCAAAATCAAGTCCCCATGAGGTACACATCGGACTTCCCCATCCTTCCGCATTACCCACCAAGTGCACCCAGGTCCTTGGGCAAAAGCAATCCCACGGATGGATTTGCCTTTGCCTGAGGCAGGACTAACCCAGACTGTCTTCCCTAACATATTCTTCATGTGCACTACGGGGACTTTATCCCCTTCTACAGTACGTGGAAGTTTTGATTGGGCAGGGCCAGCCGGATTGGTAGATCCCCTGGTATTAACTAGCCAGGTAGCCTTTGCTAAATGTGCATCCCAATGTTTTAAGGTCCCACCACCCATTGCTCTCAGTGTAGTTTTTAACAGTCCATTGTACCGTTTGATCTTCCCAGAGGCTGGTGCGTGATAGGGGATGTGATATACCCACTCAATACCATACTCTTTGGCCCAGGTGTCTATGAGGCTGTTTCGGAAATGAGTCCCATTGTCTGACTCAATTCTCTCTGGGGTACCATGTCGCCACAGGACTTGCTTTTCAAGGCCCAGGATAGTATTCCGGGCAGTGGCATGGGGCACAGGGTATGTTTCCAGCCATCCGGTGGTTGCTTCCACCATTGTGAGCACATAGCGCTTGCCTTGACGGGTTCGTGGCAGTGTGATATAATCAATCTGCCAGGCCTCCCCATATTTATATTTCAACCATCGTCCTCCATACCAAAGAGGCTTCAAACGCTTGGCTTGCTTGATTGCAGCGCATGTCTCACATTCATGGATGACCCGTGCAATAGTGTCCATGGTCAAGTCCACCCCTCGGTCACGAGCCCATCTATATGTCGCATCTCTTCCTTGATGGCCTGAGGTGTCATGGGCCCACCGAGCTATGAATAGTTCACCCTTACGTTGCCAGTCCAGATCCACTTGAGCCACTTCAATCCTAGCAGCCCGATCCACCTGCTGGTTGTTCTGATGTTCCTCCGTGGCCCGATTCTTCGGTATGTGGGCATCTAGGTGACGTACTTTCACAACCAGATTCTCTATCTGGGCAGCAATATCTTGCCATAGTTCAGCAGCCCAGATGGGTTTGCCTCTGCGCTGCCAGTTGCCCTGCTTCCACTGCTGTAACCACCCCCACAGAGCATTTGCCACCATCCATGAGTCAGTGTAGAGATGAAGTACTGGCCATCTTTCTCGCTCGGAGATGTCCAAAGCCAGCTGAATGGCTATCACCTCTGCAAACTGGCTCGATTCACCTTGTCCTTCACTGGCTTCTGCAACTTGTCGTGTAGGACTCCACACAGCAGCCTTCCACTTTCGATGCTTTCCCACAATCCGGCAGGACCCATCAGTGAACAGGGCATATTTCTTCTCATTTTCTGGCAGTTTATTATATGGTGGGGTCTCTTCCGCACGCGTCACCTCCTCCTCTGGTGACATTCCAAAATCCTTGCCTTCTGGCCAGTCCATGATCACTTCCAGAATTCCTGGGCGACTGGGGTTTCCCATTCAAGTTCGCTGTGTGATCAGTGCAATCCACTTACTCCATGTAGCATCAGTTGCATGATGTGTGGTGGGGACCCTTTCTTTGAACATCCAACCCAGCACCGGCAGTCGAGGTGCTAAGAGGAGCTGCGCTTCTGTACCAACCACCTCCGAAGCAGCTCGAACCCCTTCATATGCTGCCAATATCTCCTTTTCTGTTGGAGTGTAGCGGGTTTCGGATCCTCTGTATCCCCGACTCCAAAACCCTAGGGGTCGACCTCGGGTCTCCCCTGGTGCTTTCTGCCAGAGGCTCCAGGTGGGGCCATTCTCCCCGGCTGCGGTGTAGAGCACATTTTTAACATGTTGTCCTGCCCGGACTGGCCCCAGGGCCACTGCATGGACTATTTCCTGTTTGATTTGTTCAAAAGCTTGTCGTTGCTCAGGACCCCATTTAAAATCATTCTTCTTCCGGGTCACTTAACAGAGAGGGCTCAAAATCAGACTGTAATCTGGGATATGCATTCTCCAAAAACCCACAATGCCTAAGAAAGCTTGTGTTTCCTTTTTGCTAGTTGGTGGAGACATAGCTGCTATTTTGTTGATCACATCCATTGGGATTTGGTGGCGTCCATCTTGCCATTTTATTCCTAAGAACTGGATCTCCTGTGCAGGTCCCTTGACCTTACTTCGCTTTATGGCAAAACCAGCTTTCAGAAGGATTCGGACTATTTTATCCCCTTTCTCAAAAACTTCTTCGGCTGTGTTTCCCCATACAATGATGTCATCAATGTACTGCAGATGTTCTGGGGCTTCACCCTGTTCCAGTGCAGTCTGGATCAGTCCATGGCAAATGGTGGGGCTGTGTTTCCACCCCTGGGGCAGTCGATTCCAGGTGTACTGGATGCCCCTCCAAGTGAAAGCAAACTGTGGCCTGCACTCTGCTGCCAAAGGGATTGAGAAAAAATGCATTCGCTATATCAATCGTGGCATACCACTTGTCTGCCTTGGACTCCAGTTCATACTGGAGTTCTAGCATGTCCGGCACGGCAGCGCTCAGCGGTGGCGTGACTTCATTCAGGCCACGATAGTCTACAGTTAGCCTCCACTCTCCATTAGATTTTCGCACTGGCCATATAGGACTGTTAAAAGGCGAGCGAGTCTTGCTGATCACTCCTTGAACCTCTAGTTGACGAATCAGCTGATGGATGGGAATCAGAGAGTCTCGGTTAGTGCGATATTGCCGCCGATGCACCGTTGTGGTAGCAATCGGCACCTGCTGTTCTTCGACCCTCAACAACCCCACAACAGAAGAGTCCTCCGAGAGACCAGGCAAGGTAGACAACTGTTTAACTTCCTCCGTCTCCAAGGCAGCTATGCCAAAGGCCCACCGATACCCCTTTGGGTCCTTAAAATACCCTCTCTCCTGAGGTAATCTATACCAAGGATGCATGGAGCATCTGGGCCAGTCACAATGGGATGCTTTTGCCACTCATTCCCAGTTAGGCTCACTTCAGCCTCCAGTACAGTCAACTCTTGGGATCCCCCTGTGACCCCAGAAATACAAATGGGTTCTGTCCCTCTATAGCTTGATGGTATCAGAGTGCACTGTGCTCCTGTGTCCACTAGGGCCTTATACTCCTGTGGGTCTGATGTGCCAGGCCATCGAATCCACACTGTCCAATAAACCCGGTTGTCCCTTTCCTCCACCTGGCTGGAGGCAGGGCCCCTCCAATACTGGTCATGGTATCCGGTACTCACTTCTTGCAGAAATGACTTGGAGGTTCCTTCAAGAGGATCAGAAGCAAGATCAGGCCTTATGCTCTGTCTGGGGAACTGCCCACTGCCCACTGGAAACTGGGGCGGCACTTTTCCTGGAGGGATCTCCTTTTGTGGTTGTCCTTCCTTGCAACTCCTGTACCCGTGTCCGCAGGATCCAAGTAGGTTGTCCATCCCACTTCCTCATGTCCTCTCCATGGTCTCGCAGGTAGAACCACAGGGTGCCTCGTGGTGTGTACCCTTTGTACTCTCTCTCTTGAGTGGGGAAATGCCTGCTCCTAATAGCTGAGATGCTGGCAGTGCCTGGTAGATACTGGCCAGGGCCCAGCACAGTGCGGTGAGTTGTGCCTCTCTGGAATAGCCACAGCATTTTCCCTTCAGATATTCTACTACTCTATCAGGGTCCTGTAATTGTTCAGGGGTGAAGTCCCAGACCATTGGAGGTGAGAAGTTCTCTAGGTACCTGCCCATGTTCTCCCACATGCCATGCCACCCCTGACTGCCCAGCCTCAGAGCAGATCTCTGGGTGGTAGTCTTAAATAGTCGTTTAACCCTAAACGAGACCTGGACCATATTCAGGAGACATAACACTAGGAACATGCTGATTTGAGCATCCCAAGGATATTCAAAATTCTCAAAAGCTGTCATACCTGACCCAAAGGAGAAAAGGGAGGCAAAAGAGCTGGGGAAAGTGTCTCCCCCTGTTTCCCCCATAGACTGGGTGTAATTATTAATGAATTCTGAGAGGTGGTGCCCAATGTACGGACAGGACAGCAATACCACATAAACACCCCAAAATAACCGTCTAACAAGTGATGTTATCATATCATAAGCCGATATTGCACAGGACAGTAAAATGATAATCCTCATCCCCCTCCCAGAAGTAACAAATATCATCACAGGGAGTGCATAAAACACATAGGAATTTACATAACACAGCCATGAGAACAAACTAAGCAACATAGTGACCAGCGACTATTTACCTAACAAATTCATTTTTTCAAGCTCTAGTTGGATTCTGTCGTTGTCTCAACCCTTCGAGCCCCACGTTGGGCGCCAAAAAGGACTGTCGTGGTTTGGCCTCAGATGGCAACAAAGAACCACGTGTGGCTCGCTCAGCACTTCCCGGTACGGGAAGGATCAGAAGAAAAGGGCAAAACTCTTGGGTTGAGACAAAGGCAGTTTAACAGAACAGCAAAGGGAACAAGAAAACAATAACACGGATGGAGGAATATACAAACGCGATTACGGAACCGCCGCTCCCCGCCGGTCCGGACCCGGGACGCACCAGCCTGCTCTAAACCCGACTGCCTGCCCCCTCCCTCCTTTTAATCTCAGGGTGGGAGTGGCTCACATGGCATGGAATACTTAACCCTGTCCCCGCCAGAACCAGGACAATGTGTTCTAAAGAATTTTTTTTATTTTTGGTTTTGCAGAGTTTGGCACAGGTATGATGCAGCCAGGTGGATAGCACTTGGCTTGCACAGTACCTGCTACCGGGAGGAAACAATCACCTTTTTATAGATACAACACAAAAAAAGCCAGCCCGATTACCCCAGCAAGATTGACCGTAACGAGAAGCTGGAATACAATAATGAAGTACCAGGACAAAACAGGAGAGTAGTCTAGTGAGAACATTCTGACTGATTTATATTACTCTCATAAAGTCTTACCCTCAAACTGAGCAAGTGTACTGGGTCTACCTGGGATCGAGTTAGCCTTCCCCATAGTGCTGTTCTTTGTATTTGTAGCTAGATAGGTATTGATATCACACAGATGTTTTGGCTACCACTGAGCAGCACAGCATCAAGACATAGCCAGGAGGGCTGACCCAAACTGACTGTCGCAGTTTGGGCTGGGTTGGTCAGTGACAAGACAGCAGATGCTCTCCCCAACCTCTCACTCCAAGGAGAGGAAGGACAGAGATAGAGTTATGAGTTTAGAAAAAACTAAACTACTTTAATGAAATATTATAAATAATATAAAAAGGAAATAATGAAACAGATACAATATATATAAATATATACAAAACCATATCAAGCTCCCAGGGAGATATCACTGGCAGGCACTAGGAAACTTCCAGACTGGACTCAGTGACAAATGGGAACTGGATTCCAGAACACATTGATGGGGATTGAAGGTAGATGAACTGACAGAGTCCTCCTCGGACATTGGTCATTGAAGAAAAAAAGCTGACTCCTTGATCCCTCAGCTTTTATACTGAGCATCCCTATCCATGGGTTCCTGACTCCAGATCTGGAATCCAGTTCCCACCCATCGCTGACTCCAGTCTGGGACTTTCCAAGTTCCTGCTGGTGATGTGATTGTCATCCTGGGAACTTGATACGGTTTTGTATATATTGTATATATTTCATTATTTCCTTTTTATTTTATTATTAATATTTTCATTAAAGTAGTTTAGTTCCTTCTAAACTCATAAGTCTCTTTCTCTCTCTTCCTCCTCTCCCTGAAGGGAGATGCTCTCCTTTCTCTCAAGGGAGAGAGGTCAGAGAGCATCTGTCATTCATTTCAGTGGCCAGTCTGGCCCAAACCATGACAAAAATTCAGATAATTAGAATAAATGAAAATTGATAAGATGAGCTGACAGAAAGAGAAAGTAAGTGATGCTAGTAAAGGCCCTATCCTGACACAACAAACATTTTCACATTCAATCAATAAGTCTCTGTGCAGTCCACACTGGCTCTATTGGCTGTATTTACATATTCAGTTATATGTCAGAGGGTTGAGTTCACAATGGTCTTTCTTATGCATCAAAATATTTAAATACTTAAGAATAAATAAAAGAATTAACATATCTACAAGTGCAAGCATGTTTTTTTAAATAACATTATCCACCCTTTGAAACAGAATATCTGAAAAGCTTTTTCTGAGCTGCAGCTTATTTTTTTCCCTTTCAGAATTTTATAATTCAGCTATACTTAATATCTTTTAATAAATCACTTTATTCTAAGAAATCTTAGTGCTTTCTACAAGGATCAATAAGAAGACAGGAATACTACATCTATCCATTTAGCAGCCTGTCATCTGATGGTTGCCAAAACAGCATAAGATGATATAATGATTCAGAAATAATCCAGAAGTCAAGACTTCCACACCCTTTCTAACTAGAAGCCCCCATGGACTTCCAAATAAAATCACAAACCCAAGAATTATAACTACCAGAAACAATCCATAGATACTGGCTCAGGCACTGACACTCAGTTATTCCTAAATATTAAAGGAATAATGAATTTTCTATTTCTCAATGCGATGATGACTATAATGCTTTTGGCACAGTCAATACTCAGTTCTGAAGGTCTGAGACTGTACAAAAATTTAGCAACTCTTGTACCTGATCACTCATAACACACTTCAAAATTTGTTTACTATTTAAAATTCTGCACTGTAGCAAAGCTAAATAGGATATAAATCTGTGCAAGCTGATGAGATTTTTTTATAAAAATTTGCAAAACTACAGGCTGATATTCAGTGACCAGATTTTGCTTTATTTCCCTTTTTTTTTTTTGTGAGTAGATATAAACACAGAATAAAGTAAACTATCCCTCATTCTCCAAAATAAGTAATTCCTTTGGGGTGGCATGTATACTGTAGCACAACTGCATAGAAAAGATAAGATTTATCCGCAAAATGGCTCACCTGCTCCAGCAAACTGAACATGACATGACCTATTGTTAAAATTATGCTGTATAAGTGAAAATGGGCTATTGTTAAGGAAAGAGAAGGAGTTGAGACCAATCACAGAACATTTTTTTGTTACAGTATTCTCAGGCTTTCTAAAAACCACTGGCAGAAAAGCAGGAGCTCCATTTAAAAGAAAAAAAAACAAACAGTGAACACTATGAAAATCTACTGAACTTGCAAATCAGTATTTCATGAGAAACTTTGCTGGATCTACATGCTAAAACTTTGCTGGAATTACATGCTAAAACTCCATGTTGCAAGTTCAGCTGGGTGTGTAAAATTCAAGTTCTGCTTTTTGTATTCTGTACATCTGTCCAGTTTAAGGAAAAAAAAAAGCCAGAACAACTAGAAATGCAAATATTTTTATGAATGGTATATAATATGTAGACATCAGAAACTGCTTTATCTGTTTCACTCTATCTCATCTGACTGGTCTCCAGCAAGGGCAAGCTGACCAAAAATTATGTTTACATTTACATATATATGTATATTTATATTTAATTTAAAAAAATATATACCAAAAGCTGCTACAAGCCTAGTTAAATAGTGATACGGTCCTGAGTTTGCTGTAGCTCTTACTTTTCTACGCATTTGCATCATGACCAGAATTGCCATTTCCTAGACTCCTGCGGAAATCTGCAAGTTCATGATACTTACAGATGTCTAAGATATTCCAGAAAGGTCTGCTAGGCAACAAAGCTCTACTAATGAGCATATGGAGAACTGGGTATCTGCCTTGTTCCACCTTGAGTTTAACCTCAAAGTGCTTAAAACTTAAACATGGAAGAGCTGCCTTCTATACTTCATTAAAAAATGCAGAGGCATCTCTGGCTGAATGAGTGGTTACCAAGTCTTGATTTACTCTATGGAAGAGCCTCTCCACTCCACCGTAAAATAACTGCTCAGAGAAAGAAGCATGACTTGGAAGGTCCTGCTTGACTAATCTGATCTCCTTCTATGATAAGGTGACCCACTTAGTGGATGAAGGAAAGGCTGTGGATGTTGTTTACCAGGACTGTAGTAAGGCCTTTGAGACCATTTCCCGCAGCATTCTCCTGGAGAAACTGGCTGCCCATGGTTTGGATGGGAGTACTCTTTGCTGAGTAAAACACTGGCTGGAGTGCCGGGCCCAGAAAGTGGTGGTGAATGGAGTTAAATCCAGTTGGCGGCCAGTCAGAAGTGGTGTTCCCCAGGGCTTGGTATTGGGGCCAGTTCTGTTTAATATCTTTATCAATGATCTGGATGAGGGGATTGAGTGCACCCTCAGAAAGTCTGCAGATGACACCAAGTTAGGTGGAAGTGTCAACCTGCTTGAGGGTAGGAAGGCTCTACAGAGGGATCTGGACAGGCTGGATCGATGGGCCGAGGCCAATGGTATGAGGTTCAACAAGGCCAAGTGCTGGGTCCTGCACTTGGGTCACAACAACCCCATGCAGCGCTACAGGCTTGGGGAAGAGTGGCTGGAAAGCTGCCCAGCAGAAAAGGACCTGGGGGTGCTGGTCGACTTGTGTCTGAATATGAGCCAGCAGTGTGCCCAGGTGGCCAAGAAGGCCAACAGCATCCTGGCCTGTATCCAGAACAGTGTGTTGAGAAGGACTAGGGAAGTGATTGTCCGCCTTTACTAGGCCCCACCTCGAGTACTGTGTCCAGTTTTGGGCCCCTCACCACAAAAAAGACATTTTGATTCTGGAGCGAGTCCAGAGAAGGACAACAAAGCTGGTGAGGGGTCTAAAGCACAAGTCTCATGAGGAGTAGCTGAGGGAACTGGGGATGTTTAGCCTGGAGAAGAGGAGGCTGAGGGGAGACCTTATCGCTCTCTACAGCTACCTGAAAGGAGGTTGTAGAGAGGTGGGGGTTGGTCTCTTCTCCCAAGTAACAAGTGATAGGACAAGAGGAAATGGCCTCAAGTTGCTCCAGGGGAAGTTTAGATTGGATATTAGGAAAAATTTCTACACTGAAAGGGTTATCAAACATTGAAACAGCCTGCTCAGGGAAGTGGTAGAATCACCATCCCTGGAGGTATTTAAAAGACGAGTAGACATGGTGCTTATGGACATGTTTTAGTGATGGTTTTTGTCAGAGTTAGGTTGATGGTTGGACTCAATGGTCTGAAAGGTCCCTTCCAACCTAGACAATTCTATGATTCTGTGATTCCAGGACTTTCCACCCCAGCATTTAAGACACTCGTCTGAGAAAAGGTGTTGTCCCTCTTGCCAGCACCTCATGTGAGTTTTCTGGGAACCAGTTATAAATTCCCCTGGAGAGAGGTGAGGGAGCAGAGTGTGTTGTCCCCCAGGGAGTCACGGTCATTCACCTTAACCCTCTCAGGCACAGCGCATTTTCCATTCATCTCAGCAAAGTAACGTGGTTTTAGCTGCTGAGGTGAGAAAGTCTCCTTTCTAATGTCCATTTGCTTCATCTCACACCAGCACAAGGAGCCCAGAGTGAGCGGCAGGGTCATACTCCTGCTTCAGGCACAGGTTGGCTTTGAATCTGCATCTGCCATTTCCAGGACTGTCCTCTGTCCCAGGTGCATCTTGGGCAGGGGAGGCATTTCAACCTGCTCTTCTGGCTGTCTCTGAAGAGAAAGGTGGTCCCTCTTCCCTGTTTTCGAAGGAAGGAGCTCAAATGTCTCACTGCACAAGGTGCTCGAGTATGTGCCACAGCTTTGTGGAGGGGAAGGGAAATGGAAACACACTTCAGCCACTGCTGCCCCAAATCACCCTGAGAGCTTGCTGCCTCTTGTGAGTGCATGTTTAGTCTCTCCCCGTGCACTACATAGACAATTCAGATATCAGTCATTAAGGGGAGCTGCTCCGGAGGTGGGCCGACCTGCAGCAGAGTGGCAGAGCTCGGAGCACAGGCAGTTTTCCTGAGGTAAGGACACGCCAGGGCAGCAGAGAGACCCGCTAGGAGTGAGATGGCAGCTCTCATGGGAGAATCTGATGAGGTGTGGGCATTGCCAGAGCAACGGTGACTACCCCCCTGCCTATAAAAATGCATCCTAGGGAGCATGAGCAACCAGGAGCGTGGCAACCAGGATGGGCAGCCAGGGCGTGGTGTGGCATGGCATGGCGGTTTGTGTGGAAGGGCACCTCTTTGAAAGAGGAGCATTCCACTGGTCAGGCACTGGGCACTGTCCTGTGACCACCTTAATGGTTCAAGGGCACTCAAGGCAGAATGGTGGGCACTCGTCTGACAGCAAAGGCTGCAGCTCAGGCTCGGGGCTCTGTACCATCCACCCCAGTGGTGGCTGATGCCTCCACCCAGACAGAGCTGCTGAAGGGAGAGGCTGCTATGCAGACCTCAGACTGCAGGAGGTGCCTAGACCTTTCTCCTGGGGCAAGGATAGGCAGCACATCTGCTTGTAAAAGGTGTGCCCAGGTGGAGGACCTCCTGCAGCAGGTGGCTGAGCTGCAGGGGTCAGTGAGGAGGCTGTTTAGCATCAGGGAGGCTGAGAAGGAGATAGCTGGTTTCAAGCACAGTCTGCAGTGGACCCACAACCAAACACTGAAAACCTCCCATGCTGGCACATACAGAAGAAAGGAAAGCCAGTAACACAGAAGAATGGAAGCCTCTAACTGCAAAGACCAGCAGGAGGAAGAGACTTCCCCCAAAAACTGATGTGCCCTTGCAGAACCGCTTCACTGCTCTGCAGAGTGAAGAGGGAAAATCCACTGCATCTGGAGAGGTGCTGGAGCTTGATCTGCTACCCATATAACAGCCAGTGCAACTAAGAAAAGGCGACGGGTGATAGTTGTAGGCGACTGTCTTCTGAGAAGTAGGGAGGCACCCATTTGTCAACCTGATGCACTCTCTAGGGATGTGTGCTGCTTACTGGAGGCTCATATCAGGGATGTCACCGAGAGACTACCAAGCCTTGTACGCTCCTCAGTCTATTATCCGCTGCTGCTGTTTCATGTGGGCACCAGTGATGCAGCTGGGAGCAGCCTGAAGACTGTCAAGAAAGATTATAGAGCCTTGGGAGCAGCAGTCAGGGATTCTGGGATGCAGGTAGTTTTTTTTCATCAATCCTCCCAGTCAAAGGGAAGGGGGTTGATAGGGTCTGGTGAATCAATAACAAGACTGGTGCCACAGCCAGGGGTTTGGCTTCTTAGACCATGGGACTTGCTTTGAGAAACCTGGTCTACTGGGGCCTGATGGGGTCCACCTGTCAGAGAAGGGAAAGAGCATCTTTGGTCAGAGGCTTGCCAAGCTCATGAAGAGGGCTTTAGAGTTGCTGGGGGAGGGGAACCTCAATCCATCCAACTCCTACCAGTTTGATGCCAATACCAGTAACAGATGCCTAGAACCTGGAGAAGGGTTGCAGGTCAGCAGGAGAGCACCTCCAGGTGCAGCTTAAAGGAAAATTAGCCACTCTAGCCAGGAAGCTAGCTTAATTGGGGGCCCAACTTAAATGCCTCTATGCAAATGCACATAGCATGGGGAATAAACAGGAGGAGTTAGAGACATTTGCATGCCTGTAGGGCTATGATCTTATTGGCATCACAGAGACATGGTGGGATGGCTCCTATGACTGGAGTGTTGGGATGGAAGGATACAGACTCTTTCGGAAGGACAAGGAGGGGAGATGAGGAGGGGGTGTCGCCCTCTATGGCAAATACCAGCTGGAGTGCATGGAGCTCTGCCTGGGGATGGATGGGGAGCCGACAGAGAGCTTATGGGTCAAGATTAAAGGGAGGGCAGGGACAGGTGATGTTACAGTGGGGGTCTGCTACAGGCCACCTGACTAGGAAGACCGATTGGATGAAGCCCTCTATAGACAGATAGGAGCAGCCTCACGTTCACAAGCCCTAATCCTCATGGGGGACTTCAACCACCCCAATATCTGTTGGGAGGGACAACACAGCAGGGCATAAGTGATCCAGGAGGTTCCTGGAATGCATCGATGATAACTTCCTTATCCAAGTGGTAGAGGAGTCAACAAGGAGAGGTGCCATGCTGGACCTTGTTCTCACCACCAAGGAGGGGCTGGTGGGGAATGTGAGAACTCCCTGTCCTCTCTCCCCCTGACTGAATGTGGTGACTTGGAGGACAGGGGGCAATAGCAGGAAGTTCCTGCCCGGTGCAACAGGCGCCACACTTGGGACTGCCCAGGAACTACCCCATCTTCCCAGGTGCTATTATGTAACAGGTACAGTGCTCTGCAAGGGAACCTGGATGATGACAAGCATGATAGTTCTCCTACCTTGGAGGTGTCAGCAAGGTCTAGTCAGACCTCCCCCCACATCAAAACCTCTACAGTAAAGAAGAAAAGACGGGTCACTGTCATAGGTGACACGCTACTGAAGAGAGCAGAAGGCCCAATATGCAGGCCAGACCCGCTACATAGGAGGTCTGCTGCCTCCCTGGGGCCTGGGTCAAGGATGCGAAGAGGAAGCTTCCTTCCCTGGTACGGCCCTCAGATTATTACCCGCTTTTGATCTTTCAGGTAGGCAGCGACAAGGCAGCGAAAAGAAGTCCAAGAGCAATGAAAACAGATTTCAAGACCCTGGGACGGCTGGTCAAGGGATCGGGAGCACAAGTTGTGTTCTCCTCTATCCCCCCAGTTGCGGGGAATGATGAGGGGGTAAATAGGAGGAGCCAGCAGATCAATGCCTGGCTCAGAACCTGGTGCTGCCAGCAGGACTTTGGGTTCTTTGACCATGGTCTGATTTACAAAATGGCAGGCCTGCTGGTAACAGGCGGGAATAGCTTATCTTGCAGGGGGAAAAGGGTTCTAGGACAAGAGTTATCAGGGCTCATTGAGAGAGCTTTAAACTAGATTTGAAGGGGGGTGGGGACAGTACTGGGCTTGCCAGATAGGTGCCTGGGTGTAGTTGATCAGCACTTGTGGGGGAGCGTGCCAGTATTTCTGAGAACCAGAAGGCATACCACATCTCAAGGGTGAAAACTACACACACAACTCCCTCTCTGAAATGCTTATACACCAATGCACACAGCATGGGGAATAAGCAGGAAGAGCTGGAGATCTGTGTGCGGTCACAGGGCCACAATCTCATTGCAATTACTGAGACATGGTGGGACAGCTCACATGACTGGAATGCTGTCATGGACGGCTATGTCCTTTTCAGGAAAGACAGGCCAGTGAGGCGAGGTGGTGGAGTTGCTCTTTATGTGAGAGAGCAACTGGAATGCATCAAGCTCTACCTGGGGGCGGATGAAGAGAGGGTTGAGAGCTTATGGGTAAGGATTAAGGGGCAGGCGAATATGAGGGACACTGTTGTGGGTGTTTATTACAAGTCACCTGATCAGGATGGGGAAGCTGATGAGGTCTTCTACAGACAGCTGAAGGTAGCCTTGCAATCACAGGCCTTGGTTCTTATGGTTCAATCACCCTGATATCTGCTGGGAAGACCACACAGCCAGGCATGCACAGTCCAGGAGGGTCCTCCAGTGTATTGATGATAACTTTTTGACACAGGTGGTGCAGGAGCCAACAAGGAGAGGAGTACTCCTGGACCTAGTACTGACAAACACGGAGGGACTGGTGGAGGACATTAAGGTTGGGGGCAGCCTTGGCTGTAGTGATCATGAGAAGACAGAGTTCAGGATCATGGGTACTATGCACAAAACAACAAGAAGTAAAATCGCAACCTTGGACTTCAGGAGGGCTAACTTTGACCTCTTCAAGAAACTGCTTGGAGAGATCCTGTGGGCTAGGGCTCTGGAAGGCAGGGGGCCTCAAGAGAGCTGGTTGGTATTCAAACACCACTTTCTCCAAGCTCAGGATTGGTGCATCCCTAAGAGCAAGAAATCGGGCAAGGGACACAGGAGACCTGCATGGTTGAGCAGGGGGCTTCCAAAAAAGCTCAAGTGGAAGAAGGAAGTTTACAGCACGTGGAAGAAAGGACTGACCACTTGGGAAGTTTACAAGAATGCCGCCAGAGCATGCAGGGATGAAACGAGGAAAGCCAAGGCCTCCTTGGAATTGAACCTGGCAAGGGACGTCAAGCTCAACAGGAAGGGCTTCTTCAAATATATTGGAGGCAAAAGGAAAACTAGAGAAGTTGTGGGCCCCCTGTTGAATGAGACAGGAGCCATGGTGATGGAGGATGTGGAGAAGGTGGAGTTACTGAATGCCTTCTTTGCTTCGGTCTTTACTGCTCAGGCCAGCCCTCAGGAGTCCCAGACTTTGGAGAAAGTAACAGGGAAAGAGGAAGACTTCCCCTTGGTTGAGGAGGATCAAGTGAGAGATCAACTAGGTCAATTAGATATCCACAAGTCCATGGGTCCCGATGGGATGCACCCGAGAGTGCTGAGGGAGCTGGCAGAAGTCATTGCTGGGCCGCTCTCCATCATCTTTGAAAGGTCCTGGAGAACAGGCGAGGTGCCTGAGGACTGGAGGAAAGCCAATGTCACTCCAGTCTTCAAAAAGGGCAAGAAGGAGGACCCGGGGAACTACAGGCTGGTCAGCCTCACCTCCATCCCTGGAAAGATGATGGAACAGCTCGTTCTGGGCATCCTCTCAAGGCATGTGGAGGAAAAGAAAGCTATCGGAAGTAGTCAACATGGATTCACCAAGGGGAAACCGTGTCTGACTAATCTGATAGCCTTCTATGATGGCATGACTGGATGGATAGATGAGGGGAGGGCAGTGGATGTTGTCTACCTTGACTTCAGCAAGGCTTTCCACACGGTCTCCCACAGCATCCTCATAGGGAAGCTTAGGAAGTGTGGGTTGGATGAATGGGCAGTGGGATGGATTGAAAACCGGTTGAAAGACAGAGCTCAGAGGGTTGTGATTAAGGGCACAGAGTCTAGTTGGAGGTGCGTGACAAGTGGTGTTCCCCAGGGGTCAGTACTTGGTCCAGTCCTGTTCAATATATTCATCAATGACCTGGATGAAGGGATAGAGCGCACCCTCAGCAAGTTTGCCAATGACACAAAAATGGGAGGGGTGGCTGACACACCAGAAGGCTGTGCCGCCATACAGAGAGACCTGGACAGGCTGGAGAGTTGGGCAGAGAGAAACCCAATGAAATTCAACAAGGGCAAGTGTAGGATGCTGCACCTGGGGAGGAATAGCCCCATGCACCAGTACAGGTTGGGGGCTGACCTGCTGGAGGGCAGCTCCATGGAAAGAGACCTGGGAGTCCTGGTGGACAACAGGATGACCGTGAGCCAGCAATGTGCCCTTGCGGCCAAGAAGGCCAATGGCATCCTGGGGTGCATCAAGAAGAGTGTGGCCAGCAGGTCAAGGGAGGTCATCCTCCCCCTCTATTCTGCCCTGGTGAGGCCGCACCTGGAGTACTGTGTGCAGTTCTGGGCTCCCCAGTTCAAGAAGGACAGGGAATTGCTGCAGAGGGTACAGCAAAGGGCTACAAGGATGATCAGGGGACTGGAACACCTCTCTTATGAAGAAAGGCTGAGGGATTTGGGCCTTTTAGTCTGGAAAAAAGACGGCTGAGGGGGGATCTTATCAATGCTTATAAATACTTAAAGGGTGGGTGTCAGGAGGATGGGGGCCAGGCTCTTTTCAGTGGTGCCCAGTGACAGGACAAGGGGTAATGGGCACAAACTTGAGCATAGGAAGTTCCACCTAAACATGAGGAGGAACTTCTTTACCTTGAGGATGGCAAAGCACTGTCTCTGGAGACATTCAAAACCCATCTGGATGCATTCCTGTGCAACCTGCTCTAGGTGACCCTGCTCTGGCAGGGGGGTTGGACTAGATGATCTCCAGAGGTCCCTTCCAACCCTACCATTCTGTGATTCTGTGATCTTGTTTCAACCCCCTGCCATGGGCAGGGTCACCTCCTACCAAACCTGATTGCTCAAAGCCCCATCCAACCTGGCCTTGAACACTTCCAGGGATGGGGCATCCACAACTTCCCTGGGCAACCTGTTCCTGTGTCTCACCACCTGCACAGTGAAAAATTTCTTCCTAATATCTAATCTAAATCTACCATTTTCCAGTTTGAAACCACGACCCCTCGTTCCAGTGCCCTTCAGATACTAGAAAGCTGATATAAGGTCTCCCTGGAGTCTTCTCTTTTCCAGGCTGAACAACCCCAACTCTCTCAAACTGTCCTCATAGGAGAGGTGTTCTAGCCCTTTGATCATCTTCGTGGCCCTCCTCTCGACCTGCTCCAACGGGTCCATGTCCTTCTTATGTTGGGGGCATCAGAGCTGCACGCAGTACTCCAGGTGGGGTCTCATGAGAGCAGAGTAGAGGGGCAGAATCACCTCCCTCGACCTTCTGGCCACACTTCGCTTGATGCAGCCCAGGATGCGTTTGGGTTTTTGGGCTGCAAGCGTGCATTGCTGGCTCATGTTGAGCTTCTCATCCACCACCACCCCCAAGTCCTTCTCCTCAGGGCTGCTCTCAAGCCATTCTCCGCCCAGCCTGTATTTTTGCTTGGGATTGCCCCGACCCACATGCAGGGCCCTGCACTTGGCCTGGTTGAACTTCATGAGGTTCGCACGGGCCCACCTCTCAAGCCTGTCCATGTCCCTCTGGATGCCATCGCTTCCCTCCAGCGTGTCAACCGCTCCATACAGCTTGGTGTCATTGCCAAACTTGCTGAGGATGCACTCAATCCCAACATCCATGTCGCCAAAAAGGATGTTAAATAGTACCGGTCCCAGTACCGACCCCTGAAGAATACCAAACGTCACTGCTCGCCACTTGGACATCGAGCCATTGACTGCAACTCCTTGAGTGTGACCGTCCAGCCAGTTCCTTATCCACCGAGTGGTCCATCTGTCAAATCCATGTCTCTCCAATTTAGAGACAAGGATGTCATGTGGGACAGTGTCAAATGCTTTGCTCAAGTCCATGTAGTAGACGTCTGTTGCTCTCCCCTTATACACCGACACTGTAATGCCGCCATAGAAGGCCGCCAAATTTGTGAGGCATGAATTGCTCTTAGTGAAGACATGTTGGCTGTCATCGATCACCTCCTTATTTTCCATGTGCCTTAGTATAGTTTCCAGGAGGATCATCATCTTGATGCAGCGGGAAATGGACTGACCTCAGTGGCTGGGTCAGTGCTGCATGCAAGAGTGCGCAACACCTGAATTCTGAACAACTGCACATACTAGAAGGGATATCGTTATTCAGTGTAGATTCCCAAAGCATGGATACCTTAGTCCTCAGAATGTCAATTACATATTGTCATTATTGGTATTACCATATTTTCAAATTGTGTTGTAAATAGAGCACTTATCTGAATTGGGCAATTCCCACTTACCTAATATTTTGATCACAGTCCATCTCTGACAGGTAATTTAAATCTTTCATCTGTCCCTAGAAGCATTTGCTATAGCTAAATAGGCATACATAAATATAAATATATGAGTATAAAATATGTTAGAGTAGTAGTATACCTCATGAGATTCTCAGTTCCTCTAGTAATCAGGTCATTCCCATATGTTCCATATTTTCTAAGCACCCATTTTTAAGATTGTGGGATTTGATTTACATAAGCATTTATTGCTTAGCATTGCAAACAAAGTCAGAGGAATCTATGCTTTGAAAATGGCTTTACCATATCTTGCTATATAATAAAAAGGTACTCAAGAACATTTGTGAAGTACTAAATAATGATTATCTCATAATGATCAAATGCAGAAAGGTCTCATAAAAAAAATAGCCTCCCTAATGGCCAACTATAGGAAAGAAGGTGCTAAGCCGATCAAAAAGGAGAAAATCCAATGCTGAATAACACAACAAATTACTGTAATGCATTCCTTGATCTCCACTGAGTAAAGCAGAGATCTACATGTGTTTCTATATTTGAAAATGGTGTTCATTACTAAGAAATGTTGAGAATTCAAATGAGTTTTGTGTTATTACTAAATGCTTTTGTGCATATTATATATATTTTAGCATAATTCTTAGAGCATTATAAATCCTCACCATCTCCTGCATTTCTGAATTTCCCTATCAAGTATTCAAGCCATTAATTTTATAATGGGAAGGACTTTCAGACTCTACAGCAGAAATTCCAAATTCTTTTCAATAGTGATACTGTCAGAGATGAGGATCTGAAGTCTAACATCTGATTTCCTTTGCCCCTGTGCAAATGATGTGACACAAAGGGGAGTTAATATAATGCAAAATCTCCCTTCACCAAATCCAAAACCTAAAAACCCCCAGGAGCTGGAAACAATCCAACTGCAAGGACAGTAAGGAAAAGCCAAAACAAAAAAACCAGAGTACCTGAAGGGTTCTTGCTGAGCAAACATCGGATGACTGCCATGAGAAATGCCAACAAACCACCCCTTTCCAAAAGCTTTACAATCCCTTTTGGCTTTTAAAAACCTCAGCATTCAAGTTAAATTCTATACTTCACTGCTACATTTTTATCTCCCTAAGGGAACACTGTACATGAAAAATCTGGAAATTTCAAGGTAAATACCTTGATTAAAGGACCATTTCCCAACCATCCAATGAATTATTGCATACATAGACAGGAAAATAGAGGTTGGGGCTCTTCAGATACTGTTACTGCAAGGACTAACGTGCCTTTGAGACTTTGCCATAGGTGATATGAAAAGCAAGAGCAAATTTTGAATACAACAAAAAATAATCTACTGCAAGTGATGCTTTATTGCAGGCAGTCATGCTTAGATGACCAGATGGCATCAGTGGCAAAAATGTCATCTCTCATCTCTACTTGCCTAGAAACTTTGTCACATATAAGACCTGGCTATAACTGTTCATCAGTTGGGACTTACACACTGTGTTTTTGTAATTCACTGCAGCTGAAACAAAATGCAGAATCTTGGTTTGCACAGACTGACTATATGAGAGGATCACTGTGTTTTTCTGTTCTTGTGCCTCCCCTGGTTTCAGCTGAAAGTTTTACTCCTAATTTTCCAAAGAACTATTGGCTCAAACTCTGAGGTATGATAAAGATGCCATTATGGAAATACACTAGTCTGAAGCAATGCAGATCAGGTAGCTGAGAATAAATTGTACAAGGAGCTGTGGATAATAGGCTTTCTGAGGCAAGGAGAAATTAGGCAGTACCATTAGAAAAGTCTGTGAAACTTCTTCAGAAAAGACCTTTTTCAGGAATGAAACTCACAATCCTAGTGTTAAAAAAACCTAGGAACAACATCAGAGCGCCATATACCCTCACAGAAGTAATTGACTGTTATTTTGTCTGTAATGGATTGGTTGGAACATGACTTGAAGTGAGCAGAAAAAACCAGCTACTGCTTACTTTTGTATTGCATTTACTGTTTTTCTTATTATGAATAAATGCATTGATATTCTGGAAGAGCACAAGATCCTGCTTGTCAATAGTAACTCAGCATTCATAAAGTCAGTGTAATTAAATGGCAGTAAAGATATAAAAGTGGGCAAGTGGGATCACATTTAGAAAAATTAAAGGAAGATACCAGTTCTGGCTTTCATTTCATAGCAACATGAAGGCCAATGTTAGGAACTAGCCAAGAAGGCCAATCTGAAAGTACAAATACAATCTGGATTTAATATTAATATTAATATCCCAATGTGATCTGAACATTTTTGTTGAACTACTTAGGCTGTAGGTTGGTGCAGTATTAGCCAATGATGATCTTATTCCCTTTTACACAGGAGGCTTTCCATTTCATTTCATAGTCTACTTCATGATCCACTGTGATCACAGCCATTAATTGCTCCATCCCCAAGGGGAAAATTGCCATGGCTTAACACAGGCACGTGTTAAGCAAGCAGAACATCATTGCCCTTCCTTATAAATAAGGCACAGCCAAATTCCACCCTTGAACTGTCTGTTCACACACACAGAAGTATATCTGAATTTCACATATTTTACTTAGAAAAAAACTCATGTTGACAGTTAAGTTGGGAACAACTTGGTAAAGGGCTTCATGAGATGACCCAGAATTATTTACAAAACAGAGGCCAACATTAGGTGAAACAAACACAAATAATATACCTTCAGGAGCATTCTGAAACTAGAGTCTACATTGAAAGCACTGGTGAACTGAGTGTTTCCAAATTTCTTTTGGTGGCTTTTTTGAGGGAAGGAGGATTAATAAATTAAAATTACCTTAAAACTGAAAATATTTTCTAGCTCTTTTACTGACAATGAGCCAATATAATGTTATTGGTGACGAAGGCTACAAAACAAACTTTCATTCATTAGCAAGCCAACCAACAAAAACCAAAAGTAACCTTGAATAAATTGCAGGGTAGTGTATTACTAGGCATGTATTTTTATACTTAAGTCTGAAGCTAACTGATTAGAAAAATAATGTTTAGAAAGCACAATGAAAAATGTACAATACTTACAACCATACCGTTTAGGGACACCCAGCAATCTGGTGAGCCAGTAATGTGCCCTTTTGGCCAAGAAGGCCAATGGCATCCTGGGGTGCATCAAGAAGAGTGTGGCCAGCAGGTCAAGGGAGGTCATCCTCCCCCTCTATTCTGCCCTGGTGAGGCCGCACCTGGAGTACTGTGTGCAGTTCTGGGCTCCCCAGTTCAAGAAGGACAGGGAGCTGCTGGAGACGGTACAGCAAAGGGCTACAAAGATGATCAGGGGACTGGAACACCTCTCTTATGAAGAAAGACTGAGGGATTTGGGTCTCTTCAGTCTGGAAAAAAGACAGCTGAGGGGGGATCTTATCAATGCCTATAAATATTTAAAGGGTGGGTGTCAGGAGGATGGGGCCAGGCTCTTTTCAGTGTTGCCCAGCGACAGGACAAGAGATAATGGTTACAGACTTGAACATAGGAAGCTCCATCTCAACATGAGGAGGAACTTCTTTACCCTGAGGGTGGCAGAGCACTGGAACAGGCTGCCCAGAGAGGTGGTGGAGTCTCCATCTCTGGAGACATTCAAAACCCCGCCTGGACGCATTCCTGTCCAGCCTGCTCTAGGTGACCCTGCTTTGGCAGGGGGGTTGGACTAGATGATCTCCAGAGGTCCCTTCCAACCCTACCATTCTGTGATTCTGTGAATCTCAAGGGTAGCCTTGGCTGCAGTGACCATGAGAATATAGAGTTAAAGATCCTTAGGCCTGCGAGGAGGGCGCACAGTAAGCTCGCTACCCTGAACTTCAGGAGAGCAGACTTTGGCCTCTTGAGGGATCTGTTTGGCAGAGTACTATAGGATCAAGCCCTGGAGGGAAGAGGGGCCCAAGAATGCTGGCTAATATTCAAGGACCACCTCCTCCAAGCTCAGGAGCGATGCTTCCCAACAAAGAGGTTGTCAGGCAAAAGCATCAGAAGGCCTGCATGGATGAACAAGGAGCTCTTGGACAAACTCAAAAAGAAAAGGGAGGACTACAGAGGTGGAAGGACAGGTAGCCTGGGAGGAATACAGAGAAACTGAGCTACCAGGGATCAGGTTAAGCAAGCTAAAGCCCAGATAGAGTTAAATCTGGCCAGGGACATCAAGGGCAACAACACAAGCTTCTATAGGTATGTCAGTGACAAAAGGAAGACTAGGGAAAATGTGGTCCCACTCAGGAAGGAACTGGGAGACCTCATCACCCGGGACATGGACAAGGCTGAGATACTCAACGATGTTTTTGCCTCTGTCTTTACCAGCAAGGGCTCTAACCACACCACCCAAGTTGCAGAAGGCAAAGGCAGGGACTGTGAGAATGAA
The DNA here is from genome assembly GCA_947846985.1 of Fratercula arctica. NCBI lineage: Eukaryota > Metazoa > Chordata > Aves > Charadriiformes > Alcidae > Fratercula > Fratercula arctica. Next base: position 11,870,975 of record CANTUZ010000025.1, on the reverse strand, counting down.
GAACCTCCCACTGTAGGAGAAGACCAGGTTCAAGACCAGCTGAGGAGCCTGAAGGTGCACAAGTCTATAGGACCTGATAAAATCCATCTGCAGGTCCTGAGGGAACTGGCGGATGAAGTTGCTAAGCTGCTTTCCATTATATTTGAAAAGTCATGTCAGTCTGGTGAAGTTCCCGCTGACTGGAAAAGGGGAAATGTAACCCCCATTTTCAAAAAGGGAAAAAAGGAAGACCCAGGGAACTACAGGCTGGTCAGTCTCACCTCTGTGCCTGGCAAGATCATGGAGCAGATCCTCCTGGAATCTCTGTTAAGGCACATGGAAAATAAGAAGGTGATTGGTGACACACAACATGGCTTCATTAAGGGCATATCATGCCTGACAAATTTGGTGGCCTTCTATGGCGGCATTACAGCGTTGGTAGATAAGGGAAGAGTAACTGAAATCATCTACCTGGACTTGTGCAAGGCATTTGACACTGTCCCACATGACATCCTTGTCTCTAAATTGGAGTGATATGGATTTGACGGATGGACCACCCAGTGGATAAGGAACTGGCTGGATGGTTGCACTCAAGGAGTTGCAGTCAATGGCTCGATGTCCAAGTGGCGAGCAGTGACGTTTGGTATTCCTCAGGGGTCAGTACTGGGACCGGTCCTGTTTAACATCTTTGTTAACCATACTTTGATTTCTTTCAGCATGCAATGCTTGGCAGAGGTCAAGTTCTCAGATGGTGTTTGACATGTTTGACTTAATGAAAACTCTCTCTTGTCTTCTTGTGTTTATTTCTTCCATTTTGAATTATGCCTGTTCTAGTTTTGCATACCCTGAGCTTTGGAAGGATCTAAATGAGGAAGATATGGTGATTTCAGCAAATATGTCACTTCTAGCTGCTTTCAGTGTGAGAAGGACTAGAACTGTCCTTCCATTAGTTGCATTCCACAGATACATTTATGAAATATCATTTTAGCTACAGCAGGAAAACCAGTTGGAAAACAAGGAGGATAAGGTTTTTGGCATGATTTTACTCAGAGAAGAACCTAAGAACAACATCTTTCCTCACTTCCACTATCATTCTATGTTGCCTAGCAATTCATGTTAATTCCAGTATTTTCTGTATCTCTTATAAAGAAAACAATGGAGCCAAGAACTACACAATCCTATATACATAGGACTAAAATAAAGAAGCTGATCCTGGCATTTAATCCCAAAAAATCTGAAAAAGTCTCCCGATTTTTCCAATTTTTTAATTCCAGGAAAAAAAAAACAACAATGCACTAGGCAAAAATAGATATTGCAGTGTATATATATTAAAACTCCCAAACCTGTGGCTGAAGATTTGATTTACTTTTTTCTCAAGTCTCAGTTAAGTGAAATATAAGCTATTTTTATCTGTCAATAATTTAGAAAATATGCTGACAAAATGGATAGCACAAATCGGTCTTTGAAATGCCCATTTATCCAGTTTGTAAAGAAAAATATACGATATTCAGTAGTAGTATGTAATGGTTTATAACTCTTAGGCTATAAACAAAGATTTATTTCAAAATATATGATTAAACTATGATAAAGTAATGGACAAGAATATACAAATGTGTCAGTAGAGTTGTTATAGCCAATACATATGATTTCAGGGTCTCAGAAATCAGTAGAAAAAAATTATTTAATTAAAAGACATCCTTTAGCTCTAGCCCATAATAACTGGCATAGAAATGGCTGCCAGGAAGACAGAGAAGCATGCAATTTCTGGTTCATTTCTTTCATTCCTGATTGTCAATGCCATGTTATGCTTTTGCCTCTGATGTCAGGAAATGAACAAGAAGTAAAAACAAGAAGAATGAAAACGTTCAGAACTGCAGGAAGTGAAAAATGCCAGACACTTCTATACTAATGTGCATAAAAAACAGGGGGAAAAACCCAATAAAAGCTTTTTTTGATGTTATGTGAAAACATGAGAAATGCAATACCATTTGACTGCTGCCAGGTTTTAATTTACACCAAACACACAAATGAAACTGGCTTTACTTAACATAGTTTAAAATATATGAATATTTTTACACATGCACTATATTTCTGATGCTCAAAGCACTGTGATATCATGCTGCATCCAGGAAGGTCTGAGGATAATGATTAAGATGAGATTTCAGGTGGACGGTGAACACTTCTGCTGATTTCATACATCTGTTTATGTGTATGTATAGATGTTGACCCTAACCTCTAATGAAACTGCAGTTATATTAGGTTTAGGATTCCCTTCTCTGTGCCTTCCTTTATGTCTATGGTTACGTTTCTGTTCAACAGCTCCCTACAAGCATCCCATTTTGATAAAACTACTTCCCTTTCAGCTCGCAGAACAGACCCAACAAGCAAGTCAGTTTGGATTAAATCACATACCAGGATTAGCCCAGTGACTTTATACTGAGATGGATTAGGTGGTTTCACACAGTCACTGACATAACTCAAATTTTCAGAGGTTTTAATGCTCACTCATCCACTCTTTCTAAACCTCTCATCATCACTTATGTTTAAGATAACATTGTGTGGGCTTTCTTGCTTGCAAACTTCTGTTTTAAACAGATGTGAGATTAACGTGTAATTTTTCTGTTGCTGGATTTATAGCTCATCCCTTACCTCTCCCTGTCTCTCATACATTGACGCCATGGTCTTGTTGCAACTTGAGCTAAACAAAACAACGTAAACTCTCTTTCTCCCACACACTCTTGTCTTCCTCTCTCTTTGCCTGCCTGCAAAGAAAATGCTCCAATCCATCCTACTCAGATTTTTTTTTTTTTTTTTTTTTTTTTTACTTTTACCTTTTTCTTACCGAGCAAACTCAGGCAATTCCTTTTCATCTTCAGCACATGTCAGGGTCACCCTCTCCTCTACTTACTCTCTGCCAGGTTTCTCCCCCAGGCTTGTGTTCCATCACACCAGGATTTCTGCCCAATTCGCCTTTCTAGACTTTCTTATGGACATATGCCAAATACTGTCGCTCAGGCCATGTTTTTTATTTGCTGATTTGAACTCTCTGACTTCACTACCTTGTTCAGTTGACCTCTCTCCTGGCATGGCCTCTCCAATTCTCCATTTACTATAATAACCAATTTTGGCTTCTTTTAAGCACCTCAATAACTCTGCATATCCTTATTGTCCCTTGCTGAGGTTCATTTTGATCCTTTCATCCTTACACCACCATTCCTTGCGTCATCACCTGGTTTCATAGCTTCACCCATACTTACCTCTGCCTCTTATTACACAAGTGACAGTGTTAATGAGTGCATTTTTGTGCTCCTTTCAGAGAGTTCCCACCCTGTATCTATTTACGCCTTTTTAATTCCAACCATACCTACAAGGAATCTAATAAGGAACTGAACAAACTTTTTCTTCCTGCTTCATAGAGAACTCTCCTCTTGCACTCAATTTTCTCTACATTTCTATGCTTTGGCCACAATTCCTTTTGCCCTTGGAGAGGACCTAACAGGTCATGAAGAATAGTGTAAACAATAACATTATAAAGCAAAGACATCTTCTGACCACTTCTCTGAGTAGTTCCAAACAAAACTGATTGATTGGGTTTGGTCCTCATTTAAAGGCCATTCTTTTGACGTGTTAAAGTTTTTCCTCTAAATTGCAATCCAAAGGAATAACAGGAAATTGTATAAACATACCCAAAGTACTGAGCACAAGGCCCTCATTCAGGCTACTGTCATGGTTTGGGCAGGGTTGGCCAATGACAAGGCAACAGATGCTCTCCCCCACCTCTCACTCCAAGGAGAGGAAGGAAAGAGATAAAGAAATTTATAAGTTCAGAAAAAACTAATGAAATACAAATAATAAAATAAAAAAGGAAATAATGAAATAGAGACAATACAAATAAATACATAAAAAAACCACATCAAGCTCTCAGGAAGATATCACCAGCAGGCACTGGGGAAGCTCCAACCTGGACTCAGTGACAAATGGGAACTGGATTCCAGAACACACTGATGGGGATCATAGAATATGTTGGGTTGGAAGGGACCTTTAAAGGTCATCTAGTCCAACCCCCCTGCAGTAAGCAGGGACATCTTCAACTAGATCAGATTGCTCAGAGCCTCATCAAGCCTGGCCCTGAATGTCTCCAGGGATGGGGTCTCCACCACCTCTCTGGGCAACCTGTTCCAGTGTCACACCACCCTCATTGTAAAGAACTTCTTCCTAATGTCTCATCTAAACCTACCCTGCTCTAGTTTAAAACCATTGCCCCTCGTCCTATTGCTACATGCCCTTGCAAACAGTCCCTCCCCAGCTTTCTTGTAGGCCCCCTTCAGGTACTGGAAGGTCTTCTCTTCTCCAGGCTGAACAACCCCAACTCTCTCAGCCTGTCCTCATAGGAGAGGTGCTCCAGCCCTCGGATCATCCTCGTGGCCCTCCTCTGGACCCCCTCCAACAGGTCCATGTCCTTCTTGTGCTGAGGGCTCCAGAGCTGGACGCAGTACTCCAGGTGGGGTCTCACGAGAACAGAGTAGAGGGGGAGAATCACCTCTCTGGATCTGCTGGCCACGGTTCTTTTGATGCAGCCCAGGATGTGATTGGCCTTCTGGGCTGCAAGTGCACATTGTTGGCTCACATCCAGCTTTTCATCCACCAGTACCCCCAAGTCCTTTTCTGCAGGGCTGCTCTCTATCACATCATCCCCCAGCCTGTATTGATAACGAGGATTTTCCCGACCCAAGTGCAGGACCTTGCACTTGGCCTCGTTGAATTTCATGAGGTTTACTTGGGCCCACCTCTCCAGCTTGTCCAGGTCCCTCTGGATGACATCCCGTCCCTCTGGCACATCGACCGCACCACTCAACTTGGTGTCATCTGCAAACTTGCTGAGGGTGCACTTGATCCCACTGTCTATATCACTGATGAAGATGTTGAACAGCACCGGTCCCAGTACGGCTCCCTGAGGGACACCACTTGTCACCCCTCTCCATCTGGACATCGAGCCATTGACCACCACCCTCTGGATGTGACCATCCAGCCAGTTCCTTATCCACCGAACAGTCCACCCATCAAATCCGTATCTCTCCAAGTTAGAGAGAAGGATGTTGTGGGGGACCGTGTCAAAGGCCTTACAGAAGCCCAGATAGATGATATCCGTAGCTCTCCCCTTGTCCACTGATGCAGTCACTCCATTGTAGAAAGCCACCAGGTTGGTCAGGCAGGACTTGCCCCTGGTGAAGCCATGCTGGCTGTCTCAAATCACCTCCCTGTCCTCCATGTGCCTTAGCATAGCTTCTAGGAGGATCTGTTCCATGGTCTTCCCAGGCACAGAGGTGAGGCTGACAGGTCAATAGTTCCCAGGGTCCTCCTTTCTACCCTTTTTAAAAATGGGTGCGATGTTTCCCTTTTTCCAGTCACCAGGGACTTCACCTGACTGCCATGACTTTTCAAGTATCATGGAGAGTGGCTTGGCAACTACATCAGCCAATTCCTTCAGGACTCTGAGATGCATCTCATCAGGTCCCATGGACTTATGACCTAGATCAAAGCCAGATGAACTGACACTATCCCCCTCAGGCATCAGTCATTGAAGAAAAAAGCCATTGAAGAAGAGTCCACCTGAGCCTTTCGATCCCTCAGCTTTTATACTGAGCATGGCAGATGGGATGGAATACCCTGTTGGTCAGTTTTGGGTCACCTGAACTGTCCACTCCTCCCCACAGGCGCAACCCCTCCACAGGGTAAACAACCAAGTCAGCTGACCCCAGTTGCCATAACAAGTAAGAGCAAGAGCCTCTCTCACTGAACAGAAAGTTGGCTCTGCTCCACCCCAAACCAGGACAGCTACTTACATCAAGTACCTACAGAGTATATAGCACAGGGGTATAAAGCATAGCCTGAACCAGGGGATGGAGTTTTCACAGAAGATTTTACAGAGTTTAAAGCAAGTTTCACATCCAAGATTTAATTCAATGCATGTGATGCACAGTACCGTGTGCACCATAAGGAATATGGGTTCATGCAGGAATATATTTAGCCCATAGCATGTTCTGAATTCAATGAAATTTGCTGCAGGATTCAGATGCTATTATATTATTTCATGTAAACTTGTAAGACCTTTTCCACATTTGAAACATTTCATTAATCTGTTTCAAAACTTAAGAAGTTAAATTAAAATGAGTTACCTTTTCTTGATATTGTCGCCGTGAGGAATCCAGAGACTGAATGAGGGCAGTGGCATGACCAACAAACATGGCATAACAAGTAGCCCCCACAATCATACTCAACATGGTTATCCAGAGGTCAGACATGCTGACAGGGGCACGGGCTCCATAACCAATGCAGAGCATATGGCTCATGGCTTTGAAGAGTGCGTATGAGTACTGCTTTCCCCAGGAATCGTTCTGCAATAAAAGAGACAAGTGACTGAGCCAGCAAACAGCTGAAGGAAAAAATACGTTTGTATCTGTATAGTGGGATCATAGATTACTGTTTATTCTGCAATTATAGCAAACCCATGTTCGTAGCCACGATCTGTGAAACACAGCTCAGAATAAAAGGTGAATACGTGGGTCCTGCATTTCTGATATGTAGCTACCCCTTCCCATTCTCTCTGGGAGATTAGAAAGACCCAACAACTCACAAGATTTTAAAATTGCAAAGGTGTTGTCAGTATCCTCCCTTTAGCTTTACATAGAGCCAGTGAAAGGGGTTGTTCCCAGAGAAAAGCAGACGCTTTAACACAGGAGCCCTGGGAGTCCTTGTCAGATTTTTCTATTTTCCTTGTCAAAGGAATGAAACTGTGCCCAGGAAAACAAATTGTGCTTGGAGGCACGCAGCGTACATGAGAAAACATAGTATTTACCACAAGGAACTGAGAATAATTTCAGAAATGAAAAAGTGAAGAAGGAAGAACTGGGATGACGTTAGTAAGATTAAGCAGTTATCCAGTATAGACTCTAATATACAGGACCAAAAATAGTAATCCTGTTAACATAAACAAATCTCTAAATAAGCAATAGCATTTATATATAAAATTTACATATGAAATATCAATATTTGTGTCTCTCTAACACCCATATAAGCTTTGCTCAAATGCTCTTTTTTCTCAAAGAGCTTCAGGCTTGCTCTCTTGCCATTTAAATGCCAAGGTTAAAAACTACTCCTGCACTTTTCATCCATTCAAGCACTTTTTCTAGACCCTATCAGCTAAAATAACTGGTAACAGAAAATAAGCTAACAATTCTTGGATTGCAGATGACAAAATTACTATTTATTCACTTATATTATAATTTACAAATTAATGGTCCTCTGTATTTACATGTTTCACTTCTTAAGTTAAAGCTTTTCAGATTTGTGAGCTGTTTCTGTATTTACAAATGAAACTTTTGTGTTATAGATACTGCTAAGATTAGGTTTTCACTGTTTGTACTAAAAAAAAAAGAATTATCTTAGATTAAAATTATACTGCTGATAATCATGTGTTCTTCACTGAGTAACAAGGAAATAAGATTCATTTTGTTTTGGGGCTTTAAAAAAATACTCAGGAAATTAAACAAATGAAGAAACTTCCCTCAAAAATCTCCAGTTCAGGATTCAAATACCCAGCTGGAGCACAGAAACTCTTTGCCATCTGGATCAGTGCAGATATTTTAATCAAAGTTCCCTGTCTCTCAGGAAAGCAACTTACATGAATCAAGGTTCAGTGTATTTTGAAGGATTTTCCTTCCAGCTGGTATCAATCTTCTTTGAGTGGAAATAATTAATAAGGGAATTGTTAGAGAACCATACCAAATTATTTGGCAGTTTCAGCTTTGTATAGACTACATTGGGGAAAACAATAAACTACTTGCTGGAAAAAAAATAAATCTGAACTTTAAGGCTACAAGTAGCATCATTAAAGTCATAGTATTCAAGAGGTTGTAAGATCAAAACTTCGGTTCTTGCAGAACTCTATATGGTGGATCTCGCTCCTAAACTGTACTTTTGGGCATAACTATTATAAATATAAAATAAAAGCTGATTTTAATCTTGTCTATGAACCTTTTCTATCATATCCTAGGTGTGATAAATCTCAATTAAAATTATTTCAATAAAATATTTTTACATCAAAGTCTTTGAGTTAATCCAAAAGCTGGTTGATTTTATTTTTCAACTGAGATCCTTTCCAAGTCTGTGAATTGCAATTTTAAGTAAAATACCATTGTCTTTAAGAAAGAATAAGAAAACGGAAGTGAGAAGCAAGAAGAAACAAAATCCAAGAAGGGCTTTCTACTAAATATGTAACAGGTGAATGAAAACTAAATTAAATACTACTTGAGAAGTAGTACCATGAGGGAATAAGTAAGCTGAAATGACAGGAGAGAAATAACTAAAAATGTATAAAATAAAAAAATATATATTTAACCATATCTACCTATATATATGCCAAAGTAGGATCCAATACCTCAGTCATGATTACATCTGAATCCAGACTGGAGGTCAAGGCCATCTCATATGGCCATTTTATGTCCATATAAGCGGCATTAGAGATTACTATTTAGCTTGTAATAGACCTTGTTATAGGCTAGGCACATTTCATGCATTTGTGAATGAATGGTCCTGAGGAGCTTGTCCTCAGATGGGTAGAAAGGGTGTAGCAGAAGGAGGAAAAAGACCTGGTGAAAAGGCCTGACAAAACATTTAAATTCAACTTGGATTTGTCTGAGGATATTGTTGCTGAAAATACTTGTCAATGCTTTTTTATTGTTTGTTTTTTTTTTTTCCTTATTAATCAAACAGTTCTTGTAGAATCAGTTGGAAACATTGGTCTTTTTAGTTTCTATGGGGATTTTTTTTTAAGATGATGCTGAACAAATATCATTGTGGAGGGTACAAATTTCAGTACAGTTACTTGTGTTGTTCACTGATTTATCCCAAATATAGAAACCACTTAAAAAGAACATTGGTTCTAATGTCAAATTCTATAAATCATGTATGCTACTACCAACTTTAGTATATGAAATAATTATTATTATTTAATTATTTTTCTACTTGCATTGTATAACCTAAGGGTTTGGCAGGAGCAACTGTAACTTTGTTTCAACATGAGAGGTTGGAATTTTCCACAACCCAATTCCGATGTGCTGCTCTTTGCTGTACAAAAGTGAGGAGTGGCCTTTCGTCTGCTACTAGCCTACAGATAATTTTTTTTATTAAGAAGCATTTTTGCACTTTCATCATAAGGCAATTTTTACATAACACATTCACAGATAATATTCCTGAGTTAATAAAAGCTATGAAATAGTCCTGTGTTTACATAGTCAGCTTTTCTTTAATATAATTGTTAAATATTAATATTTCTATAAATACATGTTAAATGTTTCCCTAAATGGTCATATTCTGTTTTTAAAGTATAGATTTAAAAAAACTCCAAACCTCTATGAGCTGAAAAAAATCTCCTACCAATCAGTAAAAAAGGGCATTTAATTTCTTAGTTGACAATGGGTTGATAACTGGTTCCAGATTAGCAGTAATAGGTTTAAAATGTTTTAAATGAAATGACATTAATTTGGAAAACCTATTAAAGGCTGTAATTGTGAGAAATACCAAAGCTGTTTATCTATGGACTGATTACATAATCTAGCTTGATGACATTAGGAAATCCTTACATTTGTGAAAGCAATGATCACTGATCATGTGCAATTAGTTTTGTAAGTATATACATTAATTCAGCAGTTATCCTAAAGAATACATTTATCACAGGGCACTTCTGATTTTTAAAGATCTGTTTCCAAGCCTCTTCCTTCACTGCAGGATGCTATCCTTTGTCTCATAATTTCACACAAAACTGCTACAAATATCTTTTTGTGATATTAACTTTTCAGTTCATAAGAAATAAATCACAGAAAAGTCACATGGCACCTTCTAAAGGACAACAATAAAAGGCAAATTATTTTTCTCAGTAGATTAAGAAAGGGTTTTTATTTTACTGGAATCTATGTAGGTTTTCACCAGGAGATTTTGTTGTCATCAGACAAATCAATTCCACTCCCATATTGTAGTCATTCCCTCAGGTACAGCTTATCTTCCCTCAGCCATACCATTGCACTGAAATACAAATTGATTTAGAAATCTCGTAACAAGCATACTATTGCACAGACAGTAGTGTTTTCCAAATTTTTGACTCAGTCCCTTTTTCCTTTCACATCACAGTTGCTGCATGTGTCACAGAAACGGTCCTCTCAGTTTGCAAGGGCATGCTTTACAATCATGGAGCAAAGATTGACTTAAGAATTAAGTGAAATGGTTTCTACAAGGATCTTGAACTCACGCTCCTGATTCTCCCTTTCAAAACTGCAGTAGGAGTGGGGGAGTAGCCTGCTCCTACCCTGAAGAGCTTGCCTTGTAATCAGTCACACACATCCATTCATGCCCTCCGTAGACTTTGGATTCTCTTGAAAGGAAGTGATATCTGAAGGAGGGAAGATGGATATGAATCTTGACATGATATAGATGGTCCGTGTCTATACTAGAAAATTAAAACATATTGGAAAGCATTTCCAAGCTCTGGAACTTGGTTCACATGGCTATACTGTTAGAAACGCCCCTGGTGTGGCACTGGCCACGTAGCACTCTCCCAGCAATACCAGTTCTACTTGGGAGCTGGTGTGGGTGAGGAACCATTCCTTCTAGGCTGCCGGCGTGAGCCTGTCCTGTGCTGAAATCCAAACAAGATTAATACTATGGACACACTAGGTAGTACATACTCCAGTTCTTCCCCAGTGTCCATTCAAAGTGGGCACTTTTAATTTATGAGCATGGAGGCAGCTAGATAGTCCATAAGCCCTCTGGTTTTAGCATTGCTACAGAAAGTTATTGCACAAACCAAATGTAAAGTTCAGAGTGGGGGTTCACAGGTGGAAGAAAGCACAAAGCATCCTTGCTAGCTTGGTAGCACATAGCGTAATGCAGTGGTGGCCTCAAGGAAACATCCACCTAAAATCTGGAGGACTGTTGTGGTTTGGGCCAGACTGGCCACTGAGATGAACAACAAATGGTCCCCCCACCTCTCTCTCCAAGGAGAGAAGGGAGAGAGAGAAAGAGACTTATGAGTTTAGAAGGAACTAAACTAATGAAAATATTAATAAAATAATAAAAAGAAAATAAGGAAATATATACAAAACCGTATCAAGCTCCCAGAAATGGCGATCACATCACCAGCAGGCACTGGGAAAGTCCCAGACTGGACTCAGTAATGGATAGGAACTGGATTCCAGATCTGGATTCAGGAATGCATGAATCGTGATCAAAGGCAGACGAACTGCCAGAGTCCTCCTTGGACGCCAGCCATTGAAGAGGACTTACCCTTTGATCCCTCAGCTTTTATAATGAGCGTGATGCAGATAGGATGGAATACCCTGTTGGTCAGTGTCATGTTTTAGCCTTAGATGGCAACAAAGAACCACACGGCCGCTCTCTCAACTCCCCCCACAGCCATGGGGGAGAATCAGAAGAAAAAGGCAAAAAGGCAAAACTCCTGGGTTGAGACAAAGAGACAAAGGCAGTTTAACAGAACAGTAAAGGGAACAGGAAAACAATAACAATAATGCTGATAGAGGAATATACAAACACGATTACTGTACCACCACTCACTGACCGGACTGGGATGCCCTGCTCCCAAGCAGCGACTTCCTGCCCCCTCCCCTGGCCAGCTCCTGGCTACAGACTGGGCATGGCTCACATGGTATGGAATACCTGTGTCCCCTGCCAGAGCCTGGGGAAAATTAACCCTAACCCCGACGGAAACAGAAGTCAGTTTTGGGTCACCTGTCTTGTCCACTCCTCCCTACAGGTGCGACGTCTCTACGCCTTTCCACTTCCGACCCTCCAACGGGGCAAATAACAAAGTGAGCTAACCTTGGTTGTTATAGCAATAAGTATAAGCAAGAGCCTCTCTGCATACCATTCCTTGGCATAAATTATAAATAATCAGGTCTTATTTCCCTGGGAGTGAACAGTGTCTGCACAATATACTGTTAATTTCAGAGAGCTCAGTTAGTTAGAAGAGGCTTAGCTGCAAAGTAAAATTACTGATCAGAATGTTGGTTCTGTTTTACCTCAAACCAGAACAAGGACATGAGCCATTGCTGGTCGAAGTTACTGTAAAAATTACAGTCTTTTCCAAGGGGAATTTGATTAAACTGTATTTGTGTCTTATATAGCCATAATATGAGTGATTTGTATATATTTATCTGCAAGCCATATTTAAAATATAATTTAAATAATCAAAAAGGCATGCTAATAAAAGACTATATTGCATGCTTATGACACTTCTAATAGACACGTCAAACAGAACTAGAAAAAAACCCCATGTTTCTTACTAAATCTTGCGTCATCTAAGTTCAATAACCAAATCTTCCCAACTCTTACAGTTTAATTTCCATAAAAGTTTTATTGACATCAGAAGTTTCTCATGCTCTGGATTTGGCATCTACATATCTTCAAATTCTGGCTCTTCTTTCATATTTCAGAATACAAGTTATATCCATTAGAAGTAATTTCCCTGTGTCAACTATGCATATATGCATATAACACTGACATCAGACTAGAATTGGGCACCTATAAGAAATCTATCATTTCAACAGTAATCCATATATACATTTTGATATGGATATACAGCTCACATACTCGTCCATCAGTTAGCTTACTGCCTCTGGCTTCATACAGTTCCTTAGAATGACACATTACTTAAAAACTCAGACAGCAAATTACAGCAAAACACTATCTCAGCACTTATACTTTCAAAAATGCTTGAATACCACAGTGAATAAGCAAGTTGGCCAATAGGAAAGTTGTGCAATGTTTATTGTTTCAAAACTCATGCAATGGTAAATGCAATATCATGCAAAACCTCTACATCTTATCACAGCAATTATTACTAAGAATCTCTTGATGCTTTCTAAAACTAGTAAACAAATGCAACACAAGATCAGACTTAGAACACTAAAAATTCTGCTGTTATTCAAAAAATCTTAAGAAGCATAAGGAAAATTAGTATATTTTAGGAAGTGTGAAAATACATATAATTTAAGGAAAAAAACCTGAATCAGTATCCTGGTTTGGGGTGGAACAGAACCAACTTTTCTGTTCAGTGGGAGAGGCTCTTGCTTATACTTGTTGCTGTGGCAACCAGGGTCAGCTGACTTGGTTGTTTACCCTGTGGAGGGGTTGCACCTGTGGGGAGGAGTGGACAGGTCAGGTGACCCAAAACTGACCAATAGGGTGTTCCATCCCATCTGCCATGCTCAGTATAAAAGCTGAGGGAGCAAAAGGCTCAGGTTGTGTCTTCTCCATGGGTTCTTCTTCAGTGGTTTTCTTCTGTTAGTGACTGATATCTGAGGAGAATCCTGTTAGTTCATCTATCTTTGATCCCCATCAGTGTGTTCTGGAATCCAGTTCCCATTTGTCACTGACTCCGGTCTGGGACTTACGCAGTGCCTGCTGGTGACATCTCCCTGGGAGCTTGATAGGGTTTTTTATATATTTCTATATATTTTGCTATTTCCTTTTTTTTATTTTATTATTAATATTTCATTAAAGTAGTTTAGTTTTTTCTAAACTCATAAATCTCTATCTCTCTCCTTCCTCTCCTTGGAGTGAGAGATGGGGGGAGCATCTGTTGCCTTGTTATTGGCTAACCCAGCCCAAACCATGACAGTTGGTAAGCTCAGTAGAATAAGCAGATCTCTTCAGAATCTTCTCAGCATTTCTCTCTGCTAATGTGTGCACAGATGGTGCAAAAGATTCAGCATATACTTTTGAGACCAATAGGGGCACAAAAATTTTAGAAAGTGTTTGGCATTTCATTTCATAGGAGAAGAGATTTGACTGGAGGAGCAATGACTAAATATTATTATTTACTTTGTTCAGAGTTGTCCAGTGACGTTGCTGTCATTACGGTTTATTTATGTTTTGGTGCTATGTCTTTGGCACTAGCCATCAAACAAAACCACAGTAGTGTGACAGATCTTTCTTTTGATTATTTGTCCTGATACAGATGAAATTGAATATTCCCCTATTAAAAACAAGCAGCAAGAATATCTCGCTGTGATCACCTTTTTGTATTAAGGGTGAATAATTTTCTTTGTGGAATCAGTGTGGCAATTCATATTTGCAACAGAAGTGCAAATATTTGGCTTATGCACACAGCCTGGTCTTTCACATATATTTGAGTTGATATGTTCACATGAATAGGCCCATTGCATTCAAAAGGGTGGTTCACATAAGAAGATATGCTCAGCATCTCATAGGAGAGGCTTCCCTGTACGCTGTTCAGTACTGCTCTTTGTTCTGTGTATCTGTATCTAATCAGAGATGCAATCATAAATTCCTACAGTTGTATATAGAAAGTCACAAAATAATAAATTAAAACTTACGGGAAAAATACTTTTTCTCCTCTTCTGCATATGAATCAGCCTCCTCTGATTCATCCTTTTATCTGGTCACTGTGCTCCCTTAATTGAATCCAGAAGACTAAAGGAAGTTTGTAATACATTAATCCCATTTAAAATAATATTCCTTTCCAATAGATTATTTTAATAAGAATTTTTAAGGAATTACAGATTACAAAGCTTTTATAAAGCTTAGAATAAAATTTTAAAAGCATGGACTATGTCTATTTTCCCCATGTGAAAATTTAACAGTGCTATGAAACATTCTCCCACTGTGGAATTTGATTGTCTGTACTTGTAATTTTTCAGAATGTGGTGGTTTTGGCTAGGGCAAATTAATACTCTCCAAAACAACTCCTGAACACAGCCTCAGAGTTAGCGCAGGTCACAGATTACTCCTTTCCAGCAGTTTACTTGAGGCCACCTTGCCTTGGTAACTAAGAAGTCTAGTTGTATGGAAGCAGGCTGTGGAGGTGATTGACTTCCAGGAGAGAAAACAGACCTGGGCATGTTTAATCTACCAGTATTAATACAGCCCCCATGTCAATCAGTCAGTGACAAACTAAGGGATAAATACTGGTGAAGGAATTTTACAAAATGTAACTGTTACTTCATCTCATGCTCGTCTGTAGGAAAAGAGAGATCAGAATGCAGTGAAGCAGTATGGCATTTTGAAAAGGTTTGTGTTTCAGTTCCTTTAAGCACTCTTGCAGGATGCTAACTGCTTCTACAAAGGGGACATCTGGGGCTTTGCCTATCAGTTGTGGCTATTTTTGTATATGTTTGTTTTCAAATTTATTAGGTGGCATCATCTTCAGTAACAATTACTAACACTGGAGAGCATTCCTTCTCCCCTCCTTTGAAAGTAACTTCGTTATCACAAAATATATAGAAAAAATAAAGTTTTTACAAATCCTTATCATTGAAATGACAGTCATTACCATGGCATTCTATGCTGATCTTTGTTCTTTGAGATCCCTTTTTTGAAATTTATCAAATAATCTGATGCAGGCATTTGGCTTTTGTTCTCCTCTCTCACAGTACACTCCAAGCTTGATGAAGTTCAAATTCCACTGGTTTTTGATGTCTAATGAGAAAATACATAAATCCTGCAAGAAATCTTTTTTGATGAGAAAAACTAAATTTCATGAAATAACGCTATTTAGGATGGCTAAAAACTCAGAGAGCATTAAAAACACCATATCTCTTTTTCTGCTCTTTTCAGTTTGTGAAAGGAGCTGGATATGATGCAAAATACTGTGGAAGGATTTCTAATACAACGAGGTCACCCTATGAACACTCCAAGCACTGAGGAGTTGGTAGCAGCTGTGTAGGCCTGCCTTGACATGAGTTTAAGAAAGGTTACTGTCGGACATGAGATAAGGAGGTGCTGACCAGAAAGAAGTGTAACAAAGGAATTGAAAACATCATACGTCAAGAAAGGTCGACCAATGACAAGAAAGAATTAAGCGCATGGACAGCTCGTGAGGATAACATGCAGCCAATTAGCAGGAGTTAGAGCGCGTGAACAGAAATCATAAGACTATAAATGTAACACTTAGGTTGAATAAAGTTGGCATTAACCTGATCACATTGGTCTGCATGTTATTGCTCGAGCCTTCCGCGTCAACAAGTGGCACCCGAACAGGGACCCTCAGATCGGTTTTTTGGGACTGCATCTACCCAGAAATCCAGCCGGCAATCGGAGGGGGCGGAAGAAGCGGTCGAAAGGTGAGTGCTGCCCCGGCACTCGGGAAGACGCTAGCGCATCTATAAAGGGAAATCCTGCTCTGATCAGGCAGGCGGCCGGGAGGAGATGGGGTCTGCAACCTCAAAAGAGGAAGAGGCTGTAGTTAAGCTCCTCCAACATATGCTCTCTATGAGAGGACTAAAATATGATTCTGCCTCTTTGAAGTCGCTTTTAGTATGGGCAAGAGACAAGGGTTTTTTTCCCACCATGGCGGCTGCCTTTGCCCAGGATATGTGGGCTAAAATACGGGCAGTGTTGTGGGATGAAGTAAGCCGGGCTGCCCGAGAGAGGAAGGAGTGGATCCGCGACCCCACGGGAAGTGGGAGCCACCTAGAGTGGGAACGGTAGTATGGATTTGGCTGTATCAGCCGTGGAAAAGGCAGCGGTACAAAGTTTGCTGCAGCTGGCAAAAAATGCTGGTGAAAACCTTAGTGAGAGTGCTTTACTGGAACTATTATCTTGGTGCCGACGACGAGGATTGCTCAGAGATCCGACTCAGTTTTTTGACCTTTCAACATGGACTCGAATTGGGGTGGAATATGGGAACATAACGGAAGATCAGCAAGGAGGATTGTAAATATGCTCAAGGGACTCGCACCTGGGTGCTGGAAAACACATCTATCACACTAGTTGTTATTCAGTCTCAGATGCTTGCAAGAAAAACACTTAGATGACATCAGTCTGTAATGGACTCAGGGACACCTTATCTAGCTGCCTGAGAATCTTGGCCTGTTGTGGAAGAAGATCAAAGCACAGTACCAGCAAGAACAGGGAGTCCGCATGCGCTCTTGCTAACAAGGACTCTTTCGATGCCAAGGATTCTTGATAACAAGGACTCTCTCGCTGCCAGGGATAAATTTAGTAATGCTACTAGTACAGCTGTTTCTGAGTTATTGCTAGATGTAGATAGTATTCAACATGCGACGCTGGAAAAGAGAGCTGCTATTGATTTTTTGCTTTTAGCTCACAGACACAGTTGTCAAGATTTTAAAGGACTGTGTTGTATGAATCTAAGTGACCGCTCCATGCCCAGTCGCAAGAACTGCACCGACCGAGCCAGCAACTTGTGGAGACCACTGGGTGAAATCTCTTTGCTGGATGGACTTGGGGGTGGGGTTGGTTGAAGGAAATTATACTCATTGCCTGTGTGGAAGGAATCTGTCTGTTATGTTTAGTATGCTATTTGCTATGTTTAATAAGCATTATACGATCAGTTGCAGATGTTGCTTTGCATCATACCCTTGTACGAGTTATAAACTATCATTGTGTCCCAACTAGGGGCCACGGGGTGGCATGTGTAAGGGATAATAGAGGATGGTTCGAGTGAGACACGACGGAGAATTACTAGTTGAACCAAACCCAGTATACATGTAGGGAAAAAGGGACTCAGTACTGTTGCTGAAAAACTATATGTGTATCCATGAGAACCTAACTTTCAAAGAAGAAGATAACAAGGAGGGAGTACAAGGTAGTCAGGTATCAGACATCCGCAGTTAGCAAAGCTGGATCATGAGTCTGGTGAGGCTCGCTGCATGTGCTGGCCACGCATGCAGCGACCCTAGCCTGTACTTTTCCACTCAATCCGGTACAGGATATAAGGGGGCTGTCTCGGGTCGGAGAGAAGGGGTTAGACATGAGCGCACTTTGAAGATACAGGGGACGCCCTGAAGCGCTGTGTCTGCCCACCCCCCCTCCCCTGTAGGTTCCACGTTCATTAACCCCAACAGCTCAGAAAGCATTACAGCACATTGCAGATTTGTTTATGATACATCAAAAATTTCAACCTTACACCCTGATAGGACAGTGGGATGATACACTCGCAAAGAGCCTGACTGCATTAGAGTGGGTATTTTTGCCACATACCTTTTCAAAAACAGTAACTACGATGATAGAAATGTTAGCACGATTGATTTTGCAGGGGCATTTGCGCTGTCAGCAGCTGGCTTCTCTGCCATCATTTGTGGGGATTACCCTGCGAGGGCTTACACCTGATGAACTTTGGCAATCCGAGGTTATGCACATTATGGAATTGGGACGTTTGCGCTATGTACATGTTTCAGTTGATTTGTTTTCTCACCTTGTTGTAGCTACTGCTCCTACAGGACAGAAGGCTCGTGATGTTATTCGACATTAGTTGCAATGCATTGCAGTCATGGGAGTACCAAAAACTGTAAAAACTAATAACAGACCAGCTTATATGTTCGCTAAAATACAGGCCTCTTTACAGACAAGGGGTATCAAACATGTCACCGGTATTCCTCATTCCCCAACTGGGCAAGCAATTGTGAAACGTATTCATCATACCTTAAAAACCATGCTTGATAAACGAAAATCAAGAGCGATTGTATAAAGCAACTTATGTTTTAAATTTTCTAAACATGTCATCTTTGTCATCCAATCCTTGTCGTGTTCTGTATTTTAGGCTGCTTACAGAAAATAGTGCAAAAAATGATTAATCAAGCTTTTTGTTGCATAAAAAATAAAAAAGGGGGAATTGTGGAGATAGAGAGTAGCATAGGGAATCTGTTTGGCCTTGATGAGACAAAGCTGTACCCGTGAGAGGTGCCTTGAGAGAAAAGTTAAGCAAGCGCCAGGAGATATCAGCAAGGAAAGGAATGTGAAAAGCAAAGCTGCTGCTCCGCGTGAACAGTCAGAGACGACCAGTTAGAAGACAGCTGGCATTGGCTTACAGGACTGCTCAAAGGATGGGGAATCACAGGCTGGGTTGCGTCCCTTTTAAAGATAGGCGTAATGATTTTGATCGTGGTATTTGTTGTGTTGTTAATTGTTCCTTGTCTGTTCTATTGTTTGCAAAGAGGCTTGGAGCGCATGGTAAGAAAAATATGGTTTAATCAAGTAATGCTTGCAACTGAAGAGTCTTGGAGTGTTCAAAAACAAAAAGGGGGATTTGTGGAAGGATTTCTAATACAACGAGGTCACCCTATGAACCCTCCAAGCACTGAGGAGTTGGTAGCAGCTGTGTAGGCCTGCCTTGACATGAGTTTAAGAAAGGTTACTGTCGGACATGAGATAAGGAGGTGCTGACCAGAAAGAAGTGTAACAAAGGAATTGAAAACATCATACGTCAAGAAAGGTCGACCAATGACAAGAAAGAATTAAGCGCGTGGACAGCTCGTGAGGATAACATGCAGCCAATTAGTAGGAGTTAGAGCGCGTGAACAGAAATCATAAGACTATAAATGTAACACTTAGGTTGAATAAAGTTGGCATTAACCTGATCACATTGGTCTGCGTGTTATTGCTCGAGCTTTCCGCGTCAACAAAATACTGTTTACATAACAAGCCTCAAGCATTGAATCAAACCATTTATGAAATGCTTTTATAATGCAACCACTGAGAAAAGCTTTGAATTGTCAACAGTAGTTATCTGATAGTCAAGAACAGGCAGATGATAATGTGTACTTAATATAGTACAGTTCTGGGAGACAGCTGAAGGAGTGAAGTGATATAAACCTGACTCATGACTCCACAGTGTACTGCTTTAGTGAAAACTGTTAGGTAGAATCTCCATTGCATAGAAAATATTTGCAAGCAATTCATAAAAGGGAACTCAGCAAAAGGAACTGCATCTCTGCATTCTGTGAACAACTCAGACTAGACAGGAAATTATGTGAAGCATCTGATCCCAAATAAAATGAAAAATGAAAATGAAATGGTTTTGGCAGTGGACATTTAGCTTTCTGAGTGCTGTCACCATTCTTTTTGAATCAAATTGACTTCATGTGGCCACTCTCTTGGTCCTGCATTCCCATGTGAATGAACTCTCAACAGCTGAATCATTAACTTGAACGCAGCCATACAGGTATATCTACATTGCATTCAGGGCTCTATTTAGCATATCTGCAGAGTGCTGTGCTTTATGAACTCTACAGCAAACATATCATAAATTTCTACCAGGATTTTGATATCTCTTGAGAGACAGACAAGTTCATCTTAAGTATGAGTATGCTTCCTTAGTCCTGGGATGCAGAGGAAAAAGGGGATTTTGTCTTCTACTTATTCTTCTCTTTTCTCTGCCCACCTTCCTACCTCTTCCCCAAAATCTCTTGTACTCTTCACCTGAAAGTGAGGTGCACTAAAACCATTGATGTGTAATTCTAATTTCATGTTCAGTCTTTTATATAGCCTGTTTCACTGCATTATTTTTACCTGATTAGTGAACATGTGGGTTATAACTTCCTTTACTGTCATGCATAGTTTTCAAACAGATAGATTCTTTGTTGCTAATGACAGTTCAAAAATATCAATTCTATGTTCTAAATTATCTATCTCCACTAAGATGTTTATAATCTAAAGAACAGAGAGAAAAAGTGTACTTTGAATAAGTCAAATTTGTAAAGAGCTATGGCCAAATCATAAATAGGCTTAATTGTTCTAGAATTTGGTTCCAAAGATTAATGAATACAGAAAAGGACTAAATTATAAATTACTGGCTTTTCATGAGTCTAACTTTTCTTTAGCCAACTTGCCTTCTCACAACTTTATAGTTAGTATTCATGAGACTGCTGTTCCATTCACATAGCAATGCTAATGCCATTTAACTGTACAGAAATGCTTGGAAAACATATGGGATACATTCACAGATCTAACATTAAAAGGAAGAAAACCTCTATCTGCACTTAAGAATTACAGTGTAGCTTTGATAACAGGAAGATCCACAAAATTATCCTGTACAGCAACTATATCATCCACCTGCTGAATAGAATCATAGAAGGGTTTGGGTTGGAACGGACCTTAAAAATCATTCAATCCAATCCCCCTGCAATGAACAGGGACATCTTCCACTAGATCAGGTTACTCGGAGCCCTGTCCAACCTCACCTTGAATGTTTCCGGGGATGGGGCATCTACCTCCTCTCTGGGCAACATGTTCCAGTATTTCACCACACTCACTGTGAAAAATTTCTTCCTTATATCTAGTCTAAATCTATCCACTTTTAGTTTGAAACCATTACCCCTTGTCCTATCGCTACAGGCCCTATTAAAAAGTCTGTCCCCATCTTTATTATAAGCCCCCATTAATATTGAAAAGCCGCAATAAGGTCTCCCCGGAGCCTTCTCTTCTCCAGGCTGAACAACCCCAACTCTCTCAGCCTTTCTTCATAGGAGAGGTGCTCCAGCCCTTGGATCATCTTCATGGCCCTCCTCTGGACCCACTCCAACAGGTACATGTTTTTCTTGTGCTGAGGGCTCCAGGGCTGGACACAGTACTCCAGGTGGGGTCTCACGAGAGAAGAGTAGAGGGGGAGAATCACCTCCCTTGACCTGCTTCTTTTGATGCAGCCCAGGATGTGGTTGGCTTTCTGGGCTGCGAGCACACATTGTTGGCTCATGTCCAGCTTTTCATCCACCAGTATCCCCAAGTCCATCTTGGCAGGACTGCT
This sequence comes from Fratercula arctica, assembly GCA_947846985.1. Taxonomy (NCBI): domain Eukaryota; kingdom Metazoa; phylum Chordata; class Aves; order Charadriiformes; family Alcidae; genus Fratercula; species Fratercula arctica. Next base: position 11,849,419 of record CANTUZ010000025.1, on the reverse strand, counting down.
CTTAATCCATTCATCCCCTAGCCTGTATTGGTACTGGGGGTTGCCCCGACCCAGATGCAGGACATTGTACTTGGCCTTGTTGAACCTCATGAAGTTCACATGGGCCCACTTCTTGAGCTTGTCCAGGTCCCTCTGGATGGCATCCCATCCCTCAGGCAAGTCAACCGCACCAATCAGCTTGGTGATGTCTGCAAATTTACTGAGAGTGCAGTCTGTGTCATTGATGAAGATATTAAACAGCACTGGTCCCAGTACAGATCCCTGAGGGACACCACTTGTCACCGATCTCCATCTGGACATCAAGGCGTTGACTACCACCCTCTGGATGCAACAATCCAACCAATTCCTCATCCACCGAACAGTCCACCCATCGAATCCATATCTCTCCAATTCAGAGAGAAGGATGTTGTGGGGGATCATGTCAAAGGCCTTGCAGAAGTCCAGATAGATGACATCTATAGTTCTTCCCTTGTCCACTGATGTAGTCACTCCATCATAGAAGGCCACTAGGTTGCTCAGGCAGGACTTGCCCTTGGTGAAGCCTTGTTGGCTGTCTCAAATCGCCTCCCTGTCCTTCATGTACCTTAGCATAGCTTCTAACAGGATCTGTTTCATGATCTTCCCAGGCACGGAGGTGAGGCTGACAGGTTGGTAGTTCCCGGGGTCCTCCTTTCTACCCTTTTGTTATGGTTTGAAGAAGCCACAACAATTTATTGCTGCTTCGACAACTATTCTATCACCCCATGACCCCTCCCCACCCAGAAAGGGGAATCGGGAAAAAGCAAGGAAACCCAAGGGTAGAAATGTAAACAGATTTAATAGAATATGACTAAATAATTAACACTAATAATACTAAAGAACCACCTCTGATCCCGATACCAATAAAAATATACAAGGATTATACTCAGCCAATTATATCAGTAGGAACCTGTCCACTCCCAGCAGTGGAGAGTAAATGTCGGACACTGCGAACGCAATGGCTTTGGGAGGAAGGGAAGGCCTCAGGGGTCTGGCACTGGGGCAAGAAGTTCTTAGGATCGCAGCCAACAAGGAAGAGAGAGAACTTCTCAGCAAACTTTTTATTTTATATTGAATGTGACATTCATGGTATGAAATAATCCCGTTGGACAGCTTGGGTCAAGTGCCCGGGTCTCACTCCTCCTCATCCCCGCACCTGGCTAACTCAAAAACACCGAGACCTTGAAATCCTCATACCATATCTGGCTATAAATTATCTTTGCTCTTCACCTGACCCATATCCCTCAGGGCTGCGACCTCTACCAGTGCATAATCACTGCAGACCAGGCTGCCTCCAATCTTGACGTCACTGATTAGCTCTCTCGCATTGGTGACCATCAGGTCCAGTATTGCATCCCCTCTGGTAGGGCTGTCTATTACCTGGCTTAAGAAGTTATCCTCAATGTACTCCAGGAGTCTCCTGTATTGCCTACAGCTCACTGTGTTACTTTTCCAGCAGATGTTGGGGTGGTTGAAGTCCCCCAGCAGGATGAGACTCTGCGAGCGCAATGCCTCCTGTAAGTGGAGTAAGAAGGCTTCGCCAATAGGCTCCCCTTGATTGGGCGGCTTGTAGTAGACACCAACCGCAAGGTCTATTAATTTCTTGATGTAGAGGGCAACCCCTCTGCCCCTCCTTCCTCACCTGTCCCTTCTGAACAGCCTGTAGCCATTGATAGCCGCACTCCAGTCATGGGATTCGACCCACCAAGTTTGAGTAATGGCAATTAGGTCATAGCTTTCTAGCAGCACCACCGTGCTGCTACAGGCTTCCAACTCCTCCTGTTTCTTGCCCATGCTGCGTGCATAGGTGGAGAGGCACTTCAGCTGGGCTGTTGGCCGTGTCACCTTCTTATACCTTTGAGGTATTTCACTGGTGTTTCCCTGTTGGATCCTATTACCTCAGGAGCCCCTGGCTCCTCTCTGTAAGACTTCAAGTGTGCTCCAATGTACCCAGTATGTCTCAGAGCAACAGGCTGAGGGCCCTCACTATTACCCCATCCCCACATCTTGTAGCTGTCCCCACATCTAATACCCTGTCATCCCACAGCTTGCCATGGGCAAACCTGATATTATTCCCTTTCCCCTTCAAGTTTAGTTTAAAGCTCTGGCAATCAGCCCCACTGGCTCATGAGCAAAGACCCTCTTCCTCCTTTGAGAAACATGAATCCCATCTGGGGCCAATAGGCCTGGTGCCATGTAGACCATTCCATTATTGAAAACCCCAAAATGTTTATTATTAATTTAATTTTATTGCAATAATGTTTTGCATCCTCCAAGCACATAGGTACAGAAATTTTTTTGCTGACTTTCAAACAAAAATAGTTTATTAATTCCAACCAAAAAGTTACAAAGACAAAGTTCTCATTTTAAAATTAGTGAACTGAATCTAATTTCATATCACATGGCTATTTCTTCCTAATGAAGAATTAAAAATCCCTTTCTGTTTACTTTTAAGAGGATAGGTTTTATTTTGCTTCTTTATAATTAAAGCTAGGAATAGGTACATTAGTGATTGCAGTACTGGAAAAAAACAACTACTGAGTTTCATACAGTCATACAATCCTAGAATCATTTGGGTTCGAAAAGACCTTTAAGATCATGAAGTTCAACCTAACTCCACCACTAAACCATGTCCCTTAGCACAATGTATCCACGTTTTTTTAAATACCTCCAGGGATGGAGACTCAACCACTTCCCTGGGCAGCCTGTTCCAATGCTTGATAACCCTTACAAAGAAGAAATTTTTCTAATATCCAATCTAAACCTCCCCTGGGGACCCTTGAGGCCATTTCATCTTGTCTTATTGCTTGCTACTTGGGAAAAGAGACCAATGCCAACCTCACTACAACTTCCTTTCAGGTAGTTGTGGAGAGTGATAAGGTCTCCCCTCAGCCTCCTCTTCTCCAGGCTAAACATCCCCAGTTCCCTCAGCTGCTCCTCATAAGACTTGTTCTCCAGACCCCTCACCAGCTTTGTTGCCCTTCTCTGGACTCATTCCATAATCTCAATGTCTTTCTTGTATTGAGGGGCCCAAAAGTGGACACAGTACTCGAGGTGGGGCCTCACAACTGCTGAGTACACTTCCCTAGTCCTGCTGGCCACACTATTCCTGATACAGGCCAGGATGCTGTTGGCCTTCTTGGCCACCTGGGCACTCTGCTGGCTCATATTCAGACGTCTGTCAACCAACACCCCCAGGTCCTTTTCTGCTGGGCAGCTCTCCAGCCACTCTTCCCCAAGCTTGTAGCATTGCATGGGGTTGTTGTGACCCAAGTGCAGGACCTGGGACTTGGCCTTGTTGAACCTCATACAATTGGCCTTGGCCCATCAGTCCAGCCTATCCAGATCCCTCTGTAGAGCCTTCCTACCCTCAAGCAGATCAACACTCCTGCCCAACTTGATGTCGTCTGCAAACTTCCTGAGGGTGCACTCGATTCCCTCATCCAGACCATTGATAAAGATATTAAACAGAACTGGCCCCAATACCAAGCCCTGGGGAACACCACTCGTGACCGGCCGCCAACTGGATTTAACTCCATTCACCACCACTCTTTGGTCCCTGCCATCCAGCTAGTTTTTTATCCAGCGCAGAGTATGCAGCCAGTTTCTCCAGGAGAATGCTGTGGGAAACGATGTCAAAAGCTTTACTAAAGTCTAGGTAAACAGCATCCACAGCCTTTCCCTCATCCACTAACCAGGTCACCTTGTCATAGAAGGAGATTAACTTAGTTGAGTACGACCTGACTTTCATAAACTCATGCTCACCTGGTTGTCCTATACGTGCCATGTGATGGCACTGAAGATGATCTTCTCCATAACATTCCCTGGCACCAAGGAGGTCAGAGTGATAGGCCTGTAGTTCACTTAGTCCTCCTTCCGGCCCTTCTTGTAGATGGGCGTCACATTTGCTAACCTCCAGTCAACTGGGACCTCCCCGGTTAGCCAGGACTGCTGATAAATGATGGAAAGTGGCTTGGTGAGCACTTCTGCCAGCTCCCTCAGTACCCTTGGGTGGATCCTATCCAGCCCCATAGACTTGTGTATGTCTAAGTGGTGTAGCAGGTCGCTAACCATTTTTCTTTGGATTATGGGAGCTTCATTCTGCTCCCCATCTCTGTCTTCTGGCTCAGGAGTCTGGGTACCCCGAGAACAATTGGTCTTATTAGTAAAGACTAAGGCAAAGAAGGCATTAAGTACCTCATTCTTTTCCTCATCCTTTGTCGCAGTGTTTCCCCCTGCATCCAATGAAGGATGGAGACTCCACCTTTTGTTGTTAATATATTTATAGAAACATGTTTAATTGACTACAGTAGCCAGATTAAGTTCTAGTTGGGCTTTGGCCCTTCTAATTTTCTCCCTGCATAACCTCATGACATCTTTGTATTCCTCCTGAGTTACCTGCCCCTTCTTCCAAAGATCATAAACTCTCTTTTGTTTTCCTGAGTTCCAGTCAAAGCTCTCTGTTCAGCCAGGCCGGTCTCCTTCCCTGTCAGCTCTTCTTTCAGCATGTAGGGACGGCCTGCTCCTGCGCCTCTAAGATTTCCTTGTTGAAGAATGTCCAGCCTTCCTGGACTCCTTTGCCCTTCAGGACTGCCTCCCAAGGGACTCTGTCAACCAGGCTCCTGAAAAGACTTTAGTCTGCCCTCTGGAAGTCCAAGGTAGCAGTTCTGCTGACCCCCCTCCTTATTTCTCCATCAATTGGAAACTCTATCATTTTGTGATCACTATGCCCAAGACAGCCTCCAGCCACCACACAACCCACCAGTCCTTCTCTGTTCACAAGCAACAGGTCCAGTGGGGCATCTTCCCTAGTTGGCTCCTTTACCAGCTGTGTCAGGAAGTTATCTTCCACACACTCCAGGAACCTCCTAGAGTGTTCCCTCTCCTCTGTATTGTATTTCCAGCAGACATCTGGTAAGCTGAAGTCCCCCATGAGAACAAGGGTTAGCGATCATGAGACATCTCCCAGCTGCTTATAGAATATGTTATCTGCCTCTTCATCCTGGTTGGGTGGTCTATAACAGACTCCCACCGTGATATCTGCCTTTTTGGCCTTCCCCCTGTTTCTTACTCATAAACACTCAACCCTGTCATCACCGTTATTAAGCTCTAGATAGTCAAAACACTCCCTAACATACAGGGCCACCCCACCACCTCTCCTTCCTTGCCTATCCCTTCTGAAGAGCTAATAGCCATCCATTGCAGCATTCCAGTCGTGCGAGTCATCCCACCGTGTTTCCATGACTGCAAATATATCATAGTTTTCCAGCTGCACAATGGCTTCTAACTCCTCCTGTTTGTTTCACCCGCTGTGTGCATTGGTGTAGATGCACTTCAGTTGGCCTATTGATCCCACCACCTTTTTGCTGGGAGAAGTCTTAATTCCTATGTGATCATTCTCAGGTGCTTCCATGGTTTCTAACACAACAATAACCCTTGCGTCTTTTCTGCTGCATGGATCTCCATCCCCTGCCTCCACTGAGATGTCAGACCGAAGGATCTCGCTAGCACACCATCTCACAAACATTGGCGTGTCACCTCCAGGCTTTTCTCTAGCGAACATCGTTTTATCCCTTTCCCCCTTCAAATCTAATTTAAAGCTCTTTCAATGAGCCCTGCTAACTCCTGTGCAAAGATCCTTTTCCTCTTTTGAGGCAGGTGTACCCCATCTGTGGCCAGCAGGCCTGGTGTCTTGTAAACTTACCATGATCAAAAACCCCAAAATTCTGCTGGTGACACCAGTCTCAGAGCCAGGTATTTATCTGCTGGGTCTTCATGTTTCTTCCCTCATCATTCCCTGCAACTGGAAAGATAGAGAAGATGTGCTCTTGATCCCTTAACCAGTTGTCCCAAGGCCCTTAAGTGTCTCTTGATTGCCCTTGGACTTCTTATTGCAACTGCATTGCTGCCGACATGAAAAATCAATAATGGGTAATAATCCAAGGGCTGTACCAGGGTAGGAAGTCTTCTTGTCACATCTTTAACCTGGGCCCCAGGGAGGCAGCAGACTTCCTGAAGATGTGGATCTGGTCTGCATATTGGGCCTTCTGTTCCCCTCAGAAGAGAGTCTCCTATGACAATGACCTGTCTTTTTTTCTTTATGGAAGTGGTTTTGACGCAGGGCGTAGTCTGACTTAACCTTGATGACACCTCCAACCTAGATGAACCATCATCCTTGTTATTGTTGAGTTCCACTTGCAGAGCCTCATACCTATTATGCAAGGGTACCTGGGGTAGTCACAGAGGAGACGCACCTGCTGTGCCAGGCAGGAACTTGTTGCCATTGCCCCCTATCCCTTAAGTCCCTGTGTTCAGCCAGGTGGAGAGAGGGTAGGGAATCCTCCGTATCATGCATCCTGTTTGCCTGTTGGCCCTGTCTCAGGGAAGGTAGGGTGCATTTCCAGTAGTCTCTCTCTCTCGCTCTCCCTGATACTCACCTCCTCCTGGAGCTCTGTCGCTAAGCAGCATACCTCCCCCAGCCAGGATGATAGCACTGATGAGTTATTCTATAGGCAATTAGGAGAAATCTCTGGATCAATAGCCCTTGTCCTTATAGGAGACTTCAACTTCCCAGACATCAACTGGGAATACCATACTGCTGTGAGGAGCAAGTCTGGGAAATTCCTGAAGCTTGTGGAAGATAATTTCTTGTCACAAGTACTCAGTGACCCAACTAGGAAAGATGCCCTCCTGGACTTGTTGTTAGTAAATAGAGATGCGATGGTCGGTGGCTGTCTTGGCCACAGTGATCGTGAAATGGTTGAGTTTAAATTTTTCAGTGTAATGAGGGAAAAAAGTCAGCAGAATTGCTACCCTGGATTTCAAGAGAGCAAACTTTTTAGCTATTCAGGGAGCTATTTAGTAAAGTACCCTGGGAATCTGCTTTTGAGGCCTTAGGGGTCCATGAGTGCTAGTCAGTTTTTAAGAACCACCTTCTAAAAGCACAGGCAGAGGCAATACCACTGTGTCTGTTGTAAGTCCAGCAAGCGGGGCAGAAGACCAGCTCGGCTGAACAGGGAACTCTTCGTGGAGCTCAAGAGGAAAAAGAAATTGTATGACCTCTGAAAGCAAGGTCAGGCTTTGCAGGAAGATTACAGAGCTGTGGTTCATCCATGCAGGGAGAAGACATGAAAGGCCAAAGCTCAACTAGAGTTGAAACTGGCCGGTGTTGTGTCAGGCAACAAGAAAGGCTTTTTTAAAGTATGTGTCCTGGGTTGAGTGACACAGAACTAATTTCTCTTCTAATGCTGGGGAAAACTCCACTTTTAGGAGACTCTAGTGCCTGAATTTGTGAAAATATTTACTTTATAGACAGCTAGGCTATGTGGGATTCAAGGTCTCAGTGTTTTCAAGCCTTGCCAGGTGCAGGGATGAGGAGGAGCGAGGCCTGGGCACTTGACCCAGGCTGACCAACAGGATTATTTCATACCATGAACGTCACATTCATATAAATTAGAAAGTTTTCTGTGTAGTTTCTCTCTCCCTTGATGGCGGCAGTCCAGAGAAACTCCCTGTCCCGGTGCCGGACCCCTGAGGCCTTCCCTTCCTCCCGAAGCCGTTGCATTCGCAGTGTCCGACATTTACTGTCCACTGCTGGAGGTGCACAGCTTCCTACTGATATAATTGGCTGGGTACAATTCTTGTATATCTTATATAATATTGGGATTAATACTGGTTCTTTAGTATTATTGTTAATTATTTAGTCTTATCCTATTAAATCTATTTATATTTCAACCTTGTGTTTCCTTGCTTTCCACAATTCCCCTTTCCATGTGGGGAGGGGTCATCGGGTGATAGAATAATTGTCTAAACGACAATAAATTGTTATGGGTTTTCTCAAACCATAACAAGTATGTTAATAGCAAGAGGAGGTCTAAAGAAAACATTGGACAGATACTTGTTGAAGATGGTCACCTGACAAATAGGGATGAAGAAAAAGCAGAGGCATTCAATGCTCTTTTTTTTTGCCTTGGTCTTTAATAATGCTGATAGACCTCGGGCTGCATGGTCCTCTGAGTTGGAGGACCATGCCTGTGGAAGCAGTGACTTTCCATTTGTGGAAACTGAAATTGTAAGGGATCAGCTGTATCAGCTGAATGTTCATAAGTCCATGGGGCCTGATGGGATTCATCCCAGAGTACTGAAGGAGCTAGTGGATGCTATGGCAGGACCCCTCTCGATCATCTACCAAAGGTCTTGGGAGTCTGGGGAGGTCCCTCCTGACTGGAAGCTAGACAAAATTATTCCAATTTACAAGAAGGGAGTGAGGGAAGATCCAGGAAACTACAGATCTGTTAGTCTAACCTCAGTTCCTGGAAAAATTATGGAGAAGATCATACTGGGTACTACTAAAAGGCATTTAAAGAACAATGCAATCATCAGGCACAGTTAATACAGGTTCCTCTTTAACTAATTTTATAACCTTCTATGATAAGGTCACCCACCTAGTAGATGAAGGGCAGGAAGGGGATGTAGTTTTTCTGGATTTTAGTAAGGCTTTTGATACTGTCCCTCATAGCATCCTTCTGGACAACTTGTCCAACTGTGAAATGAGCAGGTATGCAGTGCGATGGGTGAAGAACTGGCTGAACACCAGGGCTCAAAGGGTTGTAGTGAATGGGGCTACATCTGGCTGGTGACCAGTCACTGGTGGTGTTCCTCAGGGCTCAATTCTAGGGCCAGTTCTGTTCAATATTTTTATCAATGATCTGGATGCAGGAGTTGAATGCCCCATTAGCAAGTTTGCTGATGATACTAAACTGGGAGGTGCTGTTGACTCTCTTGATGGACAAGAGGCCTTGCAGAGGAATCTAGATAGATCGGAGCATTGGGCAATCATCAGTGGGATGACATTTAACAAGAACAAATGCCAGATTCAGCACCTGGGATGGATTAACACCAGGCACAAGTATAAATTTGGAGCAAGTATAAGAGTATAAATTGACAGCAGGCTCAATATGAGTCAGCAGCATGCCCTGGCAGCCAAGAGGGCAAACCGCATCCTGGGGTGCATTAAACACAGTATAATCAGCCGGTCAGAGGTGGTGATTATCCTGCTGTATTCAGTGTTGGTGTGGCCTCACCTTGAGTACTGTGTGCAGTTCTGGGTCCCACAATTTAACAAGGCTGTTAAGGTACTTGAATGCATCCAGGGGAGGGCAACAAAGCTGGTGAAAGGGCTGGAAGGCATGTCCTATGAGGAGCGGTTTGGGACTCTAGGTTTGTCTAGTTTGGAGAAAAGGAGGCTGTGGGAAAATAACGGAAGATTGGTGAGGAGGATTGTCACGCTCATGCTACTCGCTGGAAAACACATATATCACAGTAATTGTTGTTTAGCCTTATGTGCTCGACAAGTAGAACATCCGCACTTAGATAACATAGGCCTGTGATGGACTTAGAGGCACCTTATCAAACATGCCTGAGATTCCTGCCCTGCTGTTGAAGAAGATTAAAGCAGACTGGAAAACTATGCCTGCTTGAACCCTTGAAATATAGGCAAGAACAGCAGGTTCAAGCTCTCACTTTCTTGCTGACAAGAGCATCCCCCACTTGTGTGCCTCTGCCCGGGTGCTGCTTCAGAGATCCCCCGATCCTCGAGGTATCAAGATTAAATTCATTCTTTGCCTTTCATACGTGGTTTTGTGGTTGTTCCTGCGTCCTTCCTGTGTCAGCTCACACAGAGGCTGAGGGGCGACCTCATTGCTCTCTACAGCTTCCTGAGGAGGGGAGTCGGAGAGGGAGCTGCTGATCTCTTCTCCCTGATATCCAGCAATAGGATGCATGGTAATGGTTCAAAGCTGCGCCGGGGAGGTTCATATTTGACATTAGAAAACATTTCTTTACCGAGAAGGTGGTCAAACCCTGAAACAGGCTTCCTAGAGAGGTGGTCAATGTCGCAAGCCTGTCAATGTTTAAGAGGCATTTGGACAATGCCCTTAATAACATGCTTTTACTTTTGGTCATCCGTGAAGTGGTCAGGCAGTTGGACTAGATGATCGTTGTAGGTCCCTTCCAACTCAACTCAACTCAACTCAACTCTTCTATTCTATTCTATTCTGTTCTGTTCTGTTCTGTTCTGTATTCTGTGTTGAATCTGCATTTCATATATAGAGATGAGGGTAAGGGACAGACAGTCTTTATGTGTATGGGTTATGAGAGCTTATAGAGAGATGTTTGAATAGGTCCAAAAAGTCTAGAGCCAAATCTGCCCTCACCTACTGGAAACTGAGCATGCCTACCCATTGCCTTTGAGTGTACGTTTCCAGAATGAGCTCTCGCATCTTCACATGAATCTGAGTTAAATTTATATTTTGTTCCCACTGAAGGTTTCTGTCACGCACCATAAACTTTATTTCTGAACATCTAGAAAAAGCTGTTCAAAACAAATAGAAAACTACCACAAATATTCTTCTGTCAACATTGTTTTAGCAACATTTAACTGAGTTTAGATTTGGCAGAACTTTTCTAGTTGTATCTAAGAGATAAACTTAAAAGGTTTTTTACTATTAAGAATAAGCATAGGGATATTAGATGTTATTGCAAAGGTCTTTATTCCTGACCACTACTCAATTAGTCTCCGTAAAACTAGCAGTCTGAGTAGACTCTGCTTGAAAATGCCACTTCTAAGTAGAAAGGTGTTCAAAACTAGTCATGTAAATCCCTCCCTATGTATATCAATCTAGGTAATCCTTTGTTGATTGTATGTACTATTGTCAAAGTGCTAGGCTACCCTCAAATGCAAGCACACTTCATGCCCTTGCAAACACAAAAGATCAAATACAGTGACTACACTCTAATGTATTTTTGCCTAAAAAATACTGAAAAAGGACAAAACTATGATATAGAAATCCAAGAGAAATTACATTCTCTTATTTTATTACAGATTAAGGCATCTTGGACTGACTAAAATGATACATGAGATGGACTAGAAAAGGTATGAGTCATCTGTGAAGAATGTGGGAATTATTTTCTTGTCTCATTCAAATACCAAAGAATATTTAAGCTTTGTGATTTTGAAAGAGATTGCTTCAAAGCATCTCTCTCACTGTATTATCAGTAGTGCAAAATCTAGGTAAAATTGTGTTATTGCACTAGACCTAATAGTGTACATCTTTCTCTCCTCCAATCCTATTCATATGAGATTGTCATGAACTTTTTGTAATAAAACACAGCCATTCAAAACAAAGAAAAAAATATTAAGGTAATTTCAGTAATTATTTTTTTTTAATTTAGGGAAAACAGTTGTTTGTTTGTTTGTTTAACAGCTAGATTAAATAGATTTGTTACTGGTTTATAAACATTTTTTAAAAATAGATGCTCAGCAATTTTTTAATGCTAATTGCTATTCCTCCCACATGAGAAAAAAAACCACTGCAAATTATTACAAGTGGTATACAGACCAGAGAAGGTCCCACCACAGGGCTTTGTTCTTTTCCTTATGTTATCAAAAGTATCGGCTAAGCAGTAAATGAAATGGATATAAAAATCCAGAAAGAAAGCAAAGTATATTTAAGAGGCATTTAATGTTTAAAGTTTGCAAGAAATTGATACAAGAAAGTGCTCACTCCTTGCTCATAGAGATAATATGTAGACATCTGTACACAGACTATCTAGAAGATATTCTTCAAAATTTACTCATGAATAAAAATGTTAAATAAGATGCTGCACATTTCAGATAATGTTGTAAAATTGTGGGATATTACTGTATTTCTCCAGTAGAAAATCCTTTCCATCATTTCTATTAAATTACGTTATTTTCTGAAAGTTTTATACCTCTAGCTAAATTACTTCAGGATGAGTATGCCCTAACAATTGTACATGCATAAAGCGGATTTATTGGAGAGCAGGAAAGGGAAGGAAGCAATGTTATTAGAAACTAACCCCAGTCTTAGGGACATTAAAGAAAATCAGTAGATTAAAACAAATGAAAGAAAATAATAGTGCCATATATTTCCTCCTTTTCTCATATTTTGGTAAACAGAACTGGAGGCAAATCAAGAATTCCTGTTCTACAGGGAATTCTCCTTGTTTAGCTTTTAGCTTCATTCTGAATTAAAGCGATAAGTGGAAAAGGACCTGAGGATGTTGGTCAACAGATGTCTGAATATGAGCCAGCAGTCTGCCCATGTGGTCAAGGCGGCCAACAGCATCCTGTTTTGTATCAGGAATAGTGTGGCCAGCAGGACTAGGGAAGCGATTGTCCCGCTGTACTCAGCACTAGTAAGGCCGCACCTTGAATACTGTGTTCAGGTTTGTGTCCCTCCCTACAAGAAAGACATTGAGGTGCTGGACCACGGCCAAAGAAGAGCAAAGAAGTTGGTGAAGGGTCTAGAGCACAAGTCTTATGAGGAGCAGCTGAGGGAACTGGGGATGTTTAGCCTGGAGAAGAGGAGGCTGAGGGGAGACCTTATCACTCTCCACAACTACCTGAAAGGAGGTTGTAGCAAGGTGAATGCCAGTCTCTTCTCCCAAGTAACAAGTGACAGGACAAGAGGAAATGGCCTCAAGTTGTCCCAGGGGAGGTTTAGACTGGATATTAAGAAAAATTTCTTCATTGAAAGGGTTGTCAAGCATTGGAACAGGCTGCCCAGGGAAGTGGTTGAGTCACCATCCCTGGAGGTATTTAAAAGACAGGTAGACATGGTGCTTAGGGACATGGTTTAGTGGTGAACTTGGTACTGTTAGGTTAATGGTTGGACTTGATCTTAAGGGTACCTTCCAATCTAAATGATTCTATGATTCTATTCTATGAAAATATAAACTGTTAAAATTTCCATGGAAGGAGAAGTTCAGAAATAACCGGATTAAAAAACATTGATATTATACCCTCTTGCCTTCCTCTGGGATTTTTGGTAATTCAGATTACAGACCCTATAGACTACTGATGTAGGTCTGGTGGACATAAGTCAATGGAAACAAAAATATCTCAAGTGTCTGATGTATGAAAGTGCCTCGGTTCAGAATGACATGACCCAGAACAAAGTATCTTTTGTTGATTTTATTCTAATGTGAAATGTAAGCATTCTAAATGCAATAATTGTAGGTGGCCAATTGCATCTCAGTAGAGACTTCTCTCCAGATGTACTTTAGATATGAGTCAGGTGCTGAATAGCCATGTATAGAAAGTTCAAATTTGATATGGCAAATCCTCTCAGTTAAAAGGAGTAAAATCAGTGCTTGTGAGAAAACCTGATTGTGAGATGGCTGATAATGACCCCTTGGGAATCATACACAACTTATGCAAAGCCAATTGTCTTTACACAGTCTTAAAGCATACAGATCAAGAAGTTATACTGTGCGTATTAATATCAGTTTGCAATGAAAATGAGAAAGATTTGCTGAAGAGCAGCTGTATATGAATGGTATTCATCTGGATTTATCTACACCTGGATTTAGAATCACAGAATAATAGAATGGTTTAGGTTGGAAGGGACCTTACAGATAAAGGCCCAATATGCAGGCCAGACCCGCTACATAGGAGGTCTGCTGCCTCCCTGGGGCCTGGGTCAAGGATGCAAAGAGGAAGCTTCCTTCCCTGGTACGGCCCTCAGATTATTACCCGCTTTTGATCTTTCAGGTAGGCAGCGACAAGGCAGCGAAAAGAAGTCCAAGAGCAATGAAAACAGATTTCAAGACCCTGGGACGGCTGGTCAAGGGATCGGGAGCACAAGTTGTGTTCTCCTCTATCCCCCCAGTTGCGGGGAATGATGAGGGGGTAAATAGGAGGAGCCAGCAGATCAATGCCTGGCTCAGAACCTGGTGCTGCCAGCAGGACTTTGGGTTCTTTGACCATGGTCTGATTTACAAAATGGCAGGCCTGCTGGTAACAGGCGGGAATAGCTTATCTTGCAGGGGGAAAAGGGTTCTAGGACAAGAGTTATCAGGGCTCATTGAGAGAGCTTTAAACTAGATTTGAAGGGGGGTGGGGACAGTACTGGGCTTGCCAGATAGGTGCCTGGGTGTAGTTGATCAGCACTTGTGGGGGAGCGTGCCAGTATTTCTGAGAACCAGAAGGCATACCACATCTCAAGGGTGAAAACTACACACACAACTCCCTCTCTGAAATGCTTATACACCAATGCACACAGCATGGGGAATAAGCAGGAAGAGCTGGAGATCTGTGTGCGGTCACAGGGCCACAATCTCATTGCAATTACTGAGACATGGTGGGACAGCTCACATGACTGGAATGCTGTCATGGACGGCTATGTCCTTTTCAGGAAAGACAGGCCAGTGAGGCGAGGTGGTGGAGTTGCTCTTTATGTGAGAGAGCAACTGGAATGCATCAAGCTCTACCTGGGGGCGGATGAAGAGAGGGTTGAGAGCTTATGGGTAAGGATTAAGGGGCAGGCGAATATGAGGGACACTGTTGTGGGTGTTTATTACAAGTCACCTGATCAGGATGGGGAAGCTGATGAGGTCTTCTACAGACAGCTGAAGGTAGCCTTGCAATCACAGGCCTTGGTTCTTATGGTTCAATCACCCTGATATCTGCTGGGAAGACCACACAGCCAGGCATGCACAGTCCAGGAGGGTCCTCCAGTGTATTGATGATAACTTTTTGACACAGGTGGTGCAGGAGCCAACAAGGAGAGGAGTACTCCTGGACCTAGTACTGACAAACACGGAGGGACTGGTGGAGGACATTAAGGTTGGGGGCAGCCTTGGCTGTAGTGATCATGAGAAGACAGAGTTCAGGATCATGGGTACTATGCACAAAACAACAAGAAGTAAAATCGCAACCTTGGACTTCAGGAGGGCTAACTTTGACCTCTTCAAGAAACTGCTTGGAGAGATCCTGTGGGCTAGGGCTCTGGAAGGCAGGGGGCCTCAAGAGAGCTGGTTGGTATTCAAACACCACTTTCTCCAAGCTCAGGATTGGTGCATCCCTAAGAGCAAGAAATCGGGCAAGGGACACAGGAGACCTGCATGGTTGAGCAGGGGGCTTCCAAAAAAGCTCAAGTGGAAGAAGGAAGTTTACAGCACGTGGAAGAAAGGACTGACCACTTGGGAAGTTTACAAGAATGCCGCCAGAGCATGCAGGGATGAAACGAGGAAAGCCAAGGCCTCCTTGGAATTAAACCTGGCAAGGGACGTCAAGCTCAACAGGAAGGGCTTCTTCAAATATATTGGAGGCAAAAGGAAAACTAGAGAAGTTGTGGGCCCCCTGTTGAATGAGACAGGAGCCATGGTGATGGAGGATGTGGAGAAGGTGGAGTTACTGAATGCCTTCTTTGCTTCGGTCTTTACTGCTCAGGCCAGCCCTCAGGAGTCCCAGACTTTGGAGAAAGTAACAGGGAAAGAGGAAGACTTCCCCTTGGTTGAGGAGGATCAAGTGAGAGATCAACTAGGTCAATTAGATATCCACAAGTCCATGGGTCCCGATGGGATGCACCCGAGAGTGCTGAGGGAGCTGGCAGAAGTCATTGCTGGGCCGCTCTCCATCATCTTTGAAAGGTCCTGGAGAACAGGCGAGGTGCCTGAGGACTGGAGGAAAGCCAATGTCACTCCAGTCTTCAAAAAGGGCAAGAAGGAGGACCCGGGGAACTACAGGCTGGTCAGCCTCACCTCCATCCCTGGAAAGATGATGGAACAGCTCGTTCTGGGCATCCTCTCAAGGCATGTGGAGGAAAAGAAAGCTATCGGAAGTAGTCAACATGGATTCACCAAGGGGAAACCGTGTCTGACTAATCTGATAGCCTTCTATGATGGCATGACTGGATGGATAGATGAGGGGAGGGCAGTGGATGTTGTCTACCTTGACTTCAGCAAGGCTTTCCACACGGTCTCCCACAGCATCCTCATAGGGAAGCTTAGGAAGTGTGGGTTGGATGAATGGGCAGTGGGATGGATTGAAAACCGGTTGAAAGACAGAGCTCAGAGGGTTGTGATTAAGGGCACAGAGTCTAGTTGGAGGTGCGTGACAAGTGGTGTTCCCCAGGGGTCAGTACTTGGTCCAGTCCTGTTCAATATATTCATCAATGACCTGAATGAAGGGATAGAGCGCACCCTCAGCAAGTTTGCCAATGACACAAAAATGGGAGGGGTGGCTGACACACCAGAAGGCTGTGCCGCCATACAGAGAGACCTGGACAGGCTGGAGAGTTGGGCAGAGAGAAACCCAATGAAATTCAACAAGGGCAAGTGTAGGATGCTGCACCTGGGGAGGAATAGCCCCATGCACCAGTACAGGTTGGGGGCTGACCTGCTGGAGGGCAGCTCCATGGAAAGAGACCTGGGAGTCCTGGTGGACAACAGGATGACCGTGAGCCAGCAATGTGCCCTTGCGGCCAAGAAGGCCAATGGCATCCTGGGGTGCATCAAGAAGAGTGTGGCCAGCAGGTCAAGGGAGGTCATCCTCCCCCTCTATTCTGCCCTGGTGAGGCCGCACCTGGAGTACTGTGTGCAGTTCTGGGCTCCCCAGTTCAAGAAGGACAGGGAATTGCTGCAGAGGGTACAGCAAAGGGCTACAAGGATGATCAGGGGACTGGAACACCTCTCTTATGAAGAAAGGCTGAGGGATTTGGGCCTTTTAGTCTGGAAAAAAGACGGCTGAGGGGGGATCTTATCAATGCTTATAAATACTTAAAGGGTGGGTGTCAGGAGGATGGGGCCAGGCTCTTTTCAGTGGTGCCCAGTGACAGGACAAGGGGTAATGGGCACAAACTTGAGCATAGGAAGTTCCACCTAAACATGAGGAGGAACTTCTTTACCTTGAGGATGGCAAAGCACTGTCTCTGGAGACATTCAAAACCCATCTGGATGCATTCCTGTGCAACCTGCTCTAGGTGACCCTGCTCTGGCAGGGGGGTTGGACTAGATGATCTCCAGAGGTCCCTTCCAACCCTACCATTCTGTGATTCTGTGATCTTGTTTCAACCCCCTGCCATGGGCAGGGTCACCTCCTACCAAACCTGATTGCTCAAAGCCCCATCCAACCTGGCCTTGAACACTTCCAGGGATGGGGCATCCACAACTTCCCTGGGCAACCTGTTCCTGTGTCTCACCACCTGCACAGTGAAAAATTTCTTCCTAATATCTAATCTAAATCTACCATTTTCCAGTTTGAAACCACGACCCCTCGTTCCAGTGCCCTTCAGATACTAGAAAGCTGATATAAGGTCTCCCTGGAGTCTTCTCTTTTCCAGGCTGAACAACCCCAACTCTCTCAAACTGTCCTCATAGGAGAGGTGTTCTAGCCCTTTGATCATCTTCGTGGCCCTCCTCTCGACCTGCTCCAACGGGTCCATGTCCTTCTTATGTTGGGGGCATCAGAGCTGCACGCAGTACTCCAGGTGGGGTCTCATGAGAGCAGAGTAGAGGGGCAGAATCACCTCCCTCGACCTTCTGGCCACACTTCGCTTGATGCAGCCCAGGATGCGTTTGGGTTTTTGGGCTGCAAGCGTGCATTGCTGGCTCATGTTGAGCTTCTCATCCACCACCACCCCCAAGTCCTTCTCCTCAGGGCTGCTCTCAAGCCATTCTCCGCCCAGCCTGTATTTTTGCTTGGGATTGCCCCGACCCACATGCAGGGCCCTGCACTTGGCCTGGTTGAACTTCATGAGGTTCGCACGGGCCCACCTCTCAAGCCTGTCCATGTCCCTCTGGATGCCATCGCTTCCCTCCAGCGTGTCAACCGCTCCATACAGCTTGGTGTCATTGCCAAACTTGCTGAGGATGCACTCAATCCCAACATCCATGTCGCCAAAAAGGATGTTAAATAGTACCGGTCCCAGTACCGACCCCTGAAGAATACCAAACGTCACTGCTCGCCACTTGGACATCGAGCCATTGACTGCAACTCCTTGAGTGTGACCGTCCAGCCAGTTCCTTATCCACCGAGTGGTCCATCTGTCAAATCCATGTCTCTCCAATTTAGAGACAAGGATGTCATGTGGGACAGTGTCAAATGCTTTGCTCAAGTCCATGTAGTAGACGTCTGTTGCTCTCCCCTTATACACCGACACTGTAATGCCGCCATAGAAGGCCGCCAAATTTGTGAGGCATGAATTGCTCTTAGTGAAGACATGTTGGCTGTCATCGATCACCTCCTTATTTTCCATGTGCCTTAGTATAGTTTCCAGGAGGATCATCATCTTGATGCAGCGGGAAATGGACTGACCTCAGTGGCTGGGTCAGTGCTGCATGCAAGAGTGCGCAACACCTGAATTCTGAACAACTGCACATACTAGAAGGGATATCGTTATTCAGTGTAGATTCCCAAAGCATGGATACCTTAGTCCTCAGAATGTCAATTACATATTGTCATTATTGGTATTACCATATTTTCAAATTGTGTTGTAAATAGAGCACTTATCTGAATTGGGCAATTCCCACTTACCTAATATTTTGATCACAGTCCATCTCTGACAGGTAATTTAAATCTTTCATCTGTCCCTAGAAGCATTTGCTATAGCTAAATAGGCATACATAAATATAAATATATGAGTATAAAATATGTTAGAGTAGTAGTATACCTCATGAGATTCTCAGTTCCTCTAGTAATCAGGTCATTCCCATATGTTCCATATTTTCTAAGCACCCATTTTTAAGATTGTGGGATTTGATTTACATAAGCATTTATTGCTTAGCATTGCAAACAAAGTCAGAGGAATCTATGCTTTGAAAATGGCTTTACCATATCTTGCTATATAATAAAAAGGTACTCAAGAACATTTGTGAAGTACTAAATAATGATTATCTCATAATGATCAAATGCAGAAAGGTCTCATAAAAAAAATAGCCTCCCTAATGGCCAACTATAGGAAAGAAGGTGCTAAGCCGATCAAAAAGGAGAAAATCCAATGCTGAATAACACAACAAATTACTGTAATGCATTCCTTGATCTCCACTGAGTAAAGCAGAGATCTACATGTGTTTCTATATTTGAAAATGGTGTTCATTACTAAGAAATGTTGAGAATTCAAATGAGTTTTGTGTTATTACTAAATGCTTTTGTGCATATTATATATATTTTAGCATAATTCTTAGAGCATTATAAATCCTCACCATCTCCTGCATTTCTGAATTTCCCTATCAAGTATTCAAGCCATTAATTTTATAATGGGAAGGACTTTCAGACTCTACAGCAGAAATTCCAAATTCTTTTCAATAGTGATACTGTCAGAGATGAGGATCTGAAGTCTAACATCTGATTTCCTTTGCCCCTGTGCAAATGATGTGACACAAAGGGGAGTTAATATAATGCAAAATCTCCCTTCACCAAATCCAAAACCTAAAAACCCCCAGGAGCTGGAAACAATCCAACTGCAAGGACAGTAAGGAAAAGCCAAAACAAAAAAACCAGAGTACCTGAAGGGTTCTTGCTGAGCAAACATCGGATGACTGCCATGAGAAATGCCAACAAACCACCCCTTTCCAAAAGCTTTACAATCCCTTTTGGCTTTTAAAAACCTCAGCATTCAAGTTAAATTCTATACTTCACTGCTACATTTTTATCTCCCTAAGGGAACACTGTACATGAAAAATCTGGAAATTTCAAGGTAAATACCTTGATTAAAGGACCATTTCCCAACCATCCAATGAATTATTGCATACATAGACAGGAAAATAGAGGTTGGGGCTCTTCAGATACTGTTACTGCAAGGACTAACGTGCCTTTGAGACTTTGCCATAGGTGATATGAAAAGCAAGAGCAAATTTTGAATACAACAAAAAATAATCTACTGCAAGTGATGCTTTATTGCAGGCAGTCATGCTTAGATGACCAGATGGCATCAGTGGCAAAAATGTCATCTCTCATCTCTACTTGCCTAGAAACTTTGTCACATATAAGACCTGGCTATAACTGTTCATCAGTTGGGACTTACACACTGTGTTTTTGTAATTCACTGCAGCTGAAACAAAATGCAGAATCTTGGTTTGCACAGACTGACTATATGAGAGGATCACTGTGTTTTTCTGTTCTTGTGCCTCCCCTGGTTTCAGCTGAAAGTTTTACTCCTAATTTTCCAAAGAACTATTGGCTCAAACTCTGAGGTATGATAAAGATGCCATTATGGAAATACACTAGTCTGAAGCAATGCAGATCAGGTAGCTGAGAATAAATTGTACAAGGAGCTGTGGATAATAGGCTTTCTGAGGCAAGGAGAAATTAGGCAGTACCATTAGAAAAGTCTGTGAAACTTCTTCAGAAAAGACCTTTTTCAGGAATGAAACTCACAATCCTAGTGTTAAAAAAACCTAGGAACAACATCAGAGCGCCATATACCCTCACAGAAGTAATTGACTGTTATTTTGTCTGTAATGGATTGGTTGGAACATGACTTGAAGTGAGCAGAAAAAACCAGCTACTGCTTACTTTTGTATTGCATTTACTGTTTTTCTTATTATGAATAAATGCATTGATATTCTGGAAGAGCACAAGATCCTGCTTGTCAATAGTAACTCAGCATTCATAAAGTCAGTGTAATTAAATGGCAGTAAAGATATAAAAGTGGGCAAGTGGGATCACATTTAGAAAAATTAAAGGAAGATACCAGTTCTGGCTTTCATTTCATAGCAACATGAAGGCCAATGTTAGGAACTAGCCAAGAAGGCCAATCTGAAAGTACAAATACAATCTGGATTTAATATTAATATTAATATCCCAATGTGATCTGAACATTTTTGTTGAACTACTTAGGCTGTAGGTTGGTGCAGTATTAGCCAATGATGATCTTATTCCCTTTTACACAGGAGGCTTTCCATTTCATTTCATAGTCTACTTCATGATCCACTGTGATCACAGCCATTAATTGCTCCATCCCCAAGGGGAAAATTGCCATGGCTTAACACAGGCACGTGTTAAGCAAGCAGAACATCATTGCCCTTCCTTATAAATAAGGCACAGCCAAATTCCACCCTTGAACTGTCTGTTCACACACACAGAAGTATATCTGAATTTCACATATTTTACTTAGAAAAAACTCATGTTGACAGTTAAGTTGGGAACAACTTGGTAAAGGGCTTCATGAGATGACCCAGAATTATTTACAAAACAGAGGCCAACATTAGGTGAAACAAACACAAATAATATACCTTCAGGAGCATTCTGAAACTAGAGTCTACATTGAAAGCACTGGTGAACTGAGTGTTTCCAAATTTCTTTTGGTGGCTTTTTTGAGGGAAGGAGGATTAATAAATTAAAATTACCTTAAAACTGAAAATATTTTCTAGCTCTTTTACTGACAATGAGCCAATATAATGTTATTGGTGACGAAGGCTACAAAACAAACTTTCATTCATTAGCAAGCCAACCAACAAAAACCAAAAGTAACCTTGAATAAATTGCAGGGTAGTGTATTACTAGGCATGTATTTTTATACTTAAGTCTGAAGCTAACTGATTAGAAAAATAATGTTTAGAAAGCACAATGAAAAATGTACAATACTTACAACCATACCGTTTAGGGACACCCAGCAATCTGGTGGGAAATCCTGGAGCAATGGTACTAAAAACTGCAGACAACCATCCCAGTGGCACAGCAGCAGCATCATTCCAATCAGATTAAAGATTCTC
This sequence comes from Fratercula arctica, assembly GCA_947846985.1. NCBI lineage: Eukaryota > Metazoa > Chordata > Aves > Charadriiformes > Alcidae > Fratercula > Fratercula arctica. The sequence continues at coordinate 11,827,882 of CANTUZ010000025.1, read as the reverse complement.
ACCACAGCACTGGCCAGATCATACGTCATGTGGAAAATCTGTAGGCAAAAGTTACACATGATATATGTGATACAAATCAGAAACACAAATCATTTACTTCTCATCAGACAGGTTAATGACAAAGAAGTAGCATCCTGAACTTCTATGAAAGCTGAGAGTTCTCAGCGACGCCCATTAATCTGGGCAGAGTGCTGTGCTGACACACCTGACTCTCGGCTGCACCCCAGTGTTATATAAGCTGCTGAAAAGGGCTTTTTTTGGATCTGAAGTAATCAACTGAAGTATTTTCTTAAAGCCTACAACTTCTTTCAATTGAAGCAAGTCTCACAAATTAAAAAAAAAAGTTGGGAAGATCAGTAAAGGTAGTGAAACCATTACTTGTCTGTGAACTTGGTGTCTAAATAATCACAAAGTTGTGGGAGAGACAAATTCAATGACCCGTTCTGAAAAGATTCGCTTTCACATTTCTTACCTTCTTAAAAGCACCAAAATCTGAGTGAAGAAACAATATAAGTAATTTTACATATTTTTGGACTTCTATTTCTACACTGTGTATTTATTAATCCAATTTGCACATACCAGTCCACCAAGAAAAATGACACTCAAGTATTTCTTTGCTCTTAATCATTGGCAGTTTTTCTAAAATACTGAGAACACTGAAACACCTGTAGTAGCTAACTTTATGTCAAACTAATATAATCATTTGGATTTCAATATATTGTTCTGTTCTTAGACAAAAAATGTTTGCATTTAAAAAGACTTACAGCAACACATATATATACTCTTAAAAACAACATAGACATTTTCAAGTTTGTCATAGGCAAGATTATTGGACAAAATTAATATGAACAGCTGCAGTCAGTTGCCAAATAGCATGAAGAAAAACATTATATTTAGTACTTTTCTTCTATATTGTTTTTAAAACACTTCCAAGCTACAAATACAGACATATTCTTTACTTTTTACACAATTCAGTCAACTCAGGGTAAATAGTCTGTATTTTAATACATATAATTATCACCATCCAGGAGTTCAATTTAGAAGATGAAGAATGTCTACTTGCTATTTCATGGAATTTTAAATAGAAAATATTATTTAATTGTACAGATAGACATAGAAATCAGAAGCTTTAGTGCTGAAAACATCAGATTGCTAGAAGTATACAGCCATATTGGCACATGCCATTTTGCATCTGTAAATAAAAGAATTCATACATAAAAGAGGGAATGTTTGTATCCTGACTTTTACATATCTAAACTGAAAGCAGAGATTTAGTACCCACACTGTAAATAAGTGCAAGTGCAAATATGGAGAGTGTGTTAAGGTGCCTTTAACATAATTTTCTGTTAGTGGGAGCTTGTCCTTGTTTGAAAATGATGGTGTATGTTTTGAGTCCCAAAATCCAAAACCTACATAGTAGAAACATACCTCAGACATTAACTTTATGTGCAAAACATTTTCTCAAGCTAGGGCATTTTAAGGCAATATATTCCAAATCCCAGTTTGATAAACACTGGAAATAGATGCTTGTAACATTATTCAAAATGTCATGTCTTATCCAAATACCATCTAACTCCTGTCAAAATTGAGGAGATGACACTGATATTTAGGAGATACTGTAAATAGGAATAAACAGAAAAGTGTCACCATTACACATTTGTGTTGTTTAGAAATGTATTTATGTTATAGCTATTTCAGTACCTACAGTTTCAGTAGCATGATAGGAATCATGAGAGTAGATATGTGAAACTGAAATAATTTTCTTTTAAAGAACTGAAAAAAATAGTAAGGATTGCTGCTGTTTTGGAACACTAGCACTCATTCAGGTTACACCTTATCCACACAGTCATTTTATTACACCTGCAAAGTGCAGATGAATTCATGATGACATGAAAAGTTGCAAAAGTTGAAAATTTTTCAGAGAAAGCAGGATTTCCCCTTGAATATGTGTCTGAAAATGTGCAGAAAATCAGATAGAAATAATACATATTTTACACAGAGATCACAACTTGCCCAGGAATTTTCTATTTCTCCAGAAAAGCAAGTTATCACATCTCTACACTAGGGCTGGACAAATATCAAAGTTCCCACCCATGCTGTTTTCATACTGCCTCAAGCTTCCCATTAGGCTTTACCAGATTTTCAGAATAATTCATTGTATTGGACACTGAGTGTTTTTTAAAAAACGGGTCACAAATATGACAATTGGAGCCAAACTGAGCACAAACATCTTCATTTCTGTACTAACTTAGAAAGAAAACTTTTCTGAAAACATGCACCGAGGTGTATGTGATGAGCAGGAGGAGATCTGGTCCTCCAAAACTCTCCAGAGTCCACAAAACAGCAGTTGCATAAACCCAAGGTTCTCTGTAACTACGGGCCTAGGCACGACAGATTGTGCATGTATCGTGTGATCAGAGCTGCATAAAAATTATCATTCTGTGGCTCTTTCACTTGGATGGAGTCCATTTTTGGGCATCAATTCAGATTACATAGATGCTCTGACTTGCAAAGCTCATATCTTGATATAGAATTTCCAAGATTTTAGATCATTTTGTGCTGGTACATTTTCAAATTTTAAAAGTTCCATATTATTCAATTGGCAATGTGCACTGAAAAACAAAAAAAAAGCAGGTGGATGGATTTCCCAATGTATTTTTTTAAGCATTTCCGAGACCTTGTCTAGCTCTTATGGATGTATCACTTCCTGCCTACCCCATGAGATTGTGCAATGGCTCAGTAAGCAAATGTGACATCCATTCACAAAAAGGGCTGGAAGGTGGATCTGGGGAACTACTGGACTTTCAGTCTGACCTCGGTGCCTGGGAAGGTTATGGAAGAGATCATCCTGAGTGCCACTACACGGCACATGAAGAACAACCAGGTGATCAGACCCAGTCAGCATGGGTTCATGAAGGGCAGGTCCTGCTTGACTAACCTCATCTCCTTCTATGACAAGGCGACCCACTTAGTGGATGAGGGAAAGGCTGTGGATGTTGTTTACCTGGACTTCAGTAAGGCCTTTGAGACCATTTCCTACAGCATCCTCCTGGAGAAACTGGCTGCTCATGACTTGCATAGGCATACGCTTAGCTGGATAAAAAACTAGCTGGATGGCAGGGACCAAAGAGTGGTGGTGAATGGAGTTAAATCCAGTTGTCAGCCAGTCACGAGTGGTGTTCCCCAGGGCTCAGTATTGGGGCCAGTTCTGTTTAATATCTTTATCAATGATCTGGATGAGGGGATTGAGTGCACCCTCAGTAAGTTTGCAGATGACACCAAACTAGGTGGGAGTGTTGATCTGCTTGAGGGTAGGAAGGCTCTACAGAGGGATCTGGATAGGCTGGATCGATGGGCCAAGGACAATTACATGAAATTCAACAAGGCCAAGTCCCAGGTCCTGCACTTGGGTCACAACAACCCCAAGCAACGCTACAGGTTGGGGAAGAGTGGCTGGAGAGCTGCCTGGCAGAAAGGGACCTGGGGGTGTTGGTTGACAGACGTCTGAATATGAGCCAGCAGAGTGCCCAGGTGGCCAAGAAGGCCAACAGCATCCTGGCCTGTATCAGGAACAGTGTGGTGAATGTGACTAGGGAAGTGATTGTCCCCCTGTACTCAGCACTGGTGAGACCCCACCTCGAGTACTGTGTTTACTTTTGAGCCCCTCACTACAAGAAAGACATTGAGGTGCTGGAGAGTGTCCAGAGAAGGGCAACGAAGCTGGTGAGGGGTCTGGAGAATAAGTCTTATGAGGAGTGGCTGAGGGAGTTGGGATTGTTTAGCCTAGAGAAAAGGAGGCTGAGGGGAGACCTTATCGCTCTCCACAACTATCTGAAAGGAGGTTGTAGAGAGGTGGGGGTCGATCTCTTCTCCCAAGTAAGAAGTGATAGGACAAGAAGAAATGGACTTAAGTTGCACCAGGGTAGGTTTAGGATGGATATTAGGAAAAATTTCTTCACAGAAAGGATTATCCAACATTAGGCTGCCCAGGGAAGTAGTGAAATCACCATCCCTGGAGGCATTTATAAGACGGGTAAACGTGGTGCTTAGGGATGTGGTTTAGTGGTGGTTTTGGCCGTGTTAGGTTAATGGTTGGACTCGATGATCTTAAGGGTCCCTTCCAACCTAGATGATTCTATGATTCTAAGGCTTCCCAAATGAGCCAATAGAACCAGTACAAAGATATATTACAAAGGGAGGCTAAAATTCAAACAAAACAGATGGAGCACTGTGTTCCAACTAAAGGACCTTGATGAAACAAAGAGGTCTGTTGTTAGTATGTGCTCTATTCTATCTTATTACAGTGGTACGATTGAGTAAGTATTGGGTTTTTTTCAAAGCCTCTTCATTAGTTGCATGCCTCTGCAGTAATGGTCACGTACTGCAAGAACAGTAACATGTTGAAAATTTTATGTGAAATCAAATCCAGCAAAGGAAATGACTGCAACAGTCAGTATACGACACTGCAGCCTTCCATCATTTCTTAAAACTTTCACTCCAAAAGTAGCTCATGTACAGCTTAGCTTTCAGGAGCAGTATTATTAAAAATGCATGAACATATTCTGGATATTATCTGGATTGCTTAACATGGAAACATTGTATCAGCATTTCAACCATACAACACATTTATTGTAGTGTTTTATCACTCATCTTTTCCTTATATAGTCTTTTATGTGTAGCCTATTCTAATAACTGTGATAACTCTGTACTAAAGAAAAAAACTTCACAAGAAAAATCTTAAGCAAATGTTGAAGAAATCTTTTCAACGGCTCTACATAGTCTCTCTCCTGAGTAAATAAAAGCGCTTTTTTTTTCTAAAACTGACTTATCCCGGAAATGTGTGTTTCATTGGAAAAAAAAATTTAAATACCCAAAGCATACACTGTAAGTGAACAATATTTGTTGATGGTACTGTACCGACATCTTTATGTTTGGAATCACACAGAATCACAGAATGGTAGGGTTGGAAGGGACCTCTGGAGATCATCTAGTCCAACCCCCCTGCCAGAGCAGGGTCACCTAGAGCAGGTTGCACAGGAATGCATCCAGATGGGTTTTGAATGTCTCCAGAGACAGTGCTTTGCCATCCTCAAGGTAAAGAAGTTCCTCCTCATGTTTAGGTGGAACTTCCTATGCTTAAGTTTGTGCCCATTACCCCTTGTCCTGTCACTGGGCACCACTGAAAAGAGCCTGGCCCCATCCTCCTGACACCCATCCTTTAAGTATTTATAAGCATTGATAAGATCCCCCCTCAGCCGTCTTTTTTCCAGACTAAAAGGCCCAAATCCCTCAGCCTTTCTTCATAAGAGAGGTGTTCCAGTCCCCTGATCATCCTTGTAGCCCTTTGCTGTACCCTCTGCAGCACAGTTCCCTGTCCTTCTTGAACTGGGGAGCCCAGAACTGCACACAGTACTCCAGGTGCGGCCTCACCAGGGCAGAATAGAGGGGGAGGATGACCTCCCTTGACCTGCTGGCCACACTCTTCTTGATGCACCCCAGGATGCCATTGGCCTTCTTGGCCACAAGGGCACATTGCTGGCTCACGGTCATCCTGTTGTCCACCAGGACTCCAAGGTCTCTTTCCACAGAGCTGCCCTCCAGCAGGTCAGCCCCCAACCTGTACTGGTGCATGGGGCTATTCCTCCCCAGGTGCAGCATCCTACACTTGCCCTTGTTGAATTTCATAAGGTTTCTCTCTGTCCAACTCTCCAACCTGTCCAGGTCTCTCTGTATGGCGGCACAGCCTTCTGGTGTGTCAGCCACCCCTCCCATTTTTGTGTCATTGGCAAACTTGCTGAGGGTGCGCTCTATCCCTTCATCCAGGTCATTGATGAATATATTGAACAGGACTGGACCAAGTACTGACCCCTGGGGAACACCACTTGTCACGCACCTCCAACTAGACTCTGTGCCCCTAATCACAACCCTCTGAGCTCTGTCTTTCAACCGGTTTTCAATCCATCCCACTGCCCATTCATCCAACCCACACTTCCTAAGCTTCCCTATGAGGATGCTGTGGGAGACCGTGTGGAAAGCCTTGCTGAAGTCAAGGTAGACAACATCCACTGCCCTCCCCTCATCTATCCATCCAGTCATGCCATCATAGAAGGCTATCAGATTAGTCAGACACGGTTTCCCCTTGGTGAATCCATGTTGACTACTTCCGATAGCTTTCTTTTCCTCCACATGCCTTGAGAGGATGCCCAGAACGAGCTGTTCCATCATCTTTCCAGGGATGGAGGTGAGGCTGACCAGCCTGTAGTTCCCCGGGTCCTCCTTCTTGCCCTTTTTGAAGACTGGAGTGACATTGGCTTTCCTCCAGTCCTCAGGCACCTCGCCTGTTCTCCAGGACCTTTCAAAGATGATGGAGAGCGGCCCAGCAATGACTTCTGCCAGCTCCCTCAGCACTCTCGGGTGCATCCCATCGGGACCCATGGACTTGTGGATATCTAATTGACCTAGTTGATCTCTCACTTGATCCTCCTCAACCAAGGGGAAGTCTTCCTCTTTCCCTGTTACTTTCTCCAAAGTCTGGGACTCCTGAGGGCTGGCCTGAGCAGTAAAGACCAAAGCAAAGAAGGCATTCAGTAACTCTGCCTTCTCCGCATCAACTCTGCCTTCTCTGCATCCTCCATCACCATGGCTCCTGTCTCATTCAACAGGGGGCCCACAACTTCTCTAGTTTTCCTTTTGAATATACTGGAAGAAAATATACCTCTTCCAATGTACTTGAAGAAGCCCTTCCTGTTGAGCTTGACGTCCCTTGCCAGGTTTAATTCCAAGGAGGCCTTGGCTTTCCTTGTTTCATCCCTGCATGCTCTGGCGGCATTCTTGTAAACTTCCCAAGTGGTCAGTCCCTTCTTCCACGTGCTGTAAACTTCCTTCTTCCACTTGAGCTTTTTTGGAAGCCCCCTGCTCAACCATGCAGGTCTCCTGTGTCCCTTGCCCGATTTCTTGCTCTTAGGGATGCACCAATCCTGAGCTTGGAGAAAGTGGTGTTTGAATACCAACCAGCTCTCTTGAGGCCCCCTACCTTCCAGAGCCCTAGCCCACAGGATCTCTCCAAGCAGTTTCTTGAAGAGGTGAAAGTTAGCCCTCCTGAAGTCCAAGGAAGGGGGGGTGTTTTTTAAAACTAGTAGCCAAACTACCCTGTGGACTGAAGTCATATATTGCATGTTTAATATTTTATTTGTATATTGCATGTTTAATATTTTATGTTCTTCTTTTCAGGAACTGATTGTGATACATTGTAACAAGAGCAGTAAAAGAAGTCATATTTTTATAGCATTTTCTTTCCGTAATCACAAAGTACAGTGCCTGTATTAACAAATTAAATCTTATTAAAACTACTAGGAAGTACTAGGAGATGTATGAAGCATAGTTTGTTAAGAGAGGAACTGGAGCACAGAAAGTTAATGCTACTCATTTCACCAGATAGAGGCTTGCCTGTCAGCGGGTAGGACAGTAAGGAATACGGGAAGACCAAAAATCAATTCACCTTGATTTCACAGCACAGGTGTGTTGTACATTCAAGTCAAATCTCTCTGTTTGAATGGATGTCTTTTCAAGATAATATGCTTAACAAAAATAATTCAAACACTTGCACAGAACTAAAGTTAGGCTCTTAAACCCATTACTCAGGTAGTTAAATATAAATAGCCTAGTTATCATTAAATGCTTACCATCCAGAAATACCATGCAAATGAGCAGAAATTGCAGCTATAAAACACATTTGAAACCTGGACACTTTATTTAGACTCCTAATTCCATATCTAAATATTCATCTTAACCACCTGTCGTGATTTAACCCCAGCCGGCAACTAGGACCACACATCTGGTCACTCACTCCCCCCCCCCCCCCCCCCCCCCAGTAGGGTAGGGAGAAGAGGGAGAAAAGGAGGGGGAAAAAAGCCTCATGGGTTGAGATAAAGACAGTTTAATAGAACAGTAACAGAAGAGGAAAATAATAATTATAATAATAATGATAATGGTAAAAGAATATACAAAATAAAGTAATACAACACAAGTTGCTCTCACCACCTGATGATTGGTTGTCCAGCCCATCCCGAGCAGTGATCACGGATGCCTGCCCCCTGGCCAACCTCCATTTATATACTGAGCATGATGTCTATGGTATGGAATATTCCTTTGGCCAGCTTGTCCTGTCTATGCTCTCTCTCAGCTTCTATGGGAAGTTGAAGAAGTCCTTGACTAATGTAAACATTACTTAGCAACAACTAAACCAATATGTGTTATCAACATTATTCTCATACTAAATCCAAAACAAAACAGCTACTAGAAAGAAAATTAACTCTATCCCAGCTGAAACCAGGACACCACCACACATTTAAGAAAAAAATTACTAGAGTGACATGAGATTACTGCAACTGAGAAAAAAATAAAATTACCCTGAGAACTAACTCTTTCCATATTTTTATTTCACATAATAGGAAAGATTTAATAGATATCTCTCCTTTTTGCTTACTACTCAGTTTTATTTCAATTATGCCTGATATTTTTAATTATTATTATCATGGGGGGATTTTGGGGGGTTGCTATAATACTGTTATTTTTCATAGTTTCCATATACTTCAAAATCATGCTTAATAAGAGATTTAGTTTATGAACTCACTTCTGAAAATTTATTTTTATAATCTTTTCTCCATACCCTGGAAACCTTAAACTTTTGACAATGGCTGAAATGTAACCACAGATTAACAGTTTTTAATATTTTGGCAAAATATTGCTCTCAGAGAATAAGAAATTGCTGAAGAAGTCAGAGTTCACATGTTTTATCTCAGTTTTTACTCACACTTTATTAATGACTCTTTTCATTCCCACGTGTGAAGCAGGAAGCAGACTATTCCTTCCTCACATTTATAATGAGGTGTATACTTTAAATTGGTCTTGATAACTCTCATTTCTGAGCCTGAGACAGAAAAACTCTTCTAGTCTTACCAACCCACTTGCTTAATAGTATTTGAGGGCTGTCATATTAAGTTAATAGTGAATGTATAGTTTAACTAAACGAATACAGAATCTGTTGAACTGCTGTCATGGAATGCATAGGTTACCTCTTCTGCCTTCTGATAATTGGCACGTAATATTTATTCATTTTTTATTTTTACTTCAGTTTATATAAAATTTAATTTATATAAATTATCAGAATTTAATTCCTTTAGGAGGAGAAAAAAAAAGAAAAAAAAAAATCTTAGCTCTTCCTGGAAAATGTATTCAAATCTCACATCAATGAGTTCATCCGGATACCTCTTCTCTTCCACACCTTAGAAGTACTAAAGGTGTTCAGTATCACAAAGCTAGCTCGGGTTTAATCTTCAAATTAGGATTTGCATCATGTCTTGGGCAATATGAAATTACACTCATACTAAGTGAGCTGTGTGGAGTCTGGAATATTAAATAGTCACAGTGGGGGGACAGAAAGAGCGGCACGACCATGGCAGCTCTGGAAAGCATGCTGAAAGCAGTATCAAGGGCAACACTAGAACTTCAGGCTAGACTGCAGGCAAAATAACAGTTATAAAAATTACAAGGGTTTTTTGGTTCAATCTCTGGGTCAGTCCAGAATTATTAGGTTTATCCCTCAGAGCACCAACTGGAAAGAGATTATAAACTGTAGGATCCAAATTCTCCTACCAGAGCTATATGTTCACTTTTAAGACAGTGGTTGTAACAAAGCTCCCCAGGAAATAAAATAATATAAAAGGAGGGGACAGCACAAAGCCTCTTTTTGTAAATATCACTTGGGACACTATGGGTCTGATCCAACTCCTACCAAAGCCAATTTCTTTGGGAGTTGCAGGTTACTGCACTCTACACTGAAAATACATCTGCACAAGTAGATGTAAATGCCCATTGATTGAAATGCTTGGCTATGCCCTCAGGGTAACATTTTACACTCAGCTCCTGATGTGTGTGCTTAATTTTATGATAAATAATTCATCATGGATAATTCAGTAGTGGGGAAAGGTATATAGCACTATTTAATCTAGTTGTATTTGTGACCTTAAGCTGATGACAAATGCAAAGATCTGCTTCTGCTTTAGTTGCCTCTGAAGATAAGACATCAGTGATTTAATAAACAGAGCAAACTATTTTTAATCAAACATATTCAGAAAAAAAGAGCAGAGAATGGCCCTATTTTATGTGACCTTTAAAAATTGTTATTGTCTAGATGGAGTCAATCTGACATTAGGTTTTATAATAGAAGTCCCATTTATTCCACTTCAAGGCATGTACAAATGGAAGCTAGCTTCTGTGGAGCAGAAAGAACAGCACAACAACATATAAATGTTGCAGTGCACTATGTCCAGATTAAACCTGAAAGCATTAATAAAACTACTTTGCTGAAGGAAGAATTAGGCAAGCCTTGGAAAGGTCACATATAACCACAGAAGCACAGAACCACAGGGTTGGAAGGGACCTCTGGAGATCATCTAGTCCAATCCCCCTGCCAAAGCAGGGTCACCTAGAGCAGGTTGCACAGGAATGCGTCCAGGTGGGTTTTGAATGTCTCCAGAGATGGAGACTCCACCACCTCTCTGGGCAGCCTGTTCCAGTGCTCTGCCACCCTCAAAGTAAAGAAGTTCCTCCTCATAACCAGGAAGCAAAATTTATTTACTACATATAAATTCTGCAATATATATTTTCTACTGTAAATTTGCCAATGCCATACTAATATATTACCTCTCACACAGAGGGCATGACTTCACTGCCAAAACATGTGTTTATATTATCCTGTTGTGATTAATGTGTGTGACCTGTCTTGATGTTAAAATAGAGAGGAGCAGTCACTTTAGTTCTACAATGAAGAAAACAATCCAAGACTAACAAACCTCAGGATCCTGAAATAAAAAATACAGTGCTAATTTTCACTGTGTTTTTACAGAGGTGGAGGTCTCATGCATCACTTACTTCGATGGTAGAATGTACCTTATTAGACTAAGCCTTTACCTTCATTACCTGAAGCAAACTAAAAACAAAAAAATCCCAGTTCATAGCTGTCAGAAAGACACAAACATGCAATACTAACAGCCTGTCTTTGTGACAAAATTTAGCTGAAGTTATTCTCCTTAAGTTATAGTACCAAATTGAGACTGAACATATGGCAAATAATACTTGAACTGTACATGAGCACATAGACTGAGAGTTTTGTCAGCTTGAAGTATAGCTCAGTTTCCATTTCAGCATTATTTCAAGCATGAACATCGCCTGACCTTCAACTCAAGCTTCTTGATGGGCCAAATATCTCAAGTGACAGCATCACTGAACTCAAGCTGGAGTGGGTGGAGCTGAGCTAGAAGGAACACTTCATTTATTATCTTTTATAATTATTTGTATCTTACAAAGAAGGCAGCTTGAAGATACAGTCAGGCTCTAAATGGTCCAAAATATTATCTATCATTTATCTTACTAGCTGAACGAGAGGAACTGTTTCTCATATTCATGTGCAGATTAACTCCAGTAGCAACAAGAGAAAAGAAATAAGTTATTCACCATCACTCATCTGCCCACAGAAAGGCCAAGGCAGGGACTCCCACAGCACTAAAAAGGCAGCAGAGCAAGCAATGTGAATCCTTAAAAACATCACTGCCTACAACATTTCAATTATAAGGGCATAAAGTCAGATATCTGATTGCATTTTTAGGAATTAATATGAGCTTCTGAAGCCTAAGTTCCCCAGTTTTAATATACTTACACAAGCTGTTTTCATCCTTATTAAATGTGAAATAAAACAATAAATATCAGACACATATTTACAAAGAAGTCTACCGCAAACTGTGTCAAAACCATTGAGACAATTTAGGGATATCCTTAGGAAGTACTGAAGTCTTCACAAAAAGTGACATATCTGATACTTGTTTTACATCATTTTTGATCACTCAAGTCTCTCAAACCTTGAACCATTTTGATTTCCATTTTTAAAACATAACTTTGGAGATTATAGCACTCCTTTGAGCCATGTATTTAAAAGAGAGGAATGGGGCAGTGCCTTGGCTGCACCTGACATCGAAACAGGTGGGACACAATCTGTACTCCCGGATTCACAGATCACAAACATTTCCTGTGATCCCTTTCAGACTTCTTAGCTTTGTCTGTTGTGTCTATGAGCAATGGTTGCCTTGAATATTAAATGCATCCCAGGATGTTTCAAAGTATGAACTCAGGTACATAAAGCATCTAAAGAATAAAATGTTTTTAGGTTTAACTGGGACAACCACAACAGAAGAAAAATAAAGACTTCTACCCAAATTCAATAAAAATTAATAAACACTGCAGGAAGTATTTATAAATACATAAAAAGTAACAGCATATCCCAGAACAATATATTTTTACAATCAATCAGTATGGTACAAATGGGACACATGTAACCAACTTCTTTCAACCTCAGTATTTTCCTAACCTTCATTAGTTTTGGGTTTTTTTAGGGTAGTCATGCTTTAACTTACAAACTCTGTGAATATGAAATGAAATCAGATACTTTCTAAAATTAGGAGAAGCATCAGAAGATTGGATGTACACAGAAACTTGAAAATTTGCATGTTTATAAAAAAATGTATCTGAAACTATTGTTTTTGTAAAACAATTCTCTCTGTGTTTTTTCTTTTTACTAGATCTGTATGTCATGACAGTCTGCAAATATTTCAAGGAGCTTCTCTTGTCTAAGCCAGAACCAGGCTTGGGAAGCAAAAGAAAGTGCATGAATAAAAGGAAAAGAAAATTTTCTCTTGCATCATCCTAAACCCCCAAAAGAATCAGTTTGAGATTTAAGGGGATGGTTCATTAATGTTCTTAAATCACCAGTTCTTTTTACATGATGCCCACGCCCAAAGTCATATTGCTGCATATCTGAGCTTCAAACTAATTGTTCTAATTATAATACAGCAACATAATGATCTAATAGCAAACAACTGAAATAACGAGGAATATTTCTCCTGGGGAATTAAAGTTGGTGTCTTACTGAAGCTGTTGAGGTTAATCTTCCAAACATGGAAATAATGGGCAAGGAATTGAAAATAATAGTTGTTATGTTAAATTTCCTATGGAATAAAAATTCTGAAAGCAAATTGATTCAGAATGCTTTCTTTTAATAGCACATGATACCTTCATTTTAAAAAGTCACAAAATTTTGTTTTACGATGCACAATTGTTACATTTTAATATTTATATATTTGGGTTCTTAAGATTAAATATAAGCCATATGAATAAAATCTGTAAAATTCCATACTGCATTAGAATCTAAATTTTGCTTTTTATAATAATCTAAAAGAAGAGTTCATAGGCCAATCCTTATAAAAAAAATAAAACTTTGGTTCACTACAAGTCAAGGCAGAAGATTAGTGTACAATACTATGTGAAAGTCAGAACTCTTCATCACTCATATGCTTAAAGCCCAAAACTCAGAAAATTCATTTATTCCTATGAAAATCTTGGTAATCTTGGTAATAGCAACCATAATAAAACCACATAATCACACACACTTAAAAAATCAAAGGAATAACATCTAAAAGTATATACATATGAATAAATTATTATGCTAATTACATATCAGTGATTTGAGGTCTAAGTCAGTGTTTCACAATATTGACAAATTATTTTAAAAATTATATGGTTAATTGAATTGCATTATAAAAAACATTTTTCTGGGAAGTGCAAATGAAGTCTACAGTTAAAATCTTACTGTCACTCAAAATCACATAAAGAACCTCTTTGGGGGTTTTAAAAGTTAAATACAAAAAACCCACTGATGCCTGAGCAGGTAGAAAGAACATGCCAGAATAGTAGTCTTAATAATCACCTCAAAGTTTTCCAGCAGAAATTAAGAATTCAGTTGCTTGCTAAAAACTTCATGTAGTCAGAAAAATATTACCAGTTCAAAGAAATTAATTTTAGATTTGCATACAATACCCTCTCTTGTAAAATATTGTGTTTACTTGGTTTAGTAAATAAAACTACCTTGAGTAGAAATTTCAGATACTAAATTATTCTATTTTGTAACTGTGTTCAACATTTGGTAAATACATGACAATCATTATGAAAAGTGAGTGTATGTTTGCATATCCACAAATATAATTTGCACACAGTTCTGAATACTCAAAAGTCTCTACAGATCTCTACGGATAGTCTACGAAAAAGTGAGAAATTAAAAAAAAAGACAAAAAAGGCATACAAGTAATGTCAGAAAAGAGGAACTATGGTAAGAAGAAAAAAGTGTTCTTCTGTGCTCCTATTTGGGTTTTTTTTTGCCTATTTCCAAAATATTATTTAAAATAATACTTGCTTCTGATGGGTAAAAGTTTTCAGGATTCAATACACAATGGTTTTGGACTTTGTGTTTTAATGCTATTGGTCATAACGATGAGGGGACATTGTGTCTGGACTGAGTTTTTCACATTATTGTTTGAACAAATGAATATTAATTAATTAGTTATATTTTAACATGGTTATTTTACTATGGAAAGGTATTTTGAAAAAGAAAATAGTGCACAGAAAGCCTAATGTGTAAAGCCATGGTATTTCTCACAGTATTTACTATTATATAGTCTCTCCAAGAAGAGTTTACATTTAGGAATTATTTTTTTTTTAACCAGTACCTCGTTAAACACAATGTCTAACTATAGTTTGACATATGAATAATGGAACAAGACAAATTGCTTTATAAATGGCACAACATGTCCACCTATGAATTTGAAACATACACTAAATGTGAGTAACATAACTGGAATAATTATTTACTAAAACTAATCAACAGTAAATCATAAACTACACAAATATGTGGTAAGCCTGGTAAGCTTTCCAACTCCACTGAAAAATAACAATACCATTTAATTTCTTTTCATGTTAAATGAATATTCCTACATCACCACTACCCCCATTTTTTTTTCTTTTGTATCATTCTTGCACTTTTTCTAGCACGCCAGTAAGAGAAGGGCAGGATGTGCACCGAGCCTCTGGCCTCACACTCTCCCACACATTAATTTTGTGGCTTTCCACACCACTCAGTCACTGAGCACAGAGGTGCTCCTGTATGCTTTTTGTCCCGATCCATTTGTGCAGAGAGCTGCCTACCTAATCAGCCTTGTCCAGCGTCTCTGTTGGGCACACCATCACTCCTAGGAAAGTTGCCTCCAGCCTAGCAATCACCATGTTAGGTTTATTCCTGCTGAGGGTGTACCGTGATGGCCCAGCATTTCCAGGTACGGATCTGTACTTGTCTCTCTGCCTTTACTTTCTTGGCTGTCTTAGCACTGGCTTTCTATTGTTTTCTAGATGATCTGATCACAGAATCACAGAATTATAGGGGTTGGAAGGGACCTCTGGAGATCATCTAGTCCAATCCCCCTGCCACAGCAGGGTCACCTAGAGCAGGTTGCACAGGAATGCATCCAGGCGGGTTTTGAATGTCTCCAGAGATGGAGACTCCACCACCTCTCTGGGCAGCCTGTTCCAGTGCCAGTGCTCTGCTATCTTCAAAGTAAAGAAGTTCCTCCTCATGTTTAGATGGAACTTCCTATGTTCAAGTTTGTGCCTGTTACCTCTTGTCCTGTCACTGGGCACCACTGAAAAAAGACTGATGAAGATGTCTTGTTCTCAAATTGTCCTTTGGCTATAAATCACTTAAACTTTGCTGCAGAATATTTTGCCCCATTTTCTAAGTACAGAATATCCACCAGATTGCACTTTCCAAAGGCTGGCTTTGGTTCCCTACTGCAGCTCTTGCTGAAATTGGGGGAATCACAGTTGACCATGTATTACTATCCTCAGAAGTTTGATCTGAACATTTTATCATTGCATTCAGATTTTATGAGGCCGATGGGTCTTGAGTGATCTGTTGTTGAACACTTTTGCACAATTACTGCTGTTTCTGTGTATGCCTTCAATGGCCATTCATATTGTGGTAAACAATATACCTCCTTATTTGTCCCAGGAATACCTCTGTCCTCTCATTTATTTTGATTTAGTATATCAACATTTCTGCTAGCTAACACTATTGCTAGATTTCCTTCAGAGCAGTATTTCATTCCATCCTGCACTTGGTACCAGGAACAACCTTTTGTGCACTCATTCCTTGCACTCTTTCAGTGATTTACTGCCAGGGGTTTGTCTGTTGGATTGTCTGCAGTCTTTTGCTACAGATGCAAATGTATGCCAAAAAACTCAACTGCATGTTGCTCCACAGAGCTAATCCATGCTGTGTTCTGCAAAAGGGCCTTACAGTTTTTATGACCACCAATGAGCTTTTTTGGGTGATATCCTACTCAGACCACTTTGCTGAAGGTTCAGTAATTTAGGTTGCAGTCACATAGATTAATTCATTAGTCACCTTCTTATGCTTTCTTATGTCTTATTACTCACAAAAGCAAAAGTGACAGAATTTTGTCTGTTCTCAAGAGCACTTCCTTTTACTTTCTGACTCCCATCTCCAGACTATATCTGTTACAACCATACCAGCAATTAAAGCACTCCCAAACACAGTAGCCAGTGCAGGCTGTTGCTAGCATTACCTCTTCCTTGACATCGCAGAATACAATTCAATGCTGTGGTCAGTGGCTTGATTTTATCTTCTCTCCTGTGTAATGATAACCCTTACTCTTTCCAAGATGTATAACAGTGCCTCTTCTTTTCAAGCCTAATAATTTCTTCTTTTTAGTTTCATAAGATTATTGTGACTCAAGGACTGCATACGGGGATTTCATTTTGTCTTCTACTTTCTCTTTGCGGGTCTGTCTCTATGAAATACTGTCCTTTTAATCTGCAAGACGCCTGGCCCCACAGGAACTGCTTCACTGAGGGTGATCGGCGTTGTATGGAGATCACAGGTACAGCCTGTTCCTCCCGTCTGCGCAACACTGAGCAATACTCATGTTTGTCAACTGTGCAACGCAAAAAAATCTTTCATTTCACATTTTCTTATGAACAGGCCACATTCACCTGTTGGCTTCTGAGTGGATTTAGTATACGCTTGCCCACACACAGCCTTTTTCCAGTCTCCTGTTTCTGCTTTCTCTGTCTGCTGACACCGAAGCTGACTCCACAGTCAGATGGAATCAAGCTAGCTATTGAGGAAAAGCATAACTCATATATGACAGCCAAATAATTGGCAACCACTGAAGAGGACACTTAGTGAAGCAAAACTTAAGTCTAAGAACTTAAAGTAAACATACTCTTCTTGAATGAAAGTCTCAATTATCCCATGAACCCCTGCTTTTTTTTATTCTTCCTTGAACAGAAGAAAAACTTTGGGACATCTCCTTTGGGACATTTAATAGTTTTATCTTCCATTCGCTTCACATTGCTGTTAAAAGATGGAGATTTTTCTTGCTGTCCTTTGAATGTGTTCCTCTACAATACAGGTTGCACTCTACTGCTTTCCTTCTCTATCATCCTGTTTCTGTTGTCCTGGTTTGAGGTAAAACAGAACCAATTTTCTGTTCAGTAATTTTACTTTGCAGCTAAGCCTCTTCTAACTCTCTGAAACTCTTGGAAATTAACAGCATATTATAGAGAAACTTCGCTTCCAGAGTGATAAGACCTATGTTTATAGTGAATACCAAGGAATGGTATGCAGAGAGGCTCTTGCTTATACATATTGCTATAACAACCAAGGTCAGCTAACTTTGTTATTTGGCCCGTTGGAGGGTCGGAAATGGAAAAGCATAGAGGGGTCGAACCTGCAGGGAGGAGTGGACAGGATGGGTGATCCAAAACTGACCAACAGGGGTATTCCATCCCATCTGCCCTGCCCCATGCTCAGTATAAAAGCTGAGGGATCAAAGGGTAAGACCTCTTTCTTCAATGGCCGGTGTCCGAGGAGGACTCTGTATGTTTGTCTGCCTTTGATCCCGATCTGTGCATTCCTGAATCCAGATCTGGAATCCAGTTCCCATCTGTCACTGAGTCCAGTCTGGAACTTTCCCAGTGCCTGCTGGTGATGTGATCGTCATCCTGGGAACTTGATACAGTTTTTTATATATTGTATATATTTCCTTATTTCCTTTTTATTTTATTATTAATATTTTCATTAGTTTAGTTTTTTCTAAACTCATCAATCTCTTTATCTCTCTCCCTCCTCTCCTTGGAGAGAGAGGTGGGGGAGAGCATCTGTGATTCCATCTCAGTGGCCAGTCCAGCCCAAACCACAACACTGTCTAGCCCTTATTTTGTACAGCTCTAACCTCCTGATGTTTTCCTTTTCTGCTTTCTATATATAGCTCACATTTAAAACAAAAGACAGGCTGCTAAAGCAGAATCATGTGGGGGTTTTGAGAAGAAAAATGTACCCTTACTTTCTCTTTGTGGATTACAAGCAATTCCAAATTGGTGTTGAGATTTTGACTCGCACTTTAAAGGTAGACTCTTCTGTTACTAAATATCTGGAGGAAAAGAATGTACTTTCAGTAAGTAGACCAGAATTTCCTTCTGGTTTCTGTGCTTTCTCTTATTCTTGTTTCCCAGAATATCCCTGCAGTACATTTTCAGTCCATCCATTCCAAATGTTCTAATTTTTCTGTACGCAGTCCCTGTGCCATATTTTCTTTTGTTTTTCTTTTTTTTCATAGTCCCACAGAGAACATGAACATTATATCCAAAAACATCCAGAAAAGGTTCTCAAATTTAGAGAAAGTAACTGTCCATCCTTTTTCAGAGTGTTTGTATCCAATGGTTGCCATTAAAAGGTTAGTATTTCAACTACCACATCACAATATTGCCAACTCAAAGCAATTAAAATTGTCATTTAGGCGACCCCATAAAACTTGAGATTCATTTAAAAATATGCTTTGGGTTCGTCACATTTGCATGCCTATCAAACTTCCCTCAGAAATTGGTGGGAGGCTAAAAATAACTGTAAGAAAATAAAATAGTAATAAATCTGAGATGTTTACAGTCGTACAACTCCAGGAACTGGGACTTAGAAAGAAAAGCAATACTGTAAGGCCTACAATAAAATTAGAAGAGTTTGCAAATTTGTGATGATATTTCACTCATCCTGCTTTTACTAACTTAGTCTTAAATTACAGAAAACCTTTGTTACCAGAAGGCCAAATCCTGGAAATGTTTATCCTGTGTGCTCTCAGTACTGCAGTTCACATCTCTGGGACAGTGCTGTGATGGACACTGAATAGAAAAAACAGTATTTATACAACTGCAGAGTGACAGTGAAATGGAGAGTTATTTTTATCATTTAGTTTGGCAAAACCAGATAAGCACTAGGTGCTTTGAATGTTTCAAAAGGCCTAGTTTGCACATGGTAGAGCTAATAACCCAGGAAGTGAACCAGGTGGCAGGAGGGAAGAGAGAAATTATAACCAGTATATGCAAAAACTGCACTGAAGCGCATCTGTGGGAAAGCAACAGAAGATCGGCGAGGAGCATTGTAAATACGCTCAAGGGACTCGCACCTGGGGTGCTGGGAAACACATATATCACACTAATTGTTATTCAGTCTCGGGTGCTTGCAAGAAAAACACTTGCACTTAGATAACAGAAGTCTGCGATGGACTCAGGGACACCTTATCTAGCCGCTTGAGAATCCTGGCCTGTTGTGGAAGAAGATCAAAGCACAGTGGGAAAACTATGCCTGTTTGAACCCTTTAAATACCAGCGAGAACAGGGAGTCCATGTGCGCTCTTGCTAACAAGGACTCTCTCGCTGCCAAGGACTCTTGCTAACAAGGACTCTTTCTCACTCTACAGTACCCACGGTCCCTGCTTGTGTGCCTCTGCCCAGGTGTTGCTTCGGAGATTCCCCGGTCTGTGAGGTATCGAGATTAAATTCATTCTTTGCCTTTCATCCGTGGTTTTGTGGTTGTTCCTGCATCCTGCCTGCATGGGCTCACACAGCATCCCCAAGCAAAAAGGCGGTGAGTGCTGGGAGGAGCACCGACCTGCCATCATCAGGGCTACAGGCTGTCTGTTCCCAATCCACCTCTTCTGACGTTGTCTAATATGGTAATAATGCCAGCACATTTGTTATTTTCCATTTTTTCCATCTGACTAGGTTTGCCCACGTGCCATGATCACGCACGTAACCTGAGCCCTTTACACAGAGAGTGTCGCAGTGTCTTCAAGCATCTGTGTGGGAACAGTGGCAGATGTCCTTGTTTATCAGCCCCTCTTACTCCTAATGAGGCAGTGAAAATAAAATACAAGGAGGTCTTGAGCAACCCTGTCCCTCAAGCCAGATACAGTTTTATCTCCAAATACTTTTCTGCATACATAACTGTTGTGTGCCTATGGAATGTGTGCATGTGTGGCATCACTCAAGGAAGGGAAAAGGGCAGGAGAGAAGGAAGGAGAAGCCATGGTTTTACAGAGCTGTGAAAACTATTTGCCTACCCAGTCCTTGCCCTGCAGAGACAGGCCACAAGCAATGAAAACAGGCTGCAGGTTTTCTGAAAGACTGATGAATGTGGAGTAGCATTTACTCAATTCTCTACCAGGCAGTATTCCCTGAAGTACAATTTTGAAATTACTCTGGACAATTTATCACCTGCCCAAATGACCCTGTCACTTGGCTAGTCCATCTGCCTGGAACTTGCTCTAATATTCCTAGCCCCAGAAGCAGCAATAAACAACTGCCATTTTTTATAAATCAACCTGCCAAATACAGTTTTTTCTTCCCTGTCTGATGCCTAGAACAAATAATAGTAATTCCTGGGTCACCCACATGTTTTCTAGACATTAAAATGTCGTAATTTTCACTGCTAAATAGAAGAAAATAAAAACCAACAACCCATAAATCATAGAATGTGTTGGGTTGGAAGGGACCTTTAAAGGTCATCTAGTCCAACCCCCCTGCACTAAGCAGGGACATCTCCAACTAGATCAGATTGCTCAGAGCCTCATCAAGCCTGGCCCTGAATGTCTCCAGGGATGGGGCCTCCACCACCTCTCTGGGCAGCCTGTTCCAGTGTCTCCCCACCCTCATTGTAAAGAACTTCTTCCTAATGTCTCATCTAAACCTACCCTGCTCTAGTTTAAAACCATTGCCCCTCGTCCTATTGCTACATGCCCTTGCAAACAGTCCCTCCCCAGCTTTCTTGTAGGCCCCCTTCAGGTACTGGTACCATAATCATGATCATTTTGAGAAATCCTTTATGGTCTGACTGGCTACTATCTGACTTCTATTTCTGGAATAAACACATTAAAAATAAAGAGGTTGTCTTACTTTTTTTAATGTGCCTTGTTAAATATTCAGACTGTGCTCTGCACAAGACCTCCACTTGTTCTGCTCACTCGTGCATCTTTACAATACTAATTGCAGAACTGCTTATTGTTGAGAAGCAGGAGACAGATACCACAGCTTGTCTCTGGCTCCCTATTGGCTGTCTGGATGAAGAGTGGCTGCACAGCAGACAGAGGACCCCTCTGGGGGTTGCTACACCCTTTCCTGTGCACCTAGCACAAGAAGGTGGTATATTTCTGGTATTTAATTCTCATTCCCTTTACCCCCCTGAGATCATGGAGTGTGAGCGATCAGTGTCATTACAGTTATCATGTGGAGAACTGAAAGAGGCCTTAAGAAACAGTGATAAATATTATTTAATTATTATAATAATCAAATAATAATATAATTATTATTAATTATATATAAATAATTAATTATGCTTTTTCTTTCAAGAACCAAGGAGTTCATTGCATCAGGGTAATATCTAAAGTGTACATTAATAACTAACCATCTAAGTGCATCTTTATTTTCAAAAGGTTTTGTAAGCACAGAATAAATACTCTTTAAATCACAATCGGGTCTCTCCAACATCTTCCTTTCAAACCTTTTAGTTTTCCTCTCAAATGATTTGTCTTCCCTTTACATTTCATTTATTATTGATTCTTTCCTTCTGAAAAAGCACAATTATAAAACAATTATCTGCTCTCTCAGTATTTCCCTGTCAGCTACAAACAGAATGTTATTCCATTAGTGTACTGTTAGATCTTTTCTCTTCATTCAAGTAGAACTGTTAAAATGGGAAAACAGTGTACAAATTGTTTTCTGATGCTGGATATAATATACTAATATATATGTGATATCATCTGTATGTGTGTACATATATGCATACATAAATATATACAGATGACATATGACAGTGATGTGTGCAGACCTACTAGAAGTAACACTGGGCTTTTGATACATGCCTTAAGCTCTTAAGCCATCAAAATCCCATCTTCTACCTTAGCCACACTCTCCTCAACAGTTTCTCCACCAAATGCTGTGTAGAAACGCAGCACCAACCAATTCCGCGTTCAACACACAATTCTTTCCCTCTGCCCTGTTTTTCTTCACTTTCAAAAAGCCATTTACTTAAGAACGTACAGAGTCTCTTCAGAGGATGTATCCTAGGGAAATCCTTGTTTCCCAGAAGTCGGTAGGAGTGTAGTATTGCCTTCAGTGGATCCAGGATGTCACTTAATTTTCCCTGTTCTCTTGTGGCTGAATTAAATTAAATGGCAGTTAGTATGTCCCAACTGTTAGAGAAGAAAGTATTTGGGAGGGATGAATTCAACAGACAGACAAGAGGGAGAGACAAATGTGTGGTAAAGATAGCAGAAACATAAGAGGTGTGGTTCATATGGATTTTAGTTCATTTCAAGTATTATTCCCTGGTTTATGAAATTTTGCACATTTTGGTTTTATTCCTGAAATAGCAAAACGATCCATTAACATGTCCTCATATATCTTCTACATCAAAATAAATGTAAGTTCAAGTTTTATTTGTGTGTCTCTACTCCTGACACTGAGAACACGCACATCTCTCTTATCATCAGACAGCAACAGTATACCAGGCTGTATTACATGTTCTTCTTTCTTTTATTTTATCTGTAGCAGTAAAATTGGCCATGCTGCTGAACATGCTCTTTTCTGAAAAGCAAACTAGGGACAAATTATTAGATTTTGCATCTTTTGCAGTTTACATAGGATTAATGTGGAGACTCGATCTTATTTAACCAATTGAAGACTACTGTCATGTGGGTATTTACTACTCTTCTATCTTTCTTTACCTGATGACCTAAGAGAAAATACACTGTACAGTACTCTGAAGTTAGTACTTCTGCACCTAGATCCTGCAAATCTTATTACGCCCTTGTATGAGGGTCCCTGCATACAATTCACCAAAGTAATAGCATTTCCATAGCTGTATTTCATTCCAATCTAATTTGATTTTCTAGTGGAATGGTTTAATAATCTATTTGGAAATAACACCTCTCCGCTGTATTCTCTTAGGTTATTTTTCCCCTGCATGGAAAGAGAACAGTTAAGGACAATTAAAAGTACTCTGACAGAGGGAAAACTACCTTTGAAATTATGTTCAATAACACTTTGTTGAGCTGACCTCATTGAGTTACAGAAAGGCCTAAAAATACAAAACAAATGAGTACCTCTCCTTTATACATTGCTTATTAACTTTCTCTTTCTTAAAAAAAAAAGAACAACTGTTTAGAGGTTGTTGTTTTTTTCCCTTATGAATTACTGCCTTTATGTACACAAAGTGAAATTTTTATGAGTCAGGGACAATCTAGGCCAGCCTATCCCCACCACATTCCCAACCTGTTATATTTTTCAGTCTGCCCAGAAAGTTATACAGTGATCCCAGTTAAATCCCATGTTCTGTGGTAGATCTGCTTAGTATGCTGTTTGTTCCTCCTTCTGTTCTGTAACAGCTACGTAGCACAGTAATTGCACTAATGGTTTCTGAAGCAGTGTTCTTAGCCACATCCCCTTCCCTATTTGAAATATTTTATGCATTTATTTGTTTAGTTCTTCAGTGCCTATATTCTGAGATCCCATGGTACTGATCACACCAGAAATTAAAATGGAATTTCTCCTTCTGCATAAAAACAGAAAAAAAATATTTATAAGCTTTGTGGGCTTTCTTATATATAAACTCTTCCTTATCACTCTTGAGGGGATCCACACTCAGATCAAACTGAGAACCAACAGAAGACAATGCAACAGTTAGCACGTGAATCTTGCAAATCAGCATGGACTAAACAACGAATGCCTATAAATAACAACTGTGGAGATCCTAGTAAAAACATTGGTACAGTAAGACAGGATGGGATAAAATATGTGAGGAGTCAAGCTAGGCCCCTCTAAATAAGATTTTCAAGGACTGGTGGTAGTAGGCACGGGCATTTAGCAATATCAATAGAGTTTCTGATTGGGAAAGGGAATATCAGAGGATAAAAATAAACACAGGTTTACTTAATTCTTCCTGCAGAGCACACAAAGAGTTTGTGAGCAAGCTGTCTCACCTGAACACCAGCCAACATCCCAGATCTGCTGGGACATAATGGCAGAGCACACAAAGATACATGATGTTTGATATGTGGCTAAAGGCCTATTTTGCTATTTTGTAGAACCAGCTGTAACAATTTCAGGATTCTCTGTCCAAAATAACAGCTTTAGCATCACGTTTCAGCCAAATATTGCTTTTCTCTCATTTAGAGATCCAGGCCATCCCTGGCCAGCCACAAAACAGAATAAGGACTTTGTACACCCTTGACAAGCTAAAAGGAGTCCCCTCCTTTCGCACAGTCTCAGGCACCAGAAGCCAGCTCCCCTCTTCTCACCACCAGTTCACCCAGTCCCAGATGGAGAAGAAACAGGACCACACACCAGCATTTCATCTCCACACTCCTATGCACCCTGAAATACACAATGAACTGCAATTCTCAGTTTCATTTTCAAAACGAGGGTGAATGCTTTGGCATCAATTATATTTTGAATAAAGTATCTAACGCAGCTTTGACACTTGAATTTGGACTTGTAGGTCACCTGAGAGTTTTAATGGAATGGTCTCATACACACTTACATGAACACTCAGAGATGAACCTATCTCATGATATAAACCAGCTAAATTCACACATTGATCCCTGATATCAGATGGTGGAAGATGGTAGTGAATGCTCCTCCTATCAAGGTCTAAGAAAATTAAAAAATTAAAAGTACAAATCTCAGAATAAATAGGAAAAGAAAAATCATTCACTTCTTTTGGTTCTTAGCTCATTACTGCTACAGTTAAATTGGCTTGTCAATAAAACATTCCTCTCAGATTCATACTGCCTGTGTCCAAAAATTATTCAGAAATCTAATCCATATACTTCTCTTGTGCTTGCCTGGACAACTGCAATGTTTTCTCAGCAGGTCTACTAGTAAAGCCAATTAGTAGACTCCAAGAAATTCAAAATCCATCTGCAAGACATATAGCTAAAAAGGACATTTCTCAACTGTAACCCCAGCATAAATCTTTCAAACAGACTTTTAGTTTGCACTTGGAAACATATCATTTTGCACAGAATACAGTATGATTCTAAATTACCTTACTAATTTGCTCATCACATACTTCATTCACTCCTCACTATCCCTTTGGTAATACGAAAAACAAGACGGACATTACCAGTCTGTTTCATTGAAACAGGATGCTATTATAATCTGTATTATCACAGAGCTCCACTGCGATATATTAATCAGAATAAACTCCCGATCCAGAAGGTTTACCCTTTGACAAGACAAATAATATCTTTAGAGTGGAGAATAGAGATAAATATAGGAATTTTCTTATTGTGCAAGGAAATAGGCGACAGCAAGAGAATCCCTCAAATCTATCCCCAGACAAGTCATGCAGGCAGCAGTGTTATTTACTGTTCTCCTGCGAGCAAATGAACCAAAAGAAGACCAAATTGGGGGAGGCAGCAGAGACTTACGTAAAATGTTAGGTAACTTGTGCTCACAATGTATGTTCTGGCTATAGGGTGCAGCTATACCAACACACGCCCTAAAACACAGAAGAGTTAAAACACAGGGTATGTGTGCATGCCTGTGTCTTCCCAAACAATGTACTATGACTGCAAGACACTAGAAAATGCTTTGCAGACAGGGATATGCACAAAATGACCTTTAGACCTATTTCTTATCTCTCATCACTGTGATGCTATAAAATAGCCTAATGGCTTTTAAGCAAATTCATATGCATCTGACACAGCAGAGCAAACTAATTTGAGATGGGATTCTATAGACATTCTTATATATATGTTTGTACTTTTTAGAAATCTATTAATTTTCTAAATCAAAAGTTGTAGTTACAGGGTAAAGCTCATTTCTAGGATAGGAGAATATGCGTTCCAATATACAGAAATTAAGACTGTCAGGAAAATGGAATTTAGCTTTTTTTTTTTAAATAGTAAAATACACTAAATTGTGCTATAAAGCTTATATGACATTCAACATCACATACACCATTACTCTCACTTGAACAATCACCACCTGATATTTTATGTTCTGTCTTGCTCTAAACCCCCTCCAAACCTTGAAAAAGACACTTTTTATTATGTCTCATTATTGTGAGATGAAAAAAAAATTTTAAGTTTATCTCTTAGATACAACTAGAAAAGTTCTGCCAAATCTAAACTCAGTTAAATGTTGCTAAAACAATGTTGACAGAAGAATATTTGTGGTAGTTTTCTATTTGTTTTGAACAGCTTTTTCTAGATGTTCAGAAATAAAGTTTATGGTGCGTGACAGAAACCTTCAGTGGGAACAAAAAATAAATTTAACTCAGATTCATGTGAAGATGTGAGAGCTCATTCTGGAAACGTACACTCAAAGGCAATGGGTAGGCATGCTCAGTTTCCAGTAGGTGAGGGCAGATTTGGCTCTAGACTTTTTGGACCTATTCAAACATCTCTCTATAAGCTCTCATAACCCATATACATAAAGGCTGTCTGTCCCTTACCCTCATCTCTATATATGAAATGCAGATTCAACACAGAATACAGAACAGAACAGAATAGAACAGAATAGAAGAGTTGAGTTGAGTTGGAAGGGACCTACAACGATCATCTAGTCCAACTGCCTGACCACTTCACGGATGACCAAAAGTAAAAGCATGTTATTAAGGGCATTGTCCAAATGCCTCTTAAACATTGACAGGCTTGCGACATTGACCACCTCTCTAGGAAGCCTGTTTCAGGGTTTGACCACCTTCTCGGTAAAGAAATGTTTTCTAATGTCAAGTCTGAACCTCCTCTGATGCAGCTTTGAACCATTACCATGCGTCCTGTCACTGGATACCAGGGAGATCAGCAGCTCCCTCTCCGACTCCCCTCCTCAGGAAGCTGTAGAGAGCAATGAGGTCACCCCTCAGCCTCCTTTTCTCCAAACTAGACAATCCTAGAGTCCCAAACCGCTCCTCATAGGACATACCTTCCAGCCCTTTCACCATCTTTGTTGCCCTCCTCTGGACACATTTGAGTACCTTAACAGCCTTCTTAAATTGTGAGGCCCATAACCGCACACGGTACTCAAGGTGAGGCTGCACCAACGATGAATACAGCAGGATAATCACCTCCTTTGACCAGCTGGTTATACTGTGTTTAATGCACCCCAGAACGCAGTTTGCCCTCTTGGCTGCCAGGGCACACTGCTGACTCATATTGAGCCTGCTGTCAACCAGCACTCCCAGATCCCTCTCTGCAGGGCTGCCCAGCATTACTCAGTCCCAGGTGCAGAATCCAGTATTTGTTCTTGTTAAATTTCACACCACTGATGACTACAATCATCTTTCTGTTCATGAGAGACAATTGTGCACTAAAATTTGACTGTAATTTATTCATGCTTGACATTAAGGTATTAACTAATGGAGTCCAATTTCTCAGGAATAACCATATGAATAATGTTGCAATCATTAATTTTAAGTATTATTTACTAAAATACAGTTTTGAATATATTTACATTATTATTAATTGCTTATTCTAAGGGTTTTTTTCTGTGACTATTTCACATTTTTCAGTTCAGTTAGCCTCCTGCTTCCTCTTTTCAGTCATCAGAGCACAGGATAAGAAGATTCATGGTGACACCCCATTCATTACTGTGGAAGGATTTCTAATACAACGAGGTCACCCTATGAACCCTCCAAGCACTGAGGAGTTGGTAGCAGCTGTGTAGGCCTGCCTTGACATGAGTTTAAGAAAGGTTACTGTCGGACATGAGCTAAGGAGGTGCTGACCAGAAAGAAGTGTAACAAAGGAATTGAAAACATCATACGTCAAGAAAGGTCGACCAATGACAAGAAAGAATTAAGCGCGTGGACAGCTCGTGAGGATAACATGCAGCCAATTAGTAGGAGTTAGAGCGCGTGAACAGAAATCATAAGACTATAAATGTAACACTTAGGTTGAATAAAGTGGCATTAACCTGATCACATTGGTCTGCATGTTATTGCTCGAGCCTTCCGCGTCAACAAGTGGCACCCGAACAGGGACCCTCAGATCGGTTTTTTGGGACTGCATCTACCCAGAAATCCAGCCGGCAATCGGAGGGGGCGGAAGAAGCGGTCGAAAGGTGAGTGCTGCCCCAGCACTCGGGAAGACGCTAGCGCATCTATAAAGGGAAATCCTGCTCTGATCAGGCAGGCAGCCGGGAGGAGATGGGGTCTGCAACCTCAAAAGAGGAAGAGGCTGTAGTTAAGCTCCTCCAACATATGCTCTCTATGAGAGGACTAAAATATGATTCTGCCTCTTTGAAGTCACTTTTAGTATGGGCAAGAGACAAGGGGCTTTTTCCCACGGTGGCGGCTGCCTTTGCCCAGGATACTTGGGCTAAAATAGGGGCAGTGTTGTGGCATGAAGTAAGCCGGGCTGCCCGAGAGAGGCAGGAGCGGATCCGCGACCCCACGGGAAGTGGGAGCCACCTAGAGTGGGAACGGTAGTATGGGTTCGGCTGTATCAGCCATGGAAAAGGCAGCGGTACAAAGTTTGCTGCAGCTGGCAAAAAGTGCCAGGGAAAACCTTAGTGAGAGTGCCTTACTGGAACTATTATCTTGATGACGACAATGAGGATTGCTCAGAGATCCGACTCAGTTTTTTGACCTTTCAACATGGACTAGAATTGGAGTGGAAATGTGGGAAGCAGTGCAGTCAGAGAATAAGGAAGCCTGGAACCTGGCAGGCACTTATCGACAGGTGAAGGGATTGGTTGCAGGCATGCATGGATCAGCTGTTATTGCCACCACAGCCCAGAGGGTGTTAGATGCAGCTGGGGAAGAGGGAAACAGTTCGTCCTCCAATGCATTTCCTGTAATAAAGCAGTCAGAAAAGGAGTTCTGGGGGGCGTCTGACAGATGGACATTTTCGCCGCCACTGCCGCCACCTCTCATGCCTCTGCAACCGACCGCTCCACCGTACTCTGGTCTACCGGAGTCATCCACGCAGGTTCCCCCCGACTCTCCTCAGCCTATGGAAACATCATCATCCTCCGAGGACGTTCGTCTGAATACCGTTTATCCACCTAAAGATACTGCGGAGCTCCGTGACGCTCTCCGCGATCAACAGAACACTATGCAGCAATTGCTCGTGGAAATGCAGAGACTTGATAAGGGTTCGAAAGTGGGCGCGATACGGGCTGCTTATAAAAAGGCTCATGAGGTTATCAAGGAGGGTTTGCAGGCGGTTGAGGAGAGGGTGTGTGGGAGTCTGGGAACGGGTGATCCGTCTGGGGTAGCAGCGGACAAGTCTGGGGATACGCAACAGTGTAATGTATCAGAAAAGGGAGATAGTGTTAAAGAACAGAAAGTGAGGAGATGGATTTGTACTATGCTAGAAGAAGCGGAGATGGGTTTATAGGATGCGAATGAGTATTTGACTCGGAAATTTTTTGCTTGTATGGATACGTGATTATTGCTTATGGTTCCCTGAAGGGTGGTCCTACGATTTGGCTCAGTGGCTAAAAGTGGGGGACAAATTGCAAACGCGGGAGACACTGCGCTTGTCCTTGCAGAGGAATACTAGTTACTTGGTGAACTGTATACACTGCCATACAAGCAATGCATCCCGCAGAGCAAGCCCTGCAAGGGGTTGCTGGAGGGGCACCACAAGCTCCCCCAAAGGAACCTGAGTCTTTTGAAATGACACCCCCAGTTGCAGACCCTCAGCCTAAATATGCTCAAATTCCCAATTCTGAAAAACATTACCAAAAACAGAATTCAAGAGGCGAAGAGCCAGAAGATCCCTTTGATCCTGGTCCAATAAATCCAGAGACTGAACCTGATTTATGTCCACCTTTAACCCCGATTAAAGCTATGGCTGCATCTGCTACAACTGCGGAGGAGATTTTACAGCAACAGAGACGAAAGTCGTTATTGCGTTCCTCCATTCTTAAGCCTCCTCCATTTGCGCCAGGTATCGCGTCTGTTCCTCCTTCTCAACCACTTATGCGTGCGCAGCCGAAATGGGGGTATCGCAGTGTATTGTCAGAATGTCGGGGGAGAAGGACGGAGCTGGAGCCACTTCGCTCCCGCCGCTGCCCACCCACCCCCCTCCAGTCCTCTCCCTGAGATAGAAGTGGTGTTTTTGTATGTCTGCTGTGTAAGTGTGTGTGGGCGCCAATTTATATCTGCTGATCAGCATCTGTGCTACCGTTTGTTTGTTGCTGTGTGCAGTGTCGTTTGGTGACTCCGCTTGAGCAGGTGTTCTGCCTGGTGTGGTACTGTTCTCGTACGTGACTAGGGCTGACACACTGTCAAGTGAAGAAGTTTGTATATACACAATGTTTAGATGTAAGGCGAGCGCACCCCAGGTAGATAGGCCATGATGGGCTGTAGAACCGATGGAAGTCCTGAAATATTGGGGGAGTTTTCGCCAGCCGACATGCTTATGCTCTCGGGAACGGCTTACCCATGCAGGGCGTATGACTGGTTGTTTGTTGTTTGCCTATAAGATCATGGTTGATTGGGAAAAGGAGTTAAGCTAAAATCTATAGGATGCTCTGTAGGAAAATGAGAAACTTAAGGGTGAGCTCTTGTTGCAAGGCACACTTATGTCAGCCGTAAGTGATGGGGGGGGGGAAAGAAAAAAAAAAAACCAAAGGGAACAAAAGTATGCCATACGTGCTACGAGAAAGCAGCAGAAAAAGAGAAATAGGACACCTGATTCAAGCACTACTATAGAGATATGTTTTGGTTTTGTTTTTTTTTCCTATATGTATATATGTTATTGCACGCCTTTGTAAATTACTCTGTTATACTCTGCGAGACTAAATGAACCCCAGCAGAAGCGGTCTCTTGAGCAGGGGGGGTGGAATATGGGAAAGCAACGGAAGATCAGCAAGGAGGATTGTAAATACGCTCAAGGGACTCGCACCTGGGTGCTGGAAAACACATCTATCACACTAGTTGTTATTCAGTCTTGGGTGCTTGCAAGAAAAACACTTAGATGACATAAGTCTATAATGGACTCAGGGACACCTTATCTAGCTGCCTGAGAATCCTGGCCTGCTGTGGAAGAAGATCAAAGCACAGTACCAGCAAGAACAGGGAGTCCGCATGCGCTCTTGCTAACAAGGACTCTTTCGCTGCCAAGGATTCTTGATAACAAGGACTCTCTCACTGCCAGGGATAAATTTAGTAATGCTACTAGTACAGCTGTTTCTGAGTTATTGCTAGATGTAGATAGGATTCAACATGCAATGCTGCAAAACAGAGCTGCTATTGATTTTTTGCTTTTAGCTCACAGACACAGTTGTCAAGATTTTAAAGGACTGTGTTGTATGAATCTAAGTGACCGCTCCATGCCCAGTCGCAAGAACTGCACCGACCGAACCAGCAACTTGTGGAGACCACTGGGTGAAATCTCTTTGCTGGATGGACTTGGGGGTGGGGTTGATTGAAGGAAATTATACTCATTGCCTGTGTGGAAGGAATCTGTCTGTTATGTTTAGTATGCTATTTGCTATGTTTAATAAGCATTATACGATCAGTTGCAGATGTTGCTTTGCATCATACCCTTGTACGAGTTATAGAATATCGTTGTGTCCCAACTATGGGCCATGGGGTGGCACATGTAAGGGATAATAGAGGATGGTTCGAGAGAGACACGACGGAGAATTACTAGTTGAACCAAACCCAGTATACATGTAGGGAAAAAGGGACTTGGTACTGTTGCTGAAAAACTATATGTGTATCCATGAGAACCTAACTTTCAAAGAAGAAGATAACAAGAAGGGAGTGCAAGGTAGTCAGGTATCAGACATCCGCAGTTAGCAAAGCTGGATCATGAGTCTGGTGAGGCTCGCTGCATGCGCTGGCCACGCGTGCAGTGACCCTAGCCTGTACTTTTCCACTCAATCCGGGGCAGGATATAAGGGGGCTGTCTCGGGTCGGAGAGAGGGGGTTAGACATGAGTGCACTTTGAAGATTCAGGGGACGCCCTGAAGTGCTGTGTCTGCCCACCCCCCCTCCCTGGTAGGTTCCACGTTCATTAACCCCAACAGCTCAGAAAGCATTACAGCACATTGCAGATTTGTTTATGATACATCAAAAATTTCAACCTTACGCCCTGATAGGACAGTGGGATGATACACTCGCAAAGAGCCTGACTGCATTAGAGTGGGTATTTTTGACACATAACTTTTCAAAAAACAGTAACTACGATGATAGAAATGTTAGCACGATTGATTTTGCAGGGTCGTTTGCGCTGTCAGCAGTTGGCTCCTCTGCCATCCTTTGCAGGGATTACCCTGCGAGGGCTTACACCTGATGAACTTTGGCAATCCGAGGTTATGCACATTATGGAATTGGGATGTTTGCGCTATGTACATGTTTCAGTTGATTTGTTTTCTCACCTTGTTATAGCTAGTGCTCATATAGGAGAGAAGGCTTGTGATGTTATTCGACATTAGTTGCAATGCATTGCAGTCATGGGAGTACCGAAAACTGTAAAAACTGATAACAGACCAGCTTATGTGTCCGCTAAAATACAGGCCTCTTTACAGACAAGGGGTATCAAACATGTCACCGGTATTCCTCATTAACCAACTGGGCAAGCAATTGTGAAACGTATTCATCATACCTTAAAAACCATGCTTGATAAACGAAAAAGGGGGAATCCCGTAGGTATGACACCTCAAGAGCGATTGTATAAAGCAACTTATGTTTTAAATTTTCTAAACATGTCATCTTTGTCATCCAATCCTTGTCATGTGCTGTATTTTAGGCTGCTTACAGAAAATAGTGCAAAAAATGATTAATCAAGCTTTTTGTTGCATAAAAAATAAAAAAGGGGGAATTGTGGAGATAGAGAGTAGCATAGGGAATCTGTTTGGCCTTGATGAGACAAAGCTGTACCCGTGAGAGGTGCCTTGAGAGAAAAGTTAAGCAAGCGCCAGGAGATATCAGCAAGGAAAGGAATGTGAAAAGCAAAGCTGCTGCTCCGCGTGAACAGTCAGAGACGACCAGTTAGAAGACACTGAGAAGCGCGTGGCAATCGACCTTCAACCTATCAGCAGGATGCTGCCTGTGCGCGGACAGCTCGTGAAGATAGCTGGCATTGGCTTACAGGACTGCTCAAAGGATGGGGAATCACAGGCTGGGTTGCATCCCTTTTAAAGATAGGCGTAATGATTTTGATCGTGATATTTGTTGTGTTGTTAATTGTTCCTTGTCTGTTCTATTGTTTGCAAAGAGGCTTGGAGCGCATGGTAAGAAAAATATGGTTTAATCAAGTAATGCTTGCAACTGAAGAGTCTTGGAGTGTTCTAAAACAAAAAGGGGGATTTGTGGAAGGATTTCTAATACAACGAGGTCACCCTATGAACCCTCCAAGCACTGAGGAGTTGGTAGCAGCTGTGTAGGCCTGCCTTGACATGAGTTTAAGAAAGGTTACTGTCGGACATGAGATAAGGAGGTGCTGACCAGAAAGAAGTGTAACAAAGGAATTGAAAACATCATACGTCAAGAAAGGTCGACCAATGACAAGAAAGAATTAAGCGCGTGGACAGCTCGTGAGGATAACATGCAGCCAATTAGTAGGAGTTAGAGCGCGTGAACAGAAATCATAAGACTATAAATGTAACACTTAGGTTGAATAAAGTTGGCATTAACCTGATCACATTGGTCTGCGTGTTATTGCTCGAGCCTTCTGCGTCAACACATTACCATCCTTGGGAAAGCTGCAGAAGACAACATGACAATGAAGACACATGCAGGCATGTTTCATTTGGATTTATGTATTTGTGGAAATCTTAACTGTGAGGGTAAAGCAAGAGAAAGGAAGCAGCATCCTCACAGTTTAGTGACCATCAGAGTAGGTGAAGATGGTAGAGAAATCACTTTCACTTCTGCAATTTCAGTGTCCTCTCTTCCCAAGAGGCCAACAGAGAAAGCAGGTAAAGATTCTCCCACTGCTATTGGTACTTCCAAGGTATTTTTTGTAAAACAGTGGCAGTTTTATGAAAGAATCAGTCTTTCAACACTGCTAACCAGCTACCCATTTCTTTAAACTACACATCTACTTTTTTAAGTGGCTTCAGAGGTATGTGTGTATGTGTGTGCATGGAGGTCTAAGTGCCAGCAACTGGAGTGGGAGCACAGGTATGTCCATGGTGACAGCAACTGGAGAGACAATGCACGTGCATATCAGATGGGTGTCAGCATGTAATTGCTAGGAAACACCAAGCTGGACTAGCTGGTGAGCAGGATAAGAGGCTGAGGAGCCAAGTATCAATGGGGCCATAAGTTTGGGATGGATACTGGAGAGACCAGAGGGTCTGTGAGTTGGCTCCTTGAGGTTCCAGGGATCCAACCCAGCTACTGGAGAGATCATGGGGTCTGGGTTTTGGCTAGTGGTAAGGTCATACGCCTGGACCAGCTACTGTGCAAACATCTGCACGTGTCTGTGTGCAAGGTAACTGGGAGATGGAGATCCAGGGACAGCTACTGGGCAGACTGAGTGTCTAAGCCCAGTTATTGCAGGGAACCATTGTGCATGTGTAGCGCTGTGGGCCCCAGGGTTTGCATATCCAGGTGCCAGCAACTGGGGATACCGAGGCCTAGGGTCAGCTACTAGGCATAGCAAGTGTCTGAGCCCAGTTCCTGGGGGGATCAACATTGTATATGTCATATTTATATACATATATATTTTCCAAGAGATGGGAACGGGATGTTTGTGTTTGTGAGAGTACTGTGCTTTCTGCATGGGTTGATCTGTGTGGTTGGCTGTATGTATATGTATATGTTTAAGTATTGTGTGCATGTGTAACCTACTGGGAATACATGTTCAGCCTCGCTACCAGCTGGACCTGGGTACATGGAGCTGCA
Source organism: Fratercula arctica (assembly GCA_947846985.1). Taxonomy (NCBI): domain Eukaryota; kingdom Metazoa; phylum Chordata; class Aves; order Charadriiformes; family Alcidae; genus Fratercula; species Fratercula arctica. The sequence goes on along the minus strand of CANTUZ010000025.1, from coordinate 11,792,778 downwards.
GCAGCCTTGACTTTTTCGGGCTACCAGATTTGGCAACTTCTAACAAACATCACTGACACAAATATGGATTGTCAAAATAGTATTATGCACTACTCCAACTGAATTAAAATAGCTTAACATGTCTGTTGCTGTAGCTGTGCTACAATATATAATGATACAAGAAATACAAGGAGACTAGCTGATACAGTTGGAAAGGTGCACAAGCTTTTGGACATTCAGTCCTGTCATTATGTATTTCTGTAATTTTTAAAAGAACAGTATTATCTGTGTAGAGAACCATAAACATGTAAAGCTGTCAATGTGACACCAAAAAAAAATTGCATTCTGAGGCCAGTATTACAGCTGAAGACAATTGCAGCAACCGAGAGGCTTAGGGCGGCTAAGTGCAGAAAACAGATTTTCTGTGAGAAAGCCAAAGGGAACCAAGGATCTGTGTGGTCTGGAAGGATTTTATGGAATGACAATAAATTCCCCATTAATCATCTCTAAATCTAAAAATAGTTACATGTCCTAAGATTAATCTACACTGCCAAGATCTCTCAAATGTGCAGACACTTCCCTTTCTCTTAGTTAACCCCACAAAAAAAGATTTAGGATGCCAGTATTTTAACTTTGCTTTTACATGACTAATATCCCAAGGTGTTTCACAGCAGTTAAGCAAGACTACATTAAAAGTGCCTGATTCCATTTATTGTTATGCCAACAAATCTCCTGCTTGACATTAGTGAATAAAAGATAATTTCATACAGATAAGTAAAATAGACAATTAAAGGATCATATTATGGAAGCAGTGGGGCTGACAGTTCTTGAATCAACTGCATTTCTAAGCTCCGCCTGGCCTTCCCAAGGGCATTCACTAAATTTTCCAGGCTGCCCGCTGTCACCTTTCCAGGGGCAGCATCCTCTAGGCTGCTCCCTCCAGAGCACGGACTTGGCAGCCTCCTGCCACTCTCCGTGATCTGCTTAGCAGGTCTGTATGGAGATCAGCGCTTCTCGTCACAGAAATGACAAGGTCACTTACTGGCCAGCCTGTTCTGGACAAGCAAAGGAGCATTTGCTCAGAATAAGATTTGGGGAGGAGGAGGGGGAAATGTGTCTCAAAACAGCAAAGAGTTTACATACCTACTCAATTTATTAGGTAATAACCCATCTTACACAAAAAGCTCTCAGGTACTGGGAATGCCAGAGTCTTCAGCACTATGAGGGCTGCTATGGGGAAAGTCAACTCCATATCCATTTCCTACAACTTTCAGGAAAATAGCTAGCTGGAAAGAGATGAGAGTTCACCTTTTCTCCCCCATCTCTCTTCCTTATCCAAGAAGAAGGCCACAAAGTCAGCACAAACATTATTAGATACTAGCAAATCCATAAAGGAGAAGTCCTCACCCCAAAAAAGGTTCAGAGATCACACCTTATTAAATGTAGGAAAATATACACATACATAGAACAAAGCTACAGGAAAACAGGTTGATAAATACCACCATTTCCCAAACTACAACCTGAAAAATGCAAGTCACTCTTTCAGGATTGCCCTGACAAACTTAGAAATTAAAACCCTGGGGGCTCATAAACCTGACATAAGTCCAAACGGATTCTTTTGGGAATCTTATGATCATGACATGAAAAATAATTGTTTCTAATGCTTCAGCCTGTATTCAATTTCTTGAATCAATTATATGCAGTTTCCTAGTTGTATAACCGCGAGTAAAATCTGGCATGAAGGCTATGAATGCTTTCCTCGGGAGGACACTAATGGCAGGGCTGAAATGATTCCTCAGGATGCTGTGAGCTTTACAAAAGCCTCTAACTATATTATCTGGCAGAGCTTTTATTGTGATAACAGATAATAATTATTTTCTGGTTTGTGGCATGTTGAGTGAAAAATGTAAAAACAGTATACATTCTGTAAAAATTGGTGGAAAATTGAACTATTTTTTAAGGAAGTTGCTTTCATGATAGTGTGGAAAGTAGGAGAGTCAGCGAATGAATGTACACAAATGCATCTCCATCATCTATTTTTCTGTTGGAAATGAGAAGCAAAAAATAAATCTGTACAGAGGGATTCTTCTGGCATCAGGGGTTTTTTGTCTTTATATCTTCCATCAGAATTTTATTTTGTTATGACTATAATTACCAGACAGTGACACACAGAAGTAACCATTCATTTTGCTTGTCTTCTCAGTACAAAGCAGAGGAAATATAGGAGCAGAAATTTCACCTCAGTGGAAACTTGCTTTTAGTGATTTTAAAAATTATTTTTATAATCAAAGGGTATTAACTACACAGAAATATTCCTGGTTGCTCTAGTAAGTCTTCTTTTCATTACAATTGTTTCTTCATTACCCTTCTTACACTTTCTTGCAGCAGGGACCCAGATATCAAAAGGAGGAAGATGATATATGATCTTAAAGCCAGGCTTTTCAAAATTAGGTGCCATATTTAGGAACCTATATATAAATGGCCTGGTTTTCAAAAGAACTGAGCACTCATCAGTTTCCATTGATTTCCATTGAGTGTACTCTCAGGAAGTTGGCCGATGACACCAAGCTGTGTAGTGCAGTCGACATGCTGGAGGGAAGGGATGCCATCCAGAGGGATCTGGACAGGCTTGAGAGGTGGGCCCATGCCAACCTCATGAAGTTCAACCAGGCCAAGTGCAGGGTCCTGCACCTGGGTCAGGGCAATCCCAGGCACAAATACAGGTTGTGCGGAGAATGGATTGAGAGCAGCCCTGCGGAAAAGGACTTGGGGGTACTGGTGGATGAGAAGCTCAACATGAGTCAGCAATGCACGCTTGCAGCCCAAAAACCCAACCGCATCCTGGGCTGCATCAAAAGAAGTTTGGCCAGCAGGCTGAGGGAGGTGATGTTGCCCCTCTACTCTGTTCTCGTGAGACTCCACCTGGAGTACTGTGTCCAGCTCTGGAGTCCTCAGCACAAGAAGGACATGGACCTGTTGGAGGGGGTCCAGAGGAGGGCCACGAAGATGATCAGAGGGCTGGAGCACCTCTCCTATGAAGACAGGCTGAGAGAGTTGGGGTTGTTCAGCCTGGAGAAGAGAAGGCTCCAGGGAGACCTTATAGCAGCCTTCCAGTATGTAAAGGGGGCCTACAGGAAGGATGGGGAGGGACATTGTAATTGTGGGGAATTAGAGACCACACACATTAATTTTATGTGCCATTTCAGAGAGAGAAGCATTAAGAGCAACCTTATGTTTTCACAGAAAATGCCAGTTTTTCTTTAAATAGTCCAAATAATACCTTTCCAGGCTGCTCCCAGGGCTGCCCCAAAAGAGCCTCAGTCCCTATATCCAGGCATAAAGCCCATCAAGCCAAGTCAACAATACTGCATCTTTTGGACTGAGGGGGGTGGCTGCCTAGAGGGTATGGGACACATGATGGGATGTAGGGGAAAAGCCAACTCAGACACCTCTCTATCACTGTCCTCAACAAATCTAATTCCAACATGACTCTGTGGAATTTGATAGCCTTGCAATCAGGATAGGTGAGACAGGTATGAAAATAGCCACTAGCGATGAGCTATCAGCAAGAACTTTCACACATAAGTTTGTAAATGCAAACTCTCTCAGCGCAGAAATTACCAACCACTCCCTTTAGCTCCTAAAGGACTGCTCCTAAACAACAGCAAAGGGGGCACTGCAGTACTCTGCGTATGCCTTTGCTCTTCAGGGACTTTGACAGGTATCCTTCATCACTCCTCTCTCCTCCTCACTTGAGAGAGATGCTTGTACCAACATTCTTTCTTTCTCCCAGATCATAAGACATGAATAGTATGGTGCCTTCTCTTTTTGACAATTTTATATATATGTATGTTGAAGCAAGTTTTTTGTAATATTTGTTTTCCTTATCACAAGCTCACTGAAACTTAATGCCTTTGCAATAAACAAACCTTGTAAACAGAGAAAAAGGAGAGGGTTCAGGAGTGAGGCTGTTTTGTTTCAAGTTGGCAGCTAGCATGGACACTGCCGCTCTTTTATGGAGATGTTTTGGGATGAATGTCACTTAGGTGACGGTGACAGAGAAGCAGCAGCAGAAAAATGTTGTCTTGTGACCCCGTAACTCTGATTTGGAGGTTTACATTAAGAACTTTGAAAAGTATTATACCTCAAAGACACGTTAGAGTAGTGGTTAAAAACTGGATGCAACTGCATTGTGGATGAATGGGGGAGAAAATCAGGTATTTGTGATGGCAAATCAATCTGCTCCTGTTCACTGAATTCATGCCGTAATGGGCAATTCCAAAAAGGGCAAAGGAGCTTCTGCAGCCTTAGACCCTACTGTTCCTTATAATGCTGTAATTTCTTACTCTAAGTTAAGGTGTGCCAGGGATTCTTCCCCTCTACTATAGGGAAAGAAGTTTCACTGAGATGCAGAACATGCTGTACATAAGCACAAAAAACTAAAGTATAAAAAATTTAAATGGCAAGAGTGTTGGAGAAGCTGTACCCTGGTTCCACTTTGCGGCTAGACTGAAATACAAACTGCTGAGACAGCTTACTCACTTGCACCAAAGCAGACCTAAGTGTCCATGAACATACAGAAATCTTTCCAGAAGAGTACAAAACATATATACCCTTGCATTGTGCCTGAAAAAGTGCACCTCAGCAGCTCCAGACAAAACAGTGAATTCACACAGATCAACAGTTGTTGGGGAGGGGGGGGGAGTTGTGTTTTTTTCCTTTGTGTGCAAAATGTATAGCTTGTGTAAATTCAGTTCATCATTTTTCCCTACTGTTATTTACATATATTCCCTCGTCAGACCTAATTGACGGCACTTTCACATACTCCTAGAAAAGGGCTGTGGTTTCATGTTTCTATTCTGAGGCTCCCTTGCACTTTCCACTCACACAAATTGCTGCCTTTGTGATTGTTCTACTTATAAATAATTTCTGTGCTATTGTCATGTTATTTATACTTAAAGAAACTCATGATCACATTATTCTAAACTCTCAAGTCTAAGGAGGCCAAAGATAATGATGAAATGACAGACTGATCCTGGAATCCTGAAAAAAAATATGATACAGAAATAACAGGATAACACAAAAATTACAGATGATGCAACTATCTACAAATGAGACTGATATCAGGAAAATACCCATCTGTCATATCAAACCTGGTTTCTTTAGACCTTATCAGTTCCCAGATATCTGACTTGACATTTTTTTTCAATGCTTTCCCTTTTACTTTCCTTTCATTTATATACTTATAATTGATATTTAAATGGCAAGAGAGTGACAAGAATGGCTTCAAACTGGAAGAGGGTAGATTTAGATTAGATATTAGGAAGAAATTCTTTACTGTGAGGGTGGTGAGGCAGTGGAACAGGTTGCCCAGAGAAGTTGTTGAGGCCCCATCCCTGGAATTGTTCAAGGACAGCTTGGATGGGGCTTTGAGCAACCTGATCTAGCAGAAGGTATCCCTGCCCATGGCAGGGGGGTTGGAACTAGATGATATGTAAGGTCCCTTCCAACTCTAACCATTCTATGATTCTATGATTCCATAATATACATGTATCATTGATTTCATATCTCCTTTTGGCCTCCATGTTTTCTGACAAGGGTCAGAAAAAAAGATGACAGAAAGAAACATTATAGATGCTTTTCCCTCCAGAAAGCAGGCTTTGGCCTGTTTAGGGGCCTGGTTGACATAGTCCCTTGGGAGGCAGTCCTGAAGGGCAAAGGAGTCCAGGAAGGCTGGACATTCTTCAACAAGGAAATCTTAGAGGCGCAGGAGCAGGCCGTCCCTACATGCCGAAAGAAGAGCTGACAGGGAAGGAGACCGGCCTGGCTGAACAGAGAGCTTTGACTGGAACTCAGGAAAACAAAAGAGAGTTTATGATCTTTGGAAGAAGGGGCAGGTAACTCAGGAGGAATACAAAGATGTCATGAGGTTATGCAGGGAGAAAATTAGAAGGGCCAAAGCCCAACTAGAACTTAATCTGGCTACTGTAGTCAATTAAACATGTTTCTATAAATATATTAACAACAAAAGGTGGAGTCTCCATCCTTCATTGGATGCAGGGGGAAACACTGCGACAAAGGATGAGGAAAAGAATGAGGTACTTAATGCCTTCTTTGCCTTAGTCTTTACTAATAAGACCAATTGTTCTCGGGGTACCCAGACCCCTGAGCTGGAAGACAGAGATAGGGAGCAGAATGAAGCTCCCATAATCCAAGGGAATTCGTGAACTGCTACACCACTTAGACATACACAAGTCTATGGGGCTGGATAGGATCCACCCAAGGGTACTGAGGGAGCTGGCAGAAGTGCTCACCAAGCCACTTTCCATCATTTATCAGCAGTCCTGGCTAACCGGGGAGGTCCCAGTTGACTGGAGGTTAGCAAATGTGATGCCCATCTACAAGAAGGGCCAGAAGGAGGACCCAGGGAACTAACAGGCTTGTCAATCTGACCTCGGTGCCAGGGAACGTTATGGAGCAGATCATCTTGAATGATATCACATGGCATGTACAGGACAACCAGGCGATCAGGCCCAGTTAGCATGAGTTTATGAAAGTCAGGTCGTACTCAACTAAGTTAATCTCCTTCTATGACAAGGTGACCTGGTTAGTGGATGAGGGAAAGGCTGTGGATGCTGTTTACCTAGACTTTACTAAAGCCTTTGACATCATTTCCCACATCGTATTCCTGGAGAAACTGGCTACTCATGGCTTGGACAAGCATACTCTTCGCTGGGTAAAAAAACTGGCTGGAGGGCTGGGCCCAGAGAGTTGTGGTGAATGGAGTTAAATCCAGTTGATGGCCAGTCACAAGTGGTGTTCCCCAGGGCTCGGTATTGGGGCCAGTTCTCTTTATCAATGATCTGGATGAGGGAATCGAGTGCACCCTCAGGAAGCTTGCAGATGACATCAAGTTGGGCAGGAGTGTTGATCTGCTTGAGGGTAGGAAGGCTCTGCAGAGGGATCTGGACAGCCTAGATCGATGGGCTGAGGCCAATGGTATGAGATTCAACAAGGCCAAGTGACGGGTCCTGCACTTGGGTCACAACAACCCCATGCAATGCTGCAGGCTTGAGGAAGAGTGGCTGGAAAGCTGCCTGGCAGAAAAGGACCTGGGGGTGTTGGTTGACAGACGTCTGAATATGAGCCAGCAGTATGCCCAGGTGGCCAAGAAGGCCAACAGCATCCTGGCCTGTATCAGAAATAGTGTGGTGAATAGGACTAGGGAAGTGATCATCCCCCTGTACTCAGCACTGCTGAGGCCACACCTTGAATACTGTGTTCGGTTTTGGGCCCCTTCCTGCAAGAAAGACATTGATGTACTGGCGTGAGTCCCGAGAAAGGCAATGAAGCTGGTGAAGGGTCTAGAGCACAAGTCTTATGAGGAGCGGCTGAGGCAACTGAGGTTGTTTAGTCTGGAGAAAAGGAGGCTGAGGGGAGACCTTATCACTCTCCACAACTACCTGAAAGGAGGTTGTAGCAAGGTGAATGCCAGTCTCTTCTCCCAAGTAACAAGTGACAGGACAAGAGGAAATGGCCTCAAGTTGCCCCAGGGGAGGTTTAGACTGGATATTAGGAAAAATTTCTTCATTGAAAGGGTTGTCAAGCATTGGAACAGGCTGCCCAGGGAAGTGGTTGAGTCACCATCCCTGGAGGTATTCAAAAGACAGGTAGACATGGTTCTTAGGGACATGGTTTAGTGGTGAACTTGGCAGTGTTAGGCTTACTGTTGGACTCAATGATCTTAAGGGTCCCTTCCAACCTAAATTATTCTATGATTCTACCCCTGAACATAATGATTTTAAGTAAAACTCGAAGGAAAGAAATACATTAATTGCAAAGGTACCCTACTAACCAAAGACTTCCCAGTAGCTCAAGGAGTCCTCCCATCCATTCCTGTCTCACACCAGACACAGTAAGTGGAGGTCTTTTTACAGTACTTATACGTTCCTGCTGTTGTTTCTCCCCCCCCCCCCAAGAGAACTGGTAGGCATTGCCATAAAATTGGGGAAATGATTGGGTTAAACAAAATGATAAAAAGTATATTTTGGTTTTGAGCTTAGATCTCCCTGATCTGCTTTACAGAGTGACCTGATGAACATACATGCTGGCACAACCAATGGGGTGATTTCAGGTAAAACACATCAAGACAGGCACTTCAAACTAGTTTTTCTAACCAATCATATTCTCTGAACTACACCGTCAGCTACATCTTTTGAGAATGAGTCGTTCCATAATGCAGGGGTATAGGCTCTGCTCTTTGTCTCCACGCCTGTTACGTTCCTTACTTATGGATTAAAATGAATTTTATAGATCAAGTTTTATAAGCAAAAGTTTTATATCTTAATTCAAGTTACTGATAAATACATGAAGGAGCACCAGATAAAGAGTAGATTCTTTTAATACCCTGCTAATTTTCTGAGTTATATTGGGTTTCTTTTTCTTAATTTTCAGTGTGTATTCAATATGTTTAGCTCCATTAGCCCTTATCAGTTCCCAGCTATTTCACTTGACATTTTTATTCATTGCTTCCCTTTTTTCCTTTCATTTATATACTTATTAGAAATATACATGCATCACTGATTTCATATCTCCTTTTGACCTGCATATTTTCTGACCAGTTCGTGGCTTTCTGGGCATTCAGAAAGATGTCCTTGAACAGTTTTTGTTAAGACTTAGCCTAACTTAAATGCACAGTCATGCTCAGTATATTGACAGAAGCATTTTGAAAGGCTAGTCTCACGCAGGCCTAAATTCTGATCATCTCATTTGCATACAGAAAATACAGCTAAATGATAATCTCTGCAATCTGCACAGTGACTGGTTTTCGACTTCTGTAATTAACTCTTCAGAACAATGTCCAACATTGAGTTAGACCTGTTTTTTCAGGCAGGAATTTGTGCTCTGAAAAAGTTCTTCTGATTTATGAGAAATTCTGAGAAAGTTTTCTTGGGTTATGTATTAATCAGAGAATCACTGAGGTGGAACAGCATCTCTGAAGATCACCTACTTCAACCCCTTGCTCAAAGCAGGATCACCTGCAGCAGGTGTCTCAGGGCAGCATCCAGTCAGGTTTTGAATATCTCTAAGGACGAAGATTCTGTTGCCTCTCTGGGAAATCTGATCTATTGATTATAGATTAACATCACTGATTAATAAATTCTGTTTACTCTAGAGTAACCTACTGAACTAGGGATTATTAGATTACTGCATTATGAATCTCCGCAGCACCTATCTGTGCATGGAGCCTTCCATTATTATTGCTGAGAATGAGATAAAAGACATTTATTTTCTGATAGATTTCAATTTGGTATTTTGATGAGAAAAGTATAAAGCAGCTCTTCAGGAATAAAAATCCAACTAAAAACTTTCTAGTATTTTAGAAGTTTGAACCTTAAGAGAATACGGAATGTCAGTCCAGCCAACATCAACCCATGTGAGCTGGATAAGATGAATCAGAGCAAGAATTTGGCTGGAAATGCAAAGACAAGCTGCTGCTCCTCTGAGTTTATGAACTGCCATCACAACCACAGTTTTGAAAAATAACTCAACCCTATCTACTCAGTTCAACAGGTGATAATCTTTGGTAGGTAAACTGGAATTGCAATTGACGTAATAATAAAGATCTAGACTTCAGTGTTGAACTTGTTCAGTCAAGGTGTTCAGGCTTAATGCTTTGTACCCTCAACCATTCAAAACAGGTAACAATGAAATATGGGTTTTTTCTACAAGGCTTAAAAAAAAAAAACACCAACCTGTTTATTTTCCATTAGAACAAGCAACTGAAGTCTCCTTACTTAAAAGAGTAACTAGGCCTCCTAACTCTTTGTTAAAACAATATTAATATTTATTTGTACTCACAGTAATGAGGAAACACTAAGACTGATTGCTAAAGGACACTCCTTTTGCTCTGAGAGCATGATTCTCTGCTATAATGTACATTATTGACAATTATATTTTCTTTTGGTACCATTCAGTAACTCAAAGACTATTAGGAAAGTTGGCCACTACAGAGTTAAGCAGTAACAAAAGTCTCTTCAGGCTTACTCTGAAAAGCTTTCTAAGAGCTTTTTCTCTTTTAGATTTCAAACGGAAAACAAACCATAAAGTAGCTAGTATTTAACATGGAGGCTTGCTAAATTTGTCTTTTCCCCACGATTTTTCCCAAAATTGTCATGAATCACAGAATCGTTTGCGTTGGAAGGGACCTTTAAAGGTCATCTAGTTCCACCCCCCCCACCAGTGGCAGGGACACCTTCCACTAGACTAGGTTGTGCAAAGCCCCATCCAACCTGGCCTTGAACACTTCCAGGGATGGGGCATACACAGCTTCTCTGGGCAACCTGTTCCACTGCCTCACCACCCTCATTGTAAAGACCTTCTTCCTAACGTCTAATCTAAACCTACCCTGCTCTAGTTTAAAACCATTGCCCCTCGTCCTATCGCTACATGCCCTTGCAAACAGCCCCTCCCCAGCTTTCTTGTAGGCCCCCTTCAGGTACTGGAAGGCCGCTATAAAGTCAACCCGGAGCCTTCTCTTCTCCAGGCTGAACAACCCCAACTCTCTCAGCCTGTCCTCATAGGAGAGGTGCTCCAGCCCTCGGATCATCTTCATGGCCCTCCTCTGGACCCCCTCCAACAGGTCCATGTCCTTCTTGTGCTGAGAGCTCCAGAGCTGGACACAGTACTCCAGGTGGGGTCTCACGAGAACAGAGTAGAGGGGGAGAATCATATCCCTCGATCTGCTGGCCACAGTTCTTTTGATGCAGCCCAAGATGCAATTGGCCTTCTGGGCTGCAAGCACACATTGTTGGCTCATGTCCAGCTTTTCATCCACCAGTACCCCCAAGTCCTTTTCCATAGGGCTACTCTCTGTCACATCATCCCCCAGCCTGTATTGATAACAAGGACTGTCCCAACCCAAGTGCAGGACCTTGCACTTGGTCTTGTTGAACTTCATAAGGTTTGCTTGGGCCCACCTCTCTAGCTTGTCCAGGTCCCTCTGCATGACATCCCATCCCTCTGGCATGTCAACTGCACCACTCAGCTTCGTGTCGTCGGCAAGCTTGCTGAGGGTGCACTTGAGCCCACTGTCTAAATCATTGATGAAGATGTTGAACAGCACCGGTCCCAGTATGGATCCCTGAGGGACACCGCTTGTCACCCCTCTCCATCTGGACATCGAGCCATTGACCACCACCCTCTGGATGTGACCATCCAGCCAGTTCCTTATCCACCGAACAGTCCACCCATCCAATCCGTATCTCTCCAACTTAGAGAGAAGGATGTTGTGGGGGACCGTGTCAAAGGCCTTGCAGAAGCCCAGATAGATGATATCCATTGCTCTCCCCTTGTCCACTGATGCAGTCACTCCATTGTAGAAAGCCACCAGGTTGGTCAGGCAGGACTTGCCCCTGGTGAAGCCATGCTGGCTGTCTCAAATCACCTCCCTGTCCTCCATGTGCCTTAGCATAGCTTCTAGGAGGATCTGTTCCATGGTCTTCCCAGGCACAGAGGTGAGGCTGACAGGTCAATAGTTCCCGGGGTCCTCCCTTCTACCCTTTTTAAAAATGAGTGCGATGTTTCCCTTTTTCCAGTCACCAGGGACTTTACCTGACTGCCATGACTTTTCAAGTATCATGGAGAGTGGCTTGGCAACTATATCAGCCAATTCCCTCAGGACTCTGGGATGCATCTCATCAGGTCCCATAGACTTGTGTATCTTCAGGTTCCTCAGGTGGTCACGGACCTTGTCTTCACTTATAGTGGGAGGGACTTTGTCCCGCAGGTCCCCATCTTGCAGTCCTTCAACTTGGGAGGTGTGAGGAGAGAGGCTGGCAGGGAAGACTGAGGCAAAAAAAAAGTTGTTGAGAACCTCAGCCTTCTCCTCGTCTGTTGTTACCAGTTTGCCATTCTCGGTCATCAGGGAGGGCACGCTTTCTTTGACCTTCCTTTTCTGGTTGACGTACCTGTAGGAGCCCTTCTTGTTATTCTTAGCATCCCTTGCCAAGTTCAGCTCCAGCCACGCCTTGGCCTTCCTGACCTCATCCCTACATAACTGGGCACCTATACTCTTCCCAGGATTCCTGATGCTGCTTGAACTGCCTGTGCAGTTCCTTCTTGCCTTTTAGTTTTACTAGCAGGTCCCAGCTCAGCCATGCTGGTCTCCTCCCTTTCTTGCTTGATTTCTTACCCCTGGGGATCAAGAGCTCTTGTGCTCTATGGAAAGCATCCTTGAAGATCTGCCAGCTCTGTTCTGCCCCCTTGTCCCTGAGGACTGTTTCCCAGGGGGTCCTATTGACGAACTCCTTGAAGAGCCGGAGGTTTGCCTTCCTAAAATTCAGGGCCCTGACTACGCTCCTCGTCTGACATGTATCCCTTAGGACTGTGAACTCCACCAGTGCATGGTCACTGCAGCCCAGGCTGCCTCCAATCTTGACATCCCCGATGAGCTCACTCACATTGGTGACTATGAGGTCCAGTATGGCATCCCCTTGGGTAGGGCTGTCTATTTCCTGTCTTAGGAAGTTATCGTCGAGGCACTCCAGGAACCTCCTGGATTGTCTACAGCTTGACGTGTTACTTTTCCAGCAGATGTCAGGGTGGTTGAAATCCCCCAGCAGGATGAGAGCCTTTGAGCACAATGCCTCCTGTAGCTGGAGGAAGAAGACTTCATCAGTAGGTTCCCCTTGATCAGGCGGCCTGTAGTAGACACCAACCACAAGGTTCCCCTTGTTGCCTCGGTCTCTAATTCCTACCCATAAGCTTTCGACTTCCTCTTGGCTATTCTTTAGGGACATCTCTTCACACTCTATCCATTCCTTAACATAGAGGGCAACACCTCTGCCCCTCCTTCCTTGCCTGTCCCTTCTGAACAGCCTGTAGCCATTGATAGCCACGTTCCAGTCATAGGATTCATCCCACCAGGTTTCAGTAATGGCCACTATGTCATAGCTTTCTAGCAGCACGGTAGCTTCCAACTCCTCCTGTTTGTTGCCCATGCTGCGTGCATTTGTGTAGAGGCACTTCAGCTGGGCTGTTGGCTGTGTCACCTTCTTAGAGGAGCATCCCTTGGGGTGTTTCCCTGTTGACTTGGAGTACCTCAGGAGCCCCTGGCTCGTCTCCGTAAGACTTTGACTGTGATGCAGCATCCCCAGCATGCCTCGGGGCAACAGGTTGAAGGCCCTTACTAGTGCCTCGTTCCTCTAACCCTGATGCATTATCCCACAACTTCTCACAGACAAGCCTGATATTATCCCCTTCACATCTAGTTTAAAGCCCTGTCGATCAGCCCCGCAATCTCTTGGGCAAAGACCTTCTTCCCCCTTTGAGAAAGGTGTCTCCCATTTGATGTCAGCAAGCCCGGTGCTGTGTAGGCCATCCCATTGTCAAAAAAACTGAAATTGTGGTGGCGACGCCAGCCACGGAGCCATGTATTAATAGACTGGATCCGTCTGTTCCTTCCAGTGTCACTGCCTGCAACTGGAAGGAGTGAGAAGAAAATAACCTGTGCCCCAGATTCCCTCACCAACCTTCCCAAGGCCCTGAAGCCCCCTTTGATTGCTCTTGGATTATGAGTCACAGCTTCCTCTCCACCTACACGGAAGATCAGTAATGGGTAATAGTCTGAGGACTGTATCAAGCTAGGAAGTTTCCTGGTAATGTCCTTAACCTGGGCTCAAGGAAGACAGCAGACTTCCCTATGAGTAGGGTCTACCTGGCATATTGGACCCTCTGTTCCCCTCAGGAGGGAGTCACCAACAACTATAACCCTTCTTTTCTTCCTTGTGGATGTGGTCACGATATGGGCAGTACGCCTTTCTGACTGTGGAGACATCTCTGTTATAGATTGCCCATCATCCAAATTCTTATTTGACTGGCCTTCCTCAATCAGAACCTCATATCTGTTGCTCAGAGTACTGGGGGGGAGGGAGTTTGCCTGCTGCCCCAACCATGAACTTGCCTCCACTCACTCTTTTCATTTAGGTTTCTGCCTGACAGGGGCAGGATACAGGGGCCCCTTCACAGAATCACAGAATGGTAGGGTTGGAAGGGACCTCTGGAGATCATCTAGTCCAACCCCCCTGCCAGAGCAGGGTCACCTAGAGCAGGTTGCACAGGAATGTGTCCAGGCAGGTTTTGAATGTCTCCAGAGACGGAGACTCCACCACCTCTCTGGGCAGCCTGTTCCAGTGCTCTGCCACCCTCAGGGTAAAGAAGTTCCTCCTCATGTTTAGGTGGAACTTCCTATGCTCAAGTTTGTGCCTGTTACCCCTTGTCCTGTCCCCAGGCACCACTGAAAAGAGCCTGGCCCCATCCTCCTGACACCCATCCTTTAAGTATTTATAAGTGTTGATAAGATTCCCCCTCAGCTGTCTTTATAAGTGTTGATAAGATCCCCCCTCAGCCGTCTTTTTTCCAGACTGAAGAGACCCAAATCCCTCAGCCTTTCTTCATAAGAGAGGTGTTCCAGTCCCCTAATCATCTTTGTAGCCCTTTGCTGCACTCTCTCCAGCAATTCCCTGTCCTTCGTGAACCGGGGAGCCCAGAACTGGACACAACACTCCAGGTGCGGCCTCACCAGGGCAGAATAGAGGGGGAGGATGACCTCCCTTGACCTGCTGGCCACACTCTTCTTGATGCACCCCAGGATGCCATTGGCCTTCTTGGCTGCAAGGGCACATTGCTGGCTCATGGTCATCCTGTTGTCCACCAGGACTCCCAGGTCTCTTTCCACAGAGCTGCCCTCCAGCAGGTCAGCCCCCAACCTGTACTGGTGCATGGGGTTATTCCTCCCCAGGTGCAGCACCCTACACTTGCCCTTGTTGAATTTCATTGGGTTTCTCTCTGCCCAACTCTCCAGCCTGTCCAGGTCTCTCTGTACGGCAGCATAGCCTTCTGGTGTGCCAGCCACTCCTCACAGCTTTGTGTCATCAGCAAACTTGCTGAGGGTGCACTCTATCCCTTCATCCAGGTCATCAATGAATATATTGAACAGGACTGGACCCCAGTACTGACCAATATATGATTGAATCCTTCATCCTGGTTATTTTCTGATAGGCGCTCCCATTTCTGTTTCAAGGATAGCAGAGCCTGGCTCCACCAGTCTATTTCTTGTTTAGCCTCCCTAACACTCCTTAACCTTTCGACTTCCTCTTACAGCTCTGCCACCAGGCTGAGCAGATAATTCACCTGTTCACAATGCACACAGCAGTTCTCATAGCTGCCACCTATTACTAGTGAAAGGCTCTGACACTCCCTGCAGCCTGTGACCTGGATGGCTGTATGTTTCTGTGGGAGCTCTGTCTGGGTTCCCACATCCATTCTGGCTAAGATTGGGAGCACAACCTTCTGCCAGGTGGAGACCATAGCTAAGCTCCTTCCAAGAGGGTAAGGACCACCAACAGGACTCACCTGCCAAGCTGGCAGAGCTTCAGTTCCTTCCTGCATGCCCTTCCCCGCGCCCTGCTACCCCTCACACCGCCTAACACCCACACAGTATTCACCCACCTCATGCGCGGTAAATTCCCTGAGGCTTCTTTTAAGGGCATGGGTGTGGTCGCCGTTGCCCGGGCAACGCCCACGCCTCGTTAGCGTCTCTCTCTCGAGCTGCTGGCTCCGGACGGGTCTCTCCGCTCCCCTAGCGTCTCCCTGCCTCAGGAAAAACTCAGGAAACCCCCCTGTACACCGAGATCTGCTGCTCCGGTTCTGGCCAGGCAGGTTTCCTGGCCGAGTTGGCAGTTTTTCAGTGCTCTCCTGTGCAAACTGCTGCGCCCTGACTGTCGTGCCGCGCCCTGTTAGCCTGGTCTGTTCGCCCGCCTAGGGAGCTCGCCCTTGTCGTGGTGCTCCCAGGTGACGCCCTGACTCACTGCTTGCTTACTCAGTCCGCATCGACCAGGTCGCTGCGCCCCCAAAAGGTTTCTTTTATGGGGGGAGAGTGGTCCTAGCGAGTACGCCTCGTTTAGATCTGCCGCCGGTGGTACTGGCTCTGCCCACGCCTCCTCAGCAGCCCACCCACAAGCTGCCAGTTTCCGGCACAGGCTTTTCCAGGCTTCCAGAAAGCCCACAAAAGGGCCCCTTACCGGCACTTTTTGCCGGGATTCCCTTCCCCAGCGCGGACTTACCTGCACTGGAGCTGGTCTCTTCGGCGAGAGGAGATTTCTCTTTGTATACAAGCTATATAAAGCATAGTTCAATTAATTTACCATTTCAGCATCCTAACTGATTTTAGGGGGAATTTCTTTTTCATCAGTATATACTGACAAATTTCTCAGTATTTCTATATATTGACAAATACAAGCATTTCAAGAATATACTCAGCCAAATTGTTACCAACGTATACAGAAGAAATGGTCAAATACATAACCCCACATTGAAGGAAGAGTGACTTGCTTTCTGAAATGACCTTGACTTACTGTCTGTCTTTTTTTGAACAAAGCAGAGAAAAGAAGAAAAAAACAGAAAAAAAGATGTTTACATAATTGTCCTGGCATTACACACACAGAAGTAACTGTTTGTTCTCTTCTATGGCATAAACAAAGAAACTTCAGACTTCTTAAGTAGTCAGACTCTCTTGCAGTGAACAGATGCTTTGGGCTGAAATTAAAGTTTAAAACTTTCATCTTCCTTTAATCTTCCATGGTTTTATCCTCTGTGTTGCTCACTTTCTCCAGGAGACTTGGGCTGACCTAGAATCTCAAGTCTATAAAAGCTTTAATATAACGTATAGATCAGCACACAGCTTAGCCAGACATAAAACCACACTTTTGGCCCCTGTATCAGCATAAAGGTTTGTTTTTTCTTATCAACTATGTCTCTTCTACTCTTCAATGTTGTACAAACATTGCGCTAAAATGATAATCTTTGTTTCTTTTTAGCTCTTATCTTCTTTTCTTTTGTGCTTTATCTCTTCCTACTGAAGTTGGCTACAGTATTACAGATCAGCAAGGAGCAGCATGGTCAAGCCATGTATCCTTTACGTCAGAAAATGTAGTTAACTGAATTGTCTGAATTTTTATTTTTTGAGCAGTGTTTTCAGCAATGTTTAAGATTCTGTGCAGCATACAGAAATATTTATATTAGTCTCTATCCTCCATTTCTAGTTTTTAATTTGCTCACTGCAAAGTCAGAGGGTCCTGGACTATCTTCCTCACTATTTGTCAACCAGGGACATATTTCTTGGACTGGCGTGGCTACATGCTACTGTTTTATGATTAAATTATGTTTTGTGATTATAAAAGTCATCACCAGTAATACAGAACCACTAAAAAGTTGTCTTTCATACAATCATTTAGGTTGGAAAAGACCCTTAAGATCATTGAGTCCAACTGTAAAACTAACCCTGCCAAAACCACCACCAAACCATGTCCCTTAGAACAACGTCTACATGTCTTTTGAATACCTCCAGGGATGGTGACTCAACCACTTCCCTGGGCAGCCTGTTCCAATGCTTGACAATCCTTTTAGTGAGGAAATTTTTCCTAATATCCAATCTAAACCTCCCCTGGGGCAACTTGAGGCCATTTCCTCTTGTCCTGTCACTTGTTACTTGGGAGAAGAGACTGGCATTCACCTTGCTACAACCTCCTTTCAGGTAGTTGTGGAGAGTGATAAGGTCTCCCCTCAGCCTCCTCTTCTCCAGGCTAAACAATCCCAGTTCCCTCAGCTACTCCTCATAAGACTTTCTGTTGCCCTTACCACCCCCTTCTTTTTTTTAATAACCATTTTATACTTTGAATTTTGACACAGATTTCTTTCATCCTCACTTTTCAACTTCTGTCAGGGACAGTCTCATTTGGCTAACTTCTCTGTGCTATATTAGTACTAGGTTAGTTTTAAAGTTATCCAAATTAACTTGTAGAGTGGTTAAGAAGACTTTGCATCTCAAATTTGTGCTACAAGTGGCTACATTGACAGCTCCTTTTATTATGTTTTTTGGAGATGAAAATAGTGGGGTTCATCGAGGAGGAAAGAAGTGGTCAGGAAATTCCTGGTCTTGAAATATTTGTATTTGAAAAACACAAAAAAGTTTAGATCCCTGAGAAAATTTTTTGTTTGAGGCAGGATGAAAACAGCATAAAAGAAATAAGAATGTAATAGTCAGGGATCTATGTGTTAAACAATATGCAAGTTAAAAAATTAAAAAAAAAAGCCACACAAGAAAAACCACAAAAAAACCCAAAAACCCACACCAACACAACAACAAAAAAAAAAACAAACAAAAAAAACCCAACACAAAAACTCCCTAACCCTCAGCCAAAAGATATCTGTCATGATATCACACCAGCACAGCTACAGCATTTTCTAATAGATTTTGAATCTGTATTGGAATGCATTCCAACAATAGTTGAAACTATGTATAATTCTGTTGTGGAACAGTTTTTATCATCAAAATATCAAGTCATTTGATTCTCACCAATATACTCAAGTAACAAAAATGTTACACTAGTAATTCTTGACTCCTGCAAATCCTCTTTAAAGGTTACTAATTCCATATCAGTTAAGTTTTAGAAAATGCTTCTCAATTACCTTCCTGTAAATCACCAAACCAATATCCTATCACCACATATCTACTGTGCTCAGAACAGCCTCTAGGTATGACAACTGTAAAGCTTGAGAGACTTGATTGCTAACTTAAAACTTGATTTAAATTGGTCAGCTGGATCAAAAAAAATCCATCCTAACTCCCATTTTTCCAAAACTTCATATTTTTTAGAGAGTCTAAAATAAGGATTTGAACTTGACTGACAGGGATCATTCCATTTTCTTTCTTCAGTGCATGCATAATTGCTAATTCTTGCATAATTTATCTTTGGATAAGCAATAGATAAACAAATAGTTGGCATTAGGAAGGAGGAGTGTGAATATTATTTTTGTAAAAACTTATTAATAGAATTGCTAGACTACAGTGTTTGATACCAAACTAGCATTTTATCCAAGCACCAACTGTTCAAGATACTTAAATAAATATTGCTTAAAATGAAAATGTGTACATCAGTTAAGAAATGGTTTTCAATTATGTCCTGGTTTGAGGTAAAACAGAACCAATTTTCTGGTTTGTAATTTTACGTTTTAGCTGGGCCTCTTCTGACTAAACTCTGAAATTAACAGCATATTGTTCAGAAACTGTTCACTCTCAGAGTGATAAGACCTGATTATACCAAGGAATGGTATGCACAGAGGCTCTTGCTTATACTTATTGCTATAACAACCAAGGTCAGCTAACTTCGCTATTTGCCCCGTTGGAGGGTCGGAAATGGAAAAGCGTAGAGGGGTCGCACCTGCAGGGAGGAGTGGACAGGACAGGTGACCCAAAACTGACCAACAGGGTATTCCATCCCATCTGCCCCATGCTCAGTATAAAAGCTGAGGGATCAAAGGGTCATCCCTCTTTCTTCAATAGTCAACGTCTGAGGAGTTTATTTTATATCTGATCTACACAGAAAATGTTAAAGAAAAAAGGAAGCAACAGGAGTTCTACTGTCAGACTAGCCAACAATTGTCTGCTCTTATTAACCTTCAGTTAATGATACAGTTTGCTTCTGTGTCCATTGAAATCAACTGTTCGACTTCTAACTTCAATGTGCATTACAGTTATGAGACATTTTACACGTAATTTTACTTGAAATGCAAATTTAGAGGTCATAAGATAATAATAAAAATAAGTGACATGTTCAACATTTTCTGCACTGCATGTATGTTATTTTCTCTTTGTGGAATAAGTTGTCTTGGTTATTTCATTTTGAGAGTTCAGATAAAGAATGTAGTCTAGTAAAGTTCATCAGCAATAAGTCTGAATACAAACCTTTAATTATTTTTTAAAAAAAAAAACAACTTAACTTTCAACATTTATGACACTGTAGAACCAATATTTTATTAGTATTTAAGATAAGCATTTGAGATTTAAATGCCGATTCCCATGTGGTGCTAAGATATACAGGCATTACTAAGATTGTGAAATTATTCTTTGACATATTAACAGCAATATGATAGTGCAGCCTAGTGCTTCAGGCATTAGTTCACACACACTGTAGCTCTCCTTCCCTGGAGCAATATTTTACACAGAAGAGACAATCTGTGACGTGTAGAAAAAATTAAATACAAGTTACAAGAGTAATGAAGGGCAAAACGTTACTCGAATTCAACGACCTTCTTCAAGCTGAATATGCAAGAACAACTGGAAAGACACATAGATCCATGACTGTTGTGCATTGCATGAGAGCCTATTTGGGAACATCCCTGAAAATTCAAGGGGACATTTTAAGCTCATACAAACAAATTCCTAAGCTGTATCAGCTGCTTCTTCATGGATGATGTCCTGTCTCCAATACCCCTCCAACACAGAGGGAAACGATGGGGAGGGAGGCAACCTGAATTAGAAATCTCTGAAGCAACTACTCATGGGGGGTAGAAATAATGTCTCTAAAACAACTAATGCTTATTTTTCCCCCCAAATATTATTGGTTGACAATGGAATGACACTTGAAAACAGTTTCTAAAGATGTATTATTCATATTTATCAATTTTAAGAATCATATTCTCTTGATTGCAGGTCACTTTCATTTTTATATTCTCCATTTTTTTGTGTCTGGACCAGTACCTCATAGTTGCTATAATAATTAAGTTTAAATTCTATCTTGTTGAGCACTGAGTTAAAGTGGTTGAAAATTGTCTTAAAGAATGAACCCTGTATGGAATTTAATAACATAGCTTTAGCAGGTCTGTATTTTGCTGTAGAAAACCTAAATTCAGGAGATCTTTACTTCCCTAAAACCCCATGTCACCATAGTTAAGAAACGCTGAGCCATAGGCTGATCAAATGAGGCATTGATGGGATAAGGGTACCTTTCTCTGATATACAATATCTTGCTATAGAAAGGACATGGAGTGGGTGGATGCTTAGATGCACTCAGTGAATGCAAGGTAATTCATAATTGCTATGACTTGTGCAAGGTGGAGAAATACAGGACAGGGAAATGAGAGAGAGGGCAGACAAACTGCCAAAGAGGGTGACAATTGCATGTCTATTTGAACAGCAGAAATGAACAACAAAGATGCAATATTAAATTATTTCATAAAAGCATGAGTTCAAAATATAATGAATGAGCACAAATTAAAGAGCAAAGAAATTTACAAATAGATTGATTTCTCTTTTTCTGCAGCCAACCTTTATAAAGAATTTGTCTCATTAAATATCAAGATTTTTGGCTGATGAGATTCAAGAAATATATTCAATGGTAGTAAAATATGAATGGGTAATATAACGCAGTCTAATCGGTTCTGGTTTTAGTCAAAAGCAATGCTGTGGCATCACCACGGTAACAAAGTCCTACTTGTATAAAAAGCTGAGTTCAGGGGAGTACTGACTGTTCAGCATACCAATGGTAAATTGCTGTTGTGGAAATATCTTACAGGTATCACTTTACAATGGTTATCTTTTGCCACTACTTAAAATGAAACATAATGAAGGTATCCAAACACTGGAAGTGAGCAAGAGTGACATATCATATACTCTGTTCTTTGCTACACATGTTCTCATCTCAGGTAAACAGTTATTTATAGTTGTATGTCCTTTATTGCAACTTGAATCTGATGTATATGGAATTTTTTTATCATAATCCAAAAAAAAATTTTTCTTTAATGCACACAACTGCTTATTAATAACTTTCATCCAAGTTTCAAGCTTGCTTTCTGTTATACAATATCAACACCTTCAAATAGAAGCCTGAAATCTGGAGAAAGAAAATGCACTCAGGTGGTAAAGATCTTTTCTTTACTAATGGACATTTATTTACTTCATGCATTTGAGGGTTTTTTTTGTAGCCTGTTGAAATGACATTAACAATGCCACAACTGTCATTCCTCTCAAGGGACACTACTCCATAACGTTAACAGAACTTAACTTCATAAGCTATTTTATACTACTAACCTCAACCTTTCTACAGAAAAGAAATGGGAAGAGCATGCAAAAAAAGTTTAACTCACTGACACGAACTGGTACATGAACTCACATCTGGTACAATCCTCTCAAAAATAGGAAGTCTCAAGAAGATTTCTTAAACACTGTATTGAAGTGATTAATTCTTGAATAGAAGGCATAATATGGAATAGTAAAGAACTGGTCTGGCCAGAAAACATGACCAAGAATATTACATTTCATGAAAAATTTTGAGATTCAAAGAAAAAATAATTCATTTTATATTGAAAGAAAAAATATACCTTATGTAAATAATAAAAAAACCAAACAAAAAAAATCCAAACAAACAAATCCCCAAAAGCACATAGAAAAGAAAATACAACCACACAGAGTAGGTGAGGCAGGAATATTAACAGCCCCATATCAGGTTACTCAATTGGTATATGAAAGATTGGTTTTGAGCTGAAACTTGCAAACCAAAAATAACAGTTATCATCACCTTTCCTTTACAGTTCTGTTTAAATATACTTTGCTTTTAATATACTGTTCTTCATCGTCTCATGTTTCTGCATATTGAGGAAATGTTATCCTAACATTATCCTTCTCATCTCTCTTGTGTGATGACAAAGAAACAACTTAGTCCATGCAGCTCAAGAGATCTACATGCAAATAGAGACTGTGATGGATACCAGGCGAGTTAGCCATTTCGAGCTGTATCCACCTTCAACATTGACTTCAGAAAATTATCTAAACAATTTCTCTTTAAAAGTACAACTAACTGCAATAGATACCAGCAGAAGGTAAGACATGCAGAAAAATATTTGTCAGTAGCCATTTCTGAACATGATAATGCTTTTTATAATTTTAAGTTAAATTAAGAATAAGCCAACTGTACAGGAGACATTTGAGATACACTGCACTCAGCATAAAAATTAAATGTGATCAATACACTTTTTAAAAGAGAATACAAAAAGAGTGGAAACATAGGAGTTTATGACCCGTTAAAAGCTGAAAAACCTTTTTGAAGGAGAGGAGGCTTATGATGTCTGGGCAGTGTTCTGACATAAACAGACATTATAAAGAATCCAAATATAAGAGAGAAAGGCCTCGAGTCCAAAATTGAAATCTACCCAAAACCACACAACTACATACACAGTTGTGGCAACCAATGCAGTATAAGAAGTTATGCTTATCTTATGTGAAAAGATACAAGAAAGGGAACAAATAATATTGCTTTGTGAGTTTGCAAGCAGGGACCAGAAGTCCAAATTACATCATCTGCCATAATGTTGTCTGTTGCATTAGTGAAGATAAATTGCTATCAGCCTGACAGCACAAAATATTTTTTTTAATTTTAATTCAACAAAGATGTATAAGCAAGTATTTTGCCAGGACAAAAGTAACTGGATGTTAAGACAGTAAATAGGTGAAACTCTGGGAATGTACTAACAGCATATAAATAAAAGACAAAGTAGAAAAATAGAGTTCATAAATTCACATCAGTTGGAAGGTACCTCTAGAGGCCATCAGGTCCAACTCCTTGCTCAATGTGCAAGCCACCTTCCATCAGGTTGCTCAGGTCCACGTCTCGTCACGTTCTGAATATCTCCAGGGATGGAGATGCCACGAGTACCCTGGGATCCTGTTCCAGTATTTCGCCAGTCTCATGTTAAAAAAACCAGATATATCTTAATATGTAAGCCAAATTTGTTATTGCAATTTGTGTCTATTAACCTTCCTTTTATCCTTGTGCACAACTGTGAAAGGTCTATCTCCATCTTCCTGAAAACCGAGTAAAGTTAGGCAGCATTAGACAGCAATAAGGACACCCAAAGCCTTAAATAAGCCCTGGTCCCTCAGCTGCTTCTTGTACATCTTGTGCTCCAGACTCTCAAGCATCCTCTGGACTTGCCCCAGTATATCAATGTCTCTCTGGTACTGGGGAGCCCAAAACTGGACCCAGTACTCTGGACATGCTCTCAAAGGTGCCAAATAGAGAAGGATTACTTCCCTCAATCTCCTGGTTGTGCTCCTGCTCCTACAGCACCAGATGCTGCTGATCTTCACTGCTGCCAGCTCCAGGATAGCTCCTGTGTGGCCGTTGTCACCCAGGGACATTTCTGCAGAGCTGCTGCTCAGGTAGGCAGTGCCCAGCCTGGACTGTTCCTAGCAGTACCAGGGAAAGAGCAGATATCATTGCACTAACCTGCGTCTTTTAAATGGCAAGATTAAACAGCTGAGGGAGAAGTTTAAGTACATAGAATCATAGAATTGCCTAGGTTGGAAGGGACCTTTCAGATCATGTAGTCCAACCATCAACCTAACACTGACCAAAAGCCATCACTAAACCATATCACTCAGCACTATGTCTACCCGTCTTTTAAATCCAGGGATGGTGACTCAACCACTTCCCTGGGCAGCCTGGTCCAATGCTTGATAACCCTTTTGGTGAAGAAATTTTTCCTAATATCCATCCTAAACCTCCCCTGGCGCAACGAGGCCATTTCCTCTTGTCCTATTGCCTGCTACTTGGGAGAAGAGAGCAACCCCCACCTCTCTACAACCTCCTTTCAGGTAGTTGTAGGGAGCGATAAGGTCTCCCCTCAGCATCCTCTTCTCCAGGCTAAACAATCCCAGTACCCTCAGCCACTCCTCATAAAGCTGGTGAGGGGTCTGGAAAACAAGTCTTGTTATCCCTTCTCTGGACTCGTTCCAGCACCTCAATGTCTTTCTTGCAGGAAGGGGCCCAAAACTGGACACAGTACTTCAGGTGGGGCCTCACCAGTGCCAAGTACAGGGGGACAATCACTTCCCTAGTCCTACTCACCACAGTACTCCTAATACAGGCCAGGATGCTGTTGGCCTTCTTGGCCACCTGGGCACACTGCTGGCTCATATTCAGATGGCAGTCAACCAACACCCCCAGGTCCTTTTCTGCCAGGCAGCTCTCCAGCCACTCTTCCCCAAGCCTGTAGCGCTGCATGGGGTTGTTGTGACCCAAGTGCAGGACCCAGCACTTGGCCTTGTTGAACCTCATACCACTGGCCTTGGCCCATTGATCCAGCCTGTCCAGATCCCTCTGTAGAGCCTTCCTACCCTCAAGCAGGTTGACACTCCCACCTAACTTGGTGTCGTCTGCAAACTTCCTGAGGGTGCACTCAATCCCCTCATCCAGATCATTGATAAAGATATTAAACAGAACTGGCCCCAATACCAAGCCCTGGGGAACACCACTCGTGACCGGCCGCCAACTGGATTTAACTCCAGTCACCACCACTCTTTGGGCCCAGCCCTCCAGACAGTTTTTAACCCAGCAAAGAGTACTCCCATCCAAGCCATGAGCAGCCAGTTTCTCCAGGAGGATGCTGTGGGAAACCATATCAAAGGCCTTACTGAAGTCCAGGTAAACAACATCCACAGCCTTTCCCTTGTCCACCAAGCAGGTCACCTTGTCATAGAAGGAGATCAGTTTAGTCAAGCAGGACCTGTCTTTCATGAACCCATGCTGACTGGGCCTGATCGCCTGGTTGTCCTTCATGTGCCACATAATGGCACTCAGGATGATCTGTTCCATGACCTTCCCAGGCACCGAGGTCAGACTGACAGGCCTGTAGTTCCTTGGATCCACCTTCCGGCCCTTCTTGTGAATGGGCATCACATTTTCTAGCCTCCAGTCAACTGGGACCTCCCTGTTTTCCCAGGACTACTGATAAATGACGGAAAGTGGCTTGGTGAGCACTTCCGCCAGCTCCCTCAGTACCCTCGGGTGGATCCCATCCGGCCCCATAGACTTGTGTATGTCCAGGTGTTGGAGCAGGTCCCTCACCATCTCCCTTTGGAATATGGGGGCTTCAGTCTGCTCCCCGCCCCTATCTACTAGCTCAGGGATCTGGGTACTCAGGGAACCACCAACTCTACTACTGAAGACTGAGGCAAAGAAGGCATTAAGTACCTCATCCTTCTCCTCATCCTTTGTCACTATGTTACCGCCTTCATCCGATAAAGGATGGAGATTCTCCTGAGTCCTCCTTTTGTTACTAATATATTTATAGAAACTTTTCTTATTTTTCTTAACATCCAAAGCCAGGTTAAGTTCTAGTTGGGCTTTGGCCTTTCTAATTTTCTCCCTACTTAGCCTCACAACATCTTTGTACCCTTCCTGAGTGGCCTGCCCCTTCTTCCAAAGGCCATAAACTGTCCTTTTTTCCCCCGAGTTGTATCCATATGTCTCTGTTCAGCCAGGCCAGTCTTTTCCCCCAACGACTCTTTTTACAGCACATGGGGACAGCCTGCTCCTGCTCCTTTAAGATTTCCTTCTTGAAAAATGTCCAGCCTTTGCCCTTCAAGACTGCCTCCCAAGGGACACTGTCAAGCAGGCTCCTGAATAGACGGAAGTCCACCCTCTGGAAATCCACGGCGGCAGTTATGCTGACCCCCCTCCTTACTTCTCTGAGAATTGAAAACTCTGTTATTTCACAGTTACTATGCCCAAGACAGCCACCAACTGTCACATCCCACACAAGTCCTTCTCTGTTCACAAACAGGTCCAGTGGGGCATCTTCCCTAGTTGGCTCCTTTACCAGCTGTGTCAGGAAGTTATCTTCCACACACTCCAGGAACCTCCTAGAGTGTTCTCTCTCCTCTGTATTGTGTTCCCAGCAGACATCTGGTAGGTTGAAGTCTCCCACGAGGACAAGGGCCAGCGATCATGAGACTTCTCCCAGCTGCCTGTAGAATATTTCATCTACCTCTACATCCTGGTTGGGTGGTGTATAACAGACTCCCACCATGATATCTGCCTTTTTGGCCCTCCCCCTGATTCTTACCCATAAACACTCAACCCTGTTGTTACCATCATTAAATTCTAGACATTCATAACACTCCCTAACATACAGAGCCACCCCACCTCCTCTCCTTCTTTGCCTATGCCTTCTGAAGAGTTTTTAGCCATCAAATGCAGCACTCCAGTCATGCAAGTCATCCCACCACATTTCCATGATGGCAACTACATCATAGTTTTCCTACTGCACAATGGCTTCCAGCTCCTCCTGTTTGTTGCCCATGCTGCATGCATTAGTGTAGAAGCACTTCAGCTGGGCTACTGGTCCTGCCACCTTTTTGCTGGAAGAAGCCTTAACTCCTACCTGTCTATTCCCAGGCACAGCCATAGCTTCTAACCTATCAACAACCCTTGTGTCTCTGCTGCTGGATTCATCCCCTTCACACTTCAAATCTAGTTTAAAGCCCACTTGATGAGCCCTGCCAACTCCTGTGCAAGGATCCTTTTCTCCTTTTGAGACAGGTGTACCCCGTCTCCAGCAGGCCTGCTGTTGTGTAAACTACCCTGTGATCAAAAAAACCAAAGTCCTGACACTGACACCAGGCAATGCATAATGACTCTGTCAACAGAGATGCACTACATTTCAAAATTAACAGATTTAGCAGTTGAAAGGTCAGAACTGTATCAAAATTGGCAACTAAAAATATTAGAGGTGAAACCATAGCTTATGGACAGACCCAACTGAAAAGGAAGATATTTTTTGAGAGAAGTAAAGAAAAGAGCAATAAATGGGGAGAGCAAATATTTACTCCTATGAGCTGATGAAGCAACTGCCAAGAGTAAAACAAGGCAAACATTTGTGCTCAATTAACCCCTTTTACAGAGAACACTCTTCTTGAAGCTATGACTGCCAGCTGAGGTCCTCAGCTGTCTGTTGAGAGAAGAACCTGACCAGCAAGAGACTCAGCAGAATGTTTGAGGGTTTATTGTTTTCAGGTTTGTTTACTGCAATGAACACATCTAGGGAGTACCTCCTTTATTCCTGGCATCCTTTACTTTTACGTTAGTAAAATGCTTGCATCTTAACTGTTCAGAATGTACCAGCTGTTATGAGACCCAGCAGGCAAATGAGACTCTAGAGCTTGCTGTGTGTCTCCAAGATCACGTTCAGAGGCAAACTGCCAGACAGCCAGAGAGGAATGGTTTGCCATACATTTACAGTGACACCTTGAATTGGACTGGTTACAAAATTTGTCTTGATTCTAAGCTTGAACTGGAAGTAGAAAAGCATTATTCTTGCCCATATTCAAGAAAAACTCCAACCACATCTTCCCTTTACTCTGATAAAAAGTTCTGGAAATATTTTTTGAGCAAAAGATGGCAAAATTACTTCCAAGTATGCCCGAAATGATGTTCACTTTTTGCATTTATTTTCTCCATGGTAACAGAGACAGAACAGAGTGTACTACATGTTAGGTCAAAAGCCTTAAATATTTTCCTCTCAAGCCTGAGTCTAATATTATATTCATTCTATTAATTCTAATATATAATTCATTGCCAAAAAGAATCAGCTGTAATCACCATCTGGAATGTGCTTTAAGTCTAACCGTGACATCTGTGACATCTGCTGAGAAATGTATGAGCTCATATTTAGGATCTTCCTCATGCTTATTACTGTATATGTAAGTCATGTAGCCAAAACTGAAATAATTTCAATTAAATTCTTGAATTAATTTTGCATTTTAAGGTGTCATTCATTTGACAGATTCAGAGCAAGGATGATTAAAATGTTCATTCATCTATTTGAATATATTTGCATATGAAAAATAAAATATGAACAAAGTCTCTAGCCGTATGATTTGGGAAGGAAGACTTACCACTTTTTTATTTATCAACTCCTTTTGAGTCTTTATTTTCCACTTAAATGCAGGGTAGGGAAAGAGAGTGTTTGTGTATACACTGGGTAACTTTCAGGTTTATGATGACACATTTTATCAGGTGTTTCCAAGACCAAAAAACACAGGGATAGCTCCATTAAATATTATCAATTAATATTCACGCATTTCAAAAAGTAACTAGCTGTTCTGCTGTGCTGACAGCTTAAAAAAGGTCATTCTGGCTTATCAATAGTCCACAAAGTTATTCTCCATTTCATCTCTATAAAAACTAGAGCAGCTCCTCAAGCTTAAAATAATGTCATGGTATTAGTCTTCATCTTAAAAAAATACCAAACAGCCCTCTGAAAGTGAATTAATAAACATGAATGTAATATATTATTTTTTTTTAAATCATATCAGTCCATCATATGCAACCTCATATTGAGCTCTTTTTTCACTTTTCACTGGAGGGCTCCTTCCCACTCAGCTAGTTTTTACAGGCACGGTTTTAACAGAAGAGTGTCACTCACACCCAGATAAGCAGCAGTGTGGTCACATTAGCAAGTTTCAAGTTCAGTTTTCATCAGACATTCACTTAGCCTTGATGGAGATCTATATTAATGAGATACTAAAGCTGTAAAATCTCTGCAGCTGCTGATCAACTTTCTAAGGAACTGGATAGTGTGCTGAGAGAATACTTTAAACTGACTGGTACCTCTCTGGTAAAATATAGTGCGCTCAAAAGATCAGAAGAAAAAGTAGAAATCACTGAGAGATTATGCTTCAGTCCAATTATTGAAATACTTGTTACAGTGTCACATTCTAAATAAAATACACTCTCATGTATGCAGAACAATATTTATTCTTTTGATGGTCATCAAGAACAATGCTGCTTCAAATCAATCGGTTTGGGGAAAGGTGACAATGGAACAATTATAAAGGCAGCAAGAGAGTTTTAAGTATTTTCAGTCTTAGAAAAAGGGGAAATGAATGAAGGGATAGAGTTAAGGGGCAGAGAAAAGCAATCACTTTTAAATACTTTGCAATCATATGTCAAAATAGTAAAACATGGTAAGACTTCAGCTAGTCCATCGGTATGATGATGTCATAAAAATTTTGACCAGGAAGTCATTTGAAAATGTCAACCACTTCATGTCAAGCTACTCTTGAGTCAGAAAAGCTGTAAATAGGTATATTATTATATTAAATCAAAAAGCAGAAATGTCATACTTGAAACATCACATGTTAAACAATTGCACAATGTTCTCCTTTTGCAAAGAGGTCTGAGACTGAATTCTAACACTCAGTTTTTTGCAGCTTATTGCTTTGTAATGGAGCTAATAAAAAGTATAGGAGGGGAAAAATGTTCCAAATTCAGTCCTGGTGTAAAAAGGATTTCATTTGAGTTCAATTCACTTGCCTCCAAATGAAATCAGTCAAATATTCTTAAAAGAAATGATAATGAGATCATTAGTCTTTATCCAGCAGATGTTGATAATTCAACAGTGACTATTTTTTAGAACAGTATGTTTGTTTCAAAAGTTCCTTCTTTCCAGGGAGGTTAATTACTCTACCATGTTTATCTAGTTGTCTAACAGTAATACCCTATGTCACATGGCAATATCACTTTAAAAATAGGGCAGATTAAACAAATCTCTTTACTTGTCCTGTAAAAATATTTGCTGTGGTTTAAAATGCGCTTTCATAAGTATGCCATTAATGGCTTGTCTTCTAAAACATTAAGGCATGTGTAACTACAGTATTACGTTCTTCATAAACCCTGAGGCAATGTTGAAAGAAGATAAATGACAACTTAATTCTAACTGCAATTAGCTAAATCTAAACGTGTACTAAACAGATAAGATCAAAATTAAGCAACACTGAATATCTGCTTAAGCAAAGCAATATGTACTTGCTAAATTCTACTGCATCTTATTTCTGCAGTTTTCATGATTAACACCTTTAAACAGGAAAAAAGCATAATGGTTTGAAAAACAAGAAGGCAATTTACATCATGCTTTTAACATTTATCTCTGTTCTGCAAAGTGCTATACAGTCTTATTTAACAAAACACAAGTTTTTGCAGGATCAAGCCCAAACGTAACATCTAAGTAACCCAATGCCTAACATTCATGCCTAGCTTTTGCTTCAGTGCTTTGACTAATTCATTTGCTTAACTTTAACCCACCACACCAGCCCCTTCTTGTGAAATGCTCAGTTCTCACAATGGAGAGGAGCCACCGCCTCTGCTGGGACTGTGCTGGTCCTCATATTCATGAACAGCCATGAAAGAGGGTAACGACGTTTACTGATAATAATTAGTTAGGGTAATAAGGGCAAGGACCGGTTGAGAACTGCAGAAAGACATTATAAAAATGAGCAATAAAATGACGCAAGAATTTCTATTTAAGTGTAAAGTGACACACAAGGTTAAAAAAAAACCCCAACCTTAACTTCATATCCAAGATGATGAGCACTGAGCTAACTATTATATCAGGAGCAAGATCTTGGGTGATATTAGTCACATGAAAAGAACAGCTTAATGATCAGCTCTGGTCAACAAAGCAAATTGTATGTTGGAAATTATTGAGAAAGGAATAGAGACCAAAATAAAGATAACTGTTCTGTGGTTTAACCTGTGGCTTTCTTGCATCTTAGATATATATTTTTGCCTAAATTGGAGACAGAGTACTCAGCACTCAGCAAGAGTTGCTTTCTGACGTGTTCTCCAGTATTATTCATAATCAGAAGAGTCAGACTTGCTAAACAAAATACTGGATTGCTATGAGCAACACAGGAAAAAATAACTGAGACTCTCAATGAAAAACTGCTTTGAAACAGAGTATCTTCATGTCAAAAACTCAGTGATTACACTTCTCACATTTTCCATTACAAATAGCAACTTCATTATTTCCTTTCAGAAATAACTAAATTAAAGCAAATGTTCTTATGAAAAGCAGATAGAAGTTATGCTTAAAATATCAGGAATAAATTTTTCACTATGAGGGTGGTAAGACACTGGAAGAGCTTGCCCAGAGAAGTTGTGGATGCCCCATCCCTGGAATTATTCAAGGACAGCTTGGATGGAGCTTTGAGCAACCTGATCTAGCAGAAGGTATCCCTGCCCATGGCAGGGGGGTTGGAACTAGATGATATGTAAGGTCCCTTCCAACTCTAACCATTCTATGATTCTATGATTCCATAATATACATGTATCACTGATTTCATATCTCCTTTTGGCCTCCATGTTTTCTGACAAGGGTCAGAAAAAAAGATGACAGAAAGAAACATTATAGATGCTTTTCCCTCCAGAAAGCAGGCTTTGGCCTGTTTAGGGGCCTGGTTGACATAGTCCCTTGGGAGGCAGTCCTGAAGGGCAAAGGAGTCCAGTCCCTTCCAACCTAAACCATTCTATGATTCTATGATTAAATAAGGAAAAACAGCATTTTTGGAATCATTTATAAATGAGGAAATTAGCATTTCTAAAATCAGGTACATTTACTTGAGGAAACAATAAAGAACCCATGATTTATTCCATGTGAAAAGAGAGTTTATAATAAAATGTATCCGAGGTAATATCAGGCTACAATATAACAACACAACGGTAGGGGTGAAAAGTAATTTATATTTCTGTAACTTGGAAATCTATGCTGCTGCTACTAAGTCACTGTGAATGCAATAAATATAGATGAAGAAGAGGAGCTTTGGCTTGACTCAGGCAGAAAAAAGCAGATAGCCACCCCACTAGGTTCTCTCTAAATCTTGCACAGCTTTTTCCCATTAAGCATATTCCTTGTCTTCTTTAATGATAAACACTGCATTATTTGGAAAATTACCTATGTCTACTTTCAAAATCATAAAAACATTTCTCAGAATAGAATAGTGTACATTTTAGATTCATATATTTCTTAAAAAACTTGGCAAGTAGTAAGTTCAAAATAAACTGCAAAACCATGAGAACATTCAGCAACTGAGGTAAAAATTATGTATTTATGTATTCTAAATGGAGCGTATACTATTTGAATAGTTACAAAATATAACAGCAGCTTAATTTGGTAAATTCTAATGTGTCATAGATTAGATATGTGTTAGACAGACTAATCTAACAAAACTATTTTGCCTACAGAATGATACCTACTTTTCCCTTTTCCTCTTTCTTCTCAGAAAACCATAGTAGGTCCTGGCTTGAAAATAAGTGAACAGTCACAGTCATATTCCTTATGTTTCTTTTGTTGTTAGTCTAGAAAAACAGAAGTCCACATTTTTCTGACACACTAGTGGAGCACTAAATAGAATATTGGTGGAAAAAATAACTCTCATGCAGAGTAAATTACTGGCACTGCTTCTTTGAAGTTGTTGCCAGAACCTGACCTTCTGTTTCTTATTTCTTATTAAAAATGTTCATAAAATTGATACATAATTTCTCTATTTCCATTGAGAGGTGGTAAGCCTTATCTGTGCCATTCCATTGATTTTACAAGTAAAATTATCAGGAAGTATGTATTTCAGCTGCTGGTACACTGGGATACGTTTTCTGTTAATTGTTCTGTACTGCTTTATAATTATGCTTGGTTTATTTAGTTTTGCCTGTAATTAGTAATTTTTAATAGACCTGATACATTCAGTCTAGCTTGTAATAGTGTACAGAAATATAAATATCATAAATATATTAGGGTAAAGTTTGGATGTATTGAAAAAGCCCTTTATGGTGAACTAAATAGGCCAATAGATTATCCTCCATTTGCCTCTCTTGCAGCTAACAATTCCTGCTAAGACTCCTGCTGCATCTAAAACAATGTGACTTCCAACAAAAAATAGAGTATTTCAGGTAGCACTATAGTACAATTAATGAACAAATATAGAAATCCATTTGATGTAAGATTTCTTAAGAACTTGTCAATGGATTGTATAAGATGTAAATGTCTTTGTCCTTCATAGTTGAGACAAGGACATAGGTTGCATTATCCATTATAATATGAAAACTGAAGTAAGTCTTTGTTGCCTGCTCTTGCAATTTAACTATACTGCTTGTACAGTATTAGTTTTTTTTTCATTTTGTGATATTGTATTTAAATCCATTATTAGACTAGAATATCATCTTTGGGGGGTTAGATTTTGTTTAACCATTTGAATCGGGCAATACTAAAACTAGATTCTCTCCAATGTCTCTTAATGAGCTAATGTAACATTTTCAGTTACTTCTATGAAAATACAGATGAGTGTGTTCAGTTTATTCATAGCCATTTCACTTGCTCCTCCACAAAATCAAAACACATAGATATTATTCCATTTATCGGAAAACTGATGAATGATAAAGTTCATGACTCAGGGAATGGATGTGACAAAATTTGGCCTTATATATTAAATGTCTAACGATACCAAATTGCTTACTGTGGAAAAATCAGGACAATGTATTTTCCCCAGAGCTTTCATGTTGTTATCTTCATGAACAGCTTCCATTTTATTAATTAGAAAATATCAATCTTTAGTTACTGCATTTCAGGATTAGTTTAGCATCTGAATATTGAACTACTAAAAGAAAAGGTCTTACAACCAGTAACTGGTCCATTTCACAAAAACTCTTTACAGACAGTCAAATAGGCTTACCCCCTCTCACTGACTCTTATCAGTTGTAAGCCAAAGATCATATGCTTCCACCCTGGCCCACAGCCTCACGGCAAAGAGAGATGTCACATCAGTGGAGCTTGTACAAAATGTAGCAGAAAGATGAGCCAACAGTAGCTCTACCTTCCAATGCAACGGACATCCCGGGGAAAGTGAAAGAGGGAGCAGAGAGGAGAGAATAAAGGAAACAGGAAAAAAACCCAAACAGCATGCCATAAAAACATTAAAATTCCTATTCCTGCCATAATAATGAAACAAAGACATTTAAGACTGTAAAAGCATAAAGATTCAAAACCAACCTTGGATTAACAGCAAAAAGACACAAAGAGATAAATTCAAAGCTCAGGCTGAGGACACCATTCTCATTACGTCCCTGGAAGCATGGGATAGAAGAACGCCAAGAGATCAGACTGTCTGAAGGTAGGATTACCTACACCTACAGCATTTATCTGAGCTGGACAGACCCAGGACTGGATCCTGTCAAGTACCAATAGTGTGACCTCCTGTTCCATACAGATAAAGCGTACTCAAGGACAATGTGAAAATAATACCTAGATCATGGGATATCTAGTGTCAAGCAGGAAACACATGAAAGTAGAAATTGACTGAATTTAAAGCATGGTGGGTTAATAAACATATGATTTAACCTTAGCTAAACACATACATTAATTTATCAACTTTAAATCATTTTCAGCCTTATTTGCTGTGAAGTAAAAACTAACAACAGAGCAGACAGCACACTCCAGCACGCTCCAGAAATACCACACAGTCATGGGGTGGCAGGGTTGTTGTTGTCACTTTAAATTAAATAAAATTCATTGTGGTTATGAACACGATATAAAACTTAAACTGGCATATAAATTTAAGATGGACAAATTCCCACTAAAGCTGATGCCTATTTCCTTAGGTTCCTGGAAGGTGATAATAAAACATCAAGATCTGTAAGGTTCTATGACAGCCTGTACAGCTTAATGCTGACTTTCAACTTGAAGCGTTTTGAGTATTTTAAATAAATTATATGTGGAAGGATTTCTAATACAACGAGGTCACCCTATGAACCCTCCAAGCACTGAGGAGTTGGTAGCAGCTGTGTAGGCCTGCCTTGACATGAGTTTAAGAAAGGTTACTGTCGGACATGAGATAAGGAGGTGCTGACCAGAAAGAAGTGTAACAAAGGAATTGAAAACATCATACGTCAAGAAAGGTCGACCAATGACAAGAAAGAATTAAGCGCATGGACAGCTCGTGAGGATAACATGCAGCCAATTAGTAGGAGTTAGAGCGCGTGAACAGAAATCATAAGACTATAAATGTAACACTTAGGTTGAATAAAGTTGGCATTAACTTGATCACATTGGTCTGCGTGTTATTGCTCGAGCCTTCCGCGTCAACAAGTGGCACCCGAACAGGGACCCTCAGATTGGTTTTTTGGGACTGCATCTACCCAGAAATCCAGCCGGCAATCGGAGGGGGTGGAAGAAGCGGTCGAAAGGTGAGTGCTGCCCCGGCACTCGGGAAGACGCTAGCGCATCTATAAAGGGAAATCCTGCTCTGATCAGGCAGGCAGCCGGGAGGAGATGGGGTCTGCAACCTCAAAAGAGGAAGAGGCTGTAGTTAAGCTCCTCCAACATATGCTCTCTATGAGAGGACTAAAATATGATTCTGCCTCTTTGAAGTCACTTTTAGTATGGGCAAGAGACAAGGGGCTTTTTCCCACGGTGGCAGCTGCCTTTGCCCAGGATACTTGGGCTAAAATAGGGGCAGTGTTGTGGCATGAAGTAAGCCGGGCTGCCCAAGAGAGGCGGGAGCGGATCCGCGACCCCACGGGAAGTGGGAGCCACCTAGAGTGGGAACGGTAGTATGGGTTCGGCTGTATCAGCCGTGGAAAAGGCAGCGGTACAAAGTTTGCTGCAGCTGGCAAAAAGTGCCAGGGAAAACCTTAGTGAGAGTGCCTTACTGGAACTATTATCTTGGTGCCGACGACGAGGATTGCTCAGAGATCCGACTCAGTTTTTTGACCTTTCAACATGGACTAGAATTGGAGTGGAAATGTGGGAAGCAGTGCAGTCAGAGAATAAGGAAGCCCGGAACCTGGCAGGCACTTATCGACAGGTGAAGGGACTGGTTGCAGACATGCATGGATCAGCTGTTATTGCCGCCACAGCCCGGAGGGTGTTAGATGCAACTGGGGAAGAGGGAAACAGTTCGTCCTCCAATGCATTTCCTGTGATAAAGCAGTCAGAAAAGGAGTTCTGGGGGGCGTCTGACAGATGGACATTTTCGCCGCCACTGCCGCCACCTCTCATGCCTCTGCAACCGACCGCTCCACCGTACTCTGGTCTACCGGAGTCATCCACGCAGGTTCCCCCCGACTCTCCTCAGCCTATGGAAACATCATCATCCTCTGAGGACGTTCGTCTGAAAACCGTCTATCCACCTAAAGATACTGCGGAGCTCCATGACGCTCTCCACGATCAACAGAAAACTATGCGGCAATTGCTCGCGGAAATGCAGAGACTTGATAAGGGTTCGAAAGCGGGCGTGATACAGGCTGCTTATAAAAAGGCTCATGAGGTTATCAAGGAGGGTTTGCAGGCGGTTGAGGAGAGGGTGTGTGGGAGTCCGGGAACGGGTGATCCGTCTGAGACAGCAGTGGACAAGTCTGGGAATGCACAACAGTATAATGTATCAGAAAAGGGAGATAGTGTTAAAGAGCAGAAAGTGAGGAGATGGATTTGTACACTGTTAAACGATGGGGAGATGGGTTTACAGGATGCGAATGAGTATTATTTGACTCAGAAATTTGGGACTGGGGTAGGGGAGGAAGAATGGGCAGCTTGGAAAGAGGGCAGGAAAGGAGATGGGAAAATGCAAAAGAAAGGGCAACAAGTGAGGCAGAGTTAACTGTCGAAAAGGGTGTGGAACAAAAAGGAGCTGTGGGGGATCTAGCCCCGGAGGGGGACCGGTGCAGAAAGATCCAACTTTTGATACAGGACAAAGGTGGAAAGGTATTATAGAACATGCAGTGATAGAGGGCCAGATGCTACCGGAATCTCTTTCGGCCTTCCCAGTATTAACACAGGGGGGTCGTAGGGAATGGCTGCCATTTGATTGGAAGACTGTAAGTCATTTGCAATGAACAGTAATGCAATACGGGTATGACAACAAATACGTGATGACTTTATTACTTTCCTTTTTTAAAAATCAAATTTTGCTTATGCGTGCGCAGCCGGAATCGGGGTCTTGCAGTGTATTTTCAGAATGTCAGGGGAGAAGGACGGAGCCAGAGCCGCTTCGCTCCTGACGCCGCCCGCCACCCCCCACCGCCCCCCCCCGGCCCCAGCCATTTCCCTGAGATAGAACTGGTGTTTTTGTATGTCTGCTGTGTAAGTGTGTGTGGGCGCCAATTTATATCTGCTGATCAGCATCTGTGCTACCGTTTGTTTGTTGCTGTGTGCAGTGTCATTTGGTGACTCCGCTTGAGCAGGTGTTCTGCCCGGTGTGGTACTGTTCTCATACGTGACTAGGGCTGACACTCTGTCAAGTGAAGAAGTTTGTATATACACAATGTTTAGATGTAAGGCGAGCGCACCCCAGGTAGATAGACCATGATGGGCCGTAGAACTGATGGAAGTCCTGAAATATTGGGGGAGTTTTCGCCAGCCGACATGCTTATGCTCTCGGGAACGGCTTACCCATGCAGGGCGTATGACTGGTTGTTTGTTGTTTACCTATAAGATCATGGTTGATTGGGAAAAGGAGTTAAGCTAAAATCTATAGGATGCTCTGTAGGAAAGTGAGAAACTTAAGGGTGAGTTCTTGTTGCAAGGCAGACTTTTATGTTAGCCGTAAGTGATGGGAAAAAAACAAAACAAAACAAAACAAAAAAAAAAGGAACAATTAGAAGGGAAATGTGCCGCGTTAGCACAAAAGTATGCCATACGTGCTACGAGAAAGCAGCAGAAAAAGAGAAATAGGACACCTGATTCAAGCAGTACTATAGAGATATGTTTTGGGTTTTTTTTTCCTATATGTATATATGTTATTGCACGCCTTTGTAAATTACTCTGTGTTATACTCTGCGAGACTAAATGAACCCCAGCAGAAGCGGTCTCTTGAGCGGGGGGGGTGGAATATGGGAAAGCAACGGAAGATCAGCAAGGAGGATTGTAAATACGCTCAAGGGACTCGCACCTGGGTGCTGGAAAACACATATATCACACTAATTGTTATTCAGTCTCAGATGCTTGCAAGAAAAACACTTAGATGACATCAGTCTGTAATGGACTCAGGGACACCTTATCTAGCTGCCTGAGAATCCTGGCCTGCTGTGGAAGAAGATCAAAAGCACAGTACCAGCAAGAACAGGGAGTCCGCATGCGCTCTTGCTAAGAAGGACTCTTTCGATGCCAAGGATTCTTGATAACAAAGGCTCTCTCGCTGCCAGGGATAAATTTAGTAATGCTACTAGTACAGCTGTTTCTGAGTTATTGCTAGATGTAGATAGGATTCAACATGCAATGCTGCAAAACAGAGCTGCTATTGATTTTTTGTTTTTAGCTCACAGACACAGCTGTCAAGATTTTAAAGGACTGTGTTGTATGAATCTAAGTGACCGCTCCATGCCCAGTCGCAAGAACTGCACCGACCGAGCCAGCAACTTGTGGAGACCACTGGGTGAAATCTCTTTGCTGGATGGACTTGGGGGTGGGGTTGATTGAAGGAAATTATACTCATTGCCTGTGTGGAAGGAATCTGTCTGTTATGTTTAGTATGCTGTTTGCTATGTTTAATAAGCATTATACGATCAGTTGCAGATGTTGCTTTGCATCATACCCTTGTACGAGTTATAAACTATCATTGTGTCCCAACTATGGGCCACGGGGTGGCACGTGTAAGGGATAATAGAGGATGGTTCGAGTGAGACACGACGGAGAATTACTAGTTGAATCAAACCCAGTATACATGTTGGGAAAAAGGGACTCAGTACTGTTGCTGAAAAACTATATCTGTATCCATGAGAACCTAACTTTCAAAGAAGAAGATAACAAGGAGGGAGTACAAGGTAGTCAGGTATCAGACATCCGCAGTTAGCAAAGATGGATCATGAGTCTGGTGAGGCTCGCTGCATGCGCTGGCCACGCATGCAGTGACCCTAGCCTGTACTTTTCCACTCAATCCGGTACAGGATATAAGGGGGCTGTCTCGGGTCGGAGAGAAGGGGTTAGACATGAGCGCACTTTGAAGATACAGGGGACGCCCTGAAGCGCTGTGTCTGCCCACCCCCCCTCCCCTGTAGGTTCCACGTTCATTAACCCCAACAGCTCAGAAAGCATTACAG
This sequence comes from Fratercula arctica, assembly GCA_947846985.1. Lineage (NCBI taxonomy): Eukaryota > Metazoa > Chordata > Aves > Charadriiformes > Alcidae > Fratercula > Fratercula arctica. The sequence goes on along the minus strand of CANTUZ010000025.1, from coordinate 11,753,260 downwards.
CACATTGCAGATTTGTTTATGATACATCAAAAATTTCAACCTTACACCCTGATAGGACAGTGGGATGATACACTCGCAAAGAGCCTGACTGCATTAGAGTGGGTATTTTTGCCACATAACTTTTCAAAAAACAGTAACTACGATGATAGAAATGTTAGCACGATTGATTTTGCAGGGGCATTTGCGCTGTCAGCAGCTGGCTCCTCTGCCATCATTTGTGGGGATTACCCTGCGAGGGCTTACACCTGATGAACTTTGGCAATCCGAGGTTATGCACATTATGGAATTGGGATGTTTGCGCTATGTACATGTTTCAGTTGATTTGTTTTCTCACCTTGTTGTAGCTACTGCTCCTACAGGACAGAAGGCTCGTGATGTTATTCGACATTAGTTGCAATGCATTGCAGTCATGGGAGTACCAAAAACTGTAAAAACTAATAACAGACCAGCTTATATGTTCGCTAAAATACAGGCCTCTTTACAGACAAGGGGTATCAAACATGTCACCGGTATTCCTCATTCCCCAACTGGGCAAGCAATTGTGAAACGTATTCATCATACCTTAAAAACCATGCTTGATAAACGAAAATCAAGAGCGATTGTATAAAGCAACTTATGTTTTAAATTTTCTAAACATGTCATCTTTGTCATCCAATCCTTGTCGTGTTCTGTATTTTAGGCTGCTTACAGAAAATAGTGCAAAAAATGATTAATCAAGCTTTTTGTTGCATAAAAAATAAAAAAGGGGGAATTGTGGAGATAGAGAGTAGCATAGGGAATCTGTTTGGCCTTGATGAGACAAAGCTGTACCCGTGAGAGGTGCCTTGAGAGAAAAGTTAAGCAAGCGCCAGGAGATATCAGCAAGGAAAGGAATGTGAAAAGCAAAGCTGCTGCTCCGCGTGAACAGTCAGAGACGACCAGTTAGAAGACAGCTGGCATTGGCTTACAGGACTGCTCAAAGGATGGGGAATCACAGGCTGGGTTGCGTCCCTTTTAAAGATAGGCGTAATGATTTTGATCGTGGTATTTGTTGTGTTGTTAATTGTTCCTTGTCTGTTCTATTGTTTGCAAAGAGGCTTGGAGCGCATGGTAAGAAAAATATGGTTTAATCAAGTAATGCTTGCAACTGAAGAGTCTTGGAGCGTTCTAAAACAAAAAGGGGGATTTGTGGAAGGATTTCTAATACAACGAGGTCACCCTATGAACCCTCCAAGCACTGAGGAGTTGGTAGCAGCTGTGTAGGCCTGCCTTGACATGAGTTTAAGAAAGGTTACTGTCGGACATGAGATAAGGAGGTGCTGACCAGAAAGAAGTGTAACAAAGGAATTGAAAACATCATACGTCAAGAAAGGTCGACCAATGACAAGAAAGAATTAAGCGCGTGGACAGCTCGTGAGGATAACATGCAGCCAATTAGTAGGAGTTAGAGCGCGTGAACAGAAATCATAAGACTATAAATGTAACACTTAGGTTGAATAAAGTTGGCATTAACTTGATCACATTGGTCTGCGTGTTATTGCTCGAGCCTTCCGCGTCAACAATTATATCTATTTCTTCTCTTAATTTTGTGAATCATAGAAACAGAATCATAGAATCATAAAATGGTTTAGGTTGGAAGGGACCTTAAAGATCATCTAGTTCCAACCCCCATGCCATGGACAGAGGAACCTCCCACTAAACCTGGTTGCTTAGAGCCCCATCCAGCCTGGCCTTGAACACTTCCAGGGATGGGGCATCCACAACTTCCCTGGACAACCTGTTCCAGTGTCTCACCACGCTCACCACAAAGAATTTCTTCCTAATATCTAATCTAAATTTCTCCTCTTTCAGTTTAAAACCTTTCCCCCTTGTCCTATCGCTCTACTCCCTGATAAAGAATCCCTCCCCATCTCTCCTGTAGGCCCCCTTTAAGTGTTGAAAGGTCACAATAAGGTCTCCCCAGAGCCTTCTCTTCTCCAGGCTGAACAACCCCAACTCTCTCAGCCTGTCCTCATAGGAGAGGTGCTCCAGCCCTCTGATCATCATGACTTGTCCTTGGTGAAGCCATGTTGGCTGTCAACAATCACCTCCTTATTTTTCATGTGCCTTAGCAGAGTTTCCAGGAGGATCTGCTCCATGATCTTGCCAGGCACAGAGGTGAGACTGACTGGCCTGTAGTTTGCCAGGTCTTCCTTTTTTCCCTTTTTGAAAATGGAGGTTACGTTTCCCCTTTTCCAGTCAGTGTGAACTTCACCAGACTGCCATGACTTTTCAAATATAATGGAAAGTGGCTTAGCCACTTCATCCGCCAGCTCCCTCAGGACCCATGGATGGATTTCATCAGGTCCCATGGACTTGTGCACCTTCAGGTTCCTCAGCTGGTCTCATACTTGATCTTCTCCTATAGTGGGCAGTTCTTCATTCTCACAGCCCCTGCCTTTGCCTTCCACGACTTGGGTGGTGTGGTCAGAGCCCTTGCTAGTAAAGACCGAGGCAAAAAGTCATTCAGTACCTCAGCCTTCTCCATATCCTGGGTGACCAGGTCTCCTGTTTCCTTCTGTAGAGAAGGAAATATCTTCCCTAGTCTTCCTTTTAGCTCTGACGTACTTATAGAAGTTTTTCTTGTTGCCCTTGATGTCCCTGGCCAGATTTAATTCTATCAGGGATTTAGCTTTCCTAACCTGGTCCTTGGCTGCTTGGACAGTTTCTTTGTATTCCTCCCAGTCTATCTGTCCTTGCTTCCACCCTCTGTAGGCCTCCTTTTTGCTTTTGAGTGCTTCCAGGAGCTCCTTCTTCATCCATGCAGGCTTCCTGGCTTTTTTGCCTGACTTCTTCATTCTTGGGATGCACCGCTCCTGAGCTTGGAGGAGGTGATCCTGGAATACTAACCAGCTCTCTTGGGCCCCTCTCCCCTCCAGTGCTTTATCCCATTGTAACCTACCAAGCAGATTCCTCAAGAGGCCAAAATCTGATCTCCTGAAGCCCAGGGTAGTGAGCTTACTGTGCGCCCTCCTCGCTGCCCTAAGGATCTTGAATTCTACCATTTCATGGTTACTGCAGCCAAGGCTACCCTTGAGCTTCACATTCCCCACTAGCTCCTCCCTGTTGGTAAGGATAAGATCCAGCATGGCACCTCTCCTCATTGGCTCCTCTATTACTTGGAGAAGGAAGTTATCATCGACGCATTCCAAGAACTTCATGGGTTTCTTATGCCCTGCTGTGTCGTCCCTCCCAACAGATATTGGGGTGGTTGAAGTCCCCCATGAGGACCAGGGACTGTGAATGCAGTGCTGCTCCAATCTGTCTATAGAGGGCTTCATCCACTCCATTGTCCTGGTCAGGTGGCTTGTAGCAGAACCCCACTGTAACATCACCTGCCCCTGCATTCCCTTTAATCTTGACCCATAAGCTCTCTGTTACGTCTCATCCATCCCCAGGTGGAGCTCCATGGACTCCAGCTGTTCATTGACATAGAGAGTGACACCCCCTCCTCGTCTCCCCTGCCTGTCCTTCCTAAAGAGTCTGTATCCTTCCATTCCAACACTCTGGTCATAGGAGTCATCCCACCACATCTCCGTGATGCCAATGAGAGGTCAGTTTGGTAGGCCTTCTCAAACATAACATCTGCTTATCTTTAGGAATAATCAGGAAAGGTTCTCCTCATCCTGAAAGCCTGTACAACTTCAAACAAAACACAGGCACATTCCTATGTGCACTGTAACAGGTCCAAGACATTTTTGCAATAGAACAAAAAACAAATAGTGAGGTATGTATCACTGAGGAGCCTGGAGGCCGGACCACTTATCTGAGATAAGGAAGAGATGAATTATTTCCTAAATAGTTGCCTAGTGAACAAAATGGAACTGCTTCAACAGATCAAAAAGGGAGTAGTCATCTGATAATTTGAACCACTCCCTAGGGAGTATAGGAGCGTAGCCAGGCAGGGACTTTTTCTGATTCTCCTATGCTCTAGATGACTTCTCTCATTTACTAAACATTATTCTTTTTGGCTTCTCTCTCTCTCCTCCCTGCTTTGATGAAAAATATTCAGATCTGAGAAGGTTTTTCCTCACTAAAGAGCTGTCATTGGTACCATCACACTTTTTTTTTATTATTATTATTACTTTTGGCAACCATGAATTGGCATCCTCTGTTGAAAGCCCATATTTGCAGAAAATGCCAGCTCTAATTATTCTAGAGCCTTAACTTACCACTGCCAAAATTAAGGCACAATTGGCATGCTGCTTGAGTGTGTTACAACACAAGGTCAGACATTGCTACTGCTGTTACTGGAATTGTCTATGGTACATCAAAATAGCAGAATAAGAAAAAATCCCTACTAATGGGTAAGGAATATTTAATAGTTTAACAGAGGAATTTTCCTTTCATTGGTTACAGTAATCTCCCTACTGCTTTCTCCCAAAGAACACAAAAAGGTGGACAAAATAACATCCAGGCCTAAACAAATTATATACATGGAACATGCCATTCATAATGGACTGAAAATATTATTAAATGTTTTAAATATGTTTTTTCAATAAACTGAAGCTTGCTGGCCTTATAGCTACCCAGCACAGTTGCATTTGTCATTATTTTTATATCACTCATGGAACTGAAAAGAAAAATTTGTATCATGAAGCATCTTCAAAGAAATCCTGGAGTTCCCCTACTTTACTGAGAGGTGTTACGGCAGACAGACCCCCTGGGAGTTTCCCAGTGTCTCCTCCCTTCCTCCCTCCCTATAAACTTATTCATGCGATTTCCTCATAATTGTATCTTGAATATAGAGAATCACTGAATTTAAGACATTATGAAGAAAAAAGAACTCAGCACATGAAACCTATCTTCTCTTTAGAATTTGCTATATTCAAATTCAAGCCTTCAAACTATCTTCAAAGTATTCCATGTCTTAGCCCTGAAACCTAAAAGTCTGTCAAATGCTCCAAAATGAAGACTGTAGGGAACAACAGAACTGAATGTTTCACAACATCAGTAAAACTTCATTTCTTTAAAAGATCTTCAACAAAATTATAAGAATCCATCACAAAATAAGACAATTCATGCTACACACTGCTTCTGAATGAAAAAAGAAAAAAAATCAAATAAATCATTTGTAAGTAGCTTGAGAAATAAGACTTAAGAAACAATATTTCATTGGCTAGCATTAGACAGTCCTCACAGAAACATTAATAGAAAGGAATAGGTGATCTGCGAGCCATACAGTAGTTTCCTACCAGCTGCACTGATATGCAACAGGTGTATAAATCTACTTACCTAAAAACTGCAGCAATCTCAAATCCATAATAGATGTTGGGTACATTTAACACTGGGCTTGGCATGGGCACAAGGGAGCAAGACCAGCAGAGCATCAAACAGGGCTTGTCTCTAACAGCCTATTCAAGTTCTTAAAGACCTGCTCCCTATTAGGTATAGAGATTGCTATAACCTCATTGATCTTAAGGAATAAACAGGATAAAAGGATACAGACATGTGAATACTGGTGGATCAAGGATCTGTGATAGCTAATCTGCACTACAAAGAAATAGAACATTTTAGTGATCCTTTTTGGCCATTGCAGATTCTCACAACCTCTTATTGATGACATACCCAAGAGACATACAACAAAGTGAATTTGTAAAACTGTTGAAGAATGGTGCTATAGCACCAGGGAAATCACTGAAAACAATTAAATGTAAGCATTGGTATATGTTAAATAACATTCTGGATTGCTGTCAACTATGTCAAGGTTATAAACCAATCTGTATTACCCTGAGAATGCCAAACTTCAGCTGGTTCACAATTTAAAGTGTTGACTGTCTAGGAATTGGCTGAGACAGGACAATATAACCCTGTATCTTACAATGCATTTTTATATGCCAAGGGCTCCATAGCAAACAACTGTGAAGGAAGGGGAATCTTCATCTGTCTACTGATTTTAGAAATCTCAGATTTGGAAGCCCACTTTCAGATAGATCATACCTTGCTACTTCAAGGAATCAAGGAAAGATGTGACAAATCAGGAACCCTGAATAGATGTCATTTTTGGGGGGAAAAAGCACAAAAAGTTGGTGACAATACATGGTACAGGCAAAATCACCTAAGGTCACAGGAGAGATCACAATCCAATAGAAACTGCATTTGAAACTGGATTTCAGTGGAAGAAATTGTAAACAGTGAAAGAAACATTAACTTGCAAGAGATAGAATAGCAGCCTTTAGTGATGCTGGTGCACTTCGCATGGCTAACAGGCAGAGTACAGTATTTTTACATGCCAGCGAGAGAGCACTATGAATTACAAAGCTGTTATTTAGGGTAGAAATACATTTTGAAGAACTGTATAAAATAAAAGATATGTTATGTCAGGCATTGTTCTGAAGGTGTGCAGATTTTACCTTAGCTTTTCAAATATAATACTCCATTTTTCTGAGACATTTTGGCTCACTGTATGTTCTTAAATGGATTAGTTATCGAGGCAGCACATCTGTGTCAGAGTTAGACCACCATTTTATCATTTTTCAGTTACTGATAGTTTATCTCATCTCACTTTCAACCAGGAGGTAAAATCACCAAGCTCCTACAGAGACATGCTTTTCTATGTGTTATCATAAAACTTCACATTGAGCACTTAAGGATAAAAGGCTTACTAAAATGTGCTTTATTCATTGGCAGAAATATTTTTTCTAAACTAGACACAGCAAGTAGAAGATTGAAACTCTAGTAATGGGCCAAATCAGCTGATGATTTTGATACATATCTATATGTTTAACAGTTGTTATAACTGATTGTGTTGTACCTACATAGTAATGTTCATCAACCAACACTAGTGAGCTAATGAACTCTTCTCCCAGTATCCAGGAAATCTATGGTAATTCTTTCAAAGCACATAACGCAGAATATATAACTGTTTTTCAAGTACAAATACTTGATCTGTCATGGAAAACATTATGAAGAGGAAGAATACTACTTAATCATTCTTCATCTGCTACTTTAGAAATATTCTGAAAACATGAGAATGCGGCAGCAAACACGCAAGGGTGTTAAAAACCACAGAAGCGCCTGAGAATGATCACATAGGAATTAAGACTTCTCCCAGCAAAAAGGTGGTGGGATCAATAGGCCAACTGAAGTGCATCTACACCAATGCACACAGCGGGTGAAACAAACAGGAGGAGTTAGAAGCCATTGTGCAGCTGGAAAACTATGATATATTTGCAGTCATGGAAACACGGTGGGATGACTCGCACGACTGGAATGCTGCAATGGATGGCTATTAGCTCTTCAGAAGGGATAGGCAAGGAAGGAGAGGTGGTGGGGTGGCCCTGTATGTTAGGGAGTGTTTTGACTATCTAGAGCTTAATAACGGTGATGACAGGGTTGAGTGTTTATGAGTAAGAAACAGGGGGAAGGCCAAAAAGGCAGATATCACGGTGGGAGTCTGTTATAGACCACCCAACCAGGATGAAGAGGCAGATAACATATTCTATAAGCAGCTGGGAGATGTCTCATGATCGCTAACCCTTGTTCTCATGGGGGACTTCAGCTTACCAGATGTCTGCTGGAAATACAATACAGAGGAGAGGGAACACTCTAGGAGGTTCCTGGAGTGTGTGGAAGATAACTTCCTGACACAGCTGGTAAAGGAGCCAACTAGGGAAGATGCCCCACTGGACCTGTTGCTTGTGAACAGAGAAGGACTGGTGGGTTGTGTGGTGGCTGGAGGCTGTCTTGGGCATAGTGATCACAAAATGATAGAGTTTCCAATTGATGGAGAAATAAGGAGGGGGGTCAGCAGAACTGCTACCTTGGACTTCCAGAGGGCAGACTAAAGTCTTTTCAGGAGCCTGGTTGACAGAGTCCCTTGGGAGGCAGTCCTGAAGGGCAAAGGAGTCCAGGAAGGCTGGACATTCTTCAACAAGGAAATCTTAGAGGCGCAGGAGCAGGCCGTCCCTACATGCCGAAAGAAGAGCTGACAGGGAAGGAGACCGGCCTGGCTGAACAGAGAGCTTTGACTGGAACTCAGGAAAACAAAAGAGAGTTTATGATCTTTGGAAGAAGGGGCAGGTAACTCAGGAGGAATACAAAGATGTCATGAGGTTATGCAGGGAGAAAATTAGAAGGGCCAAAGCCCAACTAGAACTTAATCTGGCTACTGTAGTCAATTAAACATGTTTCTATAAATATATTAACAACAAAAGGTGGAGTCTCCATCCTTCATTGGATGCAGGGGGAAACACTGCGACAAAGGATGAGGAAAAGAATGAGGTACTTAATGCCTTCTTTGCCTTAGTCTTTACTAATAAGACCAATTGTTCTCGGGGTACCCAGACTCCTGAGCCAGAAGACAGAGATGGGGAGCAGAATGAAGCTCCCATAATCCAAAGAAAAATGGTTAGCGACCTGCTACACCACTTAGACATACACAAGTCTATGGGGCTGGATAGGATCCACCCAAGGGTACTGAGGGAGCTGGCAGAAGTGCTCACCAAGACACTTTCCATCATTTATCAGCAGTCCTGGCTAACCGGGGAGGTCCCAGTTGACTGGAGGTTAGCAAATGTGACACCCATCTACAAGAAGGGCCGGACAACTACCTGAAAGGAGGTTGTAGCGAGGCGAGGGTCGGTCTCTTTTCCCAAGTAACAAGCAATAGGACACAAGGAAACAGCCTCAAGTTGTGCCAGAGGAAGTTTAGATTGGATATTAGAAAAATTTCTTCTTTGAAAGGGTTGTCAAGCACTGGAACAGGCTGCCCAGGGAAGTGGTTGAGTCACCATCCCTGGAGGTATTTAAAAGACATGTAGATGTGGCGCTTAGGGACATGGTTTAGTGGTGGACTTGGCAGTGTTAAGTTTACAGTTGGACTTGAACTTAAGGGTCTTTTCCAAGCTAAATGATTCTATGATTCTGTGATCCTATTCTCTAAGGTAACTGAAAGTAGCAGTATCACTGCAAATCTCTGTCACAGTCTCGAACAAACTATGCCAGGTACCTGCTTTACACTTAAACACAAGCACAACTTAAAAAGAAAAGTTCAGTAAGGTTAGATTTGTTATTCTGTTCCACATTTGAAAGCACTTTTCAGCAGCCATATCTATTTTTCCTCTTGCAAATGAATGAAACAGGTCAGCAAGGTAAATCTTGAGGAGACTCCAGAGTTTTCATCAGTAACATGGAAAATTCTCCTCTAATTTTCACCAGTGCAGCCCCACTGAATTCAGTTGAGATGAACAGACTGGATCACTGAATTAAAAATATTATAAGGCGAAACTAAATGAGCTTAATCTTTTCATTCTCTCCGGGTCATACACCTTGTTTCTTATGTATACAAGTAAATTTTCAATATTGTCACTGGTTAGGAGCTTGAGAGTATCTCTAGTAGCCAAGTCTAAGGCCCCTAGGTAGCATATTTTGAAGTGTTTCTCCAGTTATCTCCAGTGATTAATGGATATCTGGGCTCCCTGACCAATTTTTGGGGAGAAATGGACACTTCAGATGGTGCTGCTTAGAGTCATAACAGGGAGCATAGATCTGCTGACAGCTAATCGATGGGAAATGTCAGGGTTGTGGCATCGTCCTTTCTGTGTGTCATGGAACAGTCATTCCACAAAACCCACATATACCCATGCTGCCTTTCCTTCAGTATGAGTGCTCCCATCATTAGGGCAGAGTCACGCTCTCCATTAGTACTCGGACTGGCAAAAGGAATTGTGTAGGGACAGGTAGGGCAGTGTGCCAGTGCAAACCTTCTCCCACTGCCTACCCTACCCAAAGCCCTTCAGACCAGGGACAGAAGGGATTCCCGGTCTTCCCCTTCCTTTCTTCAAGTCATTAGTGCACAATATGGTGAACTTTCTTGGGTTTGTTTCTCTTTATAAAATAATGCAGTGCTACTATTGGGGAAAATGTTTAATAGGGAATAAACTTGATGACTGCAACAACTCTATGTTCTGTAACTTTCATCTGGGATGGCCCGCAAAAATATTCTAACTCAGAAAATATGTCAAATTTAGAAAGCTGGATTTCTCTCTTTTGTTTCAAACTGTAAAAAAAACCAACTGAAGCATATGTCTTCTTGGTATGCTTATTTGTACCAGTCTAAGTAAAAACTGTCACTAAAACCTCTCATGTTTTGCATCTTCAACTATGGAAACAGAGCTACGAATTCAGTAACAGGCTCTGACCCTCATCAGCCACTGCCTGCAAGCACAGAGCATGGGATTTCTGTCTTCCCAAGACACTTTCATGACATAAAGGAAGAGGTGGGGGACTGAAAAGATGTTGCAAAATAAATGCCTGGGTGCGAAGAGCGAGGGAAGACAAGCAGCCGACTCAATGTGAGTGATAAAGCAAGCTTCAGTTTATTGCCCGAATACGCTTCATTATATAGCTACTGGTTACATCATCGCTTGAATATTGGCTAATTATAAAAGTCATCTGCTCACTGCGATTGGTTCTCTGTCCACACGACAGGGTTCAGCCTTAGTTCCCTATTCTTATCAGCTCCTTATTCTTGCTTCTGCATTCTCATGGCTTGTTTACTTAGTACTTTCCCATCGCCGAGCTGTAACTTGCTTCTACGCTATTCTCATCACATAACTCCTCTATTGTCCCATGACCTTGCTCCTCAAGCCATTCTGCAACAATTCCCCCCCCTTTTTTTTTTTTTTTTTTTTTTTTGAACAATCCAGGCTTGGTTTATTACTTTTAACATAGCTCTCTTAATACAAGAAAGGACTACACATAAGCACAAACTTACGATTACAAGAATTATTATAATATGCAAGCCTTCAACAAGCAATTCTAATACTTCCAAACAAGCTAGTTAGCCACTCATCAAAAAACCCATGAGTTTGCTGAATTTTGTTTGTATGTTCTTTTAACCACTGCAACTGTTTGTGAATTGATTCACTGTGATCGGACAAATTCATACAACACATACCCTCAAAATCTTCGCAACCATGTCCTTGAGCTAATAACAAAAAGTCAATTGCTGCTCTATTTTGCAAAATCGCATGGTGCAGGCTATTCTGATCTTCTAACAAACTTTCAATTATTTCTGTGGTGACATTGGCTATCGTTACATTTATAGTATTATGCTATCTGTTCACGCGCTCTAACTCCTACTGATTGCTTGCATTCTATTTTCACGAGCTCTCCACGCGCGGGCAGCATCCTGCTGATAGGTTGAGGGTCGATTGCCACGCGCTTCTCAGTGTCTTCTAACTGGTCGTCTCTGACTGTTCACACGGAGCAGCAGCTTTGCTTTTCACATTCCTTTCCTTGCTGATATCTCCTGGCACTTGCTTCTCAAGGCGCCTCTCACGGGTACAGCTTTGTCTCATCAAGGCCAAACAGATTCCCTACGCTGCTCTCTGTCATCTCCACAATTCCCCCTTTTTTTATTTTTTATGCAACAAAAGGCTTGATTAATCATTTTTTGCACTATTTTCTGTAAGCAGCCTAAATTACAGCGCATGACAAGCATTGGATGACAAAGATGACATGTTTGATACCCCATGTCTGTAAAGAGACCTGTATTTTAGCGAACACATAAGCTGGTCTGTTATCAGTTTTTCCAGTTTTCGGTACTCCCATGACTGCAAGGCATTGCAACTAATGTCGAATAACATCACGAGCCTTTTCTCCTATATGAGCACTAGCTACAACAAGGTGAGAAAACAAATCAACTGAAACATGTACATAGCGCAAACATCCCAATTCCATAATGTGTATAACCTCGGATTGCCAAAGTTCATCAGGTATAAGCATTCGCAGGGTAATCCCCACAAATGATGGCAGAGGAGCCAGCTGCTGACAGCGCAAACGACCCTGTGAAATCAATCGTGCTAACATTTCTATCATCGTAGTTACTGTTTTTTGAAAAGGTATGTGGCAAAAATACCCACTCTAATGCAGTCAGGCTCTTTGCGAGTGTATCATCCCACTGTCCTATCAGGGTGTAAGGTTGAAATTTTTGATGTATCATAAACAAATCTGCAATGTGCTGTAATGCTTTCTGAGCTGTTGGGGTTAATGAACGTGGAACCTACCAGGGAGGGGGGGCAGGCAGACACAGCGCTTCAGGGCGTCCCCTGTATCTTCAAAGTGCGCTCATGTCTAACCCCTTCTCTCCGACCCGAGACAGCCCCCTTATATCCTGTACCGGATTGAGTGGAAAAGTACAGGCTAGGGTCACTGCATGCGTGGCCAGCGCATGCAGCGAGCCTCACCAGACTCATGATCCAGCTTTGCTAACTGCGGATGTCTGATACCTGACTACCTTGTACTCCCTCCTTGTTATCTTCTTCTTTGAAAGTTAGGTTCTCATGGATACACATATAGTTTTTCAGCAACAGTACTGAGTCCCTTTTTCCCAACATGCATACTGGGTTTCGTTCAACTAGTAATTCTCCGTCGTGTCTCACTCGAACCATCCTCTATTATCCCTTACACATGCTACCCCGTGGCCCATAGTTGAGACATAACAGTATTCTATAACTCGCACAAGGGTATGATGCAAAGCAACATCTGCAACTGATCGTATAATGCTTATTAAACATAGCAAACAGCATACTAAACATAACAGACAGATTCTTTCCACACAGATAATGAGTATAATTTCCTTCAATCAACCCCACCCCCAAGTCCATCCAGCAAAGAGATTTCACCCAGTGGTCTCCACAAGTTGCTGGCTCGGTCGGTGCAGTTCTTGCAACTGGGCATGGATGGATTTGGAGTGGTCACTGAGATTCATACAACACAGTCCTTTAAAATCTTGACAGCTGTGTCCGTGAGCTAAAAGCAAAAAATCAATAGCAGCTCTGTTTTGCAGCATTGCATGTTGAATACTATCTACATCTAGCAATAACTCAGAAACAGCTGTACTAGTAGCATTACTAAATTTATCCCTGGCAGCGAGAGAGTCCTTGTTATCAAGAATCCTTGGCATCGAAAGAGTCCTTCTTAGCAAGAGCGCATGCGGACTCCCTGTTCTTGCTGGTACTGTGCTTTGATCTTCTTCCACAACAGGCCAAGATTCTCAGGCAGCTAGATAAGGTGTCCCTGAGTCCATTACAGACTTATGTCATCTAAGTGTTTTTCTTGCAAGCATCCGAGACTGAATAACAATTAGTGTGATAGATGTGTTTTCCAGCACCCAGGTGCGAGTCCCTTGAGCGTATTTACAATCCTCCTTGCTGATCTTCCGTTGCTTTCCCATATTCCACCCCCCTGCTCAAGAGACTGCTTCTGCTGGGGTTCATTTAGTCTCACAGGGTATAACACAGAGTAATTTACAAAGGCGTGCAATAACATATATACATATAGGAAAAAAACCCAAAACATATCTCTATAGTACTGCTTGAATCAGGTGTCCTATTTCTCTTTTTCTGCTGCTGTCTCGTAGTGCGTATGGCATACTTTTGTGCTAATGCGGCACATTTCCCTTCTAATTGTTCTTTATTTTTTTTTTTTTTCATCACTTACAGCTGACATAAAAGTCTGCCTTGCAACAAGAGCTCACCCTTAAGTTTCTCATTTTCCGACAGAGCATCCTATAGATTCTAGCTTAACTCCTTTTCCCAATCAACCATGATCTTATAGGCAAACAACAAACAACCAGTCATACGCCCTGCATGGGTAAGCTGTTCCCGAGACTGTAAGCATGTCGGCTGGTGAAAACGCCCCCAATATTTCAGGACTTCCATTGGTTCTACGGCCCATCATGGTCTATCTACCTGGGGTGCGCTCGCCTTACATCTAAACATTGTGTATATACAAACTTCTTCGCTTGACAGAGTGTCAGCCCTAGTCACGTATGAGAACAGTACCACACCGGGCAGAACACCTGCTCAAGCGGAGTCACCAAACGACACTGCACACAGCAACAAACAAACAGTAGCACAGATGCTGATCAGCAGACATAAATTGGCACCCACACACACTTACACAGCAGACATACAAAAAACACCACTTCTATCTCAGGGAGATGGCTGGGGCGGGGGGGGGGGGGGGGGGGGGGGGAAGGGGGGGGGTGGCGGCTTTTTTCACTTGTATAAGCAGGTCCATTATCGGTCTTAATTTCTCCTGGTAGTCCCATGACTGCAAAGCAACTCGTAAGATGCCTAATTACATGTAAGGCCCTCTCGCCAGCCTGAGCTGTGGCCCAAAGAAAGTCACTATAAGTATCAATAGTAACATGTACATATTTCAGTCGTCCAAACTCAGGAATGTGTGTGACATCCACCTGCCAGAGCTCACAAGGACCCAATCCTCGCGGGTTAACGCCTAAACCAAGCCCAGGGCCGTGGTGACTACAGGTGGGACAAGCACGCACGATTCCTCTGGCTTCATCCATAGTGACATTGAACTGTCGATGCAATCCCCCAGCGCCTTGATGGAACATGCCATGTGATTCCCTGGCTTTGATGAATTCACTCAGGGGGGCTGCCACTGTCACCAGTCTGTCTGCTCGGGCGTTACCTTCTCCTAACCCTTGGTCCCACATGTGACTCCGAATGTGGATGACACAAAATGGAGCAGTACGTTGCTTAATCGCTGCCTGTAGCGCTCTCAGCAGCTCAAAGAGCCGCCGATTAGACAGCTCTTTTATTCTTGCGTCCGCTCTGGCTCTGTCCTTCTCCCCTGACATTCTGACAATACACTGCTATACCCTGATTCTAGCTGCGCACACATAAGCGGTTGAAAAGGAAGAACAAACGCGATACCTGGCGCAAACGGAGGAGGCTTAATAATGGAGGAACGCGATAACGACTTTCGTCTCTGTTGCTGTAAAATCTCCTCCGCAGTTGTAGCAGATGCAGCCATAGCTTTAATCAGGGTTAAAGGTGGACATAAATCAGGTTCAGTCTCTGGATTTATTAGGCCAGGATCAAAGGGATCTTCTGGCTCTTTGCCTCCTGAATTCTGTTTTTGGTAATGTTTTTCAGAATTGGGAATTTGAGCATATTTAGGCTAAGGGTCTGCAACTGGGGGTGTCATTTCAAAAGACTCAGGTTCCTTTGGGGGAGCTTGTGGTGCCCCTCCAGCAACCCCTTGCAGGGCTCTGGCAAGGACAAGTGCAGCGTCTCCCGCGTTTGCAATTCCTCCCCCACTTTTAGCCACTGAGCCAAATCGTAGGACCACCCTTCAGGGAACCATAAGCAATAATCACGTATCCATACAAGCAAAAAATTTCCGAGTCAAATACTCATTCGCATCCTATGAACCCATCTCTGCTTCTTCTAGCATAGTACAAATCCATCTCCTCACTTTCTGTTCTTTAACACTATCTCCCTTTTCTGATACATTACGCTATTGCGTATCCCCAGACTCGTCCGCTGCTGTTTCAGACGGATCACCCGTTCCCGGACTCCTACACACCCTCTCCTCAACCACCTGCAAACCCTCCTTGATAACCTCATGAGCCTTTTTATAAGCAGCCTGTATCGCGCCCGCTTTCAAACCCTTATCAAGTCTCTGCATTTCCGCGAGCAATTGCCGCATAGTGTTCTGTTGATCACGGAGAGCGTCACGGAGCTCCGCAGTATCTTTAGGTGGATAGACGGTTTTCAGACGAACGTCCTCGGAGGATGATGATGTTTCCATAGGCTGAGGAGAGTCGGGGGGAACCTGCATGGATGACTCCGGTAGACCAGAGTACGGTGGAGCAGTCGGTTGCGGAGGCGAAAATGTCCATTCGTCAGACACCCCCCAGAACTCCTTTTCTGACTGCTTTATCACAGGAAATGCATTGGAGGACGAACTGTTTCCCTCTTCCCCAGCTGCATCTAACACCCTCTGGGCTGTGGTGGCAATAACAGCTGATCCATGCATGCCTGCAATCAGTCCCTTCACCTGTCGATAAGTGCCTGCCAGGTTCCAGGCTTCCTTATTCTCTGACTGCACTGCTTCCCACATTTCCACTCCAATTCTAGTCCATGTTGAAAGGTCAAAAAACTGAGTTGGATCTCTGAGCAATCCTCATTGTCGTCATCAAGATAATAGTTCCAGTAAGGCACTCTCACTAAGGTTTTCCCTGGCACTTTTTGCCAGCTGCAGCAAACTTTGTACCGCTGCCTTTTTGCCTTATACTTTTTCATACAGTTAATAAAGTCTCGTCAAGATTTCATCAACTTTTTTGTAGTTTTATCGTCATCTATAACTTTATCCCATAGGCAATCTCCAAACATTCGCCACTCTTCTACTTCAAACATATCGTCTGGGTCCTTAAATTATCCTGGAGCTTTGCCTAATGCAATTAACCCGGCCAGATCTTTTATAGGGCCTACTCCCCACTTTTCTAAAAAGCATTGTAAAAATTGTAAAGCTACCTCTCTATCCTTTTGCGATGCGTCGACTTCCTCTTTATGATCCCTTGATTACTTTGATCCCTTGATTACTCTGTTTGCAGCCTTTTTCCTTTCCCTTTAGGTAGCTTTCCTCGGACGGCGATCCTCCTCTTAATTATCCGAAGATCAGGTACGGACAGACATATCATGTGCCAGCCATATCATGTACTGTCTTTTACCCCCTGGTCACTGCTACCAGTGCTTTTCCGAGCTCGCTGTCCGGTGGGAACAAGGCTGGGGGTCCCTGTTCGGGCGCCACTTGCAACGAGCGAGGGAAGACAAGCAGCCGACTCAATGTGAGTGATAAAGCAAGCTTCAGTTTATTGCCCGAATACGCTTCATTATATAGCTACTGGTTACATCATCGCTTGAATATTGGCTAATTATAAAAGTCATCTGCTCACTGCGATTGGTTCTCTGTCCACACGACAGGGTTCAGCCTTAGTTCCCTATTCTTATCAGCTCCTTATTCTTGCTTCTGCATTCTCATGGCTTGTTTACTTAGTACTTTCCCATCGCCGAGCTGTAACTTGCTTCTACGCTATTCTCATCACATAACTCCTCTATTGTCCCATGACCTTGCTCCTCAAGCCATTCTGCAACACCTGGGGGTATATTTCTCAGTGTGAAAAAACAGCTGGAGTTCACTGGAGTACGTTTGTAGCTCAATTTAAAAATAAACTATAGTTTGATAAACTTTATCCATGTAAGATATCAGAAATGTGAAAAAGCTAAACAATATTTAACAGATTTTTATCTCTGTATTCCTATATCAGGTTTTCAAGCATAAATCCAGCAAAAAGAACAATGTCAGGCCCCAAAATAGTAGCTATCTACTCTGCTAACCAACTGGAATACCACACACACAAAATGTTACATACATGCAAATGGAGAGGGGGAAATGGTGCAAATACTGTAGAGCGAACACTTAGGACTAGAGCCATGGAAGCAGAACATGGGTGAATCTGAGGCACTTCAGTCCCAAGTATAGTGTTCACAACAGTCCAGCTCAGCTGTTGCCTACCCCTGACGGGGTCTGAGTGTGCCTGACCCTACTGAAGTCCTCTAGGTAGCTAGAAATATGCTTCTACACCTGTCCCATACTGCCCTAAGCAGCCCAGACCACCAAAGTTTGATGGACATCCAAGAATTACAACAAGGCAACTGAACTGGCACGATGATCATCAAGAACATTCCTTTGTAATTTACTAATTAATTCAATTATTATATGATAAAATTACTGGAAATCTTGAGATGTCTGTCAAATTGGAGTCACAAAACATAAACAAAGATTAAAAGATGATGGCTGTTAAGGAAAATGGAGAAAAAGCTAAGCTAAGTGTAGCTGAAGGCTAGTAAGTCTTCAAGCCATCTTGAGAGAAAGTATCAGACATTGTGATTTCCAGTATAAATTCCCTCAGTGTCCTAAACTGCCAGACATAGTTCTAATATAGTCATAATTTCTGTGAAGATGAGCCATTCTTTCCATAATAACAATTATTAAAATATAGTAAAATAAAAATATTTACACATAAAATTAATAAAAGCACTATTTAGAAGATTAAGAAGTTACATTCAGTATACTTTCTCTCTTAGGAATTCAGAGCGACATTTTCTTGTGAGCGCCACCAATCGTGTTTCTTTTTCATCAGACTGATTCTGCTGAGTATTTGCAATGACAAGAACACACTCAGGGGAGAAATGAATGGCTTCCAGCCACAAACTGGACATCAGGGTAGTAGACGTGATTCAAAAGGTCTATGTTACTGCCAGTCATATCACTTGCATAATTTTCGCATAGCTTAAACTAAAAGATGGTACTCAAGGAAAATATCACAGTTGAGCCTTTTGATATTGGTTTTCTAGACAGCAGTAGCTAACAAGAAGCACCAGTTACACAGAAAAAAAGTCATTTGCAGGCATTTGCTTGCCCCTTCTCTTGCTAGATTTTCTTTCTTTCCCCACCTTCTCTCTGCTCCCCTAGATTTAGCACACATAATGATTAATATATTATTACATTTTTTGAGAATGATTAATATATGATTACATTTTTTGAGTATATTTAGCACTGGAACATAGAGCTAGAGATGCATTACTGCTCCAAAAAGCTTACTGTCAAAAGATCGAAAAAGGAGACCTAAAGGAAAATGAGACTACTCAAACATGTATAATAATCCTGAAATTCAAGCTTTAACTATCTCAAACTATAGCTCTTTCATGACTTATCAAAAAGTTATAGTTTTATATTGGTGGGGAATTATTTTGGACTGCTCAGATGACAATCTACTACTGGGCTAAATTTTCTAATTCTGAATGACATAATCACAACTTCTAAAGACCACCATGATATATTTGTCATCAGAAGAAAACTTTTAGAGAAACTGGAAGGAAATCCATAGGACTGTGGTCGTGACTCAATTGGGACTGTAAGTTTCAAAACTTTAAATGAGGAGAGAAACAAGAGTTGACAAGAACTAGTGAGTCAATCAATTATGTTAATAAACAGAATACTATAGTATATGTTAATAAACATATACTATTTTAGTATATGTAAAAATCTTAGCATTGATTAATTTTATTTTCACTAGCTTTCATGGGAATAACAATGGGAAGGTTAAATGAAAAGGAAGAAAGCATGTAAAATTCTATCAGAATTTATTTTATAATCATTTAAAAAATAAGCTATCTCTTCATGGATTTGCTTTTGATAAAAAAGTTACAGGGCTGATTAGTTTTATTCATGCAAAGTATTTGGACATCTTCATTTCCATTGCCTGGCAGTTACTATGTCAATTAAGAGTGAAGTAGGGTTTGATATATTAAAGCTGTAAACTAATTGAAGTAGGGGCTCAATATATTAGAACTGTAAATTAGAGTAGGAGCTTAATTTAGGAGACTAGGCGACTTAAGGCTGTACAAAGAGCAGATGCAACAGTTGTAGTACTAAATGTCAGAACTTAGCTCTTATTTTTTAAGACAGAATGCTTTAGGACAATATAACCTTGTAGTAGAAGCTTATCTCTCAAAACAAGGGGCCCAGGATTACTGAGGTATGCAGAGACTAGTCAAAGCAAGAATAAAGGAGGCCTGCAGTTCTCCAGAAGGTCACAATGATGAAGAGGAGTGGAGGAAGTAAACGACCACCAGATATCTCTGAAGACCACTGAGAGACTCTAGTGCGCATGTGGGAGTGGGCAGTAACCTGTAACAATGAGTTAATGAATAGGTAATCATTTCTTGGAAAACTAGTGAATATGTATACATAGTATGCATTTAAACTGTACATCTAAATCAGTTGGCACGCACATTAGGTGGACCAATCCCCTGTATGCCTGGCGCTGCAATAAAGAATACCTGCTTAATAGTCACCGAGGCTATTGAGTCTTAACTTCGGCATTTCACTGCATCAGTTCTGGCACCCCAGATGGGATCCGCTCTGCTCGGCTGCAGGACCCACTGAGAACGGGACTCCCTAGGGTACCCCCGGGAATTTCCCGGAGGGACTCCTCGCCTCAGTCGGATCACTGCAGGAGCCGAGAAGGACCATCTAATAAGGTATTCTTTAAATGTTCTTTAAATTTTTGCTATATAGGTAAAACGCGTTCTGGGTTAAGGGACTGGTCAATAGGGGGTTCCCATAAGTCATAAGAGATATCTTACGCAGGGCGCCGTATACCAGGCTACTAGTGCCTGAGGGTATACATTTGGTATTGGTACAAAACTTGCATAAGTGTTTGTACTTCTGGTTTTGTGCACGCTCACTGTGAGTAGTGTACTCCGGTATTTAGTCCGTTGGTACGGGCCCAGGGGTAAGCTACGTACTTCTGTAATAACGTACTCTGTGGTGGTACTGATTTGTTGGTATTGAACCAAGGCTATTGAGTCTTAACTTCGTCATTTCACTGCATCAAGAGTCCAAATAAACAGACTGATTTTTTTAAAAACTATTTTTAAAAGATTAATAAATATACACATTTGTGATATGCAAACATTAACAGAAATATAAATAAAAATCCACATAGGGCTAAGATGTGTATTCAGTTACTAAAAATGTCACATAATAAAAAGGACAGAAAGAATGTCATATTTATGGTATAAGTTGGTTTTGCCATAGGCAATATAAGTGATGGGAAAAAGAGTGTTTATACAATTGATGATGAAGGAAAAACAGTGTTTGGCTTAGTTCACTGCAAAGTCTCTGCAAGAAAAAAGTATCTCACCCTTGTGAAAATATATATAATCAGACAAACTACTCAAGTGTTGATCCCAGCAAATTATGACTATATATATGCATATATGCACATATATATATATATGATTTCAATTCTTGTTGATCAAAACAATGCAGCGGTTCTAGAAGTTATCCCTTGCCTGTTGAAATCACATTTTAATTGTGGGCTTTTTTTCATTTCCTTGTTAAAACATATCTGACATTAAATTTCACCAGTTGGAAAACAATTCTCAGGTGGGTAGCCCAGTCATTTCTGAGACAGATGATGACATAATTCATGGCTTTGGTTGAGGGAAGAATCGATCATCTTGAAGAGAACTACTACACCTTTCTCAATAATGTGCTTCGGAAATCCCACAGGAAGGTAGTCTTAAAAACAGATTAATTTTAAATAACGCACAGCAATGCTCTCTCTCCAGGTTCAGGTTTTGGCCATAAATCTTGTATGCCACCATCTTAAAAGTATGAACAGAAGCATCAACTCAGCAGCAAAACTTATAGTTTTTAGTGGAGATAAAAGATTGTTTGTCATGAGCCTTTGAATATTTTCAGTCAAGTAAAGTAAACTGAGCATACAATGCCTGGAGAATTAATCTAGAGAGATAAAACCTGTAGATAGGGCAGTTTTCTCTGGTTTCTGTTCAGAGGTACTCTTAGGAACCTTCACACTTGGAGGTATATTCACATAAATATATACATGCACATTTGTTTGAATTACCATTATTTTCTCACTTTTTTTTTTTTTTTACAGTTTCACCTTTCCTCTCTTCTACAGTTAGCCCAATTGCAAGGGGCCAATGGCTCTGGCAAGATTACAGCAATTATATTATAATTAGTCATTCATCCACTTCCAGTTTTTTACAGATGGTTTCTCCCATGCATGTGCTATACAGGGTTTTACTCTCACAGCTCCTCACCTAGGAGCACCCACTTGGATGCATACTATTTTATCATACAAAACCAAGATTGAAATGACACCAAATACACTGCATGGCAGCAGTTCCTGCCAGATCAATAAAAACAGTTGCAACATTCCCTGTAAAGAAAGCCAGTGCAACTACAAGGCACCGTACCAAAGTGAGCAGATGTATAGTTAAGCTTGTTGCCACCAGTTCTGAAAGCAGAGGCTGGAAAAAAAGAGCTGTTTTAAGATAATAATAAGTAACAAAGAGGAAAACACTATGAGCCTAGATGCAAGGAAAGGCTACGGCAAAGCACATGTCTGAGTTAAGGAAGATTAAAATGGTGAGAAAGAGAGTGTGTTCCCAGTGCAGTATGGTGAGGAGAGCGTAACAGTTCAATCACAGCCTTAATTTCTGCTTGGAAGCAAGAAGCAAAGCTCTGACAATTTCTGAATTAGGTTATTTTCCTGTTCTTTTTCAGGTCACAACCATATTTAAATCATACATTATGCATGTGGGATAATGTCATGGCTATTTGAAATAAACTCCATGAGATTCAGGTTAGAAATAACTCATTAAATATAACTTAGAGATGGAAAAGCCATTTCTACACTGCCATCTCAGTTCCTCAGCACTCTCTGAATAGGTTTATGCATTTGCATCTTACTCCCTAAGTGGTTAATTCAGAACATTTTATGCTTATAAAGCAGAATCTTGTTCCTAATTAACTATTAAACCATTATTCCATTGTCCTCAGACACCTACTTGAACAAGTAATGTCCCAGGTATATTATAATTCATGAACCCATGCTGACTGGGCCTGATCATCTGATTGTCCTGTACGTGCCATGTATGGCACTCAAGATGATCTGCTCTGTAACCTTCCCCAGCACTGAGGTCAAACTGACAGGCCTGTAGAAGAAGAAGAAACATGGAAGAAACAGACAGACCCAATCTATTAATACATCACTCCATGGTTGGTGTCACCGCCAGAATTTCGGGGGTTTCGATAATGGGATGGTCTACACAGCACCAGGCCTGATGGCATCAGATGGGATTCACCTTTCCCAAAGGAGGAAGAGGGTCTTTGCTCACGAGCCAGCGGGGATGACTGACAGAGCTTTAAACTAGCCTTGACAGGGGAAGGGAAATAATCCTGATATTATTCCCATGGCAAGCTGTGGGATGACATGCCAAGGTTAGAGGGATGGGGTACTAGCGAGAGCCCTCACCCTGTTGCTCTGAGATGTGCTGGGTACACTGGAGCACGCTTGAAGTCTTACAGAGAGGAGTCAGGGGCTCCTGAGGTAAGAGAAGCCAAGAGGGAAACAACAGAGAAATACCTCAAAGGAATTAAGGGGTGTTCCTCTAAGAAGGTGACACGGCTGACAACCCAGTTGAAGTGCCTCTACGCCAATACACACAGCATGGGCAACAAACAGGAGGAGTTGGAAGCCACCATGCTGCTGTAAAACTACAACCTAGTTGCCATTACTGAAACCTGGTGGGACAAATCCCATGACTGGAGTGCGGCTATCAATGGCTACAGGATGTTCAGAAGGGACAGGCGAGAAAGGAGGGGCAGAGGGGTTGCATAGATTGTGAAGAGCTGTCTCTTCCACAAAGGGAAACTTGCGGTTGGTGTTTAAAGACAGTCCTACCAGAGGGGATGCGATACTGGACCTGATGGTCATCAATGCAAGAGAGCTAATCAGTGACGTCAAGATTGGAGGCAGCCTGGGCTGCAGTGGTCATGCACTGGTGGAGGTCGCAGCCCTGAGGGATATGGGCCAGGCAAAGACTAAAGTCAGGACCCTGAATTTTAGGAAAGCAAACTTCCAGCTTGTCCTGGTTCCGGCAGGGACAGGGTTAAGTATTCCATGCCATGTGAGCCACGCCCACCCTGAGATTAAAAGGAGGGAGGAGGCAGGCACTCGGGTTTGGAGCGGGCTGGCGCGTCCAGGGGCCGGACCGGCGGGGAGCGGCGGTTCCGTAATCGCGGTTGTATATTTCTCTGTCGGTGTTATTGTTGTTGTTTTCTTGTTCCCTTTGCTGTTCTGTTAAACTGCCTTTGTCTTAACCCAAGAGTTTTGCCTTTTTCTTCTGATCCTTCCCGTACCGGGAAGTGCTGAGCGAGCCACACGTGGTTTTTTGTTGCCATCTGAGGCCAAACCACAACAGTCCTTATTTGGCGCCCAACGTGGGGCTCAAAGGGTTGAGATAATGACAGAATCCAACTAGAGCTTGAAAAAATGAATTTGTTAGGTAAATAGTCACTGGTCACTATGTTGCTTAGTTTGTTCTCATGGCTGTGTTATGTAAACTCCTATGTGTTTTATGCACTCCCTGTGATGATATTTGTTACTTCTGGGAGGGGGATGAGGATTATCATTTTACTGTCCTGTGCAATATCGGCTTATGATATGATAACATCACTTGTTAGACGGTTATTTTGGGGTGTTTATGTGGTATTGCTGTCCTGTCCGTACATTGGGCACCACCTCTCAGAATTTATTAATAATTACACCCAGTCTATGGGGGAAACAGGGGGAGACACTTTCCCCAGCTCTTTTGCCTCCCTTTTCTCCTTCGAGTGAGGTATGACAGCTTTTGAGAATTTTGAATATCCTTGGGATGCTCAAACCAGCATGTTCCTAGTGTTATGTCTGCTGAATATGTTCCAGGTCTCGTTTAGGGTTAAACAACTATTTAAGACTACCACCCAGAGATCTGCTCCAAGGCTGGACAGTCAGGGGTGGCATGGCATGTGGGAGAACATGGGCAGGTACTTAGAGAACTTCTCACCTCCAATGGTCTGGGACTTCACCCCTGAACAATTACAGGACCCTGATAGAGTAGTAGAATATCTGAAGGGAAAATGCTGTGGCTATTCTAGAGAGGCACAACTCACCGCACTGTGCTGGGCCCTGGCTAGTGTCTACCAGGCACTGCTCAGTGCTATGCAGCACCCTCAGGAGAAAGAGACAGAGACCAGACCAGCAGGCACTGCGGCCCCTGCGGCAGGCGCTGCGGCTGCTGCGGCCCCTGTGGCAGGTGCTGCTGTGACGGGCACTGCGGCTACTGCGACCCCTGCGACGGGCACTGCGGCTACTGCGACCCCTGCGACGGGCACTGCGGCTACCGCAACCCCTGTGACAGACACTGCGGCTACCGCAACCCCTGTGGCAGCCACTGCAGCTACTCCAGCCCCGGTGACAGCCACTGCTGCTGAACCAGGGAACCAACCCGTGCCAGTATCCATTGCCCCCATACAAAAGAAGAAGTACACAAAGAAATCGGTTCGCATAGTAAGAGATGACGATGAACCAGGGCCATCACAAGGACAGGAGGAAGAGGCAGAACCAGAGATAATTACCCGATCCCTATCCCTGAGTGAGCTGCGCGATATGCGAAAAGATTTTAGCCGACTTTCAGGCGAGCACATTGTCACCTGGCTGCTTCGGTGTTGGGATAATGGGGCCAGTAGCCTGGGACTAGAGGGTAGGGAAGCCAGGCAGTTGGGATCCCTGTCTAGGGAAGGCGGCATTGACAAGGCAATTGGAAAGAAGACCCAAGCCCTCAGCCTCTGGAAACGACTCCTGTCAGGCGTGAGGGAGAGGTACCCCTTCAGTGAAGATGTTGTATGCCAACCAAGCAAATGGACCACCATGGAAAGAGGTATCCAGTACCTGAGAGAATTAGCCGTGCGGGAGATGATTTATTATGACTTGGACAACACAGACTTGCCCACAGACCCTGATGAGGTGCAATGCACAAGGCCCATGTGGCAGAAGTTTGTATGGAGCACATCATCATCATATGCCAACTCACTGGCAGTAATGGAATGGAAAGGTGAAGAGGGACCAACGGTGGATGAGGTGGCTGGCCGGCTCCGGCGATATGAAGAAAGCCTCTCTTCCCCCCTTGTCTCAGCTGTGGAGAAACTGTCCCGGAAGGTTCAGCAACTTGAAGAGAATATGTCCTACTCCCCACCTGTATGGGCCAGCATCTCAGCTATTAGGAGCAGGCATTTCCCCACTCAAGAGAGAGAGTACAGACGGTACACACCACGAGGCACCCTGTGGTTCTACCTGCGAGACCATGGAGAGGACATGAGGAAGTGGGATGGACAACCTACTTGGATCCTGCGGGCACGGGTACAGGAGTTGCAAGGAAGGACAACCACAAAAGGGGATCCCTCCAGGAAAAGTGCCGCCCCAGTTTCCAGTGGGCAGTTCCCCAGACAGACCATAAGGCCTGATCTTGCTTCTGATCCTCTTGAAGGAACCTCCAAGTCATTTCTGCAAGAAGTGAGTACCGGATACCATGACCAGTATTAGAGGGGCCCTGCCTCCAGCCAGGTGGAGGAAAGGGACAACCGGGTTTATTGGACAGTGTGGATTCGATGGCCTGGCACATCAGACCCACAGGAGTATAAGGCTCTAGTGGACACAGGAGCACAGTGTACTCTGATACCATCAAGCTATAGAGGGGCAGAACCCATTTGTATTTCTGGGGTCACAGGGGGATCCCAAGAGTTGACTGTACTGGAGGCTGAAGTGAGCCTAACTGGGAATGAGTGGCAAAAGCATCCCATTGTGACTGGCCCAGATGCTCCATGCGTCCTTGGTATAGATTACCTCAGGAGAGGGTATTTTAAGGACCCAAAGGGGTATCGGTGGGCCTTTGGCATAGCTGCCTTGGAGGCGGAGGAAGTTAAACAGTTGTCTCCCTTGCCTGGTCTCTCAGAGGACTCTTCTGTTGTGGGGTTGTTGAGGGTCGAAGAACAGCAGGTGCCGATTGCTACCACAACGGTGCATCGGCGGCAATATCGCACTAACCGAGACTCTCTGATTCCCATCCATAAGCTGATTCGTCAACTAGAGGTTCAAGGAGTGATCAGCAAGACTCGCTCGCCTTTTAACAGTCCCATATGGCCAGTGCAAAAATCCAATGGAGAGTGGAGGCTAACTGTAGACTATCGTGGCCTGAATGAAGTCACGCCACCACTGAGCGCTGCTGTGCCGGATATGCTAGAACTCCAGTATGAACTGGAGTCCAAGGCAGCCAAGTGGTATGCCATGATTGATATAGCGAATGCATTTTTCTCAATCCCTTTGGCAACAGAGTGCAGGCCACAGTTTGCTTTCACTTGGAGGGGCATCCAGTACACCTGGAATCGACTGCCCCAGGGGTGGAAACACAGCCCCACCATTTGCCATGGACTGATCCAGACTGCACTGGAACAGGGTGAAGCTCCAGAACATCTGCAGTACATTGATGACATCATTGTATGGGGAAACACAGCCGAAGAAGTTTTTGAGAAAGGGGATAAAATAGTCCGAATCCTTCTGAAAGCTGATTTTGCCATAATACGAAGTAAGGTCAAGGGACCTGCACAGGAGATCCAGTTCTTAGGAATAAAATGGCAAGATGGACGCCGCCAAATCCCAATGGATGTGATCAACAAAATAGCAACTATGTCTCCACCAACTAGCAAAAAGGAAACACAAGCTTTCTTAGGCATTGTGGGTTTTTGGAGGATGCATATCCCAGATTACAGTCTGATTGTAAGCCCTCTGTATCAAGTAACCCGGAAGAAGAACGATTTTAAATGGGGTCCTGAGCAACGACAAGCTTTTGAACAAATCAAACAGGAAATAGTCCATGCAGTGGCCCTGGGGCCAGTCCGGGCAGGACAAGATGTGAAAAAATGTGTTCTACACTGCAGCCGGGGAGAATGGCCCTACCTGGAGCCTCTGGCAGAAGGCACCGGGGGAGACCCGAGGTCGACCCCTAGGGTTTTGGAGTCGGAGATACAGAGGATCCGAAGCGCGCTACACTCCAACAGAAAAGGAGATATTGGCAGCATATGAAGGGGTTGGAGCTGCTTCGGAGGTGGTTGGTACAGAAGCGCAGCTCCTCTTAGCACCTCGACTGCCGGTGCTGGGTTGGATGTTCAAAGAAAGGGTCCCCACCACACATCATGCAACTGATGCTACATGGAGTAAGTGGATTGCACTGATCACACAGCGAACTCGAATGGGAAACCCCAGTCGCCCAGGAATTCTGGAAGTGATCATGGACTGGCCAGAAGGCAAGGATTTTGGAATGTCACCAGAGGAGGAGGTGACGCGTGCGGAAGAGGCCCCACCATATAATAAACTGCCAGAAAATGAGAAGCAATATGCCCTGTTCACTGATGGGTCCTGCCGGATTGTGGGAAAGCATCGAAAGTGGAAGGCTGCTGTGTGGAGTCCTACAGGACAAGTTGCAGAAGCCAGTGAAGGACAAGGTGAATCGAGCCAGTTTGCAGAGGTGAAAGCCATTCAGCTGGCTTTGGACATTGCCGAGCGAGAAAGATGGCCAGTACTTTATCTCTACACTGACTCATGGATGGTGGCAAATGCTCTGTGGGGGTGGTTACAGCAGTGGAAGCAGGGCAACTGGCAGCGCAGAGGCAAACCCATCTGGGCTGCTGAACGATGGCAAGATATTGCTGCCCGGATAGAGAATCTGGTTGTGAAAGTACGCCACGTAGATGCCCACGTACCGAAGAATCGGGCCACGGAGGAACATCAGAACAACCAGCAGGTGGATCGGGCTGCCAGGATTGAAGTGGCTCAGGTGGATCTGGATTGGCAACGTAAGGGTGAACTATTCATAGCTCGGTGGGCCCATGACACCTCAGGCCACCAAGGAAGAGATGCGACATATAGATGGGCTCGTGACCGAGGGGTGGACTTGACCATGGACACTATTGCACAGGTCATCCATGAATGTGAGACATGCGCTGCAATCAAGCAAGCCAAGCGTTTGAAGCCTCTTTGGTATGGAGGACGATGGTTGAAATATAAATATGGGGAGGCCTGGCAGATTGATTATATCACACTGCCACGAACCCGTCAAGGCAAGCGCTATGTGCTCACAATGGTGGAAGCAACCACCGGATGGCTGGAAACGTACCCTGTGCCCCATGCCACTGCCCGGAATACTATCCTGGGCCTTGAAAAGCAAGTCCTGTGGCGACATGGTACCCCAGAGAGAATTGAGTTGGACAACGGGACTCATTTCCGAAACAGCCTCATAGACACCTGGGCCAAAGAGCATGGTATTGAGTGGGTGTATCACATCCCCTATCACGCACCAGCCTCTGGGAAGATAGAACGGTACAATGGACTGTTAAAAACTACACTGAGAGCAATGGGTGGTGGGACCTTAAAACATTGGGATGCACATTTAGCAAAGGCTACCTGGCTAGTTAATACCAGGGGATCTACCAATCGGGCTGGCCCTGCCCAGTCAAAACTTCCACGTACCATAGAAGGGGATAAGGTCCCCGTAGTGCACATGAAGAATATGTTGGGGAAGACAGTCTGGGTTAGTCCTGCCTCAGGCAAAGGCAAACCCATCCGTGGGATTGCTTTTGCCCAAGGACCTGGGTGCACTTGGTGGGTAATGCGGCAGGATGGGGAAGTCTGATGTGTACCTCATGGGGACTTGATTTTGGGTGAGAATAGCCAATGAATCAAATCGTGTGCAACATTGTCACTGTATGTCCTCGTTACTATAATTGCTATTGGCTGTACTGCAGTAAGAATCACCCAAATTAAGGACAGATGGACTTTGATGAACAGTTGAGTAAAGCAAAGTGGTGATGGGATCAGAGCTGACGCCCAGCAACTTCCTCAAGATCTGCGTCTTCGGACCATGGACTGTGTGCATGAGCTACGCCAGGTACACCAGTCACATGTTCCGAAAACTGTAAGATCTGGGCGTGGCAAAATGGTATGGAATAAGGGGTGGATAATGTCCTGGTTCCGGCAGGGACAGGGTTAAGTATTCCATGCCATGTGAGCCACGCCCACCCTGAGATTAAAAGGAGGGAGGGGGCAGGCACTCGGGTTCGGAGCGGGCTGGCGCGTCCAGGGGCCGGACCGGCGGGGAGCGGCGGTTCCGTAATCGCGTTTGTATATTTCTCTGTCGGTGTTATTGTTGTTGTTTTCTTGTTCCCTTTGCTGTTCTGTTAAACTGCCTTTGTCTTAACCCAAGAGTTTTGCCTTTTTCTTCTGATCCTTCCCTTATTGGGAAGTGCTGAGCGAGCCACACGTGGTTCTTTGTTGCCATCTGAGGCCAAACCACGACACAGCTCTTCAAGGAGTTAGTCAGTAGGACTCCCTGGGAAACTGCCCTCATGGACAAGGGAGCAGAACAGAGCTGGCAGATTTTAAGGACGGTTTCCACAGAGCACAAGAGCTCTCGATCCCCAGGGGTAAGAAATCAAGCAAGAAAGGGAAGAGACCATCATGGCTGAGCTGGGACCTGCTAGTAAAACTAAAAGGCAAGAAGGAACTGCACAGGCAGTTCAAGCAGCATCAGGAATCCTGGGAAGAGTATAGGGATGCTGCCCAGTTATGTAGGGATGAGGTCAGGAAGGCCAAGGCACGGCTGGAGCTGAACTTGGCAAGGGATGCTAAGAATAACAAGAAGGGCTTCTACAGGTATGTCAACCAGAAAAGGAAGGCCAAAGAAAGTGTAGCCCCACTGATGACCAAGAATGGCAAACTGGTAACAACAGATGAGAAGGCTGAGGTACTCAGTGACTTTTTTGCCTCAGTCTTCACTGTCAACCTCTTACCACACCTCTCAAGTGGATGGACCGCAAGAGGGGCACTGGGGGAGCAAAGTTCCTCCCACTATAAGAGAAGATCAGGTTTGAGACCACCTGAGGAACCTGAAGATACACAAGTCTATGGGACCTGATGAGATGCATCTCAGAGTCCTGAGAGAACTGGCTGTATAGTTGCCAAACCACTCTCCATGATATTTGAAAAGTCATGGCAGTCAGGTAAAGTCACCTGAAATCAGAAAAAGGGAAACATTGCACCCATTTTTTAAAAGGGTAGAAAGGAGGACCCCAGGAATTACCGCCCTGCCAGCCTCACCTCTGTGCCTGGGAAGATCATGGAACAGATCCTCCTAGAAGCTATGCTAAGGCACATGGAGGACAGGGAGGTGATTTGAGACAGCCAGCATGGCTTCACCAGGGGCAAGTCCTGCCTGACCAACCTAGTGGCCTTCTATGATGGAGAGACTACATCAGAGGACGAGGGAAGTGCTACAGATGTCATCTATCTGGATTTCTGTGAGGCCTTTGTCATGGTCATCCCTCTACAGAGGGATCTGGACAGGCTGGGTCAATGGGCCAGGGCCAATGGTATGAGGTTCAACAAGGCAAATTGCCGGGTCCTGCACTTGGATCACAACCCCATGCAGCGCTACAGGCTTGGGGAAGAGTGGCTGGAGAGCTGCCCAGCAGAAAAAGACCTGGGGGTGCTGGTCAACAGCCAGCTGAATATGAGCCAGCAGTGCGCCCAGGTGGCCAAGGCCAACAGCATCCTGGCCTGTATCAGGAACAGTGTGGCCAGCAGGACTAGGGAAGTGATTGTCCCCCTGTACTCAGCACTGGTGAGGGCCCACCTCGAGTACTGTGTTCACTTTTGGGCCCCTCCCTACAAGAAAGACATTGAGGTGCTGGAGCGAGTCCAGAGAAGGGCAATGAAGCTGGTGAGGGATCTGGAGAATAAGTCTTATGAGGAGTGGCTGAGGGAGCTGGGATTGTTTAGTCTGGTGAAAAGGAGGCTGAGGGGAGACTACCTGAAAGGAGGTTGTAGCGAGGTGGGTGTCATTCTCTTCTCCCAAGTAGCAAGTGATAGGACGCAAGGAAATGGCCTCAAGTTGCACCAGAGGAGGTTTAGACTGGACATTAGGAAAATTTTTTTCACTGAAAGGGTTGTCAAGCATTGGAACAGGCTGCCCAGGGAAGTGGTTGAGTCACCATCCCTTGAGGTATTTAAACGATGGGTAGACGTTTTGCTAAGGGACACGGTTTAGTGGTGGTTTTGTCAGTGTTAGTTTGATGGTTGGACTCGATGATCTGAAAGGTCCCTTCCAACCTAGACAATTCTTTGATTCTATGAAGGGATTGAGAGCAGCCCTGAGAAGAAGGACTTGGGGGTGTTGGTGGATGAGAAGCTCAACATGAGCTGACAATGTGCACTCGCAGCCCAGAAAGCCAACTGTATCCTAGGCTTCATAAAAAGAAGCGTGGCCAGCAGATCGAGAGAGATGATTCTGCCCCTCTACTCCGCTCTCGTGAGACCCCACCTGGAGTACCGGAGCCCTCGGAACAGGAAAGAGATGGACCTGTTGGAGCGGGTCCAGAGGAGGGCCACGAAGATGATCAGAGGGCTGGAGCACGTCTCCTATGAGGACAGGCTGAGAGAGTTGGGGTTGTTCAGCCTGGAGAAGAGAAGGCTCCGGGGAGACCTTATAGAGGCCTTTCAACACTTAAAGGGGGCCTACAGGAAAGATGAGAACAAACTTTTTAGCAGGGCCTGTTGCAACAGGAGAAGGGGTAACGGCTTTAAACTAAAAGAGGGAAGATTTAGACTAGATATAAAGAAGTGGTGAAACACCGGAAGAGGTTACCCAGAGAGGTGGTAGATGCCCCATCCCTGGAAACATTCAAGGTCAGATTGGACAGGGTTCTGAGCAACCTGGTCTAGTTGAAGATGTCCCTGCTCATTTCAGGGGTGTTGAACTAGATGACCTTTAAAGGCCCTTCCAACCCAAAATATTCTGTGATTCTCTCATTCTATTGTATTAGAAGGTAGTCAAATTTGATCAAAATCAAAACATGATCCTCAGCCCATTGACATGCCGTGAATTCTGTATCATTTCAGTTCTGGTCTTATTTGATAAAATGCCCAGATGAACTATGGAACATGACAGACTGGGAGTATAAAGGCAGCAGTGCACGGACACTCTATCCAGCACAGCCCAGCACCAGTTCTCCAGATATCACCCTTTTCTACCTCTCAGACCTTTCTGAGATAACTGAGGCAATGCTCTCCCACAAAATCCACATTCCTTAATTAAAACTTGCACTTTCACCAGCACACTGTTCCCCGCAGAAGAGAATGAGAGAATACATTGGTGGGGGTTTTTATTTAAAAAGCTGTTCACAGCAACTGACAACTTTCTCCTTAAAGTAGAACATAGAATTATATCAACTTGAAATCTAATGAATTATCTTTTCATCCTTTAATACATGACTACTTAATTTAAGAAATCAAATGCTTCTTTGTAGCCAAATGTTAGGAAAAAGTTAAAATTGTTCATACCCAGCTTCTACCCTGTTTTTCCTGTAATTTATTCCTCAACTTTCAATTAGCAATGATGCCCTATAAAGGCATCTTGTTGCTTTCTTTAAAAAACCCACAAATATTAGATATTATTACAGTGGATTACAAATCTCCCATTATGCTCCCATCAGGGCATATTTTACTATGTAGACTAGCAACCCAACTTCAAATTTGTCTTCTAAAACTTTATTTTAAAAGTAAGCCTATTTAAGACAGCATAAAATGGCCATAATGTATCCCTAACAATCTCTAAAGCTGACTTGACCTAGCAGCTACATAAAGAGAATACCAAGGCAAATTAAAATCTGGGCTGTGTTTAGCCTACAAAGAAAAAACCCTAAAATTGTCATTCTTGTTAAAATACAGTGGAAAAAAATGAAAAATCTAATTCATGGGTTCCCTTTCTGTCTCATTACTGCAGAGAACCAAAGGGAGTTTGTAACGTGCTCACCACAGGAAGGACTCTGCAATATAGCAATGTCCTAATGGTGAATCATGATCCAGATTGGGGCCTGCCCAAACAGCTCTTTGGCTGTCATCACCTTCTCTGATGGCTCTTCAGCTCCAGGGAAGGAGTGGGACGACTT
Organism: Fratercula arctica; assembly: GCA_947846985.1. Lineage (NCBI taxonomy): Eukaryota > Metazoa > Chordata > Aves > Charadriiformes > Alcidae > Fratercula > Fratercula arctica. The sequence continues at coordinate 11,720,005 of CANTUZ010000025.1, read as the reverse complement.
GGTGAGCGGCCATCAGCTCTGTCTTGCAAGATAACTGAACATCCCCTACCGCCCCTCCTGCCTGATGTGGGGTGTATCCATTGGGCCATTACCCCGTGAAAGCCAAGGGGGCTTTTTGCTTATGTTAAAAGCTTAGGATGGAAGAACAAGAGGCTTTTTTTCAAATCTGCAACCAGGAGCAATGCGTGCAAAACCAGAATTATCTCCAGAATAGCTTAAAAAATAATGAACAACAAATTAGACTTTAAAAAATTCTTCTAAAAAAAACCCTATGTTACACTTCAGTGTCAAAGACAGGCTGATGCAGTTCTGATAATTTTCAAAACTGATTGACTGGGTCTACAGCCAAGACTGCCAGCAACATGCCCATTGCTATAGAAGCCAGACAAACACTCACATAAGGAAGAAAACATTATCTTCCAGCATTTGAGTTCAGGGAAATTTATCTCAGGCTATGTTCTACATGGTTTATCTCCTAGGGAAAACATCATCACCACACAATTACTCTCTTAGCATATGCATGCAGGAAAGGCAGCTCAGTTTGCACAGTCTTAAAAAGGGGGTAAAAACATGAAGCAAGAAACTTTACACTCATAACACTTCCTATATACTCTTTAGGGAGATGGATTATTCCTCCCACGAAAGTGATTATGCTTAGATCAGAAAGTAGGAAATTAAAAACCAGAATACTGTCTCTTGCTTGCATTTCAGTAATTGCCTGCTCTACAAATGTGCTGTTCTTTTGGCAGTTAGTATTCTATTATTAGGAGACCATGGATCATAACGCCTTCTAATTGTCTCTATCAGTTATGTGTATTTTCCTACTGTTGTACAGAATTTAAGAGAGTGAAAAATAAAAACTCAAGAGTATGCTCCATCATCTATGTCAGTGATATTTCATGGATGTATGCTTTAGCTGCAATGATATATACTTTACTCAAATAAATAGTTTTCATTGAAACAAAGGAAAAAGCACTGGCACAACTGAGCACAATTTACCCATCTAATGTTAAAATATGGATAGTTCCATATAAACAAAAAGGTTTGCATGAAATGAGATCCATTATAATTTCCCATTTGGAACACTACCAATTTAGTAAAGATTGTGTTAGGTGTTCTATTTAGCAAAACACAGAGAATAGGCTTGTAAGTTACATGACAAAGAAAAAATCTTATTTAACAGCACTGAGGCTTGCACATCAATATTATGAGACGGATTTTTGCTCTTATGAAAATGTTCTGATTCACATGTTCTTTCATATTTTATAATGCTTTATTTTGGAATTTATGTATTATTTATGTATCTTTTCTAACATTTCAGTTCTACACATATAGGCAAATTATATTTGGTAAACTAGAAGTACATTATCAAAACATAGTATCAACAGCCTCATCAGTATCAAAGAAACTACCTTTACACTCTCTAATTTTAAGTGGAAAAAGAAAAGGGCTAGTAGTCAGGGTTCTGGCTCTATAGGATCAGAGTTTGCAGATAAAATACCTTGCTCTCAACTGCTGTCATAGAGATAGACTATCTATTAGCCAACATCCCAATTGAATTAGGGAGGAATACCAGCACTGAGAATCCTACCCAGTAACAAACTGACAGCCAGCATAATTCACAAGCACAAAAAGAACGTGTTCCCTCTGGGGAACTAGGCTGAGCAACCCTCTGCTGCGTGTGATTTGACATTTCTAAATGATCAGATTGTATGGCTTGAAGTGGGAACACCATAATAGCCCAGTCCTGATGGAGTACCACGCGCTAGTTCACATCCACACAGATAAGACCGAAACGTACAAATCAAATGCAGGGTGAAACATGGGTTTTGAGCATGCATAAAACAGCTACATCCAAAATAAGAAAACTCCTCCAACACAAAGAAACTAAAGTAGCTTATCAATTATTTTGAGTGTTTTCCCTCTACATATAACAGATTGTACTGATTTTGTAAGATATCAACAAATTATTCCCATGGCTTAGAAAGGAAAAAAGAAACAAACAGGTTAAAACACTTGCTGCTGTCACATTATTGGAAAAGTACAAACATACTTCAGAACAGTACAGCCTTGGGTTGAAAACCAGCCTCTCAAATGTCTTCCTTTTTAAAATTTGGGAGCTCTATATCAGACCACGTAACCCCAAATGTATAAAAGCAGCAGTCATGTGATAGGGATGGGCCTCCTGCTACGATGAAGCTAGACAGTTCATCTTCTACCATAGCTATGTTGAGCAAGGAGTACTCTTAGATTTTGTAACTCAAATTGCAAGCAAACAGGAAGGGGTTTTTTTTCCATCTAAACTACCCGAGAGGTGGAGCTGGTTAGTACATGTCAAGCACACATGACAACAGCTTCATCTGGTAAGGAAGACTGCAGAACAAAGAGTAAGCCCCAAGCAAACCTTGCAGGTGTCCAAGATACAGCCCAACATGAAATGGAAGTCAACTGTGTAAGACATACATATGCAAGCAAGTACCTGCACAATAAACAACGTGAATAACTCACCATGGTTTGCATATTTACTTAGTCCTGCTAGGGAACGCTTCTTGGGGAAAAAAAAGCAAGTGCCAAACAGCTCAGGGTTTTGATATTCCTCATCAATCCACATAACCTGCCCCAAGCCATAAACTTTATGTGGGAGGACACAAATTCACTAATTTATATGTAAGAGGCAATTTCCAAGCACAGCTTTCCAGAAGAACACAAAACTTGATTTTCTGTTCCTGGAGAAATTGGCAGAAAATAGGAATTTTCTCCTACTTCAAACTTCTCAATGGTAGGAAGGCAGAAGTTATCAATACAGAGACTTTGTTGCAGAATTGACAGACTTTGTGCCAGTAAGACAAGGTGGGGTCTCCAACGTCTTCTTTCCCCCAGAGTTATTTTATCAAATTTCCTCCCCTCACTCCCTATGAACTAGACAACCCATATTTGATTGATGCATCTGTAACAGACAATAAAAAAGTGTGTCCTACTTTAATTTATTTTTGAAATACACTCAATCTGCACTGGTATTGCTATTTACAGTACTCCACTAATTGACACAACTTTATAGGACCTATAAAATATATTTTAAACTATCTTCTTGGAGGACAGGAATTAAAACTGAATGAAAAGAAAGAAAAAATATTATGTCACCTCCCATTTCCATGGTACCATTAATAAAAAAAAATAAGTAAAACTGTATAACACCATTATTGACAGGAAAAAAATATGTCTTGTAGAGACACAGTCCTGTTAAAATAAAATAAAATTAATAATCAGTAACAATATATGCTTTTATCCAACACTACCAAGTACCCACCTAACACATAATCTCTCCCTTCCAACACAATTCCCCAGTCAGTAATCAAAAGGAGAGACACAAAGCCTTGATTTCTCACCACGCTATAAGGGAAAGAAAGAGTAGTTTAATTTTGTATAGGGGACAGCAGGCTACTGAAGTAAGAGTCGTCTTCTGTTGTCCAGATAACTCAAGTGTTCTTTTATAATATTTTTATTTAGGCAATGATAATGACTCAACATCATATACACATAATATGTATTTTTGTATTGTTACCGACAAGCAGAACAAGGAGAGGACACCGAGTGGTGATCTGTGATAATTAGGGTTGGTAACATGAAAGCAAAAGATGTGGCAAATTGAAAACCAGATTTCAGTACAAGCCAAACCAAAATAAGACATGGCTGCAATTTACATTACATATTTTGCTAGTTACACAAAGCATAACCTTTTTTGCACATCTTGCAATAAGCATTCAGTCACTTCAAAAATTGTTCTAATTCTAAATAATCAGGCATCTCAGAATGAGAAAGACAGGGTATAGTTTTAGAAGTACCACTTTTATTTATTCATACATCTACTAGATCTTGTCCTGTGATTAGAATAGCTTTAAGCAAAGCTATTAAAGCCTGTGTTTTAAGCAGCTTTTGGAAAATACTATTTGAAAGAATCAGTAAATTGATATAATAGGCAAATGTAAAGCAAAGTGACATACCACCAGAGCATGCAGGGATGAAATGATTAAACCTGCAATTAAACCTGGCTAGGGATGTCAAGCTCAACAGGAAGGGCTTCTACAAGTATATTGGAGGCAAAAGGAAGACCAGAGAAGTTGTGGGCCCACTGTTGAATGAGACAGGAGCCATGGTGATGGAGGATGAGGAGAAGGTGGAGTTACTGAATGCCTTCTTTGCTTCAATCTTTACTGCTCAGGCCAGCCCTCAGGAGTCACAGACTTTGGAGAAAGTACCGGGGAAAGAAGATGACTTCCCCTGCGCTGATTAAGATCGAGTGAGGGATCAACTAGGTCAATTAGAAATTCACAAGTCCATGGGTCCCGATGGGATGCACCCAAGAGTGCTGAGGGAGCTGGCAGAAGTCATTGCTGGGCCGCTCTCCATCATCTTTGAAAGGTCCTGGAGAACAGGCGAGGTGCCTGAGGACTGGAGGAAAGCCAATGTCACTCCAGTCTTCAAAAAGGGCAAGAAGGAGGACCCGGGGAACTACAGGCTGGTCAGCCTCACCTCCATCCCTGGAAAGATGATGGAACAGCTCGTTCTGGGCATCCTCTCAAGGCATGTGGAGGAAAAGAAAGCTATCGGAAGTAGTCAACATGGATTCACCAAGGGGAAATCATGTCTGACTAATCTGATAGCCTTCTATGATGGCATGACTGGATGGATAGATGAGGGGAGGGCAGTGGATGTTGTCTACCTTGACTTCAGCAAGGCTTTCCACACGGTCTCCCACAGCATCCTCATAGGGAAGCTTAGGAAGTGTGGGTTGGATGAATGGGCAGTGGGATGGATTGAAAATTGGTTGAAAGATAGAGCTCAGAGGGTCATGATTAGGGGCACAGAGTCTAGTTGGAGGTCAGTGACAAGTGGTGTTCCCCAGGGGTCAGTACTTGGTCCAGTCCTGTTCAATATATTCATCAATGACCTGGATGAAGGGATAGAGTGCACCCTCAGCAAGTTTGCCAATGACACAAAGCTGGGAGGAGTGGCTGGCGCACCAGAAGGCTGTGCTGCCATACAGAGAGACCTGGACAGGCTGGAGAGTTGGACAGAGAGAAACCTTATGAAATTCAACAAGGGCAAGTGTAGGATGCTGCACCTGGGGAAGAATAGCCCCATGCACCAGTACAGGTTGGGGGCTGACCTGCTGGAGAGCAGCTCCATGGAAAGAGACCTGGGAGTCCTGGTGGACAACAGGATGACCGTGAGCCAGCAATGTGCCCTTGTGGCCAAGAAGGCCAATGGCATCCTGGGGTGCATCAAGAAGAGTGTGGCAAGCAGGTCAAGGGAGGTCATCCTCCCCCTCTGCTCTGCCCTGGTGAGACCGTACCTGGAGTACTGTGTCCAGTTCTGGGCTCCCCGGTTCAAGAAGGACAGGGAACTGTGCTGGAGAGGGTACAGCAAAGGGCTACAAAGATGATTAGGGGACTGGAACACCTCTCTTATGAAGAAAGGCTGAGGGATTTGGGTCTCTTCAGTCTGGAAAAAAGACGGCTGAGGGGGGATCTTATCAATGCTTATAAATACTTAAAGGGTGGGTGTCAGGAGGATGGGGCCAGGCTCTTCAGTGTTACCCAGTTAACAGGACAAGAGGTAATGGGCACAAACTTGAGCATAGGAAGTTCCACCTAAACATGAGGAGGAACTTCTTTACTTTGAGGGTGGCAGAGCACTGGAACAGGCTGCCCAGAGAGGTGGTGGAATCTCCATCTCTGCAGACATTCAAAACCCACCTGGACGCGTTCCTGTGTAACCTGCTCTAGGTGACCCTGCTGTGGCAGGGGGGTTGGACTAGATGATCTCCAGAAGTCCCTTCCAACCCTATGGTTCTATGATTCTATGATTCTATATTGTTTGACATCTCTTAACTGAAACAAAAAAATAAAAATTCATATTTAAGAATGTAAATTAGTGGATTGTAACAATGTATTTATTCCTAATTGCTCATATCTTTTATTTTTAATTGTTGAGTTATCTATGAGCATTGGTAACTAAGAAAAACTTAATAGTTGCATGCAAACCTATGTAAAATGTTCAGGGGTCAGCATCTTAAGCAGTCTCAGTCTCTTTTAGAAGTATTTTACAAAAAAGAATTATGAATTTGATCATTCAACATTCTATAATTATTTTATTTCAAGCAAACATATTTTCTCCTGTGGCTTTGGTTTTAAGTTTACTGTCTAGTTCTCTGCATATTCACTTCCTGATCATGTCAGGAATATGTTATTGGTTCACTCCTACTGTATTCTCTGAATTTAATAAAGTTAAAGTAAATAAGAATTAGATCCAGTACTTCCTGTTTGGTATTTTTAGGAAGCCATGCTAAAAAAATAAATAAATCCAAAACAAACCCACTGTAAGAAAATATTGCAAAAGTATAATTTCTGCAATAAGCAATTTAAATAACAGTTTTTTCCGTGCATGTTATATTATATAATTTTATTTAAATAAGTATATGATCTATTTGTCAACATCTGGGTTGTAAAAGACTGACATATTTTAGATATTGTAGCTAAAACCAGTTTTAGGACAATGTGAATTTGCAAATTCAGTAAATGAATTCCTGCCAACGTATCTCCTGTCCCCTTGTTTAAATGTTTCTTCTCATTTCCAGAGTCATTCATTTTGATAAACTGTTAACATCAGACTTATATTAATATATCAGTCAGATTTCATATATATCGCATGACAGGCTATAGCTCTGTTCCCTCATAACAGTTAAGGAGAAAGCTTTGACAATGCATACATTATTTACCTTGATATTACTCTACGTGGCTGTTAGCATCTTGATCCTGATTTAATTGATTTAAATTATGTGAAATTAAATAAAGAAAAGGAACCATGTTTCACTAGTATCACATAAAAAAACTTTTAAATTTTTGCCTACTCGTCTAAAGTTCAGGACACTAACCAACTGAAGTTCAGGTATGTGACACTAAAAAAGGAAAAGCTCAAACAATTTCAATCTGTCTTTTCTGTTTGAGGACATATAAATACCTCAGTGGGATAAAAGCCTTATTATACATCCTGGTTTGTTCATTAATCAGTTTTCCAAGAAGTATCCTCTTGGCAGTTTATGAAGAATGAGTTTACTGACTGTCCTCTCAATATTTTTGACATAATGCTCATTATTCTGGATCCAAATACATAGTATTTCAGATTTATCTGCACCACGTTTAAAACCAACGTGTCAGTCCATATGCAAAAACTATTATATCCTTTTAACCACACACAAACAGATCCTAATTTGGTGTCGTTAAAATTAACTAACAGTTGCTCCCTGTTGTGCATGTGCAAACACACACAATACAGAAAAGATTAATATCAGCAGCAAAGGTCTCACTGACTATCCCTATGAGATCAACTAACTATTGTTTCCTAATTAAGCAAAGTTCATCCCTAGCCAGTTTTGTTGTTTTAAAACATTACAATGCTTTAACATATGATTTCTCCAAAGTGGTAATGAATCACCATGCAGAACAGTTTCACACTCTACATTCAAAATCATAATCGACTGCTGTGATAATAAAGGCCAAATATGAAAATCCATGACCTTCATTTCTGATCTCTATAAGATGCTAAAGAAAAGATTAAAATATTTTTTGCACACATTTCATTTTGGAATTTATAAAATTTGTTTCAGTTCACATATTCATCACTGTTCCCACGTTCTCACAGTCATCAGAACTCTTTTTTAAAAGCAGCCAATGAGCTTCTTGCTGCTTTATTGCAGGCTCAAAACCAAAAAAAATATATTTCAGATCCTCTTTCACCTCCCTGAGAATATCCAGGGAGCTCTATAATGTGTTATCAAACACAAAAAGATGGAGTCTTCTTATTTTATAATACTTGCATAGAAATACAAGAAATATTTCACAAATTTTACCAGTGGAATCAAAGGGGAAGTTGCAGTCAAGCAACCTGGAGACACCAGCAGCCATTAGCTATGGATTACATGAGCCAAACACCAGCTATTGCTGGTTTGAACATCTTCTGGTCACTTCTAGTCACACTTGGTGCTCAATTCAACTACTTTTCATTTAGAAAACCTAATTTATTTTTGACAACAGACAGGAGGGGAAAAAAAATATTCATTTCTCTGCTTAGTAGGGCTTTATAGTGGCAAGTTATTAACTCAAGCTGCCAGAAAATAATGCCATTGAACGCATTTCAGAAGGTTGTCTCTCTGTAAAAAACAAGCACGGCTTTATGGTAAAACTGCAAGTTATGCTTAATCATTTGCCTTAGTTAAATTGAGTACAAAACTGCAGTGTTCTATTTCTGTGTCAAAAATATAGTTACACTGCATTACAGGGAGGCAAAAGAAGTAGAATGTACAAAATACAGTAATAAAAATAAGGACCTATTTCAGGAGGGTTTTGAGAAACAACTGTAAATTTATTACTTTGGTACTTCTTATCATCCAGCATCATGCCATTTTTAAATATAATCTGACTTATTTGTGAGATGGCTTTGCATTTAGGTTTCTATTAAACTGGAAAGTGAACATAATACTTTAAAAGGGAGATAACCAGAAGAAAACACACCAGAAATGGTACCAAATAATCCTTCAGTATTCATTTAATTAAATAAATCTTTATTAAAATAGGTAAATAAATTTATGCAAATCTATTTTAACAGTGTTTCTGTGAAAATGCTTTACAAAATAATTCTCATTACACTTGCTGCAAGAAAGGTTTAGAAAACAGCAGTTATTTTTCCTATGTTTTTAGCACTTCCTATTAAAACATATTATGATATTTAGAACTACAGAAATGGGGACAGGCAAGAAATGAAATGATTGAATCATGGTGCTATGTGCCAAAGCATTAAACGCTTCCTCGCCATGAGCATGCCAAATTAGGGAATGCCATAACTTCCTGGAAACATCACCATGACAAACTGGCAGGCAGCATAAGGTCATGCCTGGAAATAGTGGAGTTGACAGTTTAGAAGGAAATGACTCAAAATTTGAACTACCCAATTTTTATGAGGAAGGTCAGCATTCGATATATTCAGCCTACATACAGCCTTCAAACAATGAGCATTCCAGGAAATCTACTCAATTATAAATGGTTTCAATTTCTCCTGAAATAGAAAAACATGAACATGTATTTTAAGTTCTCTGTGATTACAAGAGCATTAACTTCATAAGTCTAAGTGCTAGTCATCAAACTCAAATGCAGATTTAGGTGGTTGCTAAAATTTCTAATGTTCTCAGAAGGAGCCCATCCATGCTCATTGTGATGATGGTCCCAAACATATTTTTGGTCTCTGTGGTTAGCAGACAGAAGATGGCTACTCCTTTGTGCTTTTTTCCAACAAGGCTTTTCTACTAGCACCTGTATGTAATTACTCTAACTGAGGAGTAAAAACTCTTTATTCCATTCTGGTTTGTGTGAAGCTCTTCGGAGAGACCTGAATAGTTTTTTGTAGGAATACGATCTTAAATTATGTTATAACCATACATATCTTACCTCTTCCCACTGGTGTATGTATCTAATCAGTCTTGAAAGGCGTAGTAAACGTAACAGGCTGAGGATTTTTGTAAATCTCACAATACGAAGTGCTCTTGCTGTCTTGTAAACCTCCGAATCCATTCCTTTTTCTACAATGAGAAAGATATAGTCCACTGGTATTGATGAGATGAAGTCAACTGCAAACCAGCTTTTTAAGTAATTCATCTTAATGATTTTAGGGTCCAGTATTATTTCAGAGCTGTCTTCATTTACAGTCCCAGTTCTAAAATTCATGATCAAGTCCAACAAAAAAACAGTGTCTGATGCCACATTGAAAATAATCCATGGTGGTGTTGTTTGTTCTGCAAAGAATGTGATTCCAACTGGTATAATGACAAGGTTTCCAACCATCATTATGAGGATGATTAAGTCCCAGTAAAACCTAAAAAAAGGAAGAAACAGAACGGTTGATGTAATGTGGTCTCTATCACGTCGTTTCTTCATCTCAAGTACATTTTTGGTTCTATACAAATTAATTACAGTACTGAAACTCAGTGTCAGTTTTTCCCAAATGAAGTTAGTAATTATACTATGCTTTTTGTATAGAGATATGACCTATATGAGAATGCTTAAACATTTTGTTAATACTAAGTAAAATCTCATTGTTTTAACTCATTCAATTTATTCACAGTCAGTAGAGAAGACGAAGTAATTAATACATTTCATTATGTGCTTTCCTTCTCAAGAATATGCATCTAGGATAAAGACAGTACCATGGCTTATCACTCCATGGCATATCTGAAAGGTGTGCATATGTGGCACTCGGTAGACTTCTCCAGACTCCTGTCAAAACCTATTAGTGTGTTTATATAACTAAAACTATGTCTGGTGCCAATCACGAGTGCTTTAGCAATGCGATATTTTTTAAGGCTTCTATCCAAATGGAAATCCAAATATCTAAGAGATAACATATTAAGTGTAAGTACCTCTTTGTAAATGTACTCATACCATTACAGTGCTGAAATAAAATTATAGGAACAGAAAAAAAGCACTGAAACAAAAAATAGAAACAAAAATTAGATAAGATCAATACCTTCATCCACTTTTACAATCTGAACTGAACTTTCATGCAGTTTTACAAGCTGATAGTCGTCTTCTTTCAGAGCTAGCTAAGAAGTTTGGACAATAACAATTTCAACTTCCATAGTATAAAATGGATACTGCATTTCAATATTTTGTTCCAGAAGTATCTAAAGGCTCCCCTCTGAATGCTGCTAACAGTGCTTGATATAGATGGTAGAGGTCAGACTCATAACTTTAGTATCTACTATAGAAACAGTGCATAAACCTACCTATTACATAGAACATAGAACATCCATCCATCCTGATGGAAGATTTCCTGGGGATGGTAATATATACCTAACAGTTTTTAAGAAAATTATGATAAATCCTAAACATTAAATTGTCAAAGAAAGTTATTCTTATTCAATAAGAGAACTGAAACTGAATCTGAACCTGAGAAAGCCTGAACCCGAGAAAGCCTGAACCCAAAGCATAATCTCTTGTTCTGCTTGAGAACTGATCTAACTCGGTAGTCCTACATTGTGCGGGTGGTTAAACTAGATGACCTCCCACAGGTTCCTCCTGATGTAAATTAGTATGTAATTCTATGACTTGAATACATTTCCATGCAAGATATCAATACTCCTGTGTTTCCAGAACAACCCCATAAAAAACATCAATATCTTATTTATTAACGGAGACACTGCAAGAACTACATGGACACCAGAGCAGCATGAGGAACACCAGCGGTGGCAGCAAACAGCAGAGAGGGACACACAAGGGATACACAAGGATAAGGAGAGACTGCAGCTGAACAAGAGGCATTCCCCAAGTGACTGAGTCCAGACCCACTGATTGGAAAAGTCAGCAAGAGGTGGAGCCTGTACCCAGCAGCATAAACAGGCTAAAACAATCAGCCCAGCTAATTGCAACTGATGAGCATATATATTTCCCAGTGGGTTGGTATACAGCAAAGAAAGTGGTGTTCTCTGCTTCTGAGCTTCTAGTACTTAGGAGAACCAATGCAGACAGAGCTCCTGTTAAAGCATGTGACCACCTAGGTTTCTGGCTATGAGATGTGTGCAGGGATATTCCTGGAGGTGGAGAGTGATAGCAAGTAAGCAAGCCTGTGGGTGGTGTGACCAGGTGGATAAACTGCTCTGGCTGGTGGCTGAGTTGCAGGAGGAGGTGGACAGACTAAGGAGCATCTGAGAAGGAGATCGACTAATGGAACTGTGCTCTGCCATCTGTTACACACAAGCCAACTCAGCACGGCTGCTACTGAGGTAGGTCCAGGATCTGCTTTGTGCCAGGAGGAAAGCAACATTACAAGGGATAGGGAGGAGTTGAAGCAAGTTACTGCACGGAGCTGTAAGAGAAACCCCTCCTTACCCTCTCAGATAACTTTATAAAATAGGTATGAGGCTCTGGGTATAGTAGACAAAGGACAGGATGAGATAGAAGAGGAGGAACCTATGCAAGTACTCTCACTAAGGTCAGATCAACCAACACCTCGCAACAAGACCTGTATTAAGACTAGTGCTGAAAAGAAACAGCACTGAGTTATGGTCATAGGTGACTCCCTCCTTAGCGGAACAGAGGCACCCATTTGCAGACCAGACCTTCTTTTAAGGGAAGCTTGCTGCCTCCCTGGGGCCCAAATCAGGAATCTCACCAGATGACTGACAAGCTTACTAAAGCCTTCAGACTATTACCCACTCCTACTCTTTCATGTGGGTACTAATGATGTCGCAACAAGAAGTCCAAGGTTGATCAAAAGAGATTTCAGGGCCCTGTGAAGGATGCTAAAAGATTCAGGAGCACAGGTAGTGTTTTCCTCAATCCTCCTAGTAATGGAGAAAAACTTTGGAAGAAACAGGCACGCCCAAGACATCAATACCTGGTTCCAGGACTGGTGCCTCTGGCAGACCTTTGTTTTTTATAACCATGGAAGAGTCTTTGAAACATGAGGTATGCTGGGGCCTGATGGCATCCACCTGTCCCGATGGGGAAAATGCATCTTTGCTCATAAGCTGGCAGGACTGAGTGAGAGGGCTTTAAACTAGAATTGGTGGGGAAAGGGGATACCATCAGGAGAGCTGAAGGTAAACCAAGGGTTGGCATAGCATCCCTTGAGGGTGGCAATGCTAATGGCAGCATTTGCACTGCTCCAGGAAGCACTGAGTGCTTAGGAGCACATCTGAAATGCTTGTACACCAACACACACAGTACTGAGAAACAAACAGGATGAACTGGAAGCCTTGATCTGTTCACAGAGCTACGATGTCATTAGTGTTAGCGAGACTTGGTGGAAGGAATCCCACAATTGGAGTGCTGGGATGGAGGAATACAGGCTGTTCAGGAGGGATAGGCAGGGCAGGTGAGGTGAAGGAATTTCACTTCATGTAAGGGAGAGGTTTGACTGCACAGGCCTTAGAGTTAGCAATGATCTGGTTGAGAGCCTCTGGGTGAGGATTAGGGGACAGAAAACAAAGCAGATGTCATAGTGGGTGTCTACTATTAATCACCCAGCCAGGATGATAGCACTGATGAGTTATTCTATAGGCAATTAGGAGAAATCTCTGGATCAATAGCCCTTGTCCTTATAGGAGACTTCAACTTCCCAGACATCAACTGGGAATACCATACTGCTGTGAGGAGCAAGTCTGGGAAATTCCTGAAGCTTGTGGAAGATAATTTCTTGTCACAAGTACTCAGTGACCCAACTAGGAAAGATGCCCTCCTGGACTTGTTGTTAGTAAATAGAGATGCGATGGTCGGTGGCTGTCTTGGCCACAGTGATCGTGAAATGGTTGAGTTTAAATTTTTCAGTGTAATGAGGGAAAAAAGTCAGCAGAATTGCTACCCTGGATTTCAAGAGAGCAAACTTTTTAGCTATTCAGGGAGCTATTTAGTAAAGTACCCTGGGAATCTGCTTTTGAGGCCTTAGGGGTCCATGAGTGCTAGTCAGTTTTTAAGAACCACCTTCTAAAAGCACAGGCAGAGGCAATACCACTGTGTCTGTTGTAAGTCCAGCAAGCGGGGCAGAAGACCAGCTCGGCTGAACAGGGAACTCTTCGTGGAGCTCAAGAGGAAAAAGAAATTGTATGACCTCTGAAAGCAAGGTCAGGCTTTGCAGGAAGATTACAGAGCTGTGGTTCATCCATGCAGGGAGAAGACATGAAAGGCCAAAGCTCAACTAGAGTTGAAACTGGCCGGTGTTGTGTCAGGCAACAAGAAAAGCTTTTTTAAAGTATGTTAATAGCAAGAGGAGATCTAAAGAAAACATTGGACAGATACTTGTTGAAGATGGTCACCTGACAAATAGGGATGAAGAAAAAGCAGAGGCATTCAATGCTTTTTTTTTTTTTGCCTTGGTCTTTAATAATGCTGATAGACCTCGGGCTGCACGGTCCTCTGAGTTGGAGGACCATGCCTGTGGAAGCAGTGACTTTCCATTTGTGGAAACTGAAATTGTAAGGGATCAGCTGTATCAGCTGAATGTTCATAAGTCCATGGGGCCTGATGGGATTCATCCCAGAGTACTGAAGGAGCTAGTGGATGCTATGGCAGGACTCTTGGGAGTCTGGGGAGGTCCCTCCTGACTGGAAGCTAGCCAACATTATTCCAATTTACAAGAAGTGCCGGTTCATTTCAATATTTTTATCAATGATCTGAGTGCAGGAATTGAATGCACCATTAGCAAGTTTTCTGATGATACTAAACTGGGAGGTGCTGTTGGCTCTTTCGATGGATGAGAGGCCTTGCAGGGGAATCTAGATAGATCAGAGCATTGGACAATCATCAGTGGGATGACATTTAACAAGAACAAATGCCAGATTCTGCACCTGGGACAGATTAACACCAGGCACGAGTATAAATTGGAAGAGGAATGGCTGGAGAGCAGCCCTGCAGAGAGGGATCTGGGAGTGCTGGTTGACAGCAGGCTCAATATGAGTCAGCAGCGTGCCCTGGCAGCCAAGAGGGCAAACTGCATTCTGGGGTGTATTAAACACAGTATAACCAGCTGGTCAAAGGAGGTGATTATCCCGCTGTATTCATCGTTGGTGCGGCCTCACCTTGAGTACTGTGTGCAGTTCTGGGTCCCACAATTTAACAAGGCTGTTAGGGTACTTGAACACATCCAGGGGAGGGCAACAAAGCTGGTGAAAGGGCTGGAAGGCATGTCCTATGAGGAAGGGCTGAGGACTCTGGGTTTGTCTAGTTTGGAGAAAAGGGGTGACCTCATTGCTCTCTACAGCTTCCTATGGAGGGGAAGTGGGGATGGAGGTGTTTTCTTCTCCCTGGTATCCAGTGACAGGATGTATGGTAATGGTTCAAAGCTGCGTCAGGGGAGGTTCAGACTTGACATTAGGAAGCATTTCTTTACTGAGAGGGTGGTCAAACCCTGGAACAGGCTTCCTAGAGAGGTGGTTGATGCCCCATGGCTGTCAGTGTTTAAGAGGCATTTGGACAATGCCCTTAATAACATGCTTTAACTTTTGGTTAGCCCTGAAGTAGTCAGGCAGTTGGACTAGATGATCATCATAGGTCCCTTCCAACTGAAAATATTTTTTTTTAACATTCAAGGTAAGCAAGGCAGCATGATCTGTTCAGCTAAACTTGACCTGGAGAGGCACAGAAACCAGTTAACAACTGTTCCCCATGGACTCACTAGACTTTCTAGAAGACCAGAGGCGGCAATGGCTCCACAACTCTCTGCCTGCTCCAGCCCTTTGTTGCAGTGAGGCCCCGGGTAGTGGACACACGGTGGACATGCCACCAGCACAGCACTGACTTCAGGCCACTCGCATCACACTAGCACAAGCCTCCTGGAATGTGACAAACACCCTTATCTTGGTAAAGGTTCATGGCTATCAACAATAATAATAATTTAACTGGGCACAAAACATTTCAGAAACACAAGTTTATTTTTTGCTAGACTTTCACAGAGCATATGGATTACATTATATTTCAAAGGTCTCTTGTTGTATTCTCCAAATGATCCAGGTTTGTTTCAAATTTATCACTGAAAATATTTCTCAGTTTACAAATTGCTGATCTCAGAATATAAATAATTAACTGTAACTGTAAAACACACTAAAGGGAGAGTGGCATGAGAATTCCCAGTTTTTAAATCCGTTATTCCAAGGTAAACCTACAGAGATTAGGTTTGACTATCATTTGAGAGAGTAGAAAGGTACCTTTAACTGGTACTTGGAAACTGCATAAAATATACTGTTCAAGTAATTCCTCATGTACCACAATGTGATTTGTCTTACACATTTTCAATTTTACAATAAATGTGAATATTAATTGCTATAAATATTCAGTTTTATCCAGACTCTATTCTTGCTTAGCATGTGATGGTATTCACCATATCTGTACGCTTGCACAAACTTCCAAATTTCTCTTCTCATTTTTTTAATTCACATAATAGGCTTATTGCTGTGTTAGATTCCTTTTCAATAATCTAGAATTACCATACAGAAGGAACCACTAAATTAATATATCACTGCTACTATGATCTATAGGTACAATTACCACAGCACTTTTACAATGCTATTGACCAAAATATTTCACAAAGCTGTTTTGGAAGAATAGGCTTCTCCAAGGGACCCTGAAAATGAGTGGAAAACAACTAGGAAATAATCACAAGAGATATACATGTATCAGAAGCTCACTCCTAAAAAAATCATTGCTTGATTTCAGATTGACTTTTACGTTTAACGAGCACAGTGAGTAGTCATGTAACGATGGCTAACCAAAGCCACACAAAAGTCAATCGCCAAGGGAAGCTACTCCGGAGCTGGGCCGACCCGTCAGTGGAGCGGCAGAGCTCGGCGCACAGGTGGTTTTCCTGAGGTAGGGACACGCCAGGACAGCGGAGAGACACGCTAGGAGCCAGCAGCTCTCACGGGAGGCGCTAACCAGGCGTGGGCGTTGCCAAAGCAACGGTGACCACCCCCCACCCCCCCCGCCTATAAAAAAGCACCCTAGGGAACGTGAGCAACTAGGGCGGATAAATAGGACGTGGCGCGTCAGTTTGTGTGGAAGGGTGGCTCTTTGAAGGAGGCATATTCTACTGGTTGAGTACCATTCTGTGACCATCTGCACGGGTCAAGGGCACTCAAGGCAGAAAGGTGGGCACTCGTCTGACAGCAAAGGCTGCAGCTCGGGCTCGGGGCTCTGCATCATTCACCCCAGCGGTGGCCGATGCCTCCACCCAGGCGTAACTGCCGAAGGAAGACGCTGCTGTGCAGACTTCAGACTGCAGGAGGTGCCTTGACCTTTCTCCCGGAGCAGGGAAAGGTGGCACACCTGCCTTCAAAAGGTGTGCCCAGGTGAAGGACCTCCTGCAGCAGGTGGCTGAGCTGCAGGGGTCAGTGAGGAGGCTGTTTAGCATCAGGGAGGCTGAGAAGGAGATAGATAGCTGGTTACAAGCACAGTCTGCAGTGGACCTACAACCCACAGCCAAACACTGAAAACCTCCCATGCTGGCACACTGTCCTGGTTCCAGCAGGGACAGGGTTAAGTATTCCATGCCATGTGAGCCACGCCCACCCTGAGATTAAAAGGAGGGAGGGGGCAGACAGTCGGGTTTGGAGCCAGCTGGCGCGTCCAGGGGCCGGACCGGCGGGGAGCGGCGGTTCCGTAATCGCGTTTGTATATTTCTCTGTCGGTGTTATTGTTGTTGTTTTCTTGTTCCCTTTGCTGTTCTGTTAAACTGCCTTTGTCTCAACCCAAGAGTTTTGCCTTTTTCTTCTGATCCTTCCCGTACCGGGAAGTGCTGAGCGAGCCACACGTGGTTTTTTGTTGCCATCTGAGGCCAAACCACAACAGTCCTTATTTGGCGCCCAACGTGGGGCTCGAAGGGTTGAGACAATGACAGAATCCAACTAGAGCTTGAAAAAATGAATTTGTTAGGTAAATAGTCACTGGTCACTATGTTGCTTAGTTTGTTCTCATGGCTGTGTTATGTAAATTCCTATGTTTTATGCACTCCCTGTGATGATATTTGTTACTTCTGGGAGGGGGATGAGGATTATCATTTTACTGTCCTGTGCAATATCGGCTTATGATATGATGATATCACTTGTTAGATGGTTATTTTGGGGTGTTTATGTGGTATTGCTGTCCTGTCCGTACATTGGGCACCACCTCTCAGAATTCATTAATAATTACACCCAGTCTATGGGGGAAACAGGGGGAGACACTTTCCCCAGCTCTTTTGCCTCCCTTTTCTCCTTTGAGTCAGGTATAACAGCTTTTGGGAATTTTGAATATCCTTGGGATGCTCAAACCAGCATGTTCCTAGTGTTATGTTTGCTGAATATGTTCCAGGTCTCGTTTAGGGTTAAACAACTATTTAAGACTACCACCCAGAGATCTGCTCCAAGGCTGGACAGTCAGGGGTGGCATGGCAGGTGGGAGAACATGGGCAGGTACTTAGAGAACTTCTCACCTCCAATGGTCTGGGACTTCACCCCTGAACAATTACAGGACCCTGATAGAGTAGTAGAATATCTGAAGGGAAAATGCTGTGGCTATTCTAGAGAGGCACAACTCACCGCACTGTGCTGGGCCCTGGCTAGTGTCTACCAGGCACTGCTCAGTGCTATGCAGCACCCTCAGGAGAAAGAGACAGAGACCAGACCAGCAGGCACTGCGGCCCCTGCGGCAGGCGCTGCGGCTGCTGCGGCCCCTGTGGCAGGTGCTGCTGCGACGGGCACTGCGGCTACTGCGACCCCTGCGACGGGCACTGCGGCTACTGCGACCCCTGCGACGGGCACTGCGGCTACCGCAACCCCTGCGACAGACACTGCGGCTACCGCAACCCCTGTGGCAGCCACTGCAGCTACTGCAACCCCGGTGACAGCCACTGCTGCTGAACCAGGGAACCAACCCGTGCCAGTATCCATTGCCCCCATACAAAAGAAGAAGTACACAAAGAAATCGGTTCGCATAGTAAGAGATGACGATGAACCAGGGCCATCACAAGGACAGGAGGAAGAGGCAGAACCAGAGATAATTACCCGATCCCTATCCCTGAGTGAGCTGCGCGATATGCGAAAAGATTTTAGCCGACTTTCAGGCGAGCACATTGTCACCTGGCTGCTTCGGTGTTGGGATAATGGGGCCAGTAGCCTGGGACTAGAGGGTAGGGAAGCCAGGCAGTTGGGATCCCTGTCTAGGGAAGGCGGCATTGACAAGGCAATTGGAAAGAAGACCCAAGCCCTCAGCCTCTGGAAACGACTCCTGTCAGGCGTGAGGGAGAGGTACCCCTTCAGTGAAGATGTTGTATGCCAACCAAGCAAATGGACCACCATGGAAAGAGGTATCCAGTACCTGAGAGAATTAGCCGTGCGGGAGATGATTTATTATGACTTGGACAACACAGACTTGCCCACAGACCCTGATGAGGTGCAATGCACAAGGCCCATGTGGCAGAAGTTTGTATGGAGCACATCATCATCATATGCCAACTCACTGGCAGTAATGGAATGGAAAGGTGAAGAGGGACCAATGGTGGATGAGGTGGCTGGCCGGCTCCGGCGATATGAAGAAAGCCTCTCTTCCCCCCTTGTCTCAGCTGTGGAGAAACTGTCCCGGAAGGTTCAGCAACTTGAAGAGAATATGTCCTACTCCCCACCTGTACAGGCCAGCATCTCAGCTATTAGAAGCAGGCATTTCCCCACTCAAGAGAGAGAGTACAAAGGGTACACACCACGAGGCACCCTGTGGTTCTACCTGCGAGACCATGGAGAGGACATGAGGAAGTGGGATGGACAACCTACTTGGATCCTGCGGGCACGGGTACAGGAGTTGCAAGGAAGGACAACCACAAAAGGAGATCCCTCCAGGAAAAGTGCCGCCCCAGTTTCCAGTGGGTCGTTGCCCAGACAGAGCATAAGGCCTGATCTTGCTTCTGATCCTCTTGAAGGAACCTCCAAGTCATTTCTGCAAGAAGTGAGTACCGGATACCATGACCAGTATTAGAGGGGCCCTGCCTCCAGCCAGGTGGAGGAAAGGGACAACCGGGTTTTTTGGACAGTGTGGATTCAATGGCCTGGCACATCAGACCCACAGGAGTATAAGGCTCTAGTGGACACAGGAGCACAGTGTACTCTGTTACCATCAAGCTATAGAGGGGCAGAACCCATTTGTATTTCTAGGGTCACAGGGGGATCCCAAGAGTTGACTGTACTGGAGGCTGAAGTGAGCCTAACTGGGAATGAGTGGCAAAAGCATCCCATTGTGACTGGCCCAGATGCTCCATGCGTCCTTGGTATAGATTACCTCAGGAGAGGGTATTTTAAGGACCCAAAGGGGTATCGGTGGGCCTTTGGCATAGCTGCCTTGGAGGCGGAGGAAGTTAAACAGTTGTCTCCCTTGCCTGGTCTCTCGGAGGACTCTTCTGTTGTGGGGTTGTTGAGGGTCGAAGAACAGCAGGTGCCAATTGCTACCACAACGGTGCATCGGTGGCAATATTGCACTAACCGAGACTCTCTGATTCCCATCCATAAGCTGATTCGTCAACTAGAGGTTCAAGGAGTGATCAGCAAGACTCGCTCGCCTTTTAACAGTCCTATATGGCCGGTGCGAAAATCCAATGGAGAGTGGAGGCTAACTGTAGACTATCGTGGCCTGAATGATGTCACGCCACCGCTGAGCGCTCCTGTGATGGACATGCTAGAACTCCAGTATGAACTGGAGTCCAAGGCAGCCAAGTGGTATGCCGTGATTGATATAGCGAATGCATTCTTCTCAATCCCTTTGGCAGCAGAGTGCAGGCCACAGTTTGCTTTCACTTGGAGGGGCATCCAGTACACCTGGAATCGACTGCCCCAGGGGCGGAAACACAGCCCCACCATTTGCCATGGACTGATCCAGACTGCACTGGAACAGGGTGAAGCTCCAGAACATCTGCAGTACATTGATGACATCATTGTATGGGGAAACACAGCCGAAGAAGTTTTTGAGAAAGGGGATAAAATAGTCCGAATCCTTCTGAAAGCTGGTTTTGCCATAATACGAAGTAAGGTCAAGGGACCTGCACAGGAGATCCAGTTCTTAGGAATAAAATGGCAAGATGGACGCCGCCAAATCCCAATGGATGTGATCAACAAAATAGCAGCTATGTCTCCACCAACTAGCAAAAAGGAAACACAAGCTTTCTTAGGCATTGTGGGTTTTTGGAGGATGCATATCCCAGATTACAGTCTGATTGTAAGCCCTCTGTATCAAGTAACCCGGAAGAAGAACGATTTTAAATGGGGTCCTGAGCAACGACAAGCTTTTGAACAAATCAAACAGGAAATAGTCCATGCAGTGGCCCTGGGGCCAGTCCGGGCAGGACAAGATGTGAAAAATGTGCTCTACACCGCAGCCGGGGAGAATGGCCCTACCCGGAGCCTCTGGCAGAAGGCACCAGGGGAGACCCGAGGTCGACCCCTAGGGTTTTGGAGTCGGAGATACAGAGGATCCGAAGCGCGCTACACTCCAACAGAAAAGGAGATATTGGCAGCATATGAAGGGGTTGGAGCTGCTTCGGAGGTGGTTGGTACAGAAGCGCAGCTCCTCTTAGCACCTCGACTGCCGGTGCTGGGTTGGATGTTCAAAGAAAGGGTCCCCACCACACATCATGCAACTGATGCTACATGGAGTAAGTGGATTGCACTGATCGCACAGCAAACTCAAATGGGAAACCCCAGTCGCCCAGGAATTCTGGAAGTGATCATGGACTGGCCAGAAGGCAAGGATTTTGGAATGTCACCAGAGGAGGAGGTGACGCGTGCGGAAGAGGCCCCACCATATAATAAACTGCCAGAAAATGAGAAGCAATATGCCCTGTTCACTGATGGGTCCTGCCGGATTGTGGGAAAGCATCGAAAGTGGAAGGCTGCTGTGTGGAGTCCTACAGGACAAGTTGCAGAAGCCAGTGAAGGACAAGGTGAATCGAGCCAGTTTGCAGAGGTGAAAGCCATTCAGCTGGCTTTGGACATCGCCGAGCGAGAAAAATGGCCAGTACTTCATCTCTACACTGACTCATGGATGGTGGCAAATGCTCTGTGGGGGTGGTTACAGCAGTGGAAGCAGGGCAACTGGCAGCGCAGAGGCAAACCCATCTGGGCTGCTGAATTTTGGCAAGATATTGCTGCCCGGATAGAGAATCTGGTTGTGAAAGTACGCCACGTAGATGCCCACGTACCGAAGAATCGGGCCACGGAGGAACATCAGAACAACCAGCAGGTGGATCGGGCTGCCAGGATTGAAGTGGCTCAGGTGGATCTGGATTGGCAACGTAAGGGTGAACTATTCATAGCTCGGTGGGCCCATGACACCTCAGGCCACCAAGGAAGAGATGCAACATATAGATGGGCTCGTGACCGAGGGGTGGACTTGACCATGGACACTATTGCACAGGTCATCCATGAATGTGAGACATGCGCTGCAATCAAGCAAGCCAAGCGTTTGAAGCCTCTTTGGTATGGAGGACGATGGTTGAAATATAAATATGGGGAGGCCTGGCAGATTGATTATATCACACTGCCACGAACCCGTCAAGGCAAGCGCTATGTGCTCACAATGGTGGAAGCAACCACCGGATGGCTGGAAACGTACCCTGTGCCCCATGCCACTGCCCGGAATACTATCCTGGGCCTTGAAAAGCAAGTCCTGTGGCGACATGGTACCCCAGAGAGAATTGAGTTGGACAACGGGACTCATTTCCGAAACAGCCTCATAGACACCTGGGCCAAAGAGCATGGCACTGAGTGGGTATAACACATCCCCTATCATGCACCAGCCTCTGGGAAGATAGAACGGTACAATGGACTGTTAAAAACTACACTGAGAGCAATGGGTGGTGGGACCTTAAAACATTGGGATGCACATTTAGCAAAGGCTACCTGGCTAGTTAATACCAGGGGATCTACCAATCGGGCTGGCCCTGCCCAGTCAAAACTTCCACGTACTGTAGAAGGGGATAAGGTCCCCGTAGTGCACATGAAGAATATGTTGGGGAAGACAGTCTGGGTTAGTCCTGCCTCAGGCAAAGGCAAACCCATCCGTGGGATTGCTTTTGCCCAAGGACCTGGGTGCACTTGGTGGGTGATGCGGCAGGATGGGGAAGTCCGATGTGTACCTCATGGGGACTTGATTTTGGGTGAGAATAGCCAATGAATCAAATCGTGTGCAACATTGTCACTGTATGTCCTCGTTACTATAATTGCTATTGGCTGTACTGCAGTAAGAATCACCCAAATTAAGGACAGATGGACTTTGATGAAGAATTGAGTAAAGCACAGTGGTGATGGGATCAGAGCTGATGCCCAGCAACTTCCTCAAGATGTGCATCTTCGGCCCATGGACTGTGTGCATGAACTACGCCGGGTACACCAGTCACATGTTCCGAAAACTGTAAGATCTGGGCGTGGCAAAATGGTATGGAATAAGGGGTGGATAATGTCCTGGTTCTGGCAGGGACAGGGTTAAGTATTCCATGCCATGTGAGCCACGCCCACCCTGAGATTAAAAGGAGGGAGGGGGCAGGCAGTTGGGTTTGGAGCCGGCTGGCGCGTCCAGGGGCCGGACCGGCGGGGAGCGGCGGTTCCGTAATCGCGTTTGTATATTTCTCTGTCGGTGTTATTGTTGTTGTTTTCTTGTTCCCTTTGCTGTTCTGTTAAACTGCCTTTGTCTCAACCCAAGAGTTTTGCCTTTTTCTTCTGATCCTTCCCGTACCGGGAAGTGCTGAGCGAGCCACACGTGGTTTTTTGTTGCCATCTGAGGCCAAACCACAACAGTCCTTATTTGGCGCCCAACGTGGGGCTCGAAGGGTTGAGACAATGACAGAATCCAACTAGAGCTTGAAAAAATGAATTTGTTAGGTAAATAGTCACTGGTCACTATGTTGCTTAGTTTGTTCTCATGGCTGTGTTATGTAAACTCCTATGTGTTTTATGCACTCCCTGTGATGATATTTGTTACTTCTGGGAGGGGGATGAGGATTATCATTTTACTGTCCTGTGCAATATCGGCTTATGATATGATAACATCACTTGTTAGACGGTTATTTTGGGGTGTTTATGTGGTATTGCTGTCCTGTCCGTACATTGGGCACCACCTCTCAGAATTCATTAATAATTACACCCAGTCTATGGGGGAAACAGGGGGAGACACTTTCCCCAGCTCTTTTGCCTCCCTTTTCTCCTTTGAGTCAGGTATAACAGCTTTTGAGAATTTTGAATATCCTTGGGATGCTCAAACCAGCATGTTCCTAGTGTTATGTTTGCTGAATATGTTCCAGGTCTCGTTTAGGGTTAAACAACTATTTAAGACTACCACCCAGAGATCTGCTCCAAGGCTGGACAGTCAGGGGTGGCATGGCAGGTGGGAGAACATGGGCAGGTACTTAGAGAACTTCTCACCTCCAATGGTCTGGGACTTCACCCCTGAACAATTACAGGACCCTGATAGAGTAGTAGAATATCTGAAGGGAAAATGCTGTGGCTATTCTAGAGAGGCACAACTCACCGCACTGTGCTGGGCCCTGGCTAGTGTCTACCAGGCACTGCTCAGTGCTATGCAGCACCCTCAGGAGAAAGAGACAGAGACCAGACCAGCAGGCACTGCGGCCCCTGCGGCAGGCGCTGCGGCTGCTGCGGCCCCTGTGGCAGGTGCTGCTGCGACGGGCACTGCGGCTACTGCGACCCCTGCGGCTACTGCGACCCCTGTGACGGGCACTGCGGCTACTGCAACCCCTGTGACAGACACTGCGGCTACCGCAACCCCTGTGGCAGCCACTGCAGCTACTCCAGCCCCGGTGACAGCCACTGCTGCTGAACCAGGGAACCAACCCGTGCCAGTATCCGTTGCCCCCATACAAAAGAAGAAGTACACAAAGAAATCGGTTCGCATAGTAAGAGATGACGATGAACCAGGGCCATCACAAGGACAGGAGGAAGAGGCAGAACCAGAGATAATTACCCGATCCCTATCCCTGAGTGAGCTGCGGGATATGCGAAAAGATTTTAGCCGACTTTCAGGCGAGCACATTGTCACCTGGCTGCTTCGGTGTTGGGATAATGGGGCCAGTAGCCTGGGACTAGAGGGTAGGGAAGCCAGGCAGTTGGGATCCCTGTCTAGGGAAGGCGGCATTGACAAGGCAATTGGAAAGAAGACCCAAGCCCTCAGCCTCTGGAAACGACTCCTGTCAGGCGTGAGGGAGAGGTACCCCTTCAGTGAAGATGTTGTATGCCAACCAAGCAAATGGACCACCATGGAAAGAGGTATCCAGTACCTGAGAGAATTAGCCGTGCGGGAGATGATTTATTATGACTTGGACAACACAGACTTGCCCACAGACCCTGATGAGGTGCAATGCACAAGGCCCATGTGGCAGAAGTTTGTATGGAGCACATCATCATCATATGCCAACTCACTGGCAGTAATGGAATGGAAAGGTGAAGAGGGACCAACGGTGGATGAGGTGGCTGGCCGGCTCCGGCGATATGAAGAAAGCCTCTCTTCCCCCCTTGTCTCAGCTGTGGAGAAACTGTCCCGGAAGGTTCAGCAACTTGAAGAGAATATGTCCTACTCCCCACCTGTACGGGCCAGCATCTCAGCTATTAGAAGCAGGCATTTCCCCACTCAAGAGAGAGAGTACAAAGGGTACACACCACGAGGCACCCTGTGGTTCTACCTGCGAGACCATGGAGAGGACATGAGGAAGTGGGATGGACAACCTACTTGGATCCTGCGGGCACGGGTACAGGAGTTGCAAGGAAGGACAACCACAAAAGGAGATCCCTCCAGGAAAAGTGCCGCCCCAGTTTCCAGTGGGTCGTTGCCCAGACAGAGCATAAGGCCTGATCTTGCTTCTGATCCTCTTGAAGGAACCTCCAAGTCATTTCTGCAAGAAGTGAGTACCGGATACCATGACCAGTATTAGAGGGGCCCTGCCTCCAGCCAGGTGGAGGAAAGGGACAACCGGGTTTTTTGGACAGTGTGGATTCAATGGCCTGGCACATCAGACCCACAGGAGTATAAGGCTCTAGTGGACACAGGAGCACAGTGTACTCTGTTACCATCAAGCTATAGAGGGGCAGAACCCATTTGTATTTCTAGGGTCACAGGGGGATCCCAAGAGTTGACTGTACTGGAGGCTGAAGTGAGCCTAACTGGGAATGAGTGGCAAAAGCATCCCATTGTGACTGGCCCAGATGCTCCATGCGTCCTTGGTATAGATTACCTCAGGAGAGGGTATTTTAAGGACCCAAAGGGGTATCGGTGGGCCTTTGGCATAGCTGCCTTGGAGGCGGAGGAAGTTAAACAGTTGTCTCCCTTGCCTGGTCTCTCGGAGGACTCTTCTGTTGTGGGGTTGTTGAGGGTCGAAGAACAGCAGGTGCCAATTGCTACCACAACGGTGCATCGGTGGCAATATTGCACTAACCGAGACTCTCTGATTCCCATCCATAAGCTGATTCGTCAACTAGAGGTTCAAGGAGTGATCAGCAAGACTCGCTCGCCTTTTAACAGTCCTATATGGCCGGTGCGAAAATCCAATGGAGAGTGGAGGCTAACTGTAGACTATCGTGGCCTGAATGATGTCACGCCACCGCTGAGCGCTCCTGTGATGGACATGCTAGAACTCCAGTATGAACTGGAGTCCAAGGCAGCCAAGTGGTATGCCGTGATTGATATAGCGAATGCATTCTTCTCAATGCCTTTGGCAGCAGAGTGCAGGCCACGGTTTGCTTTCACTTGGAGGGGCATCCAGTACACCTGGAATCAACTGCCCCAGGAACGGAAACACAGCCCCACCATTTGCCATGGACTGATCCAGACTGCACTGGAACAGGGTGAAGCTCCAGAACATCTGCAGTACATTGATGACATCATTGTATGGGGAAACACAGCCGAAGAAGTTTTTGAGAAAGGGGATAAAATAGTCCGAATCCTTCTGAAAGCTGGTTTTGCCATAATACGAAGTAAGGTCAAGGGACCTGCACAGGAGATCCAGTTCTTAGGAATAAAATGGCAAGATGGACGCCGCCAAATCCCAATGGATGTGATCAACAAAATAGCAGCTATGTCTCCACCAACTAGCAAAAAGGAAACACAAGCTTTCTTAGGCATTGTGGGTTTTTGGAGGATGCATATCCCAGATTACAGTCTGATTGTAAGCCCTCTGTATCAAGTAACCCGGAAGAAGAACGATTTTAAATGGGGTCCTGAGCAACGACAAGCTTTTGAACAAATCAAACAGGAAATAGTCCATGCAGTGGCCCTGGGGCCAGTCCGGGCAGGACAAGATGTGAAAAATGTGCTCTACACCGCAGCCGGGGAGAATGGCCCTACCTGGAGCCTCTGGCAGAAGGCACCAGGGGAGACCCGAGGTCGACCCCTAGGGTTTTGGAGTCGGAGATACAGAGGATCCGAAGCGCGCTACACTCCAACAGAAAAGGAGATATTGGCAGCATATGAAGGGGTTGGAGCTGCTTCGGAGGTGGTTGGTACAGAAGCGCAGCTCCTCTTAGCACCTCGACTGCCGGTGCTGGGTTGGATGTTCAAAGAAAGGGTCCCCACCACACATCATGCAACTGATGCTACATGGAGTAAGTGGATTGCACTGATCGCACAGCAAACTCAAATGGGAAACCCCAGTCGCCCAGGAATTCTGGAAGTGATCATGGACTGGCCAGAAGGCAAGGATTTTGGAATGTCACCAGAGGAGGAGGTGACGCGTGCGGAAGAGGCCCCACCATATAATAAACTGCCAGAAAATGAGAAGCAATATGCCCTGTTCACTGATGGGTCCTGCCGGATTGTGGGAAAGCATCGAAAGTGGAAGGCTGCTGTGTGGAGTCCTACAGGACAAGTTGCAGAAGCCAGTGAAGGACAAGGTGAATCGAGCCAGTTTGCAGAGGTGAAAGCCATTCAGCTGGCTTTGGACATCGCCGAGCGAGAAAAATGGCCAGTACTTCATCTCTACACTGACTCATGGATGGTGGCAAATGCTCTGTGGGGGTGGTTACAGCAGTGGAAGCAGGGCAACTGGCAGCGCAGAGGCAAACCCATCTGGGCTGCTGAATTTTGGCAAGATATTGCTGCCCGGATAGAGAATCTGGTTGTGAAAGTACGCCACGTAGATGCCCACGTACCGAAGAATCGGGCCACGGAGGAACATCAGAACAACCAGCAGGTGGATCGGGCTGCCAGGATTGAAGTGGCTCAGGTGGATCTGGATTGGCAACGTAAGGGTGAACTATTCATAGCTCGGTGGGCCCATGACACCTCAGGCCACCAAGGAAGAGATGCAACATATAGATGGGCTCGTGACCGAGGGGTGGACTTGACCATGGACACTATTGCACAGGTCATCCATGAATGTGAGACATGCGCTGCAATCAAGCAAGCCAAGCGTTTGAAGCCTCTTTGGTATGGAGGACGATGGTTGAAATATAAATATGGGGAGGCCTGGCAGATTGATTATATCACACTGCCACGAACCCGTCAAGGCAAGCGCTATGTGCTCACAATGGTGGAAGCAACCACCGGATGGCTGGAAACGTACCCTGTGCCCCATGCCACTGCCCGGAATACTATC
Organism: Fratercula arctica; assembly: GCA_947846985.1. NCBI lineage: Eukaryota > Metazoa > Chordata > Aves > Charadriiformes > Alcidae > Fratercula > Fratercula arctica. The sequence goes on along the minus strand of CANTUZ010000025.1, from coordinate 11,691,850 downwards.
CTGGGCCTTGAAAAGCAAGTCCTGTGGCGACATGGTACCCCAGAGAGAATTGAGTTGGACAACGGGACTCATTTCCGAAACAGCCTCATAGACACCTGGGCCAAAGAGCATGGCACTGAGTGGGTATAACACATCCCCTATCATGCACCAGCCTCTGGGAAGATAGAACGGTACAATGGACTGTTAAAAACTACACTGAGAGCAATGGGTGGTGGGACCTTAAAACATTGGGATGCACATTTAGCAAAGGCTACCTGGCTAGTTAATACCAGGGGATCTACCAATCGGGCTGGCCCTGCCCAGTCAAAACTTCCACGTACTGTAGAAGGGGATAAGGTCCCCGTAGTGCACATGAAGAATATGTTGGGGAAGACAGTCTGGGTTAGTCCTGCCTCAGGCAAAGGCAAACCCATCCGTGGGATTGCTTTTGCCCAAGGACCTGGGTGCACTTGGTGGGTGATGCGGCAGGATGGGGAAGTCCGATGTGTACCTCATGGGGACTTGATTTTGGGTGAGAATAGCCAATGAATCAAATCGTGTGCAACATTGTCACTGTATGTCCTCGTTACTATAATTGCTATTGGCTGTACTGCAGTAAGAATCACCCAAATTAAGGACAGATGGACTTTGATGAAGAATTGAGTAAAGCACAGTGGTGATGGGATCAGAGCTGATGCCCAGCAACTTCCTCAAGATGTGCATCTTCGGCCCATGGACTGTGTGCATGAACTACGCCGGGTACACCAGTCACATGTTCCGAAAACTGTAAGATCTGGGCGTGGCAAAATGGTATGGAATAAGGGGTGGATAATGTCCTGGTTCTGGCAGGGACAGGGTTAAGTATTCCATGCCATGTGAGCCACGCCCACCCTGAGATTAAAAGGAGGGAGGGGGCAGGCAGTTGGGTTTGGAGCCGGCTGGCGCGTCCAGGGGCCGGACCGGCGGGGAGCGGCGGTTCCGTAATCGCGTTTGTATATTTCTCTGTCGGTGTTATTGTTGTTGTTTTCTTGTTCCCTTTGCTGTTCTGTTAAACTGCCTTTGTCTCAACCCAAGAGTTTTGCCTTTTTCTTCTGATCCTTCCCGTACCGGGAAGTGCTGAGCGAGCCACACGTGGTTTTTTGTTGCCATCTGAGGCCAAACCACAACAGTCCTTATTTGGCGCCCAACGTGGGGCTCGAAGGGTTGAGACAATGACAGAATCCAACTAGAGCTTGAAAAAATGAATTTGTTAGGTAAATAGTCACTGGTCACTATGTTGCTTAGTTTGTTCTCATGGCTGTGTTATGTAAACTCCTATGTGTTTTATGCACTCCCTGTGATGATATTTGTTACTTCTGGGAGGGGGATGAGGATTATCATTTTACTGTCCTGTGCAATATCGGCTTATGATATGATAACATCACTTGTTAGACGGTTATTTTGGGGTGTTTATGTGGTATTGCTGTCCTGTCCGTACATTGGGCACCACCTCTCAGAATTCATTAATAATTACACCCAGTCTATGGGGGAAACAGGGGGAGACACTTTCCCCAGCTCTTTTGCCTCCCTTTTCTCCTTTGAGTCAGGTATGACAGCTTTTGAGAATTTTGAATATCCTTGGGATGCTCAAACCAGCATGTTCCTAGTGTTATGTTTGCTGAATATGTTCCAGGTCTCGTTTAGGGTTAAACAACTATTTAAGACTACCACCCAGAGATCTGCTCCAAGGCTGGACAGTCAGGGGTGGCATGGCAGGTGGGAGAACATGGGCAGGTACTTAGAGAACTTCTCACCTCCAATGGTCTGGGACTTCACCCCTGAACAATTACAGGACCCTGATAGAGTAGTAGAATATCTGAAGGGAAAGTGCTGTGGCTATTCTAGAGAGGCACAACTCACCACACTGTGCTGGGCCCTGGCCAGTGTCTACCAGGCACTGCTCAGTGCTATGCAGCACCCTCAGGAGAAAGAGACAGAGACCAGACCAGCAGGCACTGCGGCCCCTGCGGCAGGCGCTGCGGCTGCTGCGGCCCCTGTGGCAGGTGCTGCTGCGACGGGCACTGTGGCTACCACGACCCCTGCGACGGGCACTGCGGCTACTGCGACCCCTGCGACGGGCACTGCGGCTACCGCAACCCCTGTGACAGACACTGCGGCTACCGCAACCCCTGTGGCAGCCACTGCAGCTACTCCAGCCCCGGTGACAGCCACTGCTGCTGAACCAGGGAACCAACCCGTGCCAGTATCCGTTGCCCCCATACAAAAGAAGAAGTACACAAAGAAATCGGTTCGCATAGTAAGAGATGACGATGAACCAGGGCCATCACAAGGACAGGAGGAAGAGGCAGAACCAGAGATAATTACCCGATCCCTATCCCTGAGTGAGCTGCGCGATATGCGAAAAGATTTTAGCCGACTTTCAGGCGAGCACATTGTCACCTGGCTGCTTCGGTGTTGGGATAATGGGGCCAGTAGCCTGGGACTAGAGGGTAGGGAAGCCAGGCAGTTGGGATCCCTGTCTAGGGAAGGCGGCATTGACAAGGCAATTGGAAAGAAGACCCAAGCCCTCAGCCTCTGGAAACGACTCCTGTCAGGCGTGAGGGAGAGGTACCCCTTCAGTGAAGATGTTGTATGCCAACCAAGCAAATGGACCACCATGGAAAGAGGTATCCAGTACCTGAGAGAATTAGCCATGCGGGAGATGATTTATTATGACTTGGACAACACAGACTTGCCCACAGACCCTGATGAGGTGCAATGCACAAGGCCCATGTGGCAGAAGTTTGTATGGAGCACATCATCATCATATGCCAACTCACTGGCAGTAATGGAATGGAAAGGTGAAGAGGGACCAACGGTGGATGAGGTGGCTGGCCGGCTCCGGCGATATGAAGAAAGCCTCTCTTCCCCCCTTGTCTCAGCTGTGGAGAAACTGTCCCGGAAGGTTCAGCAACTTGAAGAGAATATGTCCTACTCCCCACCTGTACGGGCCAGCATCTCAGCTATTAGGAGCAGGCATTTCCCCACTCAAGAGAGAGAGTACAAAGGGTACACACCACGAGGCACCCTGTGGTCATACCTGCGAGACCATGGAGAGGACATGAGGAAGTGGGATGGACAACCTACTTGGATCCTGCGGGCACGGGTACAGGAGTTGCAAGGAAGGACAACCACAAAAGGAGATCCCTCCAGGAAAAGTGCCGCCCCAGTTTCCAGTGGGTCGTTGCCCAGACAGAGCATAAGGCCTGATCTTGCTTCTGATCCTCTTGAAGGAACCTCCAAGTCATTTCTGCAAGAAGTGAGTACCGGATACCATGACCAGTATTAGAGGGGCCCTGCCTCCAGCCAGGTGGAGGAAAGGGACAACCGGGTTTATTGGACAGTGTGGATTCAATGGCCTGGCACATCAGACCCACAGGAGTATAAGGCTCTAGTGGACACAGGAGCACAGTGTACTCTGTTACCATCAAGCTATAGAGGGGCAGAACCCATTTGTATTTCTAGGGTCACAGGGGGATCCCAAGAGTTGACTGTACTGGAGGCTGAAGTGAGCCTAACTGGGAATGAGTGGCAAAAGCATCCCATTGTGACTGGCCCAGATGCTCCATGCGTCCTTGGTATAGATTACCTCAGGAGAGGGTATTTTAAGGACCCAAAGGGGTATCGGTGGGCCTTTGGCATAGCTGCCTTGGAGGCGGAGGAAGTTAAACAGTTGTCTCCCTTGCCTGGTCTCTCGGAGGACTCTTCTGTTGTGGGGTTGTTGAGGGTCGAAGAACAGCAGGTGCCAATTGCTACCACAACGGTGCATCGGTGGCAATATTGCACTAACCGAGACTCTCTGATTCCCATCCATAAGCTGATTCGTCAACTAGAGGTTCAAGGAGTGATCAGCAAGACTCGCTCGCCTTTTAACAGTCCTATATGGCCGGTGCGAAAATCCAATGGAGAGTGGAGGCTAACTGTAGACTATCGTGGCCTGAATGATGTCACGCCACCGCTGAGCGCTCCTGTGATGGACATGCTAGAACTCCAGTATGAACTGGAGTCCAAGGCAGCCAAGTGGTATGCCGTGATTGATATAGCGAATGCATTCTTCTCAATCCCTTTGGCAGCAGAGTGCAGGCCACAGTTTGCTTTCACTTGGAGGGGCATCCAGTACACCTGGAATCGACTGCCCCAGGGGCGGAAACACAGCCCCACCATTTGCCATGGACTGATCCAGACTGCACTGGAACAGGGTGAAGCTCCAGAACATCTGCAGTACATTGATGACATCATTGTATGGGGAAACACAGCCGAAGAAGTTTTTGAGAAAGGGGATAAAATAGTCCGAATCCTTCTGAAAGCTGGTTTTGCCATAATACGAAGTAAGGTCAAGGGACCTGCACAGGAGATCCAGTTCTTAGGAATAAAATGGCAAGATGGACGCCGCCAAATCCCAATGGATGTGATCAACAAAATAGCAGCTATGTCTCCACCAACTAGCAAAAAGGAAACACAAGCTTTCTTAGGCATTGTGGGTTTTTGGAGGATGCATATCCCAGATTACAGTCTGATTGTAAGCCCTCTGTATCAAGTAACCCGGAAGAAGAACGATTTTAAATGGGGTCCTGAGCAACGACAAGCTTTTGAACAAATCAAACAGGAAATAGTCCATGCAGTGGCCCTGGGGCCAGTCCGGGCAGGACAAGATGTGAAAAATGTGCTCTACACCGCAGCCGGGGAGAATGGCCCTACCCGGAGCCTCTGGCAGAAGGCACCAGGGGAGACCCGAGGTCGACCCCTAGGGTTTTGGAGTCGGAGATACAGAGGATCCGAAGCGCGCTACACTCCAACAGAAAAGGAGATATTGGCAGCATATGAAGGGGTTGGAGCTGCTTCGGAGGTGGTTGGTACAGAAGCGCAGCTCCTCTTAGCACCTCGACTGCCGGTGCTGGGTTGGATGTTCAAAGAAAGGGTCCCCACCACACATCATGCAACTGATGCTACATGGAGTAAGTGGATTGCACTGATCGCACAGCAAACTCAAATGGGAAACCCCAGTCGCCCAGGAATTCTGGAAGTGATCATGGACTGGCCAGAAGGCAAGGATTTTGGAATGTCACCAGAGGAGGAGGTGACGCGTGCGGAAGAGGCCCCACCATATAATAAACTGCCAGAAAATGAGAAGCAATATGCCCTGTTCACTGATGGGTCCTGCCGGATTGTGGGAAAGCATCGAAAGTGGAAGGCTGCTGTGTGGAGTCCTACAGGACAAGTTGCAGAAGCCAGTGAAGGACAAGGTGAATCGAGCCAGTTTGCAGAGGTGAAAGCCATTCAGCTGGCTTTGGACATCGCCGAGCGAGAAAAATGGCCAGTACTTCATCTCTACACTGACTCATGGATGGTGGCAAATGCTCTGTGGGGGTGGTTACAGCAGTGGAAGCAGGGCAACTGGCAGCGCAGAGGCAAACCCATCTGGGCTGCTGAATTTTGGCAAGATATTGCTGCCCGGATAGAGAATCTGGTTGTGAAAGTACGCCACGTAGATGCCCACGTACCGAAGAATCGGGCCACGGAGGAACATCAGAACAACCAGCAGGTGGATCGGGCTGCCAGGATTGAAGTGGCTCAGGTGGATCTGGATTGGCAACGTAAGGGTGAACTATTCATAGCTCGGTGGGCCCATGACACCTCAGGCCACCAAGGAAGAGATGCAACATATAGATGGGCTCGTGACCGAGGGGTGGACTTGACCATGGACACTATTGCACAGGTCATCCATGAATGTGAGACATGCGCTGCAATCAAGCAAGCCAAGCGTTTGAAGCCTCTTTGGTATGGAGGACGATGGTTGAAATATAAATATGGGGAGGCCTGGCAGATTGATTATATCACACTGCCACGAACCCGTCAAGGCAAGCGCTATGTGCTCACAATGGTGGAAGCAACCACCGGATGGCTGGAAACGTACCCTGTGCCCCATGCCACTGCCCGGAATACTATCCTGGGCCTTGAAAAGCAAGTCCTGTGGCGACATGGTACCCCAGAGAGAATTGAGTTGGACAACGGGACTCATTTCCGAAACAGCCTCATAGACACCTGGGCCAAAGAGCATGGCACTGAGTGGGTATAACACATCCCCTATCATGCACCAGCCTCTGGGAAGATAGAACGGTACAATGGACTGTTAAAAACTACACTGAGAGCAATGGGTGGTGGGACCTTAAAACATTGGGATGCACATTTAGCAAAGGCTACCTGGCTAGTTAATACCAGGGGATCTACCAATCAGGCTGGCCCTGCCCAGTCAAAACTTCCACGTACTGTAGAAGGGGATAAGGTCCCCGTAGTGCACATGAAGAATATGTTGGGGAAGACAGTCTGGGTTAGTCCTGCCTCAGGCAAAGGCAAACCCATCCGTGGGATTGCTTTTGCCCAAGGACCTGGGTGCACTTGGTGGGTGATGCGGCAGGATGGGGAAGTCCGATGTGTACCTCATGGGGACTTGATTTTGGGTGAGAATAGCCAATGAATCAAATCGTGTGCAACATTGTCACTGTATGTCCTCGTTACTATAATTGCTATTGGCTGTACTGCAGTAAGAATCACCCAAATTAAGGACAGATGGACTTTGATGAAGAATTGAGTAAAGCACAGTGGTGATGGGATCAGAGCTGATGCCCAGCAACTTCCTCAAGATGTGCATCTTCGGCCCATGGACTGTGTGCATGAACTACGCCGGGTACACCAGTCACATGTTCCGAAAACTGTAAGATCTGGGCGTGGCAAAATGGTATGGAATAAGGGGTGGATAATGTCCTGGTTCCGGCAGGGACAGGGTTAAGTATTCCATGCCATGTGAGCCACGCCCACCCTGAGATTAAAAGGAGGGAGGAGGCAGGCACTCGGGTTCGGAGCGGGCTGGCGCGTCCCGGGGCCGGACCGGCGGGGAGCGGCGGTTCCGTAATCGCGTTTGTATATTTCTCTGTCGGTGTTATTGTTGTTGTTTTCTTGTTCCCTTTGCTGTTCTGTTAAACTGCCTTTGTCTCAACCCAAGAGTTTTGCCTTTTTCTTTTGAATCCTTCCCGTACCGGGAAGTGCTGAGCGAGCCACGCGTGGTTCTTTGTTGCCATCTGAGGCCAAGCCACGACACACACACAGAAGAAAGGAAGGCTGGTAACACAGAATGGAAGCTTATAACTGCAAAGACCAGCAGGAGGAAGAGACTTCCCCCAAAAACTGATGTGCCCTTGCAGAACTGCTTCACTGCTCTGCAGAGTGAAGAGGTAAAACCTACTGTAGCAGGAGAGGTGCTGGAGCTGAGTAAGACTACCCAATGTGCTCCACATATAACAGCCAGTGCAACTAAGAAAAGGCGACGGGTGATAGTTGTAGGCGACTGTCTTCTGAGAAGTAGGGAGGCACCCATTTGTCAACCTGATGCACTCTCTAGGGATGTGTGCTGCTTACTGGAGGCTCATATCAGGGATGTCACCGAGAGACTACCAAGCCTTGTACGCTCCTCAGTCTATTATCCGCTGCTGCTGTTTCATGTGGGCACCAGTGATGCAGCTGGGAGCAGCCTGAAGACTGTCAAGAAAGATTATAGAGCCTTGGGAGCAGCAGTCAGGGATTCTGGGATGCAGGTAGTTTTTTTTCATCAATCCTCCCAGTCAAAGGGAAGGGGGTTGATAGGGTCAGGTAAATCAATAACTGGCTACAAGACTGGTGCCACAGCCAGGGGTTTGGCTTCTTAGACCATGGGACTTGCTTTGAGAAACCTGGTCTACTGGGGCCTGATGGGGTCCACCTGTCAGAGAAGGGAAAGAGCATCTTTGGTCAGAGGCTTGCCAAGCTCATGAAGAGGGCTTTAGAGTTGCTGGGGGAGGGGAACCTCAATCCATCCAACTCCTACCAATACGATGCTAATACCAGTAGTAGAGGTCCAGAACCTGGAGAAGGGTTGCAGGTCAGCAGGAGAGCACCTGGAGTGCAGCTTAAAGGAAAATTAGCCACTCTAGCCAGGAAGCTAGCTTAATTGGGGGCCCAACTTAAATGCTTCTATGCAGATACACATAGCATGGGGAATAAACAGGAGGAGTTAGAGACATTTGCATGCCTGTAGGGCTATGATCGTACTGGTATCACAGAGACATGGTGGGATGGCTCCTATGACTGGAGTGTTGGGATGGAAGGATACAGACTTTAGGAAGGACGAGGAGGGGATGTCGCCCTCTATGGCAAATACCAGCTGGAGTGCATGGAGCTCTGCCTGGGGATGGATGGGGAGCCGACAGAGAGCTTATGGGTCAAGATTAAAGGGAGGGCAGGGACAGGTGATGTTACAGTGGGGGTCTGCTACAAGCCACCTGACCAGAAAGACCAAGTGGATGAGGCCCTCTATAGACAGATAGGAGCAGCTTCAGGTTCACAAGCCCTAATCCTCATGGGGGACTTCAACCACCCCAATATCTGTTGGGAGGGACGACACAGCAGGGCATAAGTGATCCAGGAGGTTCCTGGAATGCATCGATGATAACTTCCTTATCCAAGTGATAGAGGAGTCAACAAGGAGAGGTGCCATGCTGGACCTTGTTCTCACCACCAAGGAGGGGCTGGTGGGGAATGTGAAGCTCAAGGGCAGCCTCGGCTGCAGTGACCACGAGATGGTAGAGCTCAAGATCCTTAGGGCAGTGAGGAGGGTGCACAGCAAGCTTGCTACCCTGGACTTCAGGAGAACAGACTTTGGCCTTTTCAGGGACTTGCTTGATGGAGTACTGTGGGATAAAGCCCTGGAGGGAAGAGGGGCCCAGGAAAGCTGGTTAATATTCAAGGACCACCTCCTCTAAGCTCAGGAGCATCCTGACAAGAGGAAGTCAGGCAAGACCGCCAGGAGACCTGCGTGGATGATCAAGTAGCTCCTGGATAATCTCAAACAGAAAAAGGAAACCTACAGTGGGTGGAAGCAAGGACGGGTAGCCTGGGAGGATTACAGAGAAATTGTCTGAGCAGCCAGGGATCAGATTGGGAGAGCTAAAGCCCTGATAGAGTTAAATCTGACCAGAGGCGTCAAGGGCAACAAGAAAGCCTTCTATAGGTGTGGGAAAGCAAGGGAAGATCCGAGGAGGATTGTAAATATGCTCAAGTGACTAGCACCTGGGTGCTGGAAAACAGATATATCACACTAATTGTTATTCAGTCTCGGGTGCTTGCAAGAAAAACACTTGCACTTAGATAACAGAAGTCTGTGATGGACTCAGGGACACCTTATCTAGCCACTTGAGAATCCTGGCCTGTTGTGGAAGAGGATCAAAGCACAGTGAGAAAGCTATGCCTGTTTGAACTCTTTAAATACCAGTGAGAACAGGGAGTCCATGCGTGCTCTTGCTAACAAGGACTCTCTCGCTGCCAAGGACTCTTGCTAACAAGAACTCTCTCTCGTGCTGTGGTGCCCACATCCCCTGCTTGCGTGCCCCTGCCCGGATGTTGCTTTGGAGATTCCCCGGTCTGTGAGGTATTGAGATTAAATTTGTTCTTTGCTTTCCATCCATGGTTTGTGGTTGTTCCTGTGTCCTGCCTGCATCGGCTCACACAATAGGTATGTCAGTGACAAAAGGAAGACTAGGGAAAATGTGGTCCCACTCAGGAAGGAAAAAGGAGATCTGGTCACCTGGGTGTAAGAGACAGCCTGTAAATTCCCTGAAACAAAATGTGAGAGACGAGAGGGATGGGGAGAAGGCCCTCCTTGAATGTCTCAAAATACTTGCAAGGAGAGAAATAATGCAGGCCTGGTGTTCAAAGAACTGATAAGGCTAACAGGCGCCTGAAAAGCGGTGTGATGACTGCCTTGTGAAGACAAGACAGTTCTGCCACTTGTGTGGTGAGCTTGCTAGTTCTCAGTTCTCAAGGCCAGTGTGTCTGATAAATGACCTTTGCTTCATTAGCCGCAAAATTCATATGAAAGCGCACACCCCTGCATATGCTAATGAAGATTATAGAGATCATGTTAAACATATATGACTATGGCACTCATCTCTCCACCCAGATCATGCTACATGTCACCTGAGAGAAGGGAGAAACCTGAGATGAGGCTGTCCTTGGCAAGAGGGGCAGACCATGCTAATTCAGCAAACATAAAAGGGAAAATAAGTGCCCCTATTGAGGGAACAAAGAAGATCATGCCTGGGAAGATTTTTCCCAAGAAAGAAGATAGTGCCTGGGAAGAATCCCTGAAAAGATGCTGGAACCAGGACTGGTGATCTCTCTGTCTCTGTCTTTTCCTTTCTCTATCCCTTGGTTTCTCTTTTCTCTTAGAGTTGTTAAGTAACGGTTAGAGTTGTTAAGTATACAAGGTATACCGTACCACTTGCCATAATTGTATACCTGTTGCTAAGTAATGCAATGCATACATTACCCCTTGCCATAATTTGTAATCGATGACCAATTATTGTGGACTTCTTAAGACCTATACTAATCATTTGGGGAAACTAATAGATGTTTGTATAGACCTTGAGATTTGTCTCACCTTAGTCTGCAACACTGGGGATTTACGAATCTGAGTCACTCCCCCCACACTTTCCTGAGAGTGGGACGTGACACCGGGACGAGGAGAAGGCTGAAGTACTCAGTGACTTTTTTGCATCGCTCTTCAATGGTAAGGGCTCTAACCACACTGCCCAAGTTGCAGAAGGCAAAGGCAGGGACTGGGAGAATGCGATACTGCCCACTGTAGGAGAAGACCAGGTTTGAGGAGCCTGAAGTTGCACAAATCCATGGGACCTGATGGGATTCATCCATGAGTCTTAAGGGAAATGGCAGATGAAGTTGCCAAGCCACTATCCATCATATTTGAGAAGTCATGGAAGTCTGGTGAAGTTCTCACTGATTGGAAAAGGGGAAACATAACCCCCATTTTTAAAAAGGAGGACCTGGGGAACTACAGGTCAGTCAGTCTCATCTCTGTGCCTGGCAAGATCATGGAGCAGATCCTCCTGGAAACTCTGCTAAGGCACATGGAAAATAAGGAGGTGATTGGTGACAGCCAACATGGCTTCACTAAGGGCAAGTCATGCCTGACAAATTTGGTGGCCTTCTACAATAGCGTTACAGCGTTGGTGGATAAGGGGAAAGCAACAGACATCATCTACCTGGACTTGAGCAAAGCATTTGACACTGTCCTGCATGTCATCCTTCTCTCTAAATTGGAAAGACAAGGATTTGATGGATGGACCGCTCGGTGGATAAAGAACTGGCTGGATGGTCGCACTCAAAGACTTGCAGTCAACGGCTCGATGTCCAAGTGGAGACCAGTGATGAGTGGTGTTCCTCAGGGGTCGGTACTGCAACCGGTACTATTTAACATCTTTGTCGGTGACATGGACAGTGGGACTGAGTGCACCCTCAGCAAGTTTGCCAATGACACCAAGCTGAGTGGAGCGGTCGACATGCTGGAGGGATGGGATGCCATCCAGAGGGACCTGGACAGGCTTGAGAGGTGGGCCCATGCCAACCTCATGAAGTTCAACCAGGCCAAGTGCAGGGCCCTGCATGTGGGTAGGGGCAAACCCAAGCACAAATACAGGCTGGGTGGATAATGGCTTGAAAGCAGCCCTGAGGAGAAGGACTTGGGGGTGTTGGTGGATGAGAAGCTCAACATGAGCTGGCAGTGTGCGCTGGCAGCCCAGAAAGCCAATTGCATCCTGGGCTGCATCAAAAGAAGCATGGCCAGCAGACTGAGACAGATGATTCTGCCCATCTACTCTGCTCTGGTGAGACCCCACCTGGAGTACTGCGTCCAGCTCTGGAGTCCTCAGCATAAGAAGGACATGGACCTGTTGGAGGGGGTCCAGAGGAGGGCCATGAAGATGATCCGAGGGCTGGAGCACCTCTCCTATGAGGACAGGCTGAGAGAGTTGGGGTTGTTCAGCCTGGAGAAGAGAAGGCTCCGGGGAGACCTTATAGAGGCCTTCCAGTACCTGAAGGGGGCCTACAAGAAAGCTGGGGAGGGACTGTTTGCAAGGGTATGTAGTGATAGAACGAGGGGTAATGTCTTCAAACTGGTAGAGGGTAGATTTGGATTAGGTATTAGGAAGAAATTTTTCACTATGAGGGTGGTGAGGCACTGGAACAGGTTGCCCAAGGAAGTTGTGGATGCCCCATCTCTGGAAGTGTTCGAGGCCAGGTTGGATGGGGCTTTGCACAACCTAGTCTAGTGGAAGGTGTCCCTGCCCATGGCAGGGGGGTTGGAACTAGATGATGTTTACGGTCCCTTCCAACCTAAACCATTCTATGATTCTAAAAACCAGCCACCCAAAAAACATAAAATATAATACTGAACCAGCTAATTTTATCCTACACTAATCCACAGTTTAAAGGATTGTTATGCACCATGATTATGCAAAACACACTGGAGTTCCTGATGTTGAATGTCAGCAAAAGTTGTGGTAAAGTTAGGGCTTCAGTAATAAGATTGAATGCTAAGGACTATGAGATTTTATCAGTTTTTTGTTTTGATTTTAGCCCACACTATAGTATCATCTGATTAGTTAGTAAGAAAAAGTCTTGTTATATTATGATTCATTTTTTATTTCAAAATTAATCGATCATTTATTTTTTTTTTTAGGAAAATATTTTCAAATGTCATCCTGTTGGCTGTGTTACATGATATTTTTCTTTCATGTGAGAAAAAACTAGATGTGACTCCCTGTATTGCCCTTCTGTGACCTGCACAGAGAAAGTAATACAACATGTTCCTTACTTGCCAGTTCAGAACATCCTATTATTCATGTAACCACGAGTGAACTGAAAAGTTTCACAAGGCGGTGCAAGGAGCTGATATTGAGAGCTGGGTATAAGAGCCTGGGGGTAACAACATCTTTCAGAGCTCATAATGAGAAACAAGAACTGGCTTTCGCACTTTTCTCCCCATAGCAAATAGCTACATAGCTTACTGTTCCTCTGAAGCTCACTCAATAGAGTTACTACTAGTTGCTGTTAACTTAAGATAGAGGTCAGCACAGTAATTATTCCTGAAACTTTTTCAATGCTTCTAAATGACTCAGAGGTTTAATATCTCTAGGTGAAAAAAAGTCTTCAAGTGTGAAAAAGTATAGAAAGACAGTTTTAAGACATTTTTTTTCCTACATTTAAAGAATCATTTTATGCAGAAATAATAATTAAAAAATTATTACTTTGTTATTTTCAAATAAAACTAGTTGGATTCATAGCCCTCTTGGTGATCTTTTCACTCATAATTTATCTAATGTACGGTAATAACAGTGCTTTTTACAGCTCTGGATGTCCTGGTTTGAGGTAAAACAGAACTAATTTTCTTTTCGGTAATTTTACTTTTCAGTTAAGCCTCTTCTAACTCTCTGAAATTAGCAGCATATTTTTCAGACAGTGTCTGCTTCCAGAGTAATAAGACCTGATGTTTATAGTTAATACCAAGGAATGGTACGCAGAGAGGCTTCTGCTTATACTTATTGCTATAACAACCAAGGTCAGCTAACTTTGTTATGTACCAAGTTGGAGGGCTGGAAGCAGAAGAGTGTAAAGGGGTTGCATCTGTGGGGAGGAGTGGACACGACAGGTGACCCAAAACTGACCAACAGGGTATTCCATCCCATGTGCATCATGTTCAGTATAAAAGCTGAGGGATCAAAGGAGCCAGCCTCTTTCTTCAATGGCCAGTGTCCAAGGAGGACTCTGACAGTTCTTCTGCCTTTGATCCCGATCCGTGCGTTCCTGAATCCAGTTACTGAGTTCAGCTCCTGTCCATCGATGAGTCCAGTCTGGGACTTTTCCAGTGCCTGCTGGTGACGTGATTGTCATCCTGGGATATCGATACTGGTTTTGTATATATTGCATATATTTCATTATTTTCTTTTTTTTTGATGATTTGCTGCGCATTAACAAAGCATTCTCAATGTCCTTGAATCAGTGTATTTTGATATATGATTGTTCTTATGGTACACCCAACTTGACCCAGCAGAAGTTTTCAGTGGTCTCACAAACCACACAGCAGAGTGAACAGCATCTCAAAAGCACAGGGTGCTGTGACTTTAGGCTACAGAGCAGTCAGGGCTTTGCTTAAGATCACATTTTTCTGAGTTTCCAGAAAGATCATGAAAATCCAATTATTTTTATTTTTAAAAAAGAGCAAAAAATATCTATAAAACTTCATGAAATTCAGTCACAATATTTAGCCACGTTATAAAGTGGAAGGCCTTTGAAGAAGATATTCATTCAAATCATTTGTAAAATATTTTTCAAATCAAACCTGATGCATCTGAGACATGATTTCACTCTACACATTCAGAGAATCAAGAACTATAGAAAATTTTCACAAGCTTTCCTTAGAAAAGTTGCCTTCTCTCTATTTAAATATTTTGATTGACTAGCAGATGCTCAGTGAAATTAATACTCTGATGTTTTTTTCCTCTCACCTTCAAACACAGCTTTATTTCTTTTCTTTTTGGATTGTCAATTCACCTAATGGAAAAATCAATGTCCTATATAGAACAAAACAATCTTAGCAGAAATAACAGTAATTTAAAACTTTATTACAACATACTGTAACAAGCACTAGACTTGGTATTATCCATGTCAGAATTTTATTCTCATGGAACATGCCATCTTTCTCTTGCTGTGCAACCATATTATTCTTTTAGTAAGAGAGAGCAAAGCTAGACATGCCTGAAAACATCTGCAACTTGCAGATAATTACTGGAACATGTTGGAAAAGACAGGAGGAATAAGAAGGGAAGGTTTTCTTCAGGGGACCCAAATTCTTTTCATGATTGCACAGATGTCTGTGCTTGAAAACTTCCTGAAAAACCATCACCCTTTTTTTCACAACTTGAAAGTGAGGGTATCCCTTTCTGCCCAGCTATCCATTTTCATTCTGCCCATCTGTCTCTCTCTCATACACACACCCCTTCCCTAGAGGAAAACGTGCTGCTTCTGGGAAAAATGCATGCAAATTAAATATGAAATTCCTTATATTTTCACAAGAAATATTGCATTCAACATCGTCCATGGAACAAATTCTGTTTAAATGGTGTAAATCTATTGTAGAGTGCTTCTATGATTTTGGCTCAGATATACCTCTGTATATATGATTTACGAGTTCTGGCCTCTGGATGTATGGATGTATAATGTGAAAGACAATATAAAATGCAGCCATTTTTTTATTTTAAAATTCCCAAACTTAGAATTTACCATAACTTACCTCTGTGATCACATTAATACAAATGCATTAAAATAATTAGTGAAGTGTCACTTCTTCACGTTGGCCGGTTTTGCACTAGCAAACAGGTTACTTCTGCAGTTGTGTTGTCCTTCTCTATGGATAAAACATTTCCTCATCTGAAATGACTTCAGTTTGCAAAGCTTTAGGAACGCAAAAGGTTGGATTTGGGTTTTGTTTTGGTTTGTTTTTAAAAGATAAAGTATTCTCCTGAAATTGTTGATTTATATTTATTCCCCTCTATTTCTGCTCTGACAGCTTTAAGTAAACACAAATGAGGAATCTTGCAAGGCTGAAACAGTCCGTTTCATGGCTCACCCCTTTTGATTGTAAAGCACACACTACAGTAGAGTACTAACAGCATCTCCTACACTTCAAGTGCTGAGGTTGAAGGTCAGAAATATTACTAAGTAGAAGTCTGTGACACTTTTTCAGGCGAAAATTTTAACAAAATTTGCTATTCTTTTTTCATTTAAAACCTATCAAGCTTAATGAACTTTCACTAACTTAGCTAGGTAACCTGCTGAAACAGCAGAAAGGCTTTCTCTACCTGTCTGAGACTGGTCAGTCTGGGATGAGGCAGAGGCTGAAGTTCTGAAAACTCCGTTTCCCTGCCCGAATTATGAGCAGTGCTGGATCTGGGAATCTTGCCGTTTAATGATTTCATTCTGATTCAGACTAAAAGCAATTAAATTAAAAAAAAAAAATGAAGTTTTCAGACCACCAGAAATCTTCATTTGATTTACGACCAATACTGAAGTCCTTCAATTCAAGGTTAGCCATATATGCTTAGAGATCCAATTTATGTGCCTTGCTGTTATTTTTTAAATATTGATGCAACTTCCTACTTGGTAGCAGAAAAAGAATTCAAAGAAAGATTAATAAAATTCAGCAATACTGACTCTTTTATATAGCCATAGAATGTATCTTAAAATTACAAACTTGCACAATTTCAGACAAATTTCATGAGTGTTATCTGAAATTGCACTCTGTTAGCAGTAGAGATTTGCAATTTGTTGCTCGGTGATGATTTTATACACAAGGCAGATGATTAGATGAATGCAGCTCTTGGGGAACCTGATCAGAGTCCAGTGAAGCCAATGAATGGCAATTTACTACTTTCAAAAGGCTTTGCTTGTGGCATTTGGTTAGGTTTAAAGCTTGAGTGCTTTACAGGCTTGATTACTAGAAAAGAAAATCATGGTACTTTCCACAGAAAGTGACTACAAAATTAACTAAGTAACATTACACACGCAAACATATATATGTGCATACTTTTTTTTTCAGTAAATTCAACTAATATTTAAGCAGTGGACATTTCATCAAAAGACTTTTAATTATTGGTACACATGCAATAGCTTCTGTCCAAAGTTTTTATAGTATTCTACAGGCATTAACAAATTGTGTCTCAGATTTTTGACATTTATGAGATGGAAAAATAAAGGTAGAGGAGTAATATTGCCCTCATTGCATACAGGAGGGGAGGATGGAGAGAACAAAGAGAAATGTATGTAATATGGCAATATTATATAATAATGAGTCTCTCTGGTTTTAGCCAATACTCCCCTGCCATAAGGGCTTGAATACATTTGATGTTTACAGTTGCTTTTCCTGCAGATAAACTTACAGTAGATTAAACTACAGTAGAAAGAATTAAAGCTGGAATTCCACTTAGAATCATAGAATCATAGAATGTGTTGGGTTGGAAGGGACCTTTAAAGATCATCTAGTCCAACCCCCCTGCACTAAGCAGGGACATCTTCAACTAGATCAGATTGCTCAGAGCCTCATCAAGCCTGGCCCTGAATGTCTCCAGGGATGGGGCCTCCACCACCTCTCTGGGCAACCTGTTCCAGTGTCTCCCCACCCTCATTGTAAAGAACTTCTTCCTAACGTCTAATCTAAACCTACCCTGCTCGAGTTTAAAACCATTGCCCCTCGTCCTATCGCTCCATGCCCTTGCAAACAGCCCCTCCCCAGCTTTCTTGTAGGCCCCCTTCAGGTACTGGAAGGCCGCTATAAGGTCTCCCCGGAGCCTTCTCTTCTCCAGGCTGAACAACCCCAACTCTCTCAGCCTGTCCTCATAGGAGAGGTGCTCCAGCCCTCTGATCATCTTCATGGCCCTCCTCTGGACCCCCTCCAACAGGTCCATGTCCTTCTTGTGCTGAGGGCTCCAGAGCTGGACGCAGTACCCCAGGTGGGGTCTCACGAGAGCAGAGTAGAAGGGGAGAATCACCTCTCTGGATCTGCTGGCCATGCTTCTTTTGATGCAGCCCAGGATGTGATTGGCCTTCTGGGCTGCAAGTGCACATTGTTGGCTCATGTCCAGCTTTTCATCCACCAGTACCCCCAGGTCCTTTTCCGCAGGGCTGCTCTCTATCACATCATCCCCCAGCCTGTATTGATAATGAGGATTGTCCCGACCCAAGTGTAGGACCTTGCACTTGGCTGTGGAGATAGAGAGTAGCGTAGGGAATCTGTTTGGCCTTGATGAGACAAAGCTGTACCCGTGAGAGGCGCCTTGAGAGAAAAGTTAAGCAAGCGCCAGGAGATATCAGCAAGGAAAGGAATGTGAAAAGCAAAGCTGCTGCTCTGTGTGAACAGTCAGAGACGACCAGTTAGAAGACACTGAGAAGCGCATGGCAATCGACCTTCAACCTATCAGCAGGATGCTGCCTGCGCGTGGACAGCTTGTGAAAATAGCATGCAGCCAATCAGTAGGAGTTAGAGCGCGTGAACAGATAGCATAATACTATAAATGTAACAGGCTGAATAAAGTTGGAATTGACTTGCATCATATTGGTGCGTTCGTCTTTCCCTGTGCCCGCACAACTGAGAGTCGGTTTGGACCCGGCAAATGGTGACCCCAACGTGATGAGCGTTGTTGGACCGAAGGCCGGAGTAAGAAACGCGGGGATACTACCACCGGTGCCAAGGTAAGCCGGGCTGCCCAAGAGAGGCAGGAGCGGATCCGCGACCCCACGGGAAGTGGGAGCCACCTAGAGTGGGAACGGTAGTATGGGTTCGGCTGTATCAGCCGTGGAAAAGGCAGCGGTACAAAGTTTGCTGCAGCTGGCAAAAAGTGCCAGGGAAAACCTTAGTGAGAGTGCTTTACTGGAACTATTATCTTGGTGCCGACGACGAGGATTGCTCAGAGATCCGACTCAGTTGTTTGACCTTTCAACATGGACTCGAATTGGAGTGGAAATGTGGGAAGCAGTGCAGTCAGAGAATAAGGAAGCCTGGAACCTGGCAGGCACTTATCGACAGGTGAAGGGACTGACTGCAGGCATGCATGGATCAGCTGTTATTGCCACCACAGCCCAGAGGGTGTTAGATGCAGCTGGGGAAGAGGGAAACAGTTTGTCCTCCAATGCATTTCCTGTGATAAAGCAGTCAGAAAAGGAGTTCTGGGGGGCGTCTGACAGATGGACATTTTCGCCGCCACCGCCGCCACCTCTCATGCCTCCGCAACCGACCGCTCCACCGTACTCTGGTCTACCGGAGTCATCCACGCAGGTTCCCCCTGACTCTCCTCAGCCTATGGAAACATCATCATCCTCCGAGGACGTTCATCTGAAAACCGTCTATCCACCTAAAGATACTGCGGAGCTCCGTGACGCTCTCCGTGATCAACAGAACACTATGCAGCAATTGCTCGCGGAAATGCAGAGACTTGATAAGGGTTCGAAAGCGGGTGCGATACGGGCTGCTTATAAAAAGGCTCATGAGGTTATCAAGGAGGGTTTGCAGGCGGTTGAGGAGAGGGTGTGTGGGAGTCCGGGAACGGGTGATCCATCTGAGACAGCAGCGGACGAGTCTGGGAATGCACAACAGTATAATGTATCAGAAAAGGGAGATAATGTTAAAGAGCAGAAAGTGAGGAGATGGATTTGTACACTGTTAAACGATGGGGAGATGAGTTTACAGGATGCAAATGAGTATTTGACTCAGAAATTTGGGACTGGAGTAGGGGAGGAAGAATGGGCAGCTTGGAAAAGAGGGCAGGAAAGGAGATGGGAAAATGCAAAAGAAAGGGCAACAAGTGAGGCAGAGTTAACTGTCGAAAAGGGTATGGAACAAAAAGGAGCTGTGGGGGGATCTAGCCCCGGAGGGGGACCGGTGCAGAAAGATCCAACTTTTGATACAGGACAAAGGTGGAAAGGTATTATAGAACATGCAGTGATAGAGGGCCAGATGCTACCGGAATCTCTTTCGGCCTTCCCAGTATTAACACAGGGGGGGTCATAGGGAATGGGTGCCATTTGATTGGAAGACTGTAAGTCATTTGCAACGAACAGCAATGCAATATGGGTATGACAACAAATACGTGATGACTTTATTACTTTCCTTTTTTAAAAATCAAATTTTGCTTATGTGTGCGCAGATGGAATTGGGGTATTACAGTGTATTGTCAGAATGTCGGGGGAGAAGGACGGAGCTGGAGCCACTTCGCTCCCGCCGCCGCCTGCCTGCGCCCCCCCCCCCAGCCGTCTCCCTGAGATAGAACTGGTGTTTTTGTATGTCTGCTGTGTAAGTGTGTGTGGGCGCCAGCTTATACCTGCTGATCAGCATCTGTGCTACTGTTTGTTTGTTGCTGTGTGCAGTGTCGTTTGGTGACTCCGCTTGAGCAGGTGTTCTGCCCGGTGTGGTACTGTTCTCGTACGTGACTAGGGCTGACACACTGTCAAGCGAAGAAGTTTGTATATACACAATGTTTAGATGTAAGGCAAGCGCACCCCAGGTAGATAGACCAGGATGGGCCATAGAACTGATGGAAGTCCTGAAATATTGGGGGAGTTTTCGCCAGCCGACATGCTTATGCTCTCGGGAACGGCTTACCCATGCAGGGCGTATGACTGGTTGTTTGCCTATAAGATCATGGTTGATTGGGAAAAGGAGTTAAGCTAAAATCTATAGGATGCTCTGTAGGAAAGTGAGAAACTTAAGGGTGAGCTCTTGTTGCAAGGCAGACTTTTATGTCAGCCGTAAGTGATGGGGGGGGAAAAAAAAAAAAAGAGAGAGAGAAAAAAAAAAGAAAAGAAAAAAAGAAAAAAAAGAAAGAAAAAATAAAAAAAAGAAAAAAAAAGAAAAAAACCCAAAGGGAACAAAAGTATGCCATACGTGCTACGAGAAAGCAGCAGAAAAAGAGAAATAGGACACCTGATTCAAGCACTACTATAGAGATATGTTTTGGGTTTTTTTTTCCTATATGTATATATGTTATTGCACGCCTTTGTAAATTACTCTGTGTTATACCCTGCGAGACTAAATGAACCCCAGCAGAAGCGGTCTCTTGAGCAGGGGGGTGGAATATGGGAAAGCAACGGAAGATCAGCAAGGAGGATTGTAAATACGCTCAAGGGACTCGCACCTGGGTGCTGGAAAACACATCTATCACACTAATTGTTATTCAGTCTTGGGTGCTTGCAAGAAAAACACTTAGATGACATCAGTCTGTGATGGACTCAGGGACACCTTATCTAGCTGCCTGAGAATCTTGGCCTGTTGTGGAAGAAGATCAAAGCACAGTACCAGCAAGAACAGGGAGTCCGCATGTGCTCTTGCTAAGAAGGACTCTTTCGCTGCCAAGGATTCTTGATAACAAGGACTCTCTCGCTGCCAGGGATAAATTTAGTAATGCTACTAGTACAGCTGTTTCTGAGTTATTGCTAGATGTAGATAGGATTCAACATGCAATGCTGCAAAACAGAGCTGCTATTGATTTTTTGCTTTTAGCTCACGGACACGGTTGTCAAGATTTTAAAGGACTGTGTTGTATGAATCTCAGTGACCGCTCCATGCCCAGTCGCAAGAACTGCACCGACCGAGCCAGCAACTTGTGGAGACCACTGGGTGAAATCTCTTTGCTGGATGGACTTGGGGGTGGGGTTGATTGAAGGAAATTATACTCATTGCCTGTGTGGAAGGAATCTGTCTGTTATGTTTAGTATGCTATTTGCTATGTTTAATAAGCATTATACGATCAGTTGTAGATGCCGCTTTGCATCATACCCTTGTACGAGTTATAGAATATCGTTGTGTCCCAACTATGGGCCACGGGGTGGCATGTGTAAGGGATAATAGAGGATGGTTCGAGTGAGACACGACGGAGAATTACTAGTTGAACCAAACCCAGTATACAGGTTGAGGAAAAGGGACTTGGTACTGTTGCTGAAAAACTATATGTGTATCCATGAGAACCTAACTTTCAAAGAAGAAGATAACAAGGAGGGAGTACAAGGTAGTCAGGTATCAGACATCCGCAGTTAGCAAAGCTGGATCATGAGTCTGGTGAGGCTCGCTGCATGCGCTGGCCACGCATGCAGTGACCCTAGCCTGTACTTTTCCACTCAATCCGGGGCAGGATATAAGGGGGCTGTCTCGGGTCGGAGAGAAGGGGTTAGACATGAGCGCACTTTGAAGATACAGGGGACGCCCTGAAGCGCTGTGTCTGCCTGCCCCCCCTCCCTGGTAGGTTCCACGTTCATTAACCCCAACAGCTCAGAAAGCATTACAGCACATTGCAGATTTGTTTATGATACATCAAAAATTTCAACCTTACGCCCTGATAGGACAGTGGGATGATGCACTCGCAAAGAGCCTGACTGCATTAGAGTGAGTATTTTTGCCACATACCTTTTCAAAAAACAGTAACTACGATGATTGAAATGTTAGCACGATTGATTTCACAGGGTCGTTTGCGCTGTCAGCAGCTGGCTCCTCTGCCATCATTTGTGGGGATTACGCTGCGAGGGTTTACACCTGATGAACTTTGGCAATCCGATGTTATACACATTATGGAATTGGGATGTTTGCGCTATGTACATGTTTCAGTTGATTTGTTTTCTCACCTTGTTGTAGCTAGTGCTCATATAGGAGAGAAGGCTTGTGATGTTATTCGACATTAGTTGCAATGCATTGCAGTCATGGGAGTACCGAACACTGTAAAAACTAATAACAGACCAGCTTATGTGTTCGCTAAAATACAGGCCTCTTTACAGACAAGGGGTATCAAACATGTCACCGGTATTCCTCATTAACCAACTGGGCAAGCAATTCTGAAACGTATTCATCATACCTTAAAAAACATGCTTGATAAACAAAAAAGGGGGAATCCCGTAGGTATGACACCTCAAGAGCAATTGTATAAAGCAACTTATGTTTTAAATTTTCTAAACATGTCATCTTTGTCATCCAATGCTTGTCATGTGCTGTATTTTAGGTTGCTTACAGAAAATAGTGCAAAAAATGATTAATCAAGCTTTTGTTGCAGAAAAAATAAAAAAGGGGGAATTGTGGAGATAGAGAGTAGCGTAGGGAATCTGTTTGGCCTTGATGAGACAAAGCTGTACCCGTGAGAGGCGTCTTGAGAGAAAAGTTAAGCAAGCGCCAGGAGATATCAGCAAGGAAAGGAATGTGAAAAGCAAAGCTGCTGCTCCGCGTGAACAGTCAGAGACGACCAGTTAGAAGACACTGAGAAGCGCATGGCAATCGACCTTCAACCTATCAGCAGGATGCTGCCTGCGCGTGGACAGCTTGTGAAAATAGCATGCAGCCAATCAGTAGGAGTTAGAGCGCGTGAACAGATAGCATAATACTATAAATGTAACGATTAAGCTGAATAAAGTTGGAATTGACTTGCATCATATTGGTGCGTTCGTCTTTCCCTGTGCCCGCACGACTGAGAGTCGGTTTGGACCCGGCACTTGGCCTTGTTGAACTTCATGAGGTTTGCACAGGCCCACCTCTCTAGCTCATCCAGGTCCCTCTGGATGACATCCCGTCCCTCTTAACCTTGGGCAAGAACAGTGCCCCACTGTCAGCAGAGCTCTGATATTGCTCTTGCATTCCACCATCTTTACACGGTTCCTCCTTTCTTCAGCCCCATTCATCAGCAATAAAAAACAGGCTAGTGCTCCTGTCCAGATAGCTACCAGCTAGGAAAAAGTGCTGACGAAGAGTCAGGACACACATATGAGTTTTCTGCTGGAAAAATTTGAACCTGTCTATGATGACGTGTATTGAGATCATCAAGATTGCTTCTGCATCAACATGCCTCACAGCACAAGTAACGTATCTTCCTCGAATTTACGCCCTCTGTTCAAATCGTTAGACCATAGCCTCTTGGTATCAGGCAACATTTTGTGTAGGTACTCCAATTGATTTTTTCAATTTCGTATTACCAACCCTTAAACAAATCGCAAATTGCCACATACTCTTTAAGCGTCAGCAAATTTCTGTAGTAGATCACTGTAAAATAAGCATTCACATTCTCAAATTAGAAATGACCACTTTACAGGCATGAGAAAAAGTTTGAAAGAGACAGATCTAAAAATATTTCAGCTGCAAAATAATCTCATAGCTCATGTTGGAAGACACTCATTAATTAAGAATTTTGTAGTGATAGTAATTTTAAGAGTGCCATTTAGAAACATGGCATTTAGGATGCCTCTATACTACGTAAAAATTGAGAGGCTAAATTGGGAGAAGCCTTCTGTAATTCTTCTCAACAAAACATCATGTGATTTAACCCCCACTCCCTTGAAAAACCAAGAAAGCCAGACATTATCACCTAATATTCTTCTTTAATAGATTTTTTTAACCAGTTCTCCCAATTATCAGTGTAATCTTTAAAGTTTCTGCTGATGGGGAAAAGTCCATTTTCTCTACTTCAGAGAAGGAGCAGGAGAAGAGATTATGGGGAAGACATTGCTCAGTAGCTATTGATACATCTCAGTCATGGGGTTTGGTGAGGAGACTGGCCCATGCCTCCTCACAACTCATTTGGTGAAATGAGTTGTGACAATTAGTTTTTTGAGGTGAATACCTCTAACAATAAAAACTTAGTCGTGTAAGACTACAACATTTCTTACGTGAACCATCAACTTAGTTCACATAAGACACCAAGATTTCTGGTATTTGACTACTACTAACAATTTCATTCTGATAATGAGAGGTAAAAACTGGCTTTGTGTGTATAACTGTACAAAGATACAGTACAATCGGACAGCCAACTTCAAACACGAATTTTCATTTACCAGAATATGGTATATCATTTCTTGAAAAAGTCCATTGCAGGCAAGATTGGGCACTATGTTTTAACTGAAAAAAAAAGAGGTAGTATTCAAATTTGTGAAGGAAAAAACAGAGATGTGAAAAAGTTTAAAAGAACTATAAATAGGTATGAAACAAGTTGATGGATTATATATGCAGACTTTGCACTCCTACATCATGAGTGAAAACAAATATACATGACTGAATATTTATACATCTCATATATCTACACAGATGTACAAGATTCTAATGCAAGAACAAGCAATCAAGATGATAGCATAAATATATAAAATTATTATTCCCTTTTACAGCTATTTAGGGATGATCTTTGGCTCCAAAGACTATGTTTCTTCAAAAATAAAAATAAGTACTGAGAATGTAACAATATTTTCAACCCTTCCCTTAAAATAAGTGGAAGTACCATTTTAAGACTCAGTAGGTTGTTTTATTGTAATCCATTAATATCACATGCTACATTAAATCATTTGCTTCAGAAGTTAATTAAATGTAATTAAAATATTTATTCATTTTAGCAATATATTAATAACTTATGTTTGTTGTGAAAATAACTTGAGAAATTGCATCAAAGCTGTGTCAGGGGAGGTTCAGACTTGACGTTAGGAAACATTTCTTTACTGAGAGGGTGGTCAAACCCTGGAACAGGCTTCCTAGAGAGGTGGTTGATGCCCCATGGCTGTCAGTGTTTAAGAGGCATTTGGACAATGCCCTTAATATCATGCTTTAACTTTTGGTTAGCCCTGAAGTAGTCAGGCAGTTGGACTAGATGATCGTTGTAGGTCCCTTCCAACTGAACTATTCTATTCTATTCTAAACTGAGGAACTGGTGTTCAGATCAAATCAAAATTATCATTTTCTTCATTTTTAGTTATACTTCGATGAAAAGGGATTAAAATATATTTCAGACACTTTTTAGAAAAGCAAAGGAAAAAGAAAGTTTAAATTAATAACAGAGCAACATGAGAAGTCATTAGGGGTCACATCACGCACATCCTCCTTTTGCAAAACAGCTCAATACCTAGAGCTCTCACCAATGCCTAGGAAAATCCATGTGACTTTCCTCATCTATCTGTGGGCAGCTGAGCCCAGAATTTCATGCCTCTCAGGAAAATTCATAATCCCCAAGATATACCATATCTCCTGAAGCGAGGTACACTGCCGACATGTTCTCCTTTCCCTAAACAAATATAAACTAGAGAAGGAACCTAAAGCTTCTTCCCAGGGAAGGCAACCAACCACTAGACTGGAGAGGAGTTATCACTTTTTTGCTTTGTCAAAGCAGAACAACTGAGAGGTGATATTGATATTGAAAGTATCCATGCCATAAGTGCTATGCAAAGTAAATGTACAGGTTCAAATCCTCTCCAGCAGAGGATGGAAATTAGTCCTCACTTTCAACATCTGAGCTGAACGGTTTTGATTCCTGAGCTGATTGGTGACAGGAAACATTCATGTACGTGCTCAAATATACATGCTGAAAATTATATTAGTATTATTATTGTACTGATATTTTATTGACTGAATTCATTGTATCAATTTATCTCTCTAAAACATCAATTAATTGAAAATACAATGTGTACAACACAACATATTTTATGACATGACAGAAGTATTCTTTCACAAGCCTTCTTACGCCTTTCCCCACATGTATTTATTACGATACCCTTTTTACAGAGTGATGCACCTTAGCAGTTCTGCACTAATGAGCGGGTAGGAAGGAGACTGCTCAGCTAGGAAGTTCAATATTTAGTTCTACCATTATCTTTCAAAAAAATATTTCATACTTCACACATTAAAACACCTATCCCTACCACAAATAAAATGCATCTCTTGCAGACTTTTCCTCCTGAAAACCAACCATATTCAGAAATCTCCATTTTTTTCATTATTCAGCTTGTATCCAGATCTCTCTGCTAGCCATTTGCTTTTGACAGTATTTCAACAAATGCAATATAATTTTAACATTTATTTAAAATTTCCCAATTTACATACTGCACGCTCCAGTCTTACCATCCTTTTGACAGTATAGCACTCTGCCTGCATTGCCAAAACAAATCAGCTAATTATGTAGCTAGACAGAGCAGTGATCAGATAGACCTGATATTCACTTATTTAAAACAAAAAGGAAAACCCAGAAAAGCAAGCAAAGCAAACAAGAAAGAGAATACATGATGTTCAGAGATGTTCTAGTTATTGGCCTACATAACCGTGATCTTGCTAGTTTTACCTCTGCTCCTAATCATCTTTTCATGCTATTTACCCTCTAACATTCCAGCAAGCTCCACACAAGCAGGCCTGAGCAAAACCTCATGTATTGCTGCTTGCGAGCAGTTCAGTAGAGATTTGGAATACAAACCAAGTTTCTGGGGATGTAAAATCTGTCTCTGACATTTATGAATATTGGTCAGTGTAATGGAATGCAATTGCTGAATGGCCCTTTTACAATTTAATTCAATATATGGAAACAAAGAAGTTTTTTTCAATGAAATGGCTTTGGTTATTCTTTAAAAAGCAATCAATCTAATGCCTTCCAAAAAAAATCCCCAACAACAAAACAACCTATGTATACTTGTTTATTAGATGGTTTTTGATCTGCAAAACAGAAGATAACCTGTCCTGGTTCCGTCGGGGATAGGGTTAATTTTCACAAGGAGCTGGGGCAAGACACAGGTATTCAATACCATGTGACGCCACGCCCAGTATATAGCTGGGGGAGCTGGCTGCTAGCCGGAGGGGAGGGTAGGAAATCGGTGTTGTAGAGTTGATTGGGGGTTTCCCGGTCTGGTAGGTGAGCGGTGGCACATTGATTGTGTTTTGTATATTCAGCATTATTGTTGTTGTTTTCCTCTTTCCTTCACTGTTCTGTTAAACTGCCTTTATCTCAACCCACGAGTTTTGCCATTTTCTTCCGATTCTCCTCTCATTCCAGCGGGGCGGGGGAGTGAGTGAGTGGGCGAGCGAGCGAGCAGCCGTGTGTTTTTTTTTTGTTGCTGGCTGGGGTTAAACCACGACAATCAAGCAGTCCAGAGAGATTGCCTTTACATACAGTGAGGCCTTTTCTCTTTCCAGTACACCTTTGCCAGCAGTAGTAGTGGTGGTTGTAATTAAAAAATTAGGTTCCATTACAGTTTGTCACAGATATATGCAACACTGAA
Organism: Fratercula arctica; assembly: GCA_947846985.1. NCBI lineage: Eukaryota > Metazoa > Chordata > Aves > Charadriiformes > Alcidae > Fratercula > Fratercula arctica. Next base: position 11,664,409 of record CANTUZ010000025.1, on the reverse strand, counting down.
ATAGATGGTCAAGATCCATTTCTAAAAGCAATATGTATTAAATTTACAAACCTATGTGTTGAAAGTATTTATTGAATTATGGCAAATTATAGGCTTGAAATATATTTGTTAAATATTTTGTTTTAACTTAGTCATATGAAATGGTTGTTCAGCCACTGGAAGATATTTGTTACCAATATATAAATTTAAAATTTAAGTTTCTATTCGATCTTCATCGAGACAGAACCATCTAAAGTAAAGTTGTTATACAAAATATGTATATTAGATAAAGGTTTTATCCTCCACAGTTGCCTTTATTTTTTTAATAAAAAAAGAAAGTCACTTCAAGCTGCAGAAAAACATGTCAGTTTTCAACCTGAAAAATAAAAGACTGATAAAGATATTAAGATCTGAAAATTTATTCAGGCTTAATCACAGGCTTTATTATATGCCTCACCTATAAATATTTATCAAAATAATATAAAAAGGAATTATTTAATAATCTAATTCTCCATTTTATATTTTGGTAGTGTTTGTTTTTCACAATTGACTTTGAAGTCTCTTAGTACAAAAATTCTCTTTCTCCAGTCTTCGAGCATTCAAAGTAGTCCATATTCCTTAATGATGGCACAGTCCCCCTGCTGGCTCTTGAGATCAGCCACACAGTACAGGTTAAGGGTGACAAGGGAAAGTGTTTGCATGCAAGTAAAGTTGCCTATAGTCATAGCCACTGATAAGTGACTCTAAAATAAGGATTCAAAGAAACTTTGGTTGGGGACCTATGACCTGAACTATAAACAACAGCAAAAGTAGCAAGGAAGCTATTTACTCCCATGCAGACAGATGATTGTTGCTTTGATACAGGAAAACAAAAAGAGTTTCCCTTTACCATGGTGAATAAAACACCAGATGTCTATCTATATCTTCTATCCATATTCACTGAAAATGAAGTTGTCTAAATATAATAAATAGGTTTCTGGCTTTCGGCAAATGAAAACATTTTACTTTGGAGATCTCTGAAGAGGTTTTAGTCACAAGCCAAAATTCCTCAGAAAGACAAAACTTAATTTAGCCAAATATTTACATCTTATTTTTGGAGGACAGTGAGTTATGAACTACTCCAACATGTTTAAGCTAAAGATGTGTAATAATTAGAACAGCCAAATAGATGTTAATAATTCATTGGTGGAGAACAGCAAGAAATTGATGGTGAAAAATGATTAATAGAACTTCTCATTGTAATCTTAGCAAAGATATTGATCTGTGAACTGCACAATCAAAATATATAATATGACAGAAAGGAACATAAGGCATATTCAAATTATTCTGATATACTAATTCAGAAAATGCATGGCACACATGGGTGACATTTTTTAAAAATCGGTTTTACCATTTACGGCTTCATCTGAAAGATGTTCATCCACAGAGTCCAGATGCTTACAAGTATCTAGGTCCCTAACTTGTTCTGAAATCCAAAGATATATAGGCTCCTGACTTCCATCTTGGATCTTCAGCTAACATCCTATAGATTTGCACACTCTGTGCACAGCACTGGGTAAAACTTACATTTTCAAAACTGTTCCAGAAATGGAAAACTTTGGACTGGAAACATGAAACCAAGTTAAATATCATATTCCATTTGCTTATTTTGCCAGTGGCATAAAATTAGTATGTACATTCAACATTAAAATGAGCTGCAATTCAGTGACACTTCATGGAATTAAAAGTCAGTCATTCCAGCAGGAACATCTGCTACCATTTTATGCAGATTCATCATTCCTGGGCTATAAAACTAGCTCTCCTTCCCTGAACCAAGTCTGAACTCCATCACACTGTAAGAAGCAAGTGTGGGAGTGGAAGTTCACTGCAGCTCTCCCATCCCTTCCACAGAAAGATAAATTTGGCTGCAGCTTAGAAATGAGAGAAATAATCATGGTCATATCGAACAATGTTAATACAGTCCTTGACAGGGGGGTGTGCAGTAGAAATTTCTGAATAACACTGACAGGTTGTATAATACTGAAGTATTCCTCAGACCTGTCTTAACAAGAATCATCTTTGACCAAAAGACACAGCATATGGGCAGACTACAGGAAAATGTACCTTTAGGAAACAAGAACAGAGGAGTTTTCATCTTCAGTTTAAAAGAGAAGCAAGACATTTTAAACTCATAGCTAGTATCTTTAAATAGCAAAATAAAACCCAGGACATTTAATTGGATTCAGTCACCATTTATGTTGTATTTAGTTCACATCTAGCTAAGTAATATGCATATGAAATAATACAATTATTAGATACTGGATTTAATTGTTTTCAACATCAAAAACCTTGAAATTGTTTTTAGATTTCTTCTTCTGTTCCAGTGAGATCAGCCATCTGTGGGAAAGTAGCAGAAGATCGGCAAGGAGAGCTGTAAACACGCTCGAGTGACTCGCATGTGGGGTGCTAGAAAACACATATATCACACTAATTGTTGTTTAGTCTGATGTGCTGTCCTGGTTCTGGCAGGGACAGGGTTAAGTATTCCATGCCATGTGAGCCACGCCCACCCTGAGATTAAAAGGAGGGAGGAGGCAGGCAGTCGGGTTTGGAGCTGGCTGGGTGTCCTGGGTCCGCACCGGCGGGGAGCGGCGGTTCCGTAATCGCGTTTGTATATTTCTCTGTCGGTGTTATTGTTGTTGTTTTCTTGTTCCCTTTGCTGTTCTGTTAAACTGCCTTTGTCTCAACCCAAGAGTTTTGCCTTTTTCTTCTGATCCTTCCCGTACCAGGAAGTGCTGAGCGAGCGACACGTGGTTCTTTGTTGCCATCTGAGGCCAAACCACGACATGTGCTCAACAAGTAGAACATCTGCACTTCGATAAAGTAGGCCTGTGATGGACTCAGGGGCACCTTATCCAACATGCCCAAGATTTCTGCCCTGCTGTTGAAGAAGATCAAAGTACAGTGAAAAACTATGCCTGCCTGAATCCTTGAAATACAGGTGAGAACAGCAAGTCTGAGCTCTCACTCTCTTGCTAATAAGGTCTCTCTGTTGCTCTGCGGTGCCTTTTGTCCCCTGCTTGCATGCCTCTGCCCAGATGTTGCTTCGGAGATTCCCCAATCAGTGAGATATTGCAATTAAATTTGTTCTGTGCCTTTCATCCATGGTTTTGTGGTTGTTCCTGCATCCTGCCTGCATTGGCTCATACACCATCATAATAAATTAACTACTTCAATAAATATACAATAAGTACATGTACAAGTGCATTTATATAAAGGAATTAATTATATCTTCAGGAAGGGATGTAGGAGGGGGAAGGAAAAACAAAATGAGGGAAAAGAGAAGTTGTTTTCCAAAAAAAAAAAACCAAAAAACCAAAACCAACTATGCAACTGATCTGTCAGGGACTACATAACCATGCTCTTACTAACTTTCAAATGAGAACTGCAAATTGTCTATAGCAGGATTACACTACTTGGAGATTAGACCATAAGAAATGCTATAAATAAAAGACAGGAAAAGCAGGATTCATTATTTAGGGATTCACTTAGATAGCAGTTTCCATAAACAATGGGGACACAGCTCTGAAAAATAGGAAATCTCTGAAGTATACTTGGTAATGTGGGTAACAAGAAAGGTACCCAATTATTTAACTGAAGCTTGAAGTATATGCTTTATTTATTTTACTACTTATGTTTTGTTTCCAAGTTTTTGTCTTACAGACTAATCCCTAGTTGGAGCAAGGAAATCTTTGCTTTACTACTGAGCTCATCTGGCAGTGAAGACAAGGTGAACCAGAGTGACAGACAAGATTGGCTGTGTTATCTTCACTAAGAAATCAAGCGCAAACAAGCACATATGAAGCCATCCCAAGGACCCTGTAGCCCAGAATGTGTTTGGGGAACCCAGAAGTTTGCAAGTATGTACTGTCAGGCAGTAATAGGGTATTTTAGGGGGTAGTATTGCCTACTACTGGTTTCATAGTAATTTCTCTACCAGGCAGAAACATAAGTCCTCCTGGAATGAACAAATAGACAGAAATCACTCAAGAGCCTGATGGAAAACCTCTCAGTAGTCATGTGAAAGCTTGATTGCATCCCCATGGGTTTTTTACCCATACTCTTATTCCATCTCCTGGGTAGAGTTGGATAGATCTTACTGTATATATCTTATAAAGGTTCTGTATATTGTCCATAGCTTTGACCTAGAGCAAGTTAGAATAAACATTTACCGTTAGGATCCTATCGTATACTACCCTAAATTTACTGTAATTTACAGATTTGCTTAAAGTTCAGATCATATCAGAACAACACTGCATATTGCCACAGTCACGCCAAAGAGAGGTGCTGCTTGGAGAATCTGGTAAGTTATTGTAAGATACAACAGAACCAGCCAAGGAAACATCAGTACTTCCATACTTTACTCTGATGACAGGAGAGAAAAATCTGGAGGCAACCAGAATATGCTACGTATAGAATTGGAAGATTTGATATAGTGAGGGCACATTTTATTTCTGTGGGGCTCTTCACATACTGAAGTTTCAGCACAAGCATAAGCTTCAGTGGATTGTAGACCAAGAACTGGATGAAAAAGAATGATAATATCTAAAAAAATCCCATGCAGTCAAAGCAATTTTTATGTATATTGGCTATTTTAAATTACATCATTTAATAATAAAAAAAGACTTATTCCTGACAGTAACACTTGACTATCATTTTCTATATTAAACTAGCTTTGACTGTGAGCATAAAGCAATCTCTATTTTTTCAGCTGAAAGCAAAATATCTTAATAAGAATTTTTTAATAAATATGACTTTTTAGAGATAGAAAATGTATTAATGTCAGCAGCATGCTAAATTCCAATAGTGTATCAAATTATTTGTTAAATAACATACTTCAGTGGATAAGACATCCACATAAACAGCACAGAAGTTAATAAAGAACAAAATTCTATTCTTAGCTACATGCTGCAACTCCTGTTGTGTGAATTTCACTGGCATAAATAAGAACGGGTTTGGGGGCTACTTTTGTTTTGATTTTTTAATATATGATGGAAACAGACTGCATTTCTTTTGTAATCAAATTAATATTTTCAGAACACAAGTTTACTCCACGCTTGTTCCGGTTGCATTGCAAACCAAGGCAATAAGATTGCTTCAAAATATCATGCAGATTGCCTGAATCTTAGTATGATCAGATTAAAAGATATTAGCAGAGATTTTATGGAAGCTAAATGACAATGTCCTTGAGCTAGTACTGACATTGACTACAGCTGATACAGTTTTTGGTCATTAACATACCTTACTATGTGTCTAGAATGAGCTGTCCAATAATTAGAGCTGAACACACTCTTTTTTAAATTAAATCATACCTCTGGGAAAAAATCAGGGAATAGACAGCTAAAGGACTTTCAAGCAATTAACAAGAACTGTACTGTCAGGTTAAATATTAAACATTGCAAAGTAGGTTAAGAGGTTTTTCTCTCTCAAAAATTGGATGCTGACATAGAAAATGGCTCTCAGGCATGCTGTTGAGTGAAAGCAGAGGTGAGAATGCATACCACTTTGTCCTGGTTCTGGCGGGGACAGGGTTAAGTATTCTATGCCATGTGAGCCACGCCCACCCTGAGATTAAGAGGGGGGAGGGGGCAGGAAGTCACGGCTGGGAGCGGGCTGGGGCGTCCCGGGTCCAGTCGGTGAGCGGCAGGGAGCGGTGGTTCCGTAATTGTGTTTGTATATTCCTCTATCCGTGTTATTGTTGTTCTTTTTTTCGTGTTCCTTCTGCTGTTCTGTTAAACTGTCTTTGTCTCAACCCAAGAGTTTTGCCTTTTTCTTCTGATCCTTCCCGTATTGGGAAGACCCGAGCGAGCGGCACGTGGTTCTTTGTTGCCATCTGAGGCCAAACCACTACACACTTATTTACAACCAAATGAAGTAATTTTCTCTATTAATTTTCATAATTCAAACTGAGCCTTCAAACCGAGCCTCTCAAAAAAAGCTGAAAAAGTTTAATTAAATATTACAGTGTCACTGATCTTAGATAGGTAGACAGAAATGCAGAGGTAAAGATTCATACTTTTCAAGTGACCTCTGATTTCATAAGTCTCTGTTTCTGAGTACTCTGAAAAACCTACCCCAGGCTGAACAATCAGAAACTGAGCCACTCAAATTTTAACTTGATGATATAATCATAAAAAGCCTAAGCAACTCATCAAACGTTATGTATTTTTTTTATTCAGCTTTGTAGTCACCAAAACAAATCCTAAACCCAGACCTTTATTTACTATTCCATGCTTTTACACAGTATTCCAATTCACAGTTCCCTCCATACTTCCTCAAGTCCAAGAAACCTAACATGATTATAACCATAATAAGATAATATTAATCAAACTTTTTTCTCACTACAGTCAAAACAAAAAAAAATAAGAAAACTGAAGAGGAAGTCTCATGATATTGAGCATCCTGGGTTAAAGTTTAAAGACTCGCATATAACACCCCCAAAACATCATCTTTTAGATCACTCATAGGAATTCTGTAATGTTTTGGTTTGGTTTGTTGTTTTGGTTTTTTTTAACATATGTCAAAATCATGGTGAAAACATTTGCCTTTATTTAGATTGTGGGGAAGCTGAATATTCTAAAATTAAGCATCCTGCAGAAAAAATGTACTTGTGTACTTCTTCATAGGTGCTGCAGGTGATCTTCAAAAGATCTCAAGTTAAATTAAAAGTACCTCAAAGAACTGAGGAATTATTTGAGTTATGCTTACTGAGCTCTTTCTCTGCTGTAAACATTACTCTATGTTCAAGTATATAACATGTCCAAAGTCTGAAAGAAAATGCAGTCAGTGGACTGTTATTCCAGGACTAGAATGTACATAATAAAAATTGGGAAATGTTCAACATATATGTTAGCTCAAACTATACGTTAGTATTACGCATTATCCAGGGACAGAAGGATGTCTTATCAATAAAATTAATTGCTTTTGTTGCACAAATAAAGGCATAAACCTTCCCACATCCCCTAGAGGCCTGGAAGGTGAGTGGCTGCTGCACCAACCTCAGGTGGACTCAGCTGGCTTGCTTTTGTGGTTCTTGAGGAAAATTTCAGAGGACAACACCACATGACCCTCATGAGCCCATGGGCACAACATACACTTCTACATATCCATTTTCACTAATAAATGCGTATAACTGGTACAAAAAGAAAATCCAGTAGCTAGCTTCAGTCAACTAGATTTCATAACAAATGAATCAGTGACAGCCAAAGATGAGACATTATTCAATATTAAAAATAATAAGAACTGAAGATGATAAAGAACCTAATGCATTTCTGGCCCATATTCCACATCAAAACATTTCCAATAGAATATTTCATTGCTTATTTTTGGTCCTGCTTCCTAAATGTCTAATTTTGATATTTCTTGCTGCAATTTCACCCCATTAGTTCTGTGTAATTTATTTCCTCTTTGTAACATCCATTTTTGCATTTGTGGACCATTATAATATTTCTCTTCAGCCTACCTTTATGGGAGTTGCATTTTACCTGGGGAACTATTATAAAGCTTAATACATAATGTACTGTCAGAAAGATTTTTTGGACGTTATAAATGCATTGTTTAGATAAATGCTACAATTTTGTCATTTTATCCTTTGGGGCATTTACAGAAGTAAAGTGCAAAAATTGTTGGAATGCAGCAAATAAAAAGCCAAGCACTGCTAATAATCTTTTTAATACTAAACGGTGAATGCTCATGTAATAGGAATAGTTTAACTGTGTGAAGTTTTTCTTCAATAGAAATAAAAATGATAATCACCACAACAGTATTTGAAAATGATACATGAAAGATAGCCCTAGCTAAAACTGTGCTTCAGTCATAAAAACATAAATAAATTTAAAAAAAAAAGAAATTGGTTTGTGCAAGGAATGTATACAGTATAATTCTAAATCCTGAATTTCAGTTTATTAGCAAATAATTCAAAAGTCTCAGTACTGTAAGAGAACCTCATGACAAATCCTGAGCAAAAAGACTGAGATGAATACCTTTAGAATCCAAAACTACAGATATTTCAGACTCCTACATTCAGTGACATAATGTATCCATTAAAACCCACACTAACTTGTAACTGATTGTCCTGGTTCTGGCGGGGATAGGGTTAATTCTCCCCAGGCTCTGGCAGGGACACAGGTATTCCATGCCATGTGAGCCATGCCCACTCTGAGCTGCCGGGAGAGGGGGCAGGAAGTCCCCGCTTGGAGCGGGCTGGGGTGTCCGGGGTCTGGTCGGTGAGCGGCGGATCCGTAATTGTGTTTCTATATTCCTCTATCTGTGTTATTGTTGTTGTTTTTCTTGTTCCCTTTCCTGTTTTGTTAAACAGCCTTTGTCTCAACCCACGAGTTTTGCCTTTTTCTTCTGATTCTTCCCGCATTGGGAAGGCCCGCGCGAGCGGCACGTGGTTCTTTGTTGCCATCTGAGGCCAAACCACAACAGTCCTTTTTGGCGCCCAACATGGGGCTCAAAGGGTTGAGAGAATGACAGAATCCAACTAGAGCTTGAAAAAACTAATTTGTTGTATGCGTTTAATGTATTAGGTAAAAAGTCGCTGATCACCATGTTCCTTGGTTTGTTCTCATGGCTGTGTTATGTAAATTCCTATATGGCTTATGTACTCCCTGCGATGATATTTGTTACTTCTGGGAGGGGGATGAGGATTATCATTTTACTGTCCTGTGCAATATCGGCCTATGATATGATAACATCACTTGTTAGACGGTTATTTTGGGGCGTTTATGTGGTATTGCTGTCCTGTCCGTACATTGGGCACCACCTCTCAGAATTTATTAATAATTACACCCAGTCTATGGGGGAAACAGGGGGGGACACTTTCCCCAGCTCTTTTGCCTCCCTTTTCTCCTTCAGGTCAGGTATGACAGCTTTTGAGAATTTTGAATATCCTTGGGATGCTCAAACAAGCATGTTCCTAGTGTTATGTCTGCTGAATATGTTCCAGGTCTTGTTTAGGGTTAAATGACTACTTAAGACTACCACCCAGAGATCTGCCCCGAGGCTGGACAGTCAGGGGTGGCATGGCATGTGGGAGAACATGGGCAGGTACTTAGAGAACTTCTCACCTCCAATGGTCTGGGACTTCACCCCTGAACAATTACAGGACCCTGATAGAGTAGTAGAATACCTGAAGGGAAAATGCTGTGGCTATTCTAGAGAGGCACAACTCACCGCACTGTGCTGGGCCCTGGCCAGTATCTACCAGGCACTGCTCAGTGTTACGCAGCACCCTCAGGAGAAAGAGACAGAGACCAGACCGGCAGACACTGCAGCTACTGCAACCCCTGCGACAGACACTGCGACTACTGCAACCCCTGTGACGGGCACTGCGGCTACTCCAACCCCTGCGACAGACACTGCAGCTACTCCAACCCCTGTGGCAGCAACTGCTGCTGAACCAGGGAACCAACCCGTGCCAGTATCCGTTGCCCCCATACAAAAGAAGAAGTACACAAAGAAATCGGTTCGCTTAGTAAGAGATGATGATGAACCAGGGCCATCACAAGGACAGGAGGAAGAGGCAGAACCAGAGATAATTACCCAATCCCTGTCCCTGAGTGAGCTGCGGGATATGCGAAAAGATTTTAGCTGACTTTCAGGCGAGCACATTGTCACCTGGCTGCTTCGGTGTTGGGATAATGGGGCCAGTAGCCTGGGACTAGAGGGTAGGGAAGCCAGGCAGTTGGGATCCCTGTCTAGGGAAGGCAGCATTGACAAGGCAATTGGGAAAAAGACATAAGCCCTCAGCCTCTGGAAACGACTCCTGTCAGGCGTGAGGGAGAGGTACCCCTTCAGTGAAGATGTTGTATGTCAACCAAGCAAGTGGACCACCATGGAAAGAGGTATCCAGTACCTGAGAGAATTAGCCGTGCGGGAGATGATTTATTATGACTTGGACAACACAGACTTACCCACAGACCCTGATGAGGTGCACTGCACAAGGCCCATGTGGCAGAAGTTTGTATGGAGCACATCATCATCATATGCCAACTCACTGGCAGTAATGGAATGGAAAGGTGAAGAGGGACCAACGGTGGATGAGGTGGCTGGCTGGCTCCGGAGATATAAAGAAAGCCTCTCTTCCCCCCTTGTCTCAGCTGTGGAGAAACTGTCCCGGAAGGTTCAGCAACTTGAAGAGAATATGTCCTACTCCCCACCTGTACGGGCCAGCATCTCAGCTATTAGGAGCAGGCATTTCCCCACTCACGAGAGAGAGTACAAAGGATACACACCACGAGGCACCCTGTGGTTCTACCTGCGTGACCATGGAGAGGACATGAGGAAGTGGGATGGACAACCTACTTGGATCCTGCGGGCATGGGTACAGGAGTTGCAAGGAAGGACAACCACAAAAGGGGATCCCTCCAGGAAAAGTGCCGCCCCAGTTTCCAGTGGGCAGTTCCCCAGACAGAGCAGAAGGCCTGATCTTGCTTCTGATCCTCTTGAAGGAACCTCCAAGTCATTTCTGCAAGAAGTGAGTACCGGATACCATGACCAGTATTAGAGGGGCCCTGCCTCCAGCCAGGTGGAGGAAAGGGACAACCGGGTTTTTTGGACAGTGTGGATTCGATGGCCTGGCACATCAGACCCACAGGAGTATAAGGCTCTAGTGGACACAGGAGCACAGTGCACTCTGATACCATCAAGCTATAGAGGGGCAGAACCCATTTGTATTTCTAGGGTCACAGGGGGATCCCAAGAGTTGACTGTACTGGAGGCTGAAGTGAGCCTAACTGGGAATGAGTGGCAAAAGCATCCCATTGTGACTGGCCCAGATGCTCCATGCATCCTTGGTATAGATTACCTCAGGAGAGGGTATTTTAAGGACCCAAAGGGGTATCGGTGGGCCTTTGGCATAGCTGCCTTGGAGGCGGAGGAAGTTAAACAGTTGTCTACCTTGCCTGGCCTCTCAGAGGACTCTTCTGTTGTGGGGTTGTTGACGGTCGAAGAACAGCAGGTGCCGATTGCTACCACAACGGTGCATCGGCGGCAATATCGCACTAACCGAGACTCTCTGATGCCCATCCATAAGCTGATTCGTCAACTAGAGGTTCAAGGAGTGATCAGCAAGACTCGCTTGCCTTTTAACAGTCCTATATGGCCAGTACGAAAATCTAATGGAGAGTGGAGGCTAACTGTAGACTATCGTGGCCTGAATGAGGTCACGCCACCGCTTAGCGGTGCTGTGCCAGACATGCTAGAACTCCAGTATGAACTGGAGTCCAAGGCAGCCAAGTGGTATGCCACGATTGATATAGCGAATGCATTCTTCTCAATCCCTTTGGCAGCAGAGTGCAGGCCACAGTTTGCTTTCACTTGGAGGGGCATCCAGTACACCTGGAATCGACTGCCCCAGGGGTGGAAACACAGCCCCACCATTTGCCATGGACTGATCCAGACTGCACTGGAACAGGGTGAAGCTCCAGAACATCTGCAGTACATTGATGACATCATCGTATGGGGAAACACAGCAGAAGTTGTTTTTGAGAAAGGGGATAAAATAGTCCGAATCCTTCTGAAAGCTGGTTTTGCCATAATACGAAGTAAGGTCAAGGGACCTGCACAGGAGATCCAGTTCTTAGGAGCAAAATGGCAAGATGGACGCCGTCAGATCCCAACGGATGTGATCAACAAAATAGCAGCTATGTCTCCACCAACTAGCAAAAAGGAAACACAAGCTTTCTTAGGCATTGTGGGTTTTTGGAGGATGCATATCCCAGATTACAGTCTGATTCTAAGCCCTCTCTGTCAAGTGACCTGGAAAAAGAACAATTTTAAATGGGGTCCTGAGCAACGACAAGCTTTTGAACAAATCAAACAGGAAATAGTCCATGCAGTGGCCCTGGGGCCAGTCCGGGCAGGACAAGATGTTAAAAATGTGCTCTACACCGCAGCCAGGGAGAATGGCCCTACCTGGAGCCTCTGGCAGAAGGCACCAGGGGAGACCCGAGGTCGACCCCTAGGGTTTTGGAGTCGGGGGTAGAGAGGATCTCAAGCCCGCTATAATCCAACAGAAAAGGAGATATTGGCAGCATATGAAGGGGTTCGAGCTGCTTCGGAAAGTGGTTGGTACAGAAGTGCAGCTCCTCTTAGCACCTGAACTGCCGGTTCTGGGTTGGATGTTCAAAGAAAGGGTCCCCACCACACATCATGCAACTGATGCTACATGGAGTAAGTGGAATGCACTGATCACACAGCGAACTCGAATGGGAAACCCCAGTCGCCCAGGAATTCTGGAAGTGATCATGGACTGGCCGGAGGGCAAGGATTTTGGAATGTCACCAGAGGAGGAGGTGATGCGTGCGGAAGAGGCCCCACCATATAATAAACTGCCAGAAAATGAGAAGCAATATGCCCTGTTCACTGATGGGTCCTGCCGGATTGTGGGAAAGCATCGAAAGTGGAAGGCTGCTGCGTGGAGTCCTACACGACAAGTTGCAGAAGCCAGTGAAGGACAAGGTGAATCGAGCCAGTTTGCAGAGGTGAAAGCCATTCAGCTGGCTTTGGACATCTCCGAGCGAGAAAAATGGCCAGTACTTTATCTCTACACTGACTCATGGATGGTGGCAAATGCTCTGTGGGGATGGTTACAGCAGTGGAAGCAGGGCAACTGGCAGCGCAGAGGCAAACCCATCTGGGCTGCTGAACGATGGCAAGATATTGCTGCCCGGATAGAGAATCTGGTTGTGAAAGTACGCCACGTAGATGCCCACGTACCGAAGAATCGGGCCACGGAGGAACATCAGAACAACCAGCAGGTGGATCGGGCTGCCAGGATTGAAGTGGCTCAAGTGGATCTGGATTGGCAACATAAGGGTGAACTATTCATAGCTCGGTGGGCCCATGACATCTCAGGCCACCAAGGAAGAGATGCGACATATAGATGGGCTCGTGACCGAGGGGTGGACTTGACCATGGACACTATTGCACAGGTCATCCATGAATGTGAGACATGCGCTGCAATCAAGCAAGCCAAGCGTTTGAAGCCTCTTTGGTATGAAGGATGATGGCTGAAGTATAAATATGGGGAGGCCTGGCAGATTGATTATATCACACTGCCACGAACCCGTCAAGGCAAGCGCTATGTGCTCACAATGGTGGAAGCAACCACCGGATGGCTGGAAACATGCCCTGTGCCCCATGCCACTGCCCGGAATACTATCCTGGGCCTTGAAAAGCAAGTCCTGTGGCGACATGGTACCCCAGAGAGAATTGAGTCAGACAATGGGACTCATTTCCGAAACAGCCTCATAGACACCTGGGCCAAAGAGCATGGTATTGAGTGGGTATAACACATCCCCTATCACGCACCAGCCTCTGGGAAGATAGAACGGTACAATGGACTGTTAAAAACTACACTGAGAGCAATGGGTGGTGGGACCTTAAAACATTGGGATGCACATTTAGCAAAGGCTACCTGGCTAGTTAATACCAGGGGATCTACCAATCGGATTGGCCCTGCCCAATCAAAACTTCCACATACCGTAGAAGGGGATAAGGTCCCCGTAGTGCACATGAAGAATATGTTAGGGAAGACAGTCTGGGTTAGTCCTGCCTCAGGCAAAGGCAAATCCATCCGTGGGATTGCTTTTGCCCAAGGACCTGGGTGCACTTGGTGGGTGATGCGGCAGGATGGGGAAGTCCGATGTGTACCTCATGGGGATCTGATTTTGAGTGAGAATAGCCAATGAATCAAATTGTGTGTTGTTGATTGCTATGTAACACTGTCACTGTATGTCCTCGTTGCTATAATTGCTATCAATTTTACTGCAGTAAGAATCACCCAAATTAAGGACAGACGGACTTTGATGAAGAATTGAGTAAAGCAAAGTGGTGATGGGTTCAGAACTGACCTCAGCAGCTGGAGCCCAGCAACTTCCTCACGCTCTACATCTTCAGGCCATGGACTGTGGGCATAAGCCACGCCGGGTACAGCAGTCACATGTTCCGAAAAATACAGCATGCAACAGTCCAGCACCACACACCATCTCACCTGCCCTGAGAGACTGTTTTAACAGATGGAGCCTAAAGCCGTGTATTGAATGAACTCACCAGACACTTTGGAGGGATGGCCCATAAATTAAGGGCATTATATCTGCATGAATATATATATGTGCATATGTATATATATGACAGGGGAAAGTGGTGGCAATTCATTGAAACCTGTAGGATCTGTGCATGGCAAAAATGGTATGGAATAAGGGGTGGATTATGTCCTGGTTCCAGTGGGGATAGGGTTAATTCCCCCCAGGCTCCAGTGGGCTGGGGCATGCCGTGTCATGTCGGTGAGCCATAATCCTGTAATCGTGTTTGTATATTCCTCTATCCGTGTTATTGTTGTTGTTTTTCTTGTTCCCTTTGCTGTTGTTAAACAGCCTTTGTCTCAACCCAAGAGTTTTGCCTTTTTTTTCTGATTCTGCCTGTATTGGGAAGGCCTGAGCAAGTAGCACGTGCTTCTTTGTTGCCATCTGAGGCTAAACCACGACACTGATCTATTTAATATAAATGAACATGATTTATATACTTAATTTTACATACATGTATCAATTACACTTAAGTATGATCCAACACATTTTTTCTTCATCACATATAACATTATTTTCGAAGTGTACTGCTCTGTATAAACTTGAGTATGTAACAGCTCACAAAAAGATAAATCTCATTAGCTTCAACTGAGGCATTACAGACATGACAAAAGACAAAGTGCTTACCCTAAGCTTCTTAAAATATAAGTGATAGGTATAACACGTAGAGTGAAGACTGGTCCCAACGAAGAACAGGTTTTAAATCAATGCATGCACAAGTTTTAGAAACACAGTCTACCATGTTAGAGTGACTGCTGGTGGTCAAAGGCAGGTCCAAAAGATACATACAAGTTAGAAAGTTGATGCATAAGGCAAATCTAAGTTCAAAATTGAGAGAAGTATAATAAAAAAAAACATGAGGCACACTAGTATGTTGCAATTATGACTTGCACTTTGTCACATACTTAACTGAAAAATTAAGCTGCACATGAGCATGACAACATGGATGGGTTGCATAAAGCTGCACAAAATAATAGAATATTTTTAATAGCAACAGACATAAAAATATTCTTCCATAAGTACCCAGATGTACATATGCAAATACTATTGTGTCTTTCACCCTAATTAAAACCCATTAAAACCTGACATTAGTTTTACTTACAAAGTAGCATCAGTAGAACTTTATATGATTTATAAAGGTTTATATGATAACCCTCAAATGTGTATACAAAAAGATTTTGAAACTGGAATGCCACATTAAAAACATCTGGCATACCTTTACTATTCACTATGCTCTGAAATTTTCTGTTCAAGTTTTAGAATTAACTCTTCTTTTACTTTTCTGTTATCATTAAAATAAGGCTTTGTGCTCCTTGAATAGATGAGAAGTTACCCAGAGAGATTCTCGCAATATAAGATGGTAATAGTTTATTGCTATTGTTGCAAATCGGTTCATACTTTATATTCATCATACAGGAAAAAGACCTTCAGCATTGCCTGCGCTGCACCTCCTTATGCACTACTCTGTCAGATAACTCCACATCACAGTCTTACTTCACTTCATCTTGAAGCCAATTAGAATTTCTGTCCCCGCTTTCAGTCAAAGGCTGAAATTGTCAAATTAAGAACTAGAACCATCAGAGTGCCAAGGCTACATTTAATCACACACATATTATCCCCCCCTCAGTCTCTCTCATACATTGCTCTTTCTTGTCAAAAGATGTCTCTCCCTTGTGACTCTGGAGGTAACAACTTTGATTTCTTTTTAGAACGCTTACTACAGATGCCCTAAATTGATGTGGTAATAAAAACAAGATTTCCATGACAGCGCAAGTTTCTCTGTTTACTCATAGACAGGGAGGAAGGGAGATACCACAGAGCTGGACCCAACAGTCCAGGCATGTGCAAGCAAGACCTCTGAGTGTTAATGAAACTCCTGATGTGCCTAAGGACAACGAGTAATTAATTGTCTTAAAAATCAGCCACGTACATTTCCACTAATACCAGAAGGCCATAACATATAAAAGTCACCCTAAACCCAGGTTCACCGAACTCTGCTATGAAATGAGTCAAACACGTGTGGCAGCAGCAGAACCATGTGCAGTTGCTTACATCTCTCATTGGCTTCATGCTGTTCTCATCCGGTGGTTGCGAGGCCATGGGATTGTCTCGGTGATGCTCTCCCACAGGCTCATTCTGCACACAAGCAGGGATGACCAAAGGCACTTGGTATCTCACAGAAAGCATGCAGGACTTCAATAAACTCTAACTAAAACACTGACAATAAATTCACTTTTGTGAGTCATGCAATTACACAGAATTGTTGTCCAAGTTTAGAGACGCAGTAATCACAGCTGCAAAGACATAAACAGAGGTCTTGTACTGGGTTTGATGTTCATTAGGTGCTCAGTTTACATAACAGCTTCTAAATTAGACATTAACCTCAGAAGACTGGGAAGAGACAACTAGGAACAAAACGGTCCCCTTGTGGAAAAATTATGTAATACTTATTGAATTTAATTCTCCAAGGGGTGTATCTGTCTGATGAAGAGCAAATTCTTCCCTGAAACACAGGCAGGATGAAGAGCCATAAAACTAGAGAACAAGCCCCACAATGATGTAACTGATTCACAGAGCACTGAGTTTACAGACAGTTTCCACACTCTGTTCATATGATGCTGCCTGTCCCCCCAAACAACACAGCAAAATATTGCTCAGTGTGTAGATAAACATACTAAGTTTTATAAAAATAATGAGAATGAGGTCAATAAATGTAACCAAATGTATCAAAGTATCCCAGCAAATGCATACAAGCATCCAGAACTAGAAAAAAAGAGAATCCACAGGAGCCTGTACCAGAATTTTCCCACGTCTTACGTGGTTAACCCAATATTCTCCTAAGTGCGCCTATATTTAAAATTTACTGTGATGTTCATTTTCACATGTGCTACAAACACGCTAATAATAGCTAAATTTACAAACTTACCCTAAATCTTCCCATTTGGATATCATAAAATATTCATCTTTTTTACCTTATTCCCATATAAGAAGATGAACAGAATACATATACTGCCACCCAAAAAGAGTATTACCATTATATCAATTATTTCAGGAGAAATGACACAAATAGTTCACATTTTTCACTGAAACAGTCCTACTGGCTAAAAAATTGGGTCCGGATCAGGCCACATCATCCCAAGACTAATGAAAGACTATGAACTTTTTTAAAAAATAAATACCTCCATTCCAATAAAATAAAAACATAATAAACCCCCCAGAAAATACAGTTAATTTAAGAATATGCAGATGACAGTCCTGAAAAGGATGCAGTGTTGTTTACTCCTACTGAAAAAAATAAGTAAATATATGCTATGATCTCTAAACCTTCCCACGGGAAAAATTAGGACAGAATTAGAAGATATTTGTGTAATGAAACAGAATCAACATACCTGTCACCTATTTCACATATCAGCTTAAAAAGTTACATGGCTCAAAATATGATGCATAACCTCCTATTGCCCAAAACATCATCCAGTTGTGTACCTCGCTCAGAATCCAAGCTTACAACAAAATGAGGGAATTTACTCACAAGAATAATCTCATTAATTTTAAGGGAATTCTCATGTGAATAAAGTTACTCATGCACACACGTGGGTAAGTAAGAGGCTATCAGACCACCCCACCCCCCCAATCCTCTACACATGCTACCACAGCACCAGATGTGACCTGCTACATCCCTCTCTGGCTGGCAGAAAGGGAGCGAGTGGACTCTTGGCTCTCTCCCCACTTAATGCACCTGCTAGTGCAGCTGAGCTGGCATGTGAGAGGGAAAAGGTACTCCAGGAAAGGAATTAGTACAGCTTATTACCTTCAGGGACCCAGGAAAAAGTAGGGATTTGAAGCATGATTTTGAGTCATAACTGAGTGCTGCCCTGCTCCTCTGCTCTTGTAGCCATACTGCTCTCGGGCTCGACTGAAAGTTGCTAGCACAGCTCACTACGTAACACCCCACTCTGAATAGACTCACAGAAACTTGGACTTTGGAAGTATTTCCTCTCATTCCCTCTTGAAACGTTCTATTTAAGCTACTATTTAAGCTACTTTTTCTTAGAAGATCCATGTAACTATTGAACATTCTGGATTTTCCTTTTTTAAAAATGGTTTCCGATGTGGTTCACTTATTGTATACACACAAGCTGTTCAATTCAAGCTTTTGATCAAATATGCTTAACACCATCGATAGTTCTTCAGCAAATATCACAGAGAGTAAAATTTACAAAGGCATATAGCCAGCTGGCATATATAGCAAAATTAAATAATCCTTCATTTAAAATGTAATTTCAAAGGAAATATCTCTTCCTGGAATTTACTTGCACTGCTTTTCACGCGAATATTCCAATTTTGCATACCTTCAACTTATTGTGACAGCAACATTCTAATTTAGCATCACATTTACCGCTCTGTCTCTGAAAATGTAGTTTCCCAAAAAGCGTTAGCTTGGATAAAGTTATTTTGCTGCAACTCTGACAAAAACGTGCTTCCTTCACGCAACACCATGAACAAGTGTTTACGCCGGGCGCTCAGGAAGGAGCCAGCATGCGCCCAATGCGGCCCTCAGGATATTAAAAAAATTGTTATGTTACTGTCGCTGCGTGCATCCCAACAAGCTCTCCCTTGGGCAGGGCCGTGCCCCGCACCGGCGGCGCCCCCACCCGCTCCCCGCCCGACAGACGCAGCGAATGCGGCGGCCCCCGCGACGCGACCAACCCGGGAAAGCCCCGCTGTCCGCGCGGCCTCACCGCTGCGCAGGCCGGGCGGAGCCCGCAGTCCCGCGGGGGCGGCCGGCGCAGCCCGGGTGCAGCACGCTGGAGAGCACCGCGCCGGGCAAGCCCCGCGGCCATCCCACCGGCGGTGCACGGACTGCAGAGGGCAGGGCAACCGCCCCGCGCCGGCTTCCAGCCCCTTCCCCGCCGCACGGGCGGAGACAAAGTTTTAGTCGCCAAACGGAGCAGCGAGGCGCCACGAGGAATGAGGGAGGGAAGGGGCGAGGCGGGGCCCACCCGCGGGGGCGGCGAGAGGGAAAAGCCCCTCACCTCCGCGGGGCGCGGCCGGCTGCCGAGCGAGCGCCGGTGCTCACCGCCCCCCCCCCCCCCCCAGGCCGGAGCCCGCCGAAGTTTCTGCCGGGCAAGGTGCGAGGCGGCGGGAGCGCCGCCCTGCCTCCCGCGGCGGGGCCACCCCCATGCGGTCGCAGGAGCCCCGCGCTCACCTGAAGTCGCTGTAGGGGTGGATGATCCAGAACCCCGCAGTTTTAACCCTTTCCTGCTCCTTCTCCACCGCCTTCTGGCTGCCGAACAGGCGGAGGGAGAATTTGTTGACCCCCGGCTGCAGCATGGAGGTGAACTGCCGCTGCATGAAGCCGTACTGCCGCCGGGGCCCCTCGGCATCCTCGAAGCCTACCACAGGCTCCTCGCCCCCGCCGCCGTCCACTTTGAAGCACACCGAGTTGCCGTGCTCCTTCACGCCGCCGCCACTGACCCCGCCGCCGGGGCTGCTCTGGGCTTTCTCCGCTGGGGCCGGCGGCTTGGCTGGGAAGGTGTTAGTGCTGCTATCGTCCCGGCTGCCGGAAGAGGAGCTGCGCTTCCCAGTCTCCATGCTGCGGGGCGGGCGCGCCCCAGCCACGGGAAAGCGTGGGGAAGCCTCGCCACCGCCGGTGCCCTTCAGCAGCTCGGCGCCCCCGACTCTGAACTACAGCGCGCATGGGCCTGGCGGCGGCTCGATATATGAGCACGAGTGCGGTAGCCCGCGGCGGGGCTGGGGGCCTGCCCCCTCCCCTCCCCCCTCCCCCCCCATGGCGGTAGCGGGCGGTGCCGCCTGCCGGGGTGGTGCCCGATGCGGCCTGAGGCGACGGTCGGGGAAGGGTGGGGAGGAGAGGGGCTCCTCGGCAGAGTGCGGGGCTGCCCCGAGGGCCTTGGCCGGTGTCCCTGCCTGTTCTTCCAACAGAAATACAATAAAATAGGTGCGTTTGTATTTCACCTTGGGTGAATTGAGCAGCGAGGTGCTGGGTGGTGGTGTGCCTCCACACTGAGAGCGGGAAATAGTGGCTGTAAATGAAACTGTCGAGAGGTCTCACAGGCTCACCCTTTACATGCAGCCTGTCTCTTGCGAAGTCTGTCTCATGCTTCTCATGGAGCAGATTGACTGGAAGAGAGCAAGAGGCAGACCTGGTAATGGAGCCGAGTGATGCCACTGGAGGTAGCACAGGCATTTTGGATTCATACTGCTGAAAATGAAATCAGAACCTACCCTTTGCTGTTTTGTGTGTGAAAACAAATGTCACTCAAAACCTGGCCTTCCCTCCTCATACCCCCTCCTCTTCCCTTGCTATTGTGTACATGCTGCACCAGCAAAGGGTAGGTTCTGATTTCATTTTCATAGAATCATAGAATTTCATAGAAACAGTTCACTCCAGTTAGGTGGCATTTCATTACCTCCCGAGTGTCTGTTTTCTGTGTTCCTGAATGTTACACTGACTGAAAACGTGTGGCCAAGCATGCAAGCATACAGGTGTGTGATGCGTGGGCTGCTGCGCGTGCAGCTGGAGCGCGCAGGGGTGCAATTCCTGCTGGGAAGGCACAACAGTGTGTGGGAGGGCTGTGCCATCACGGGCACCTGTCTTACTGTAAAGAGTAAAATGGCAGGTGTACCCAAGTGTGGATACAAGATTTTCACATATGCCAAGTGGTGATTTTGGGTTTGTTTGTGTGTCAACAGAGATCTGGAGTCTGTGTTCAGCTTGCTCCACCTCCCATTGAAGTGTATCATTTACAGTTAAGAAGCCTCCAGGAGACAGAGAAAAGGCTGTTGGACTGGAAGGAAGCAGGAGGTATTTCTAGCTCCCAGATACTGCAAGTAAACTCAAAGGAAATAGGATATGTATTGCCTTGGTTATCTCTATACACATTATCCTGGGGACATTTGGACTGGGGACTTTGGTGGAAAGACACCCAAAATCTCAGAGGCACATTAACAATAAAGTGTAGTATTTGGGGAGCTGTGGAGTGAGGTAGGATCTGGGACAGCATCGAGTACTTCCAGTTCTGCCAATGGTAAGCAGCTGTTTACAAGCCATGAGTGAGGAGGAGGGCCTTAGTCTCTCCTCTGAAAACTGAAAGATGATGATATTTACCCCTAAAGGGTGTAAGTTTGTTTGGGTTACAGAATGATGGGGAATCAATATCCGCAGATATCACAGGAGCTATAACATTATGCGTACCTGCAAAAGCATAAAGGCACATATTGCAACACATATGCATAGGTCCTGGGACTCTATTTGGTTTGACATAGGTTTGTTTTTCACAAATTCTCAACACACTTTTCATTTTGCACATTAAAAATATTCCTCCTTTACAAAACAGATGTTTAAAACAAACTTGATAAACAGATGTGCAAATCTGCACACCACAATTTGCACAGTGCAGATCAGGTGCATTGGGGAGCTGTGTTTCAAAACTGGATCTGAGGGCTTTTCTCAGCAATTCCAGCTCTAACAGAATGTTTATGCCTAGTGCACTCAACTACTCAAAGTTCATATGATGTTAATGTGTTGTTAAGTGTGGAAGATGTTAACATTAACATGATGTTAGTGTGGAAGAGGATGGCAAGTGTAGATGCACCAGGATGGATTGCTGGAGGCTGGGCAGTGACCAGCATAGGAAGGAATATGCTCGCAGCATAATTGGTTGAGGGCTGACATACTTAAACCTTCCCCATCTGGAGTGATACTTTTCTGTATGATTTTATCCTAAAACAGTGAAGAGTGTGTGCACAGCTGCTGATGGCTCGTGCACAGCTGCTGATGGCTCATGCACAGCTGCTGATAGACAAAACCCTCGTACTGGTTTATCCCCAGATGATATCCTCCTCCTTCCCTCATCCAACATCTGTCACTAAATGATAAATAAAAAGTAAGAAATTATTATTGTTTTACAGCTTTGTGAAATAATTAGTTCACATCATATTTGACAGAAACCCACAAAAGCAAGGAATGAAAAGGCTACATCACACTGTGCTGTTCCACGCGCTCACACAGTTTACCACATCAGCATCAGTGAAACTGATGCTTTCCTCACTTCAGTCATATATATGTTCCAATCTTAACTTTCCTCTCCAAGAGAAAGCAATTTTTCTACCTCTTCACTCCTTATTTCAGAGGACTTCTGCGTGCAGCCCTTGACCTGAATGGTCTCTCTCAGCGTAAGCTAAACAACAACTACTCATGTACAGGAGAAAATAGGCTTGTACTGGAGTAAATCAGAACAGTGAAATGGAGACATTTACAGCTGCAGTAAGCAGATTATGATGTACATTCCTTTAATTGGAGAAGCAGTGACATTGTATTAATGGCGATGGTCCATCATTTCTGGATGATGAAAATTGTGCAAAACAAGAACATCCAATTTCTTATTTTATGAAATTTTGCTTTTGCTTCTATTTAATGCCTCATTTTGTCAATGTTTATTCTTACTTAGCATGGACTACAGAGCTACCAGAATGATTACCCCTGCCTAGCTGTCACCTCTTTCTACAGTACAGAAAACTGGAAATATTCTATTTCATTTGGCGTCATTATATAGATATGAAAGTGGTTTATTACATCAAAGTGTCCTATGATTTAAGAGAAACTGTGAAAGACAGAAAATAACCTGCAATATAGAATCAGAGAATATGTTGGGTTGGAAGGGACCTTTAAAGATCATCTAGTCCAACCCCCCTGCAGTAAGCAGGGACATCTTCAACTAGATCAGATTGCTCAGAGCCTCATCAAGCCTGGCCCTGAATGTCTCCAGGGATGGGGCCTCCACCACCTCTCTGGGCAACCTGTTCCAGTGTCTCCCCACCCTCATTGTAAAGAACTTCTTCCTAATGTCTCATCTAAACCTACCCTGCTCTAGTTTAAAACCATTGCCCCTTGTCCTATTGCTACATGCCCTTGCAAACAGCCCCTCCCCACCTTTCTTGTAGGCCCCCTTCAGGTACTGGAAGGCCGCTATAAGGTCTCCCCGGAGCCTTCTCTTCTCCAGGCTGAACAACCCCAACTCTCTCAGCCTGTCCTCATAGGAGACGTGCTCCAGCCCTCTGATCATCCTCGTGGCCCTCCTCTGGACCCACTCCAACAGGTCCATGTCCTTCTTGTGCTGAGGGCTCCAGAGCTGGACGCAGTACCCCAGGTGGGGTCTCGTGAGAGCAGAGTAGAGGGGGAGAATCACCTCTCTGGATCTGCTGGCCATGCTTCTTTTGATGCAGCCCAGGATGTGATTGGCCTTCTGGGCTGTGAGTGCACATTGTTGGCTCATGTCCAGCTTTTCATCCACCAGTACCCCCAGGTCCTTTTCCGCAGGACTGCTCTCTATCACATCATCCCCCAGCCTGTATTGATAACGAGGATTTTCCCGACCCAAGTGCAGGACGTTGCACTTGGTCTTGTTGAACTTCATAAGGTTTGCTCGGGCCTACCTCTCTAGCTTGTCCAGGTCCCTCTGGATGACATCCCATCCCTCTGGCACGTCGACTGCACCACTCATCTTGGTGTCATCTGCAAACTTGCTGAGGGTGCACTTGATCCCACTGTCTAAATCATTGATGAAGATATTAAACAGCACTGGTCCCAAATGCCATATATGTAACACATTCTCTGCATGCTTCTCAAACACAGCATATGCATAAACTACACAGGTACAAGTCTCTTTGTAAAACTGACATTTTGATATTTTGTGCTTCCTGTGATCAAATCTTAGATTTTTTATAATTTTTATTCTATGTAGAAGAAATGTATATTTATTTGTGCAAATTTAAGTACTACTTGTCTTGAGTATTTGCATGGCCTAAATGGCCTTAACATCTGACCATCTTTCAATTTTTAATAGTAATCCTGAAATTGTGAGGATGAGATAGAGGATTTTCATAATCTGTAGATTTTATGTAGGAGAATGGATTCTTCTCCAGGTAAAAATAGCTTACATAGTTGTCAAACAGAAAATTGACTTCTCCTGAGGTCCAGGCTAACATTTTAGTTTAGATGAGAGAATTTTGGTTTCACAGACAGAAAGAAGTAATGGAGCATGTCATGTGTGAATAGGTCTGAAGACCATAACAAGGCTACTCTGGTGGGTTGACCCTGGCTGGACACCAGGTGTCCACCAAAGCCGTTCTAACACTCCCCCTCCTCAGCTGGACAGGGGAAAGAAAATATAACTAAAGGCTTGTAGGCTGAGATAAGGACAGGGAGAAATCACTCACTGATTACCGTCACGGGCAAAACAGACTCAACTTGGGGAAATTAGTTTAATTTATTACCAATCAGATCGGAGTAGGATAATGAGAAATAAAACCTAAATCTTAAAACATCTTTCCCTCCACCCTGTCCTTCTTCCTGGGCTTAACTTTACTCCCAATTTTCTCCTCTCACCGGAGCGGCGCAGGGGGATGAGGAATGGGGGTTGCGGTCAATTCATCACACATTGTTTCTGCCGTTCCTTCCTCCTCAGGGGGAGGACTCCTCACACTCTTCCCCTGCATCTGGGCCAGTCACAATGGGGTGCTTCACCCATTTATTCCCAGTTAGGCTCACTTTGGACTCCAGTACAATCAGTTCTTGAGACCCACCTGTCATTCCAGAAATAGTCACAGATTCTGTCCCTTTATGATTCGATGGCAATAGGGTACATGGTGCACCAGTGTCCACAAGGGCTTTATATTTTTTTGAATCCACACAGTCCAATAAACTCGGTTATCCCTCTCCTCCTCCTGGCTAGAGGCAGGGCAATCCTAATGTTGAGAACAACATCTACAATTAGCAGATGACTTCCTACATGGACCGGAGAATCGCTTACCATGGACTGGAGCAGTCACACTCTGCAGGAATTATTTCTTCCATCTGCTTTACCTTGCAACTCAAACATCCATGCTTGTAGGGCCGGGGTAGATTTGTTACCCCACTTACTCATGTCCTCTCTGTAGTTGCAGAGGCAAAGCCCCAGGAAATCTCAAGTGGGTCCTGATTCCCTTGAATTGGTCTCATAGGAGGACGTTTTTTCTTAATGACTGCCACCTAGGTCTGTTCAGGGGAAGAATGGGATTCTTTCCCTTTCCCAGACAGTTTTTCAAGCAGCTCATGAAAAAAATTATCATTTTTCTCATTTTGCTCAGCTATTGTCTTAGTCATTTTCTCTACTGTCTCAGTAATTTTCTCGGTATTCTCAGCAATTTTCTCAGTTTTCTCAGCCATCTTTTCGGTTTTCTCAGCCATTTTCTCAGTTTTCTCAGCCATTTTCTCCACGACTCCCACAGTGAGGGGACGAGAGAGACTGTCTTCATACTGTCACACCTTGTTAGCCACTTCATTTACAGTTGGTGTATCACCATCAGATCCTCCCCAGACCATTGTTGACAATGTATGGGAATAATTTGATGATGCACTCTGCACAAACTTCCTCAACAAAGATCGCTTGCACGGCATTTCATCAGGGTCTACATTCACTTGCCAGTCACCATAAATCATATCGCACACAGCCAGTTCTCTCAGGTACTTAACAGCTTTTTCCCTGCTGGTCCATTTGCTTGGACAACTGTCATGGTTTTGGCCGAATTGGCCAATGGCTGGCGACAGATGCTCTCCCCCCACCTCTCGCACACGGAGAGGAGGAGGAGAAATAAAGAGATTTACAAGTTTAGAAGGAACTAAACTACTTTACTGAAATATTAATAATAAAATAAAAAGGAAATAATGAAATAGATACAGTATATACAAAACCATATCAAGCTCTCGGGATAACGTCACCGGCAGGCACTGGGGAAGTCCCAGACTGGACTCAGCGATGGGTGGGAACTGGATTCCAGAGCTGGAGTCAGGAACCCAGGGATCGGGATCAAAGGCAGATGAACAGACAGGGTCCTCCTCAGATGTCGGCCATGGAAGGAAGAGAGCTGACCCTTTGATCCCTCAGCTTTTATACTGAGCATGGGGCAGATGGGATGGAATGCCCTGTTGTTCAATTTTGGGTCACCTGTCCTGTCCGCTCCTCCCCACAGGTGCGACCCCTCTACGCTTTTCCATTTCCGACCCTCCAACGGGGCAAATAACGAAATTAGCTGACCTTGGTTGTTATAGGAATAAGTATAAGCAAGAGCCTCTCTGCATACCATTCCTTGGCACAAACTGTAAACATTGGTCTTATCACTCTGAGAACAAACTGTTTTCGGCACAACATGCTGTTAATTTCAGAGAGTTAGAAGAGGCCTAGCAAAGAAGTAAAATTACTGAACAGAAAGTTGGTTCTGTTTTACCTCAGATCAGGACAACGGCATTCAATATCATCCTTAAAGGGATACCTGCCCATTACAGCTGATAGCAGTCGCCTCCAGAGAATGAGAGCGTTTATCTTTCTCCCAATTGCTTTATCAATACCTCCATCTTTGGACAGGCTTCCCAGCTGCTTAGCCTCTCTACCTTCTAAATCTATGGTATCAGCCCCATTGTCCCAGCATCAGAGCAACCAGGAGACAAGTGTCTCCCCTTCATGATGACTAAAGTCCTTCCTTATATTTTGCAAATCCTTCATAGAGAAGGATTTAATGATTATCTCTGCATCTGAATCCTCCTCCTTTGTTAACGCTGCCTGAGAAGGACCCTGTCCTGGATCTGCTTTAGAAGGACCCTTTCCTTTATCTTTGTCAGAAGAACTCTCTCCCATGCTGTTTGGCTTGGGCTGGTCTTTGTTATAAGGGGTAAGGGAACGTGCTGATCTCCTTTTCTGCTTCCTGGTCACCGGGGTAACTTGTGCCAGTTCTGCTGTAGTTTGAGTAACAGCAGCACTCTTTTTTGGAGCAGCCGGAGCAGGGACAGTGCTCCTTGTCAGGGCTGGAGCAGCTGGTGCCGCTGCGGGTGGGGGAGGGGCTGGTGATACAGATGTGGGGAGGGTAGCTGGTGCAGGCGGCAGAGTAACTTTTACTGGGTGCTGCTGAGTGACTGGTGCCGGGATGGGCCTGGGCGTGTCTTCCACCAAGGCCAGAGATGGCGCTGGCACCATGGCTTTTGCCGGTACAGGCAGAGGCGCGGGCCTGGCCGGTGCCGGTGTCAGTACCAGTGCCATTGCCATTGCTTGTGCTGGTACTGTTACAGCCAGCCAGGGACTGAGAGTCTGGTAAGTAGGTAAATGTAACTCCTTGTGAACAACAAACAGTGAAGAATACCACATCCTCGAAGAAACTGGAGGGACCAATAACAAGCTTGCAAAATAAATGGGGAAGTTGCAAAAGCTTCTGCATTTATCTTCCCCAATCCACACAAAGACATTCCTCTATTATCAGCTCAAACCAGCCACTGCACACCACTAGGAACCACCCAGAACCTACCATGAAGCCCCTAACAGACTTAATGTGCATGTGCCAAGGTGATGTGAATATGGAAATGAGTTCTGGAAATGTAATGAATATGGCAATGAGTGCTGGGAAATGTAATGACCATGCATATTCTGTATGGATATAAGTCTCTGTGAATCTCACATTCAGTGGACATGTTGGGTGGAGAGATCCCCCATGTCCCTGGCGCCGAATAAAAGAATGCCTGCTTCTTAAGACTACATTGGTGTTAAGAAGTTCATTCCCGATTTTGGTGACAGTACGGGCGGAGGTGTAGGCCTGGCTGGTGACAGGGCCTGTGGAGGAGCAGCCGATGCCAATGGGGACGGTGTCAGTATGGCCAGGAGCGTGGCTTTTGCCAGTGCCAGAGCCATTGCCATGGCTTTTGCCGGTAAGGGTGGAGGCGTGGGCCTGGCCAGGGCCGGTGCCGGTGTTGGGGGGTAGCCAATGCCACTGGCTGTGGGGTGCCTTGGGGAGTTGTTTGTGTTTCAAAGAAGAAATAAACCATGCAATATATTCAGCCAGTTAAACACCACTGCATCAATTAACTTCATACAAAGCTCTCTAAAGGCATGATATAACATTTTGCGTAAGAACGACATGATGTGAGCTGTCTGTTCTCCCTGAGCAAGTTGGAATTCAAACTGTTCAGGCAATCTATCAGAGCTCTGATCAAGCTCCGTTCATGCCCCATGTTGGGTGTGAATAAATCTGTTGTGGTTTTGGCCAATGATGAGACAGATGCTCTCTCCCACCTCTCGCTCCAAGGAGAGGAGGAGGAGAGATAAAGAGATTTATGAGTTTAGAAGGAACTAAACTACTTTAATGAAATACTAATAATAAAATAAAAAGGAAATAATGAAATAGATACAGTATATACAAAACCATATCAAGCTCCCAGGATGACGTTCATGTCACTGGCAGGCACTGGGAAAGTCCCAGATTGGACTCGGTGACGGATGGGAACTGGATTCCAGAGCTGGAGTCAGGAACACATGGATCGGGATCAAAGGCAGATGAACAGACAGGGTCCTCCTCGGACGTCGGCCACTGAAGAAAGAGAGTTGACCCTTTGATCCCTCAGCTTTTATACTGAGCATGGGGCAGATGGGATGGAATGCCCTGTTGGTCAGTTTTGGGTCACCTGTCGTGTCTGCTTCTCCCTGCAGGTGGGACCCCTCTATGCTTTTCCGTTTCCAACCCTCCAACGTGGCAAATAACGAAATTAGCTGACCTTGGTTGTTATAGCAATAAGCATAAGCAAGAGCCTCTCTGCATACCATTCCTTGGCACTAATTGTAAACATAGGTCTTATCACTCTGAGAACGAAGAGTTTTTGGCACAACATGCTGTTAATTTCAGAGAGTTAGAAGGGGCCTAGCAAAGAAGTAAAATTATGAACAGAAAGTTGGTTCTGTTCTACCTCAAACCAGGACACTTCCTCCTCATGGGGAGGACTCCTCACACTCTTCCCCTGCTCCAGAGTGGGATCCCTGCCATGGAAGACAGTCCTCCATGAACTTCTCCAATGTGAGTCCTTCCCACAGGCTGCAGTTCTTCATTAACTGCTCCAGTATGGGTCCCTTCCAGAGGGTGCAGTCCTTCAGGAACAAACTGCTCCAGCATGGGTCCCCCACAGGGTCACAAGTCCTGCCAGAAAACCTGCTCCAGCATGGGCTCCTCTCTCCACAGGTCCTGCCAGGAGTCTGCTCCAGTGTGGGCCTCCCACAGGGTCACAGACTCCTTTGGGCATCCACCTGCTCTGGCGTGGGGTCCTCCATGGGCTGCACGGGGGTAGCCTGCCTCACCATGGTCTTCACCACGGGCTGCAGGGGAATCTCTGCTCTGGCGCCTGGAGCACCTCCTCCCCCTCCTTCTTCACTGACCTTAGTGTCTACATAGTTATTTCTCTCACATATTCTCACTCCTCTCTCTGGCTACAATTGCTGGTTGGTTTCTTTTTCCCCCTTCTTAAATATGTTATCCCACAGGCGCTATCGCTGTTGCTGATTGGCTCGGCCTTGGCCAGTGGTGGGTCCATCTTGGAGCCAGCTGGCATTGTCACTCTCGGACATGGGGGAAGCTTCTAGCAGCTTCTCACAGAAGCCACCCCTGTAGCCCCCTGCTACCAAAACCTTGCCACGCAAACCCAGTACAGCTACATATGGTAGAAAGGTCACAGACTCACTTTAGCTAAAGGTATAGCTTGTTTTCTGTCAAGTTTGATTTTGATTTTGTGACTACGTCAGGAGAGACACTGAAAAAAATGAAATTGATAAAGAAAATTTCCAATAAATCAGTGTTAGCAGAAGAAGGAAAATAAAACCATTTTCTTTTGTATCTCTTACCTATGTCCTAGGTTAATGGATCGCTACTAAAATTTAATAGGCTCTTTTTTTTGTTTGTATTAATTTGATTACTTACTGGACTGATCAAACTATTATAACTGCTTTAATTCCATTGCTTTATACGACTGTAAAATTGTAATACTAATGTATACCTCAAAATTAATTTCCTTCTTGTTGCGGACAGAGTGATGCATTTCACTCGTAAGAGAGAAGCAGCGAAATATTTATTGATATAAAACAGTGATTTAACAAAGTTTGATTGTGAATGTGACAGTGTTTTAACAAGTTTCGATCGCAAGGTACACTTGGTTATTTACTGCATAGAGGACAGGGTCAGACAAGCTGTCAGGGAGACCCTCCCGTTGAGTCATGAGGTTCAGAGAGGACCCCCTTGCTTTCTAAACTCCTTCTCAGAGGGGTCTAGGTGCGGCTGGATCCAATCCTAGTCCCAGACTTGGTCAACGATTTATGTCTAAATGATTATATATGCACAATCAATCCTTTTATATTACTTAGCTAAGATTTCAAAGTTTAACATGCTATTAACCACTTATCAAGGATCTGTTGTGGCAAGGAATCTCTTAACCTCGAGGAGTAATAGACACTAGCAGTATACTTACAAGGCAAGCAATATGCATGTTACATCTTATATTCAATTTCTTATACAGAGCAATGTCTTGCAGGACTATTATCTGTCTTAAATAGAGCATTCATGAAGTTAAATATACTGCTTTTGGAAAGATTCTTGGAATATTTCTTAAAAGGAATAACCTAAAATCTGGAAAGCTGATGGTTGCTAAGTGTTTACAAAGAGGAAAGCCTGCTCCAGGTGTTTCTAAGTTGTAGGAAGATCTTAGAAGCAAAAACTTCAAGTTATTGAAAATCAAGAAATTTCAGCTATTAAGCCAATAAAGGTGGGGGGGAAACCCGAAGACTTTCAAAACAATGATTTAAATCTACGCTGCTTTTTTAAAACTTCTCAGAATATTTTTTTAAATTCAAAATGTGGAAAACTGTGGGGGTTTTTTTATTGAGTACTTTGGGGAAAACAGTGTGAATGTATAAATCTTTTCAATGTTGATTTAAATCTTCATTTTTATCAGCAACTAAAAAGGAGTCCAGAGGAGTCCAGAGATGGTCCCAGGACTAATCTAGAGCTATGTGTCACTTGCTCTCTTTGAGATACCTATTTATGTAATCATTTTTCAGAGGTACTTTGTATTACTCATAGCTAGCTGTGCTGATGGTAGGTGCATTTCAATTACTAGCATGTGTAATGTTAGAAGAACACACAGCACTATTCCCTATTGATTGCACTGCCTCAGAGATGCAGGCTAAATGGTGATATTGAACACACAACACTGGATGGATTATCCCAGTTTTTCCTGTCAGACTTTTTGTTCCCCAGTTCACACCAGCAACTTTCTTGCAGCTAAAGGCACCACTGCTGCAGAGGAGGGGAATAAGCTATCCCCTTCACTGGCAGAAGCAAACATTACAACATGCACAGCTGAACAAATGTAATATCCTGAACTGCCATAAGTACTTGGAAGGAAGTACTGCTACTGTAGACACCGACTGTTTAGGTTTGAAAGCAGATTCCCATACTCTTTGACTTCTACTTGGAAAGCAGATGAATTAGTGATTGTAAAGAAGTTCCAGCTCTAAGATGATTTTTCCCCTTTCCAGTGGTGATACCAATATGTGAGGTAGTAGAAACTGCCATAACTAAATCAGTTACAGGCTAAGTAGTGTCCTTTATTAAAGAGAAATATGAATAAAATAACAATGTAAATCAATTAGCAGCAAGAATGGAAAATAAAAAGTGGTTGCTATTTTCTTCCCCTAGGCCACTGCTGGGAGAAAAGACATATGACCTTAGATATACAGACTAAAATTATATGGTTGGATAGAATCATAGA
Source organism: Fratercula arctica (assembly GCA_947846985.1). Taxonomy (NCBI): domain Eukaryota; kingdom Metazoa; phylum Chordata; class Aves; order Charadriiformes; family Alcidae; genus Fratercula; species Fratercula arctica. The sequence continues at coordinate 11,632,675 of CANTUZ010000025.1, read as the reverse complement.
ACGTGTTGGGTTGGAAGGGACCTTTAAAGGTCATCTAGTCCAACCCCCCTGCACTAAGCAGGGACATCTCCAACTAGATCAGATTGCTCAGAGCCTCATCAAGCCTGGCCCTGAATGTCTCCAGGGATGGGGCCTCCACCACCTCTCTGGGCAACCTGTTCCAGTGTCTCCCCACCCTCATTGTAAAGAACTTCTTCCTAATGTCTCATCTAAACCTACCCTGCTCTAGTTTAAAACCATTGCCCCTTGTCCTATTGCTACATGCCCTTGCAAACAGCCCCTCCCCACCTTTCTTGTAGGCCCCCTTCAGGTACTGGAAGGCCGCTATAAGGTCTCCCCGGAGCCTTCTCTTCTCCAGGCTGAACAACCCCAACTCTCTCAGCCTGTCCTCATAGGAGACGTGCTCCAGCCCTCTGATCATCTTCGTGGCCCTCCTCTGGACCCCCTCCAACAGGTCCATGTCCTTCTTGTGCTGAGGGCTCCAGAGCTGGACGCAGTACCCCAGGTGGGGTCTCGTGAGAGCAGAGTAGAGGGGGAGAATCACCTCTCTGGATCTGCTGGCCATGCTTCTTTTGATGCAGCCCAGGATGTGATTGGCCTTCTGGGCTGTGAGTGCACATTGTTGGCTCATGTCCAGCTTTTCATCCACCAGTACCCCCAGGTCCTTTTCCGCAGGGCTGCTCTCTATCACATCATCCCCCAGCCTGTATTGATAACGAGGATTGCCCCGACCCAAGTGCAGGACGTTGCACTTGGCCTTGTTGAACTTCATAAGGTTTGCACGGGCCCACCTCTCTAGCTTGTCCAGGTCCCTCTGCATGACATCCCATCCCTCTGGCACATCGACTGCACCACTCAGCTTGGTGTCATCTGCAAGCTTGCTGAGGGTGCACTTGAGCCCACTGTCTAAATCATTGATGAAGATATTAAACAGCACTGGTCCCAGTATGGATCCCTGAGGGACACCACTTGTCACCCCTCTCCATCTGGACATCGAGCCATTGACCACCACCCTCTGGATGCGACCATCTAGCCAGTTCCTTATCCACCGAACAGTCCACCCATCAAATCCGTATCTCTCCAACTTAGAGAGAAGGATGTTGTGGGGGACCGTGTCAAAGGCCTTGCAGAAGCCCAGATAGATGATATCCGTAGCTCTCCCCTTGTCCACTGATGCAGTCACTCCATCATAGAAAGCCACCAGGTTGGTCAGGCAGGACTTGCCCCTGGTGAAGCCATGCTGGCTGTCTCAAATCACCTCCCTGTCCTCCATGTGCCTCTATTGCTGATGCTATAGATGATGTTGATTTTTGACAATAGTGAGACTATGGCAGTTGGTGACAGATGGCTGTATGGCCAATAAATCTTGTGCTGAGGGAACATGGGCAGTCTTTGCAGTGCTCTGTAAATGAACTATTGGATGTGAATTCTATGCCTATGAGCGCCTTACATGCCAGACTCCACAGAACTATAAGGGACCATGCATGTCTGCAGAAAGTTCAGGTCTTCTGGAAAATAATACTGAACAGAAAACCCAAACTTTCTGAACTGAGTGATTTAAGTTACTCACTTCCCCAGGGCTGTCGTGGTGGAAGCATTAGGAACATGAAGTGTAAGGAGGCTCTTAACCACTGTATCATCCAAGCCAGCTCAGAGGAATTCAAAGTTTAATGCCGGCAGTAATTATCAATGTACTTGTAACTAAAGTATTGCTGAACTAGTGGTGGCAACTGTGGAAAATTAAGGGAAAGATGATTACAAACATTGCCTCTAAGTGATAGCTGAAAAAGATATGAAGACTTTGTCATTTTAAAAAGAAAGTAAGTGTAAAAAAATGAATAAAAATTGTAACCTTTAATGAAAGGATATACATAGCAGGTATCCTCAACAATAGAGTAAGATAAGTATACATAAAGCTTCAGTAAATGAAGGCTTTTTCAATATTTCTTTCTTATAGTCTTTACTATATATTTATCCTTTTATTTCAGACTAATTTTTTTAAATTACTGTATTCTCCTAAGTGGCTTTCAGTCCAGTAAAAATTACTGCTAAAGTCTACTTTGCATAGAAGTTAGATAGATACAAACACTTATGAATGGAATTGTCGGACAACCGTTCATCTTTGTGCCTATGCACACACAGAGATATGAAAAGATGTTTGACACACAGAATGGTGGAGATCATTGTGCATGTATAAGTGTCTTTATTCATCCGTGTGAGTGATGGAAGAACTGGACTCAGGTATAGATATAGAAGGAGCATAAACTGAAGGCAAAGAATATCCTCAAAGCCTTTCAACATTTGTGAGAAAATACATGCCATGTATCACAGATAAACATAGGAAACATGCACCTGGCAGTATTAATAGACAGTTCTCCTATCTTGCTTGTTTGTAATGGCATTCAAAAGCAAAACAGCCTTCTCTGATAGTAATGCACTACAGAGGGTTGTGGAATAATTACTAAATTGGCTAAAAATACAAAAGTACAGCATTGTTCACACATTAAAGAAAAGTATAAAATCAAGAGGCTTCTGAGGTAGAAAACAGCTGCAGCTGGCATGAAGAATACAACATCTGCGGTTCCCTGATAAGGATGCTTGTGAAGCTACATGAGGTATGGGGCGGGATGCAATTATTCCGCGGCTTTACCTTATGATGTATAGCAGATACGGGGACGGGACGATACCATGAAACAGATAAGCTGCCAATTAGTTGCCTGCTCGATACTCAGAGCCAACATTTTGTCAAATTTTGATGAAATGCTGTCCTTTGTGCGAACTTTGCTCATTATAATGTCATTATAATACCAAAACACACCTCCATCCCAAAGGCTACCCGCCTCCAAGGTGCGACCACTCCTTCTTGAGTCTGCGCCCTGAATTTCTCATAAATTTTACCTTTAATTGTGAAGCGAGAGAATTTCACACCAATCATAATTAAAGTATTTATGACTAAAGTCACTCAAACTCCACCTTGAAGATAACAAACAATATAAAAATAGCCCAAGAGAGGGGGGATACCCAGGGAAGACACCATTGCGAAGAATTCCATCACTGACTTCCGGGATCAGTCGACGGGCTGAGCCTTTCTTCCCCCCCATAGGGATGCCTTTGGGTAAGACCTAGATTATACTGAGTGCTTCCTCGGGGGAGCTTAGAAATTTCTCTAGAGAATCTCTTTCCTGCATTTATAGCCAGGCTGTATCGTTTGTAACTTCGTCGTGTGTTTGATATATGTAATAATACTTTCATTTGCACGTGCTTTGCAGACAGTGTATTTATCACTGGCAATCCTAAGAACCTATCTATCTGTTGTTTAAATAAACTGCACTGTTTAAGTAGCTAGTCGTTTCGGTTTCTCACTGAACGCGACCAAAGACTTGAGAGTGGCCGTGCTAGTTCATGAGCACGACTAGACTGAAGGTGCAGTCCACTATTAGTGTATCCAAATTGTAATAGTTTAATACATATTAAACGCGATTGGACTGATAATGCTGAATTGGGCATCACTCAGAATTTAAACCTAGCTGCACCTAGCCTCCCACCTCAGTGAGGAGTGTTAGAACGCAAGGGGGTTTATCTTCTGCCAAAACCACTTTGCCCCTTTCACGCAACAGAGGGTAGATGATGTTGATCTTAGATGATACAATGTTATCTCAATTTCTTTTGTAAGAAAGACATGGAATTTCAGAGTATAATATTTCAAGCTGGAAAGTCAGATCTGGTAAGCAGAAGACTGTAATACAGCCTGAAACTAGGTAGTGGTAGCAATAGAAAAAAGGTCGGAAAGCTCTGTATCTAAAACTTGCTTTTTCTGAAATGCTTGAATAACTGTCTTTATACCCTAGGTGGCAAGTTGCAAAGAATATGAATGATTTTGCTGATGAACTACTATGTTCTAAACTTGGTTTTGGTTTTTTGGCTCACCTTTTTTCTTGTCTTTAAGAAATATAGTGTCTCCGGGCAGGAACTATAATAGATTCTTGTGCTGTTCTCATTTTGTGTCCACAAAAGATTGAGGCTTTTACTCTAGTATAATTATGAAGCTGATGAAGCTGAATATTCCTAATCAAATGAGAATCCTAGCACTTTTTATCATCTTGTAGGTGATCTAGTAGTACATTCTCTGCACGTCACTTGTGTGAAGAATCACTTCCCAGTTAATGTTCTGTACGTTAGTGTCTTGGGTGATTTTATTCTTGGATTCTGTATTTTCAGCAACTTGGATAGATTTGTAACCTATATCTTCATTTTTATTGGCTATTCACTAACCATTCTTTTAGTTTTCTACTACTATTTAGTACTGCTGTATTTGAGTCCTTTCTATTTAACATGAATAAAAAGTCCCCAAAGTGCTACCCATGTCTGTCTTTCTCAGTCTAAAACTTACTGAAGATTTCTGATGGATCCCTTCTATGCATTGAAACACTGAAGAAAAAATCATGTTGTAATTCATATTTTACATTCAGAGTTTCATTCTTCTAAGTATGGGGTTCTGGATGGGACTTTGAGCAACCTAGTTTAGTGTAAGGTGTCCCTGCCCATGGCAGGGGGGTTGGAACTAGATGATCTTTAAGGTCCCTTCCAACTATAACCATTCTATAATTCTACGATTCTATTAAAAGCTTAATAGAATTTTTAAAATCCATGTGTCACTGATATGCTTATCTATGTTTGCATGAGAGATAGGCTTCCTAGGTGTCCTGGTTTGAAAACAGAAACAACTTTCTGTTCATAATTTTACTTCTTTGCTAGGCCCCTTCTAACTCTCTGAAATTAACAGCATGTTGTGCCGAAAACTCTTCGTTCTCAGAGTGATAAGACCAATGTTTACAGTTTGTGCCAAAGAATGGTATGCAGAGAGGCTCTTGCTTATGCTTATTGCTATAACAACCAAGGTCAGCTAATTTTGTTATTTGCCCCGTTAGAGGGTCAGAAACAGAAAAGTGTAGAGGGGTCCCACCTGCAGGGAGGAGCGGACACGACAGGTGACCCAAAATTGACCAACAGGGGTATTCCAGTATTCCATCCCATCTGCCCCATGCTCAGTATAAAAGCTGAGGGATCAAAGGGTCAGTCTCTCTTTCTTCAGTGGCTGACTTCTGAGAAGGACCCTGTCTGTTCATCTGCCTTTGATCCCGATCCCTGGGTTCCTGACTCCAGCTCTGGAATCCAGTTCCCACCCGTCGCTGAGTCCAGTCTGGGACTTCCCCAGTGCCTGCCGGTGACGTCATCCTGGGAGCTTGATATGGTTTTGTATATACTGTATCTATTTCATTATTTCTTTTTTATTTTATTATTAATATTTCATTAGTTTAGTCTCTTCTACACTTGTAAATCTCTTTATCTCTCCTCCTCCTCTCCGTGTGTGAGAGGTGGGGGGAGAGCATCTGTCACCAGCCATTGGCCAATTTGGCCAAAACCACGATACTAGGGCATTATGCAATTTGTAAGAACTATGGCTTCTGAAAATCAGAGTAAGCAGTCCATAATTCTTTAAAATATGGTGTGCCATCATTTATAAACAAAATCACTTTAGACTATGTCCAAGTTGTCTAGGCTTTTTGTCTTTGTCATTGTGAGAGATGTGTTTAGTGTAGACATGAGTTTATTCATATATATACATTTCAAAAATTTCCTGTGATAAAAGTACACATGACTAATATCTTAAAAAAAATATATATTCATCAGTGAGGATCTGTTTGGGAATGATGGTCTTAGGTGTTCTGTGCTCCTTTATACTTTGAAAACTGTGGCAAACATCCCACTGACAAAAACACAGTATGACGAGAGATGTTATTTTAGGCACTCCCTAATATTCAAATTCATGACTGACAATGCCAGTTGCTTTTAGTAGTATGTATTCTTAAATTTTTATTTCTTTTTAATGTCAAACACCTTTCCTTTCTCTACCTTACAGTTATGTTCATCTGTAATTCTGGAAGGTCAAGGTCCATCACCAGACCTTTACAGCTGAGAGGGGAGGTAATTCCCCAGGTGCTATACAGGGAGGAGAGACATTTTGCTCATGGATTTAATAAATATTTGCTGGCAACAGGAGAACAATGGGTTCAGTGGGTTCCATTCCTGACTCTGGACTCAAACTGGAAAAAATTGAATACATATTTGGAAGAAAGACCAGGGCTTATTTTCTGCCCAAAAGACACTTCAGTAAACATGAATTTTTTCTTAAAATCTTGGATATTCTGGAGATTCTAAAAAAAAGTTACCACAACTGGATATAAGAGAAATAGACTTTGTTTTGTCAAACCCTTTTTACAAAAATGTCTGAAGTGTTTTGTCCATCTGCTAAAATTAAGCCTAAGGCAGATTCCTGGCACAGGAAAAGTATACATTTTAAAATCTGTGGGTTTGTGCAGCTGAAAAAATTTATGCCCCTTTTTTTCAGCAATTCAAATGGATTTCACTGTCAGACAATCTTAATAAAAGGAGGTGTTAGTCCCATCTACAATGTGATTATGTTGTCACTATTGTTGTCAGATAAAATGCCAGCAGCACGTTCTCTGGTGAGAGAAAAAGTAAGAAAGAACATGGTAACACTGCTGAATTGGATGTTCACTTTTATTTGCTCAGCCACCTGTCATTTCAGATCTATATAAGGAATGTGCTCACCCTGTAGCCATCAGAAAAGTACAGAGATAGTCAAGCTATTTGCACAGTTGAGCTTGTTTATATGAAACAATCTAGTAGTAGTAGCATGGAGCCCTATGTGAGTCAAGGTATTTGGGTGAGAATTAAGAGTAGATTAGCTTATGTGCTAACACTTTTAAACCTATTATCTCTTTTAAAGCTGGTTTGTGCATCCCTGTACTGAACTGCAGGCATACTTTAAAAGGAGGTAATATTATACTTGAGAGGAAATTAAATAAGGTATAACTTGGCAAATTTTCCAGATGTATTTAGCTAAAAATATTGTATATTTCTTGCATTCTGTCTTCAAGTATTCAAGTACTACAAACTTTACCATATTTGTGTTTCATATACCATAAATATCTGAGCTGCTCAAGCAGAAAAGGTAAAATTTTTTACAGTGCTCATGTTTCTCGGTTTCTAATTCGCTGAACAGTTTACCCTTATACTAATCAACTCTGCTTTATAGAGATACTTTTTCATTAACAGAGAGACAGATTGTCTTTTCCTCAGCACTTCTGCCAACTCCGAGCAGATGATTAAAGAACTATGGAGAGCACATACTCAGCTATGCCAGTGAATGCTACACAAGCACTTTTTCTACTGCTGTGGAATGTGGCTGTTACCATCTCTTCATTTTTCTCAGTACACTCAAAGGCTTATTCAGTTGCTAATGCTGAGTCATGGAATATCTTTGCATACCACATGGAAACAGGAGGAAAAACATGGAACATACACTTTTAAAAGGAGACTGTAAGAGAAAATAAAAATAACAATGGTGGAATTCTAGCAATGCCCGTAGGACTGTGGAAAAAATCTTTCACAGGAAAAAACCCCATTCATTAAAATTCTGTTCATACTTTTAGAGTTCAAATGTTAAATACACAGATTGAATTTCAATCTACAGAAACAATCTAACAGGTCAGAACTTCTACTGTTAATAATACTAAAGGATTTTATATAATGTTATCTTTAAAATATGTGGATCCATTCATTTTGCATACAGAGACTTGAGTACTTGCACTTACAGTGAGTCATCTATGCTGCTTTTATTTTAAAATATTATACTGGTTTGAGACTACCTATATAGAAATGCTGAGTGAACAGCTAGTATCTCAGAAAACAGTAGAAATTCATTATTTTAGCTTCTAAATATGGAGAAATGGACTTGATAATCCTTAAGGCTGTATCTTATTAATATAGAAGTCATGCAGGCTATGTTGTATAAGCACTGAGTGTTGACATTGTACTGTATTACCTGTGGGATCCAATGATCATTGGAATCAAGGCAAAGACTTCGGTTGACTGTAAAAGTTAGTCTGGCTGTCAACTGTTTAAGGAAAATAATCTGGCAACACTTTTAACCATCTTTAAGAATTTTGTTATGATTGCAATTCATATATTTCTGTCTAAGCGAGATCCCACTGGTTTCAGTTCTGTAGGATAGACCACATCTAAATCCTACACATGCTGATTTTTCCTAAGCAAATCTGAATGGTTCCCTGACCCTGAGTGTCCAACAGGACAAACAAATCAGAAGGTAAATCACCTTTGTGGGGTGTATTGGGCATCAAATCAACTGTTTGAACACTGACCTGTTTGGTAGTGCTATTTAAACTGTAAATGTTCTTCACCTTTTATCATATGATGCCTTGATTCATGGTCATTGAGCTAAAAAGTGATCTTTTTTTGTGAAACACTGAAAGAGAATGCAGTCATGCAGGTCACCTCACTTTCAGTCATAAATCAAACAAAGTGTTGAGTGACAAAAATAAAAAAAATCTCATACCATACAAGATTATTTATCTTGCTTATACAAGATAATCAATTCAAACCTCAGAGGGAGGTCACTTGTCATACTTTTAAAGATATTATACCGGTCTCTAGCAGGAACATATAACACTGCAGAGCTTGCAGGATTATTTCTGTAACTTTTAGAAATAAGCAATAAAGCCCATTTTAGGTATATTGTTTTTAAACAAACTTTTACAACCTAAAAAATTATTAAAGCATAATCTGTCTACACTGGTAAGCAGTTTCCTGAAATTTTTAGGTGACTATTACATACTTAATTTTGTCTGCCTACAGTAATTTTCTCTTTGAGCCAGCAAAATGATCAAGCTTATGTAGTCTTGTTACTTCACTGAGAGCATGCAAGCGCTCAGTTTTTGGTATACACCTCAATAACTTGGGGAACTGAGATCCAAATATTAATGTTATAGTATTGCATCCATCCAGCTATATCTTGGGTTTGGGTTAGGTTTCTGAGTGCAGACACTTTGGCATGTTTTTCCCCACAGAATTAATCTTAGAAAGAGTATACCAAAAGGTGTCAATTTATCGATTTGTTTTCAACAAAGGAAAGAAAACCAAACCAAAACAATTTTCATCTCTTTTTCAGTAAATTAGAGACACATCAGGACATGATGAAATCTAAGGAGGATATCCAATGCTAGTCAACCCTTTCTGATTGTTCAGAAGATTCATCTAGTCATTCCTGTTCCCCAAACTCTTTTTTCTAAAGACTCAGAGCGGAAAAAGATGATGAGCGGAAAAATATTCCATTCTCTTTAGAACTACTTTCCAGTACAACAGAGCTACAGTTTTCTGAGTCTAATCTCATTGTGATTTCAGATCAATATACAGTCCTTTGGCTGTTCATCATAGTGACCCTCTTTGCATACCCTGATGCCTATTGTATGGACATCTCTTCAGTCTTCTCCTTTGATATTCCTTCCAAACTTTTCTTCGAAGTGTGCTAAATTACAATTTTAATATAAATTAAAATTCCACACACTTTTTAAGAGGACCAATAGAAATATTTGAAAAAGAGGATTGCACATTCCCTTTGCTGATCTTGGTTACATGTATGGCTTACATATACTGTCTCATGTAACCTTATCTAATGCAACTAATAAGCTGACAAAGCTGTTGATAACAACAAATTCATGAACTCAGTGTTGAGGTTTTAAATTTTTACTTTTCTCAACTAGCACCCCACTGGCTAATCTGAAGGTTGCATATGATTATGTACTGTAAAGGGTGAATTTAGGATTATGCTAAATATATCAGCCACAAATCCAGAGGTTTCTCCTTCACTACCTGTATTATAAAACCTGCAATGTTTTGCCTTAAATGTAAATATGTATAGTAGAAATTATTCTACGGAAATCAATGGAATTAATGGCCTCATTTCAATACAACAGGCAGGAAAATCTAATTCTGACACACATTTTCATTGTGTCGCTGAGATGTGTGTTACTTAAATTTTACGAAGTATAAAGTCAAATTCAAATGGATAGTAAATTCTAAAAGCCAAATTCTCTATATGAACTATGAGGATGAAAATCTTTGAGCTACTACTCTTGCATGCAAAATGAATTCAATCTAGACAGAATAGCACTGCCAAAAATTATCTAGAGAAATATTACTGTATATGAGTTTCAGTCTTTACTAATAAGATTAAAAACTTTTTCTTTTTTTTTTTACAGGAAATAATTTAAATGCCACTGAATTTTTTGTGTCATGGATAATGATAACATCTGCATGGTTCAGTTGCAGTAGCATCAATATGTCTTCCTTTTAGGGTTGCCACATTGAAGTTTCCTGCTATAACAAAAAAGACTATAAATTCCACTGCTACTTGAGTAAAACTATTCCAAAATATGAAGAAATGCCCCTAAAATCTTTCTTTTGTCCTATTAGGTAGATCTCAAATCACAGCTCAGTGTGTGCCTTGTCCTCACATCAGTGATAGCAGAATATGTATTATTGTTATAGGAACAGGGCTCACAGTACAGAGTTCATAGCCTTAAATAACTTTTTGTATGTTCCACAAACTTTCTCTTAAACATAATAAAACTGGATGTAGCTGAGGGCATTGGCTTGAGAATGAACTCTGAAACGGACTGACCAGGACTGTGTGGCTTGGTACTCTCATACTGAATAAATTATTAAGCTTTTCCTGGGCCTCTGTTGCAAAGCATTTCCTGGAGGATAAATGGTAGCTGATGTGCCAGTTGGCACCAAGTTTCTGAAATGAATAAAGCACTACCTGGTGTTCTTTAACATCGTCTAGTCTGTTTTATCAACTGCTAGCAAATTTTTCAAATTAGCATGTCAAATTCTATAGACAGCTGAGACAAATTCTCTCAAGCACAGTGTGTTAGGCTAAATAATGTAACATATTATTTGAAAAATCAATAGATCAAAGTGAGTGGTTTTGATGTCTCATAGATCCAAACAATACATTATAAATCAAATTCAGCACTAGAACTCTGTGAGAAGTCTACCATGTAACAGTAATTATCCACTTACTCGCTTTGTCCTCTCTTGCCAATATTTCCTGTTTGAAGATTATATCAATACGAAATAATGCTGACAGTTGTTTTCAAACCCTTTTTGGCATAAGCACTTTCGAAACCTTAAGCAAATCATAAAATTCACAGGAAGTAAATGTCAGTAACTTTCTAAAATCTAAGTATAGAAAAAATTATTTATATACATATAATTTTTCAATAAAATGAGCACTCTTCTTACGGTAAGAGATTTGCAATATTGATTGCATAATTACCAAAAATATTTTCAAAACACAATAAAATTGTAGTGTCATCTGCATTCCACCACAACTACTGGGACTAACATTTTTTCCTCTACAGAAGGGATTGAATTCTCCATCATAGATGTTCACCAAAAAAAGTAAGACTTACTTTTTCCCAAATCTCTTCCCCTCTCACTCCCCTAATGAAGGTTTTGTCCTCAGAACTACCTCACTGAATGCAACTCCACCCTGCGATGAGATCTTCAATGATGAAGTGATTGCACTACTGTCAAGAAAGTGTTTTGGATTTCCTAGGCATGAAATGAATTGACATTTCAATTAATGAGTTGTAAAAATCCACAGGAAAGCTAGTAATAACACAGTTGAAGATACAGAGATTAAATGAATTAAGAGAAAGGCTTGAGCTTCCACCCTTTACCTTCTTCACTTCACTTCAATGGAAAATTGGCCAGGTCTTCTTGGAAGTATAATACTAAAAGGTCAGTGGATGAAATAAAGAGATAATTCTGTGAATAAAAATAGAACACAGTTGTGGTTTTTTTCTCCCTCAGGAATGACAGCCCTAATAACTGACTTCTAGCTTCCTTCTCTTTGGCTTAGCAAATCTTGAATTCCTTTCTTGGAAAATAGGTAGGTGTTTTAAAGTGTTGCTATCCTACTTTCCAGGCAGATAGAAGAGCTTAATGGGTTAAAAATCTCCTCAGGCTGAGAAAATAATTTGACTGTTGACTCTCATATCTTGTGTATTATAAAAAGTGTCCATTACCACATTTGCTAGGCAGTCATGCTTAGAAAAAATATTGGTTGATGAAAACTGATTATTTTTATGAATTAATATGGTCTGTTGAAGCTTTTGATTTGAGAAGAATTCTAGAGGAACTTTTAAAATCCATTCGACATTACTGGATTTTCAGAATCATAGAATCATTAGGGTTGGAAGGGACCTTAAAGATCATCTAGTTCCAACCCCCCTGCCATGGACAGGGAGACCTCCCACTAGATCAGGTTGCTCAGAGTCCCGTCCAGCCTGGCCTTAAAAACTTCCAGGGATAGGGCTTTATTAAGTGATGTTCTTATCGACATTTCCACACCCCAAAATAAAATAAAATAAATAAATAAATGAAATTTGAGAAAGACTACTAAAATAAGTAAAGGATTTTATTGTATTGTATAGCTATGTGTTTTGTCTGATATTGTAGCAAGATTGATTTTCACCAGGAATACAGCATACCTTTGAGGTGTTACTTAGGCTTCAACACTTGAAAATAGAACCTCAAGGGAAAATACGAGACAAAGGAGAGACAAAATACAGGAGGGGGAAGATTTTCCAGAGTAGTTCCCGGTGTTGGATCTTTGCAGTCTACTAAAACAGGAGGACTTTGAATTTTGAATCTGATTAAGTTAAAATTATGAGACTGAAAAATAATCTTCAAACCTCTAAGGTAAAGCTCTTTTAAAGGTTTTTTGATTATTAGTTTCCCAGGTTGGCCTAGAATTGAAAATGCAAATAACAAAATTAAATCCATAAACTACTTAGTAACTATGTTTTGTTTTGTTTCTTTGTGAACACAGGAAGCTCTGAAATGATTCTGTAATTCTAGTTCTAGCTCATCACCAAAGCTTTGTAGATAAGTTTAAATAAATTGTGCATAATCATCTAGCTGAGTAAAATAATATTGTTCTAAAAACATTTGTTTATGTTGAACAATAACTTTACACCTATTTGAGCAGTAATGAAACAGGAGATTTGTAAGTAGTAGTGTCTGAAATCAAATAAAACCAGTCTGATTAAAATTCAGACTAGGTATTTGGCTTTTGGTGCGATCTTTATTACTGAGTATTAGCATAAATATGGGCAGATTTTAACTCAAAATCATTATTTTGTTGATAGTCAAAATTGCATACAATAAAAACATAGTTTCATAATAATGATATCACTTTACTGACAGTGTGAGTGGTAACTCAAAGTGCAACGTGAAGCACATCAAAGCTAGTAGAAGGAGGACAAAAGAACTTCAAAGTATTTTTCTGAAGCAAAAACCAGTTTGTTTCAAGTTCAGTTTGAAATGAGAGAATACATAGAAAAAACAGCAGGAAGAAATGTCCTTCTAAAATTTTGCTGTGAACGTTCACTTTACTCAGCTGTTGTCCAGCCTTGTTTTGTTTAGGAAGCGATATATATTGTGGAAAAGTTAGGGATAGTACCATATACCATGCGATTAACTTTAGATTTATTTAATAAATACATTGAGTAGGGTAAAATAATTACAGATTTTCTAAGGAGAAAGAAGAAATTATAAAGACAGGCTACGTTGCCATTTTAAGTTGATAAGAATTAGCATGTTGAAAGAGAATTGCACATCCTTATTTGTAATTACCCCTTACTCCCATACATTAGTGTGTAATTCAAGTCTTGGGCACTACCAGCTCAGGATGTAACCCTAAATTATGGTCTGGTTGTAGTATCTCTTGTTCATCTTGCAGTCATCAACAGAGTAAATTAAGTCAGTGGAGCTGCACACATGATCTTATTCAAGGGATAAAAAAAATGCAGCTACATTTTTAGTATGGCACATTTTTTCCATTCTTATCTGTAATTCATTTGTGCAAGTGGGCTTTTTTACATTTTAATAAACAATATGAGAGGAAGAGCTATTCTCATGATATTTGCAGAACAAAGAAGTGTTGAAATGTTTACAATAGCTCTTTCTTGTGATGTGTTGTCCTGGTTTGAGCAATACAGGATTAATTTCTCTTTCAGTAATTTTACTTTTCAGTAAGGTCTCTTCTAACTCTAGGGAACACTGCACTTTTAGAAGACTCTAGTGTCTGAATTTGTGAAAATATTTACTTTACTTTTTATATATAATATTTACTTTTTATATATATTATTTGAAGATCTTTTTTTTAATTGTACTGCACCTAATGTACCATTTTCAACAAAACTACGCAAATCTGAAGAGAACAGAAACATCCTTAGGCAGCATGGATCAACAGGGTTATATGTTAGGTGATGTACCAAGCACAGTTTTAGAGATCTATAAATAATGAATGCATAATACATCTGCTACCTCCCAGTGGTTAGGGATAGGAATTGTCCGACTTACGAGCATTGACATGAAGCTTTACTTTTTAAAACCAAACAATTGGAACTTGGTAATATTTAAAACCCACTATTTTTATGTTTAATGTAATTGATTGGACTTGAAGATATGGGGATGGGAATTCTTCATTATGGCAAGATACATCAGTACAAATTAAATGTTTCTGTCTGTTAAAAAGACCAGAAAGGCAAAAAGCTAAAGGCAACTTGTCTACTGCCACCTGGTTAATGAAGATTGCCTGCACAATTTGAGCACTGATATTTTGCACTTCAACCTCTACTGAAATCATCGTGACTTTAATGCCTGAATGAGTCTGGGATCACTAAAGCAGTTAGATGTGTTGAAACTGATGGCTCTTGTAATTACTAGAAGCTGCTTGAACATCCACCTCTCTTTTGGGTTTCTCATTGTTGTGGTTTAGGCTGGATTGGCCAATGACAGACAACAGATGCTCTCACTCACCTCTCATTCCAAGGAGAGGAGGAGGATAGATAAAGAGATTTACAAGTTTAGAAGGAACTAAACTACTTTACTGAAATATTAATAATAAAATAAAAAGGAAATAATGAAATAGATACAGTATATACAAAACCGCATTAAGCTCCCAGGATGACGTTCACATCACTGGCAGGCACTGGGGAAGTCCCAGACTGGACTCAGTGATGGGTGGGAACTGGATTCCAGAGCTGGAGTCAGGAACCCACGGATCGGGATCAAAGGCAGACGAACAGACAGGGTCCTCCTCGGACGTCGGCCACTGAAGAAAGAGAGTTGACCCTTTGATCCCTCAGCTTTTATACTGAGCATGGGGCAGATGGGATGGAATGCCCTGTTGGTCAGTTTTGGGTCACCTGTTGTGTCCGCTTCTCCCCGCAGGTGGGACCTCTCTACACTTTTCCATTTCCGACCCTCCAACAGGGAAAATAACGAAATTAGCTGACCTTGGTTGTTATAGCAATAAGTATAAGCAGGAGCCTCTCTGCATACCATTTATTGCCATTAACTATAAACATAGGTCTTATCACTCTGAGAACGAAGAGTTTTCGGCACAATATGCTGTTAATTTCAGAGAGTTAGAAGTAAAATTACTGAACAGAAAGTTGGTTCTGTTCTACTTCAAACCAGGACACTCATAAATTATAGGTAGGTATTCAGAGACATGAGTAGGATTGAGATGTTTATCAAGGTGTGCTTGCCATTTACTTCGCCACACTGGGAACTGAGTATCCAGATATAGAAGGGAAAAGTTGTAGTGATTGATTTATAAATAAACAGAAATGTCCATGTTCAATGTGAACTTATTTTCTGATCATAGACTCCAAAAAGCAGCCAGAATAACCTTTTCATTATGCTGTTGAAACTTAATATGTTTAGTAATCTTAAAATGCAATTGCTAGATGCTCAAAAATATTTCTCAGCATCAAGTAAATTCCCAGTGATAGCGTATAATATTGCAAAAGCAAGTCTGTTCCACATAACTGATTATTTTAGGACAGGAATAATGCATCAGTTTTTACTGCGGATAAACAAAATTCCATTTTGCTTTTGCTGTCAACTTACTGAATACTAAACATACAGGATTTAGCTTAGTTGAAATGATTCTTTGAGATATAGTGATAAATTACTTCTATTGTGCAATACTTCAAATATCATGCTTCTTTCTTAATGTCCCTTTAATTTCCACCTTTGGCTTGACAGAGTTATTGTCTGATAATTTCAGTGTGGCTTTGGGTTAAGGTTTGGGGCTATTTAGGTATGTTTAGAGAAGTTCTTTTTTGGGCTCAACTTTTTTTTTTTTTTGTCCAGAAAATTACAAACCCATTTCAGATTAAGAGATATAATTTAGAACTGTCACAGACAACTTCAATGAACTACAGGACTACTTAGTTATTTCTGCTTACACTGACCTTTGCATTCACAGTGCTTGTACTAATTATTTCCATGGTGGGTTTCTGCCTGATATTCAAAAGGCTAAACATAAAAAGTACAACATTAAATAAATGAGAAAAAAAATAGTATTTTCTGATTATTTCAGACCCATGCTGTAGTCCTGAAAACACTGCAAATCTTTAGCTATGCTCACCTTCTGCCACTTTTCTCTGTACTAGAAATTGGACATGAGATATGTAAATGTCAGCCTCTTTCAATTGAATGGTTATTCATCAAGTGCAACAGAATATTACATACTGTGTTTCTGTTGCAATACCTCCTCCCTATCTACCACCCAGACCTTTTATAATTTGTGAACTTGCTTATCCAAATTTCCAGAGGGAAAACTTTGTCTGCCTTCTGTGCTTGGAAAGTATTGTGCATGACAGTAGTATTCTTAACAGATCATTAATAAACAGTAAAGAAATCTTGAAACACTTGCTGGACTAGCACCTGACAAGTCATCATTTTATATTGACTCTTTATCTGCATTTCACAAGTTGAGGATAAAAACATATCCATATCACAAAAACTACTATATAATTCAAGACAGTAGACTCCAATAATGAACAAATTAAGATCTAGAGCATTGAACCTTAGAACTGAGGAAAATGGTTTTTTGTGTAACAGCTGTCCAGAACTTCAATGAGTCAAGCAAATGCTATTAGTGAAATAACTCACAAAAAACACAAATTAAATTAAGAAGGAAAAACAAACCATCAGCCAGACTTTTTTACTGCATGAACATAGAATAGTCATTTCAAAGTAATTAATATTCTTTATGAGAAGGTGTTAGTGGGATGGTAACATCTCTACCAATTATTTGCTTTGATATCCTACTCTGCTAATACAAGCTTCATGCACGCTTGCTATTCTTATCACTTGAGCTTGGGTGCATTAAAGTAATGCATTAAGCAAATTGATTACTATCTCTTATGTGCTTATTCTTTCACTTCTTCCCCTGAGAAGGAAATGTATGCAGCTGTAAAGTGTCTTCTGTATTTTTATGTACTATTGATTGACCAATTGATATGTCAGTATATCTGATATAAAAACAGATTGCGGGAACATATTTTGCAGTTGGAGCAGGAAATGGTGAGGTTTGTGACAGTCCATAGTTCCCATGGTAGTCTCCTCCATAATCATGGACCAGTCTGTGGAAGTACCTTATCTTCTGAAAAGGCAAGCTCTGCCTTTATTTCTAGCACCCCAGTGTGCTAGCAGAATAAAGCTGTTGAACATGGTGTCACGTCCCACTCCCAGGAAAGAGGGGGGGTAAGTGACTTCAGATTCATAAATTCCCAACGGCACAGACTAAGGTGAGATAAATCTCAAGGTCCATATAGAAACATTTATTAGCTTCCCAAAATGGTTAGTATAGGTCTTAACAAGGCCATGATAATTGGTTAGGTATATAACAAATTATGGCAAATGGTGAGGTATGCATTGTGTTACTTAACAACAGGTATACAACAACTTATGGCAAGCGGTACTTAAGGTCGTACTTAAGGTCGTTGCTTAACAACTCTAAGAGAAAAGAGAAACTGAGGGCTAGAGAAAGGAAAAGACAGAGAAAAAGACAGAGATAAAGAGATCACCGGTCCTGCTTCCAGCGTCTTTTTCAGGGAATCTTCCCAGGCATAATCTTCTTCCTTCTTGGAAAAATCTTCCCAGGTACGGTCTTCTTTCTTGGGAAGAATCTTCCCAGGCACTATCTTCTTCTTCTGTTTCTTCTTTGTTCCCCCCTCTAGGGGCACTTATTTTCCCCTTTTATGTTTGCTGAATTAGCATGGTCCAAACCCCTTGCTGAGGACAGCCTCGTCTCAGGTTTCTCCCTTCTCCCAGGTGATGTGTAGCATAATTTGAGTGGAGAGATGAGTGCCATAGTCACACGTTTAGCATGATCTCTATAATCTCCATTAGCATATGCAGGGGCGTGTGCTTTCATATGCATTTCGTGGATAATGAAGCAAAGGTCACTTATCAGACACAATGGCCTTGAGAACTGGCAAGCTCACCACATGAGTGGCAGAACTATCTTGTCTTCACAAGACAGTTCTCCCACACTTTCAGGCACCAGAAGTGTTAACCTTATCAGTTCTTTGAATGTCAGGCCTGCATTATTTATTTCCTTGTGAGTGTTTGAGGCATTCCATTGAAGGCTTGGAGGGCCTTCTGCCCCTCATCAGGGAATTTATGGTCTGTCTCTTACACACGGTCCTTATGAGGACCCAAAGATAAGTGTAACTCAGTGAAATACTACAAAATTCAAAGTTGCAAATATGACTCAGAGGTCAGTATTCAAATGGGGATATTTAATAAAAATGAAGACTTATTTTTGGATTCTAGGTTCTGAGATTTTCATTTAAATGTCTATACGTTGATTTTTAAATCTGTATTTCTAAATCAGAATATAGACATGCAGCTGGCATTCATGCATTTAAATGCAGGATTAATTAATTTACTCTTAGTACTATCTTTTGTCATTTAATTGGATTCTTAATCATGTAAAATCATTGTAAGGTTTAAGTTCTTATACTTTCTAGAAGAAATAATAATTTTGTTTCCTATTTTGATGATTGAGAGGGGAAAGTATTTGGATCTTTCAAGCCTTTTCTATTTCTCCAAGTACATCTCCCCATTTCTGTTCTGCTTTGAAACATAAGGCTAGATATTCCTCCAGTGTAATTGTCCCTATCATTTTCCCTTAATGAAACAAGTTTGAATATATATATATTATATATATTTAAAATACAATTCTTTTCTACATGATTTTTTTGAGTGGAGGAAATAGCTGCAAGTGATTGTTTGAGTCACACTGAATTCACTTCCTCTTTTGCCAGTCATGATTTTATAGACCTTTCATGATATCTTTCCTTCCCCTTCCCAGTCTAGGCCATGGAGACCTATTTTGTTTAGTTGTTCCTTCTATGGAAAATATTTCTTGTCTTTGATCATCCTTTCTCTCTTCTTCTTTCCAGTTCTACTATAATCTTCTTGAGACAGAAGAACCAAACTACAGGCACTGTTTGCAGGTGTTATACAGATTTATATAGTACCATAACGATGCTTTCTGGTTTATTTTCTATTCTTTCACTAATTATTCCTAACATTTTACTTGCTTTTTTACTGCTGCTGCACACTGGGCTGACATCTTTATGAATTTTTTCATAAAATTACTTTTTCATAAGCCTTTTATCATTTTAAGATTTCTTTTCTGAGTGGTAGCAGCTAACTCATAAACCTATCACTGTGTCATATCCTAGCTTCCCAATCATTGCTATGGCTCACATTACTTTTTAGAAACTATGTCACTGGCAGTGATACACTTATTTACTAAACTGACCATCTTACCATGCTGCTAACAGAGAGACTGTTAAGGCTCAGTCCTGCAAAGAGCACCTGCAAGGAAAATGATAGAGTCACTGTAGCTTGGATATCAATAGGGCAATGAAGCTCAGGGCACTCAAACAGTACAGAGCACTTACAGCCAATAAGCCTTTTCCTTAATCAGCACTGCCCTTTGATGAGACCTTAGCAAGTAACTGCCTGTCATTCACAATTAAAGAGAGCTTATTCCCTCACACCTCAGCCAAAAGCCCCCACTTTGTACATAACGTAGTCTTGACAATCTGCAACAGCAAATTGCAACGGAGAATAGGTCATTCCAATTGCATAGACAAAACACAGTTACTGCAAGAAATTTGCAAGCAGATGAGCTAGAAATAATGAATCCTCCTTTACAGAGAATAGGTTCGGTGAATTTTCTCCTACTGACTGCTCTCTATCCTGTTTTTGAGATCAAACTGTTCCTTGTTTACGCTGAAATGAAATAATTTGATAGACAGATGACAGGCATACTGTGTAACAGAAGAGCAGCTGTTTGCAATATCATAAAAAATCCTGGCAAAACCAAGGATATTGAACACAGCTGCTAGACACTTTCCAATGTCATTATATTTCTATACTAATTCTTGAGCACAATTGAATTTCTTAACACTAAATCTTTGCATTTCATTTCATAGCAGCTGAAATAGGCTCCTAGTTCTTAACTGACTTTTAAGATAATCTTAATTTTTCTGTGAATATAGAAAATTATACTGATACCCAAAAATTTATTAATCTCACATATAATTTCCCAAAGTTTTTTTTTTAAAAAAAAACTTTAAAAAAAAATACAGTGTGAACTTTTGGGCTAATTTACTACTTTTGTGCCTGTTTGCTTGTTGCATATGTTTCTCATTAATAACTATACTAGATTATTATTTTGTGTACTTACTTCCTTGAGATTCCTGTGTGATTGGTAGCAAAACATCTGATTTGTTAGAAAAGTAATTACATACTCAAAATCTCACTTTAAAAGTTTTGAAACAAAATTTAATGAACAGATTGGAAAGACTCCAAAAGGAAAAGTCCTGTGCATGATATCACAGAATCATAGAATCATAGAATGGTTCGGGTTGGAAGAGACCTTAAAGATCATCTAGCTCCAACCCCTCTGCCATGGGCAGGGACACCACCCACTAGACCAGGCTGCTCAAAGCCTCATCCAACCTGACCTTGAACACTTCCAGGGAGGGGGCCTCCACAACTTCCCTTGGGAACCTGTTCCAGTGCCTCACCACCCTCACAGTAAAGAATTTCTTCCTAATATCCAGTCTAAATCTACCCTCATTCAGTTTGAAACCGTTACCCTGTGTCCTATCATTACACTCCCTGATAAAGAGTCCCTCACCACCCTTCCTGTAGGCCCCCTTTAGGTACTGGAAGGCCGCTATAAGGTCTCCCCGGAGCCTTCTCTTCTCCAGGCTGAACAACCCCAACTCTCTCAGCCTGTTCTCATAGGAGAGGTGCTCCAAGCCCTCGGATCATCTTCGTGGTCCTCCGCTGGACCCACTCCAACAGATCCATGTCCTTCTTGTGCTGAGGACTCCAGAGCTGGACACAGTACTCCAGGTAGGGTCTCACCAGAGCAGAGTAGAGGGGGAGAATCACCTCCCTCAACTTGCTGGCCACACTTCTCTTGATGCAGCCCAGGATGTGGTTGGCTTTCTGGGCTGCAAGCGCACATTGTTGGCTCATGTTGAGCTTTTCATCCACCAGTACCCCCAAGTCCTTCTCCTCAGGGCTGCTCTCAAGCCATTCTCCGCCCAGCCTGCATTTGTGCCTGGGATTGCCATGACTCACATGCAGGGCCCTGCACTTGGCCTGGTTGAACTTCATGAGGTTCGCACAGGCCCACCTCTCAAGCCTATCCAGGTCCCTCTGGATGCCATCCCTTCCCTCCAGCGTGTCGACCGTGCCACACAGCTTGGTGTCATCGGCAAACTTGCTGAGGGTGCACTCAATCCCACTGTCCATGTCACCGACAAAGATGTTAAATAGCACTGGTCCCAGTACTGACCCCTGAGGAATGCCACTCATCACTGGTTTCCATGTGGACATTGAGCTGTTGACCGCAACCCTTTGAGTGCAGCCATGTAGCCAGTTCCTTATCCACCAAGTGGTCCATCCATCAAATCCATGCTTTTCCAATTTAGATACCAGGATGTCATGCAGGACAGTGTCAAACGCTTTGCATAAGTCCAGGTAAATGACGTCGGTTGCTCTCCCCTTATCCACCAATGCTGTGACAACATCATAGAAGGACACCAAATTTGTCAGGCACGATTTGCCTTTGGTGAAGCCATGTTGGCTGTCAACAATCACCTCCTTATTTTCCATGTGCCTTAACAGAGATTCCAGGAGGATCTGCTCCATGATCTTGCCAGGCACAGAGGTGAGACTGACCGGCCTGTAGTTCCCTGGGTCTTCCTTTTTTCCCTTCTTGAAAATGGGGGTTATGTTTCCCCTTTTCCAATCAGTGGGAACTTCACCAGACTGCCATGACTTTTCAAATATAATGGAAAGCGGCTTGGTGACTTCATCTGCCAGCTCCCTCAGGACCCATGGATGGATTTCATCCAGTCCCATGGACTTATGCACCACAGTTTCCTCGAATATATCACTAAAAGGAAAAGTACAAATGGGAAGCATAGTTTGAAAGATCTAGAATTCTCTTTGCATATTTCTAGGAAAGTAAAAGCAGATGCTTTTAGGTCCCCATCCAGGTCCTAGAGCCAGGATGTTATTCAGAAAATCTAGGATGATCACCTTTAGACAACAATGGGGTTAGTTCCTTGTGGCTGAAGTTCATTCATATATCCATATTGTGTATGCCAAAGATGGATTGGTGTTCATGCCTAGCTTTTGCTTTTTAGTAAATGTTACCCTGCACATAATGTCTCTAGTCTTCTGAAGCTGCCAATAAGACTACAAATTAGTGCCACTGAAAATGATGATTTGTGAGAGTGTCCATTGAGAATATAGGTGGTGCCATTCAGCTCAATTTACATATGCCAATGAGTACTGCTATGCTCCTGCTGTTGTAGTAAAATTGATATTAACTAGAAAAATGAAATGTAATGTAATCGAAGCAACCAAGGGAACCTGTCGCTGCTGCTAAAAGTCCTCTATACAGCCCCAACCCTATTTGACTATTTATAGAGAAAGAGTAACTAGACATGATTTATCTAAGATTAGATTAAGGAACTAACTACTAGACAATGTAACTTTGTTGATGAGCAGGATATTCCTGTCAAGAGAGTGATGAACTGTAGGCCTGGTCAGCAAACCAAGAAAACCACCTGGAACTGCCAAGAATAGAGAAGAAGTAGGTAAAAGGTAATTCTGGCAGGGGGAAATCACAACCACCGACTCATTGACCACCTACGCAAATGATACCACCTATGCAAAAAAGAGCAATGGAAGAAGACAGTCTCTGCACATTAATTTACATAGGAAGTGAAGAAATCTCAACCAATCATTAAAGAGAATAACAATGAATATATATTAATTGTTAGAATGTGTAATAATCAGTGTATAAAAAGGGAAATTTTTGAAACTAAGGTGTGCTGCCATCTTGGGACGAGCACCCCATTTCTGCACATTAATGGAATAATACCTCTGCTCTGTGTGTTAGTGTAATCCTCTCAGGCACAATCCTGCCCACTCATCGAATCAGAAAATATAAACAGTAAGGTTTGGGGAGAAAATCTGGGGAGTCTTCCAACGATACAGCTGACCTGTAGGACATTCTTCCCTGCCTTGTCCAGGATGCTGTATGGGGTAACTTCCCAGGGATTTACCTGAGAGAGAGGGTAAGTTCATACAGATATAATTCCCTTAGTCTATGGGCCATACCTCTGAAATGTCCACTGAGTTCATTTAATCCATGATTTTGGGCTCCATCTGTTAGAATAGTCTCTCAGGGCAGGCAAGATGGTGTGTGGTACTGGACTGTTGCACACTGTATTTATGGAGCTCATGGCTGGTGTATCCTGTGCGGCTCATGCCCATGGTCCGCGGGTTGAAGATGTTGTTCTCAAGGAAGTTGCTGGGCACCAGCTGCTGAGGTCAGTTCTGATCCCACCACTGCTGTGCTTCACTTGTTTTTTCATCAAAGTCCATCTGTCCTTAATTTGGGTGATTCTTACTGTAGTAGAACCAATAGCAATTATAGTAATGAGGACATACAGTGACAGGGTTATTTAGCAATTAACATCATACAATTTGATTCATTGGCTATTCTCCCCCAAAATCAGATCCCCACATTGGACCTCCCCATCCTTCCGCATCACCCACCAAGTGCACCCAGGTCCTTGGGCAAAAGCAATCCCATGGATGGGTTTGCCTTTGCCTGAGGCAGGACTAACCCAGACTGTCTTCCCTAACATATTCTTCATGTGCACTACGGGGACCTTATCCCCTTCTACAGTACGCGGAAGTTTTGATTGGGCAGGGCCAATCCGATTGGTAGATCCCCTGGTGTTAACTAGCCAGGTAGCTTTTGCTAAATGTGCATCCCAATGTTTTAAAGTCCCACCACCCATTGCTCTCAGTGTAATTTTTAGCAATCCATTGTACCGTTCTATCTTCCCAGAGGCTGGTGCGTGATAGGGGATGTGTTATACCCACTCAATACCATGCTCTTTGGCCCAGGTGTCTATGAGGCTGTTTCGGAAATGAGTCCCATTGTCTGACTCAATTCTCTCTGGGGTACCATGTCGCCACAGGATTTGCTTTTCAAGGCCCAGGATAGTATTCCGGGCAGTGGCATGGGGCACAGGGCATGTTTCCAGCCATCCAGTGGTTGCTTCCACCATTGTGAGCACATAGCGCTTGCCTTGACGGGTTCGTGGCAGTGTGATATAATCAATCTGCCAGGCCTCCCCATATTTATATTTCAACCATCGTCCTCCATACCAAAGAGGCTTTAACCGCTTGGCTTGCTTGATTGCAGCGCATGTCTCACATTCATGGATGACCTGTGCAATAGTGTCCATGGTCAAGTCCACCCCTCGGTCACGAGCCCATCTATATGTCGCATCTCTTCCTTGGTGGCCTGAGGTCTCATGGGACCACCGAGCTATGAATAGTTCACCCTTATGTTGCCAGTCCAGATCCACTTGAGCCACTTCAATCCTGGCAGCCCGATCCACCTGCTGGTTGTTCTGATGTTCCTCCGTGGCCCGATTCTTTGGTATGTGGGCATCTACGTGGCGTACTTTCACAACCAGATTTTCTAGTCGGGCAGCAATACCTTGCCAAAATTCAGCAGCCCAGATGGGTTTGCCTCTGCGCTGCCAGTTGCCCTGCTTCCACTGCTGTAACCACCCCCACAGAGCATTTGCCACCATCCATGAATCAATATAAAGTACCGGCCATTTTTCTCGCTTGGCATTGTCTAAAGCCAGCTGAATGGCTTTCACCTCTGCAAACTGGCTCGATTCACCTTGTCCTTCACTGGCTTCTGCAACTTGTCGTGTAGGACTCCACGCAGCAGCCTTCCACTTTCGATGCTTTCCCACAATCCGGCAGGACCCATCAGTGAACAGGGCATACTGTTTCTCATTATCTGAGAGTTCATTATAAGGTGGGGCCTCTTCAGCATACATCACCTCCTCCTCTGGTGACATCCCAAAATCCTTGCCTTCTGGCCAGTCCATGATGACTTCCAGAATTCCTGGGCGACTGGGGTTTCCCATTCGAGTTCGCTGTGTGATCAGTGCATTCCACTTACTCCATGTAGCATCAGTTGCATGATGTGTGGTGGGGACCCTTTCTTTGAACATCCACCCCAGCACCGGCAGTCGAGGTGCTAAGAGGAGCTGTGCTTCTGTACCAACCACTTTCCGAAGCAGCTCGAACCCCTTCATATGCTGCCAATACCTCGTTTTCAGTTGGAGTATAGAGGGCTTGAGATCCTCTCTACCCCCGACTCCAAAACCCTAGGGGTCGACCTCGGGTCTCCCCTGGTGCTTTCTGCCAGAGGCTCCAGGTGGGGCCGTTCTCCCCGGCTGTGGTGCAGAGCACATTTTTAACATCTTGTCCTGCCCGGACTGGCCCCAGGGCAACTGCATGAACTATTTCCTGTTCAAATTGTTCAAGGCCTTGTTGGTCAGGGCCCCATTTAAAATCATTCTTCTTCTGGGTCACTTGATATAGAGGGCTTACATTTAGACTGTAGTTTGGGATATGCATCCTCCAAAAACGCACAACGCCTAAGAAAGATTGCGTTTCCTTTTTACAAGTTGGTGGAGACATAGCTGCTATTTTGTTGATCACATCCATTGGGATTTGACAGCGTCCATCTTGCCATTTCATTTCTAAGAACTGGATCTCCTGTGCAGGTCCCTTGACCTTACTTCGTATTATGGCAAAATCAGCTTTCAGAAGGATTCGGACTATTTTATCCCCTTTCTCAAAAAATTCTTCTGCTGTGTTGCCCCATATGATGATGTCGTCAACATATTGCAGATGTTCCAGAGCTTCACCCGCTTCCAATGAGGTCTGGATCAGTCCATGGCAAATGGTAGGGCTGTGTTTCCACCCCTGGGTGGTCAGTTCCAGGTATACTGGATGCCCTTCCAGGTGAAAGCAAACTGTGGCCTCCACTCTGCTGCCAAAGGGATTGAGAAGAATGCATTAGCTATATCAATCGTGGCATTCCACTTGGCTGCCTTTGACTACAGTTATTACTACAGTTCTAGCATGTCTGGCACAGCAGTACTCAGAGGCAGCATGACTTCAACATCTCCATCAATGACATAGACAGTGGGATTAAGTGCACCCTCAGCAAGCTTGCAGATAACACCAAGCTGAGGTTGACAGGCCAGAGGGTCGGGATGTCATCCAGAGGGACCTGGACAAGCTAGAGAGGTGGGCCCGTGCAAACCTTATGAAGTTCAACAAGGCCAAGTGCAAGGTCCTGCACTTGAGTCGGGACAACCCTCGTTATCAATACAGGCTGGGGGATGATGTGATAGAGAGCAGTCCTGCGGAAAAGGACTTGGGGGTACTGGTGGATGAAAAGCTGGACATGAGCCGACAATGTGCACTTGCAGCCCAGAAGGCCAATCACATCCTGGGCTGCATCAAAAGAACTGTGGCCAGCAGATCCAGAGAGGTGATTCTCCCCCTCTACTCTGCTCTCACGAGACCCCACCTGGAGTACTGCGTCCAGCTCTGGAGCCCTCAGCACAAGAAGGACATGGACCTATTGGAGGGGGTCCAGAGGAGGGCCACGAGGATGATCCGAGGGCTGGAGCACGTCTCCTATGAGGACAGGCTGAGAGAGTTGGGGTTGTTCAGCCTGGAGAAGAGAAGGCTCCGGGGAGACCTTATAGCGGCCTTCCAGTACCTGAAGGGGGCCTACAAGAAAGGTGGGGAGGGGCTGTTTGCAAGGGCATGGAGCGATAGGATGAGGGGTAATGGTTTTAAACTCGAGCAGGGTAGGTTTAGATGAGACATTAGGAAGAAGTTCTTTACAATGAGGGTGGGGAGACACTGGAACAGGTTGCCCAGAGAGGTGGTGGAGGCCCCATCCCTGGAGACATTCAGGGCCAGGCTTGATGAGGCTCTGAGCAATCTGATCTAGTTGGAGATGTCCCTGCTTAGTGCAGGGGGGTTGGACTAGATGACCTTTAAAGGTCCCTTCCAAACTAACAGATTCTATGATTCATTCAGGCCACGATAGTCTACAGTTAGCCTCCACTCTCCATTAGATTTTCACACTGGCCATATGGGACTGTTAAAGGGTGAGCGAGTCTTGGTGATCACTCCTTGAACCTCTAGTTGACGAATCAGCTTATGGATGGGAATCAGAGAGTCTTGGTTGGTGCAATATTGCCGCTGATGCCCTGTTGTGGTAGTAATCGGCACCTGTTGTTCTTCAACCGTCAACAACCCCACAACAGAAGAGTCCTCCGAGAGACCAGGCAAGGTAGACAACTGTTTGACTTCCTCCGTCCCCAAGGCAGCTATGCCAAAAGCCTACCGGTACCCTTTTGGGTCCTTAAAATACCCTCTCCTGAGGTAATCTATACCAAGGATGCACAGAACCTCTGGGATCCTTTTGCCACTCATTCCCAGTTAGACTCACTTCAGCCTCCAGTACAGTCAACTCTTGGGATCCCCCTGTCACTCCAGAAGTAGTGACAGATTCTGCCCCTTTACAGTTCAATGGTATTAGAGTGCACTGTGCTCCTGTGTCCACTAGAGCCTTATACTCCTGTGGGTCTGATGTGCCAGGCCATCGAACCAACACCATCCAATAAACCTGGTTGTCCCTTTCCTCCACCTGGCTGGGGGCAGGGCCCCTCTAATCCTGGTCATAGTATCTGTTACTCACTTCTTGCAAAAATGACTTGGAAGTTCCTTCAAGAGGGTCAGAAGTAAGATCAGGCCTTCTGCTCTGTCTGGGGAACTGCCCGCTGGAAACTGAGGCGGCACTTTTCCTGGAGGGATCCCCTTTTGTGGTTGTTGTTCCTTGCAACTCCTGTACACATGTCCGCAGGATCCAAGTAGGTTGTCCCTCCCACTTCCTCATGTCCTCTCCATGGTCATGTAGGTAGAACCACAGGGTGCCTCGTGGTGTGTACCCTCTGAATTTTCTCTCGAGTAGAGAAACGCCTGCTCCTAATAGTCGAGATACTGGCCCACACAGATGGGGAGAGTAGGCCATATTCTCTTGATGGCCCTGGTTCATCGTCATCCCTTACTAAGCGAACTGATTTCTTTGTGTATTTCTTCTTCTGTATAGGTGCAACTGATACCGGTACAGGTTGGATTTTGGGTTCAGCTGCAGTGCCTGTCACCGGGGTTGGAGTATCCACAGCCCCTGCCACTGGGGTTGCAGTAGCTGCAGTGTCTGCTGCAGGGGTTGCAGTAGCCGCAGTGTCTGTCAGCCTGGTTTCCCTCTCTTCCCTGAGGATGCTGCATAATATCGAGCAGCAAGTATTCTATCACTTTATCAGAGTCCTGTAGTCATTCAGGGGTGAAGTCCCAAACCATTAGAGGTGAGAAGCTCTCTAGATACCTGCCCATGTTCTCCCACATGCCGCCCATGACTATCTAACCTCAGGGCAGATCTCTGGGTGGTAGTCTTAAATAGTTATTTAACTTTAAACAAGACCTGGAACACATTCAATAGGGACATCTTGGTTTGAGCATCCCAAGGATATTCAAAATTCTGAAAAGCTGTCATATCTGGCCTGAAGGTGAAAAGGGAGGCAAAAGAGCTGGGGATTGGGTGTGATTAATAAGTCCCGAGAGACAGTGCCCAATGTACGGGCAGGACAGCAATACCACATAAACACCCCAACATAAGCATTGGAACAGTGATTTTTATCATATCGTAAGTTGATATCACACAGGACAGCAAAATGATAATCCTGATCCTTCTCCCAGAGGTGATAAACAGCATCATGGGAAGTACATAAACCACACAGGAATTTACATAACACAGCCACGAGAACAAAGCAACATGGTGACCAGCGACTATTTAACTAATAAATGCACACAACAAGTTCGTTTTAACAAGCTCTGGTCAGATTTATTGTTATCTCAACCTTTCATGCCCCACGTTGGGTGCCAAAAAGGACTGTCATGGTTTAGCTTCAGAAAGCCACAACCAACCACGTGGCCGCCTTCTCAAGCTCCCCCCACACAGCTGTGCAGGGAGAATCAGAAGAAAAAGGCCAAACTGGTGGGTTGAGACAAAGGCAGTTTAACAGAACAGCAAAGGGAATAAGAAAACAAAAACAATAGACAGAGGAATGTTGAAAAAGGATTACTGTACCACTGCTTAGGACTGGACCTGGGACATCCCAGCCCACTCCAAGTGTCAACTTCCTGCCCCCTCCCCCAGCCGGCTCCCGGCTACAGACTGGACATGGCTTATATGAGATGGAATACCTGTGTCCCTACCAGAGCCTAGGGAAAATTAACCCTATCCCCACCAGAACCAGGACAGAGTAGCATACACTCAGTTATTCTAAATGTCAATTTCATTTATGTTTAGTTCCTTAAGATTAAAGAGTGCTTTGGTGTAAGACAACTGACTGAACATTGCATTAACCCATGGTCCCAGTCTTCTGAAGGGAACAAATGCAGGCACCCAAATCTAATTACCTCTGCGGGGTTAAACACAGTTGGTTGTGCAGCAATAGCTGAGAAAATGCTAAATGAGTTTGCTTGGGTACAGGAAAAAATGTAGAAAAAAAGAAAAAAGCAGTATGAAACTCTGCATGTGCTAATTTTCCCCTTTTCTTGGCCTCTCATTTAGAGACCAAAACAGTACCCCACAGCTTGCAGTATGAGACATGGTCTACTGATGGAATTAGACCTCGAGTTTCTAAGAGCTAATCTTGCAAGGTATTGAGTGCTTCCTACCTTATCAAGTTCAGCTAAACTGAGAGTACTTGGCAGTTCTTTTTAATTTTTGGTTACCAATTCTTAGTTAAGATCATGCGCAGGTTGGCTAAAATGGAGGTGGTTATAGCAGGAAAGCATCAGTACCTGATAACAGATCGTGACATGATGAATCAAATTTACTGTCTCAGAAAATAGATTAAATGGAATATTTTTAGCAAGGTAAGTATTTTACAGTTTGAGTACTTTCTGTCATGACTATTTGAAATTAAGAAACTGCAATCTGGATATAGGCAAGAGAGGAGTTTTGTTTTAAGGGTTTAACCATGCGTTTGCTCAGCAATGGAGAAATTTGCTAGGTAACAGGAGAAATGAGGGTAAGGGGCAGAGACTGAAAGACAATGTCATGGTTTGGGCCGGGTTAGCCAATGACAAGATGACAGACGCTCTCCCCCACATCTTGCTCCAAGGAGAGGAAGAGAGATAAAGAGATTTGTGAGTTTAGAAAAAACTAAACTCCTTTAATTAAATATTAATAATATAATAAAAAAGGAAATAATGAAATAGACACAATATATACAAATATACACAAAACCATATCAAGCTCCCAGGGAGATATCACTGGCAAGCACTGGGGAAGTTCCAGACTGGACTCAGTGACAAATGGGAACTGGAACACATTGACTGGGATCAAAAAGCAGATGAGCTGATGGGGTCCTCCTCAGACATCAGTCATTAAAGAGAGCCAGAGAAGAAGCCATCCACTGAAGAAAACCCCATTGGAGAACAGACAAAGACAAAGAGCCAAGCTGAGCCGTTTGATCCCTCAGCTTTTATATGGAGCATGGCAGATGGGATGAATACCCTATTGGACAGTTTTGTGTCACCTGCCCTGTCCACGCCTCCCCACAGGGGCAACCCCTCCATGGTCAGCTGACCCTGGTTGCCACAGAAACAAGTAAGAGCAAGAGCCTCTCTCACTGAACAGAAAATTGGCTCTGCTTCACCCTAAACCAGGACATTCCACCCCTTATTCCATACCATTTGTACCATGCTCAGATTACTAATACTTCTTATCCTTCAAATATATACATATACAGATATACATATATATACACAGATCAGTCATTTATGATTTATCTCTATACACAAGAGTTCCTTAAGTTCATTTAGTTCTTAATTGCAGAGTCTCATCTATTACAGCAGACTCAGGATTGAGTATTGTCACCCAGGGTTAAATTCCTTTGAGGTATACATTGAACTTCTCCATTCTCCAGCATCCCCCACCAAGTACATCCAGGTCCTTGAGCAAAAACAGTCCCACGAATGGGTTTGCCTTTGCCTGAGGCAGGAAAAACCCAAACAGGTTTCCCTAGCATATTCCTCTCATGCACCACAGGGACTTTATTCCCTTCTATATTATGTAAAAGGTCTGATTGAGCAGACCAACTCGATTGATGGATCCCCTGGTGTTAACTAACCAGGTAGCTTGCGCTAAATGCTTGTCCCAGTTTTTAAAGGTTCCACCACCCATTGCTTTCAGGGTAGTTTTTAATAGTCCATTGTATCACTCAATTTTCCCAGAAGCTGGTGCATGATAGGGGATATGATATACCCACTTAATGCCATGTTCTTTTGCCCAAGTACTTATAAGATTGTTTTTGAAATGAGTCCCATTGTCTGACTCAAATCCTTCTGGAGTACCATGTCGCCACAAGACTTGCCTTTCAAGGCCCAAGATGGTATTCCGGGCAGTAGCATGGGGCACAGCATAGGTTTCCAACCATCCGGTGCTTGCTTCCACCATTGTAAGCACGTAGCGCTTACTCTGGCGGGTTTGAGGGAGTGTGATGTAGTCAATTTGCCAAGCCTCCCCATACTTATATTTCAGCCATCGTCCCCCATACCACAGAGGTTTTAACCTTTTAGCTTGCTTGATTTCGGTGCATGTTTCACAGTCGTGCATAACCTGCGCAATAGCGTCCATGGTTAAATCCACCTCTTTGGTCACGGGCTCATTTATATGTTGCATCCCTTCCTTGATGACCTGAAGTGTCATGGGCCCACCAAGCTAAAAATAGTTCACCTTTATGCTCCCAGTCCAAATCTGTCTTGAAAACCTTAGCAGCCTGGTCCACTTGCTGATTGTTTTGATGTTCCTCAGTGGCTCGACTCATGGGTACATGGGCATCTACGTGACGTACCTTTACGACTAGTTTCCCTAGCCGCTCAGCAATATCTTGCCATAATCCAGCAGCCCAGATGGGTTTACCTTTGCGCTGCCAGTTGCTCTGCTTCCACTGCTTTAACCACCCCCACAGAGCATTTGCCACCATCCATTAGTCAGTATAGAGATAGAGTACTGGCCATTTTTCTCCTTCAGCAATGTCTAAGGCCAGCTGGATGGCTTTTACCTCTGCAAATTGACTCGATTCACCTTGTCCCTCAGCAGCTTCTGCGACTTGTCGTGTAGGACTCCATACAGCAGCCTTCCACCTTCGATGCTTTCCTACAATACGACAAGACCCATCAGTGAACAGGGCATACTGTTTCTCATTATCTGAGAGTTCATTATATGGTGGGGCTTCCTCAGCAGGAGTCACCACCTCCTCTGGTGGCATTCCAGAGTCTTGCCTTCGGGCCAGTTTGTGATCACTTCCATGATTCCTGGACGACTGGGGTTTCCTATTCAAGCTGGCTGTGTGATTAAGGCAACCCACTTACTCCAGGTAGCATTGGTGGCATGATGAGTAGAAGGAACTTTACCCTTGAACATCCAGACCGGGACTGGTAATCGGGGCGCCAGGAGGAGCTGTGCTTCAGTACCAATTACCTCTGAAGCAGCTCTAACTCCTTCATATGCTGCCAAGATTTCTTTCTTAGTTGGGGTATAGTTGGCCTCAGAGCCTTTGTATCCTTGACTCCAGGATCCCAGGGGTCAACCTCGAGTCTCCCCTGGTGCTTTCTGCCAGAATCTCCAGGTAGGGCCATTGTCCCCGGCTGCAGTGTAGATCACATTTTTAATGTCCTGTCCTGTTCGGACTGGCCCAAGGGCTACTGCATGCACAATTGCTTGCTTAATTTGCTCAAAGGCCTGTCATTGCTCAGGACCCCATATAAAATAACTTTTCTTTGTATTCACTTCATAGAGAGATTTCACAATCTGACTATAACCAGGAATATGCAGTCTCCAGAAACCCACAACACCTAAGGCTTGTGTTTCCTTTATGTCAGTAGGTGGGGACATAGATATTATTTTGTTAATCACATCCATCGGGATCTGGTGACGCCCATCTTGCCATTTAATTCCCAAGAACTGAATGTCTCATGCAAGTTCCTTGACATTACCTCTTTTTACAGCAAAACCTGCTTTCAGAAGAATCTTGATTATTTTCTTACCTTTCTTGAAAAGTTCTTCTGCTGTATTACCCCACACAATGATGTCATCAATGTATTGCAGGTGTCCTGGAGCTCCACCCTTCTCCAGTGCAGTCTGGATCAGCCCATGGCAAATAGTAGTGTTTCCACCCTTAGGGCAGTTGATTCCAGGTGTACTGGACACCCCCCCAGGTGAAAGCAAACTGCGGCCTGCACTATGCTGCTAAGGGAATGGAGAAAAAGACATTAGCAATGTCAATTGTAGCATACCACTTGGCTGCCTTTGACTCCAGTTCATACTGCAGTTCTAGCATGTCTGGCACAGCAGCACTCAGTGGTGGTGTGACTTCATTCAGGCCACAATAGTCTACTGTTAATCTCCAGTCTCCATCAGACTTTCGCACTGGCCATATAGGGCTGTTAAAGGGTGTCCTGGTTCCGGCAGGGACAGGGTTAAGTATTCCATGCCATGTGAGCCACGCCCACCCTGAGATTAAAAGGAGGGAGGGGGCAGACAGTCGGGTTTGGAGCCAGCTGGCGCGTCCAGGGGCCGGACCGGCGGGGAGCGGCAGTTCCTTAATCGCGTCTGTATATTTCTCTGTTGGTGTTATTGTTGTTGTTTTCTTGTTCCCTTTGCTGTTCTGTTAAACTGCCTTTGTCTCAACCCAAGAGTTTTGCCTTTTTCTTCTGATCCTTCCCGTACCAGGAAGCGCTGAGCGAGCGACACGTGGTTCTTT
Source organism: Fratercula arctica (assembly GCA_947846985.1). NCBI lineage: Eukaryota > Metazoa > Chordata > Aves > Charadriiformes > Alcidae > Fratercula > Fratercula arctica. The sequence goes on along the minus strand of CANTUZ010000025.1, from coordinate 11,598,563 downwards.
GTTGCCATCTGAGGCCAAACCACGACAGTCCTTTTTGGCGCCCAACGTGGGGCTCGAAGGGTTGAGACAATGACAGAATCCAACTAGAGCTTGAAAAAACGAATTTGTTAAGTAAATAGTCACTGGTCACTATGTTGCTTAGTTTGTTCTCATGGCTGTGTTATGTAAACTCCTATGTGTTTTATGCACTCCCTGTGATGATATTTGTTACTTCTGGGAGGGGGATGAGGATTATCATTTTACTGTCCTGTGCAATATCGGCTTATGATATGATAATGTCACTTGTTAGATGGTTATTTTGGGGCGTTTATGTGGTATTGCTGTCCTGTCCGTACATTGGGCACCACCTCTCAGAATTCATTAATAATTACACCCAGTCTATGGGGGAAACAGGGGGGGACACTTTCCCCAGCTCTTTTGCCTCCCTTTTCTCCTTTGGGTCAACTATGACAGCTTTTGAGAATTTTGAATATCCTTGGGATGCTCAAACCAGCATGTTCCTAGTGTTATGTCTGCTGAATATGTTCCAGGTCCTGTTTAGGGTTAAACGACTATTTAAGACTACCACCCAGAGATCTGCTCCAAGGCTGGATAGTCAGGGGTGGCATGGCATGTGGGAGAACATGGGCAGGTACCTAGAGAACTTCCCACCTCCAATGGTCTGGGACTTCACCCCTGAACAATTACAGGACCCTGATAGAGTAGTAGAATATCTGAAGGGAAAATGCTGTGGCTATTCTAGAGAGGCACAACTCACCGCACTGTGCTGGGCCCTGGCTAGTGTCTACCAGGCACTGCTCAGTGCTATGCAGCACCCTCAGGAGAAAGAGACAGAGACCAGACCAGCTGGCGCTGCGGCCCCTGTGGCAGGTGCTGCGGCTGCTGCGGCCCCTGTGGCAGGCGCTGATGCGACGGGCACTGCGACTACTGCGACCCCTGCGACGGGCACTGCGGCTACTGCGACCCCTGTGACAGCCATTGCTGCTGAACCAGGGAACCAACCCATGCCAGTATCCGTTGCCCCCATACAAAAGAAGAAGTACACAAAGAAATCGGTTCGCATAGTAAGAGATGACGATGAACCAGGGCCATCACAAGGACAGGAAGAAGAGGCAGAACCAGAGATAATTACCCGATCCCTATCCCTGAGTGAGCTGCGGGATATGCGAAAAGATTTTAGCTGACTTTCAGGCGAGCACATTGTCACCTGGCTGCTTCGGTGTTGGGATAATGGGGCCAGTAGCCTGGGACTAGAGGGTAGGGAAGCCAGACAGTTGGGATCCCTGTCTAGGGAAGGCGGCATTGACAAGGCAATTGGAAAGAAGACCCAAGCCCTCAGCCTCTGGAAACGACTCCTGTCAGGCGTGAGGGAGAGGTACCCCTTCAGTGAAGATGTTGTATGCCAACCAAGCAAGTGGACCACCATGGAAAGAGGTATCCAGTACCTGAGAGAATTAGCCGTGCGGGAGATGATTTATTATGACTTGGACAACACAGACTTGCCCACGGACCCTGATGAGGTGCACTGCACAAGGCCCATGTGGCGGAAGTTTGTACGGAGCGCACCATCGTCATATGCCAACTCACTGGCAGTAATGGAATGGAAAGGTGAAGAAGGACCAACGGTGGATGAGGTGGCTGGCCGGCTCCGGCGATATGAAGAAAGCCTCTCTTCCCCCCTTGTCTCAGCTGTGGAGAAACTGTCCCGGAAGGTTCAGCAACTTGAAGAGAATATGTCCTACTCCCCACCTGTACGGGCCAGCATCTCAGCTATTAGGAGCAGGCATTTCCCCACTCACGAGAGAGAGTACAAAGGATACACACCACGAGGCACCCTGTGGTTCTACTTGCGAGACCATGGAGAGGACGTGAGGAAGTGGGATGGACAACCTACTTGGATCCTGCGGACACGTGTACAGGAGTTGCAAGGAACAACAACCACAAAAGGGGATCCCTCCAGGAAAAGTGCCGCCCCAGTTTCCAGTGGGCAGTTCCCCAGACAGAGCAGAAGGCCTGATCTTGCTTCTGATCCTCTTGAAGGAACCTCCAAGTCATTTCTGCAAGAAGTGAGTACTGGATACCATGACCAGTATTGGAGGGGCCCTGCCTCCAGCCAGGTGGAGGAAAGGGACAACCGGGTTTATTGGACAGTGTGGATTCAATGGCCTGGCACATCAGACCCACAGGAGTATAAGGCTCTAGTGGACACGGGAGCACAGTGCACTCTGATACCATCAAGCTATAGAGGGGCAGAACCCATTTGTATTTCTGGGGTGACAGGGGGATCCCAAGAGTTGACTGTATTGGAGGCTGAAGTGAGCCTAACTGGGAATGAGTGGCAAAAGCATCCCATTGTGACTGGCCCAGGGGCTCCATGCATCCTTGGTATAGATTACCTCAGGAGAGGGTATTTTAAGGACCCAAAAGGGTATCGGTGGGCCTTTGGCATAGCTGCCTTGGAGACGGAGGAAGTTAAACAGTTGTCCACCTTGCCTGGTCTCTCGGAGGACTCTTCTGTTGTGGGGTTGCTGAGGGTCGAAGAACAGCAGGTGCCGATTGCTACCACAACGGTGCATCGGTGGCAATATCGCACTAACCGAGACTCTCTGATTCCCATCCATAAGCTGATTCATCAGCTAGAGGTTCAAGGAGTGATCAGCAAGACTCGCTCACCCTTTAACAGTCCCATATAGCCAGTGTGAAAATCCAATGGAGAGTGGAGGCTAACTGTAGACTACCGTGGCCTGAATGAAGTCACAGCACCACTGAGCGCTGCTGTGATGGACATGCTAGAACTCCAGTATGAACTGGAGTCCAAGGCAGCCAAGTGGTATGCCGTGATTGATATAGCGAATGCATTCTTCTCAATCCCTTTGGCAGCAGAGTGCAGGCCACAGTTTGCTTTCACTTGGAGGGGCATCCAGTACACCTGGAATCGACTGCCCCAGGGGTGGAAACACAGCCCCACCATTTGCCATGGACTGATCCAGACTGCCCTGGAACAGGGTGAAGCCCCAGAACATCTGCAGTACATTGATGACATCATTGTATGGGGAAACACAGCCAAAGAAGTTTTTGAGAAAGGGGATAAAATAGTCCAAATTCTTCTGAAAGCTGGTTTTGCCATAAAGCGAAGTAAGGTGAAGGGACCTGCACAGGAGATCCAGTTCTTAGGAATAAAATGGCAAGATGGATGCCGCCAAATCCCAATGGATGTGATCAACAAAATAGCAGCTATGTCTCCACCAACTAGTAAAAAGGAAACACAAACTTTCTTAGGCATTGTGGGTTTTTGGAGGATGCATATCCCAGATTACAGTCTGATTGTGAGCCCTCTGTATCAAGTAACCCGGAAGAAGAATGATTTTAAATGGGGTCCTGAGCAACGACAAGCTTTTGAACAAATCAAACAGGAAATAGTCCATGCAGTGGCCCTGGGGCCAGTCCGGGCAGGACAAGATGTGAAAAATGTGCTCTACACCGCAGCTGGGGAGAATGGCCCTACCTGGAGCCTCTGGCAGAAGGCACCAGGGGAGACCCGAGGTCGACCCTAGGGTTTTGGAGTCGGGGATACAGAGGATCCGAAGCCCGCTACACTCCAACAGAAAAGGAGATATTGGCAGCATATGAAGGGGTTGGAGCTGCTTCGGAGGTGGTTGGTACAGAAGTGCAGCTCCTCTTAGCACCTCGACTGCCGGTGCTGGGTTGGATGTTCAAAGAAAGGGTCCCCACCACACATCATGCAACTGATGCTACATGGAGTAAGTGGATTGCACTGATCACACAGCGAACTCGAATGGGAAACCCCATTCGCCCAGGATTCTGGAAGTGATCATGGACTGGCCAGAAGGCAAGGATTTGGAATGTCACCAGAGGAGGAGGTGACGCGTGCGGAGAGGCCCCACCATATAATAAACTGCCAGAAAATGAGAAGCAATATGCCCTGTTCACTGATGGGTCCACGCCGGATTGTGGGAAAGCATCGAAAGTGGAAGGCTGCTGCGTGGAGTCCTACACGACAAGTTGCAGAAGCCAGTGAAGGACAAGGTGAATCGAGCCAGTTTGCAGAGGTGATAGCCATTCAGCTGGCTTTGGACATCTCCGAGCGAGAAAGATGGCCAGTACTTTATCTCTACACTGACTCATGGATGGTGGCAAATGCTCTGTGGGGGTGGTTACAGCAGTGGAAGCAGGGCAACTGGCAGCGCAGAGGCAAACCCATCTGGGCTGCTGAATTTTGGCAAGGTATTGCTGCCCGGATAGAGAATCTGGTTGTGAAAGTACGCCACGTAGATGCCCACATACCAAAGAATCGGGCCACGGAGGAACATCAGAACAACCAGCAGGTGGATCGGGCTGCTAGGATTGAAGTGGCTCAGGTGGATCTGGACTGGCAACATAAGGGTGAACTATTCATAGCTCGGTGGTCCCATGAGACCTCAGGCCATCAAGGAAGAGATGCGACATATAGATGGGCTCGTGACCGAGGGGGTGGACTTGACCATGGGACACTATTGCACAGGTCATCCATGAATGTGAGACATGCGCTGCAATCAAGCAAGCCAAGCGTTCGAAGCCTCTTTGGTATGGAGGACGATGGCTGAAGTATAAATATGGGGAGGCCTGGCAGATTGATTATATCACACTGCCACGAACCCGTCAAGGCAAGCGCTATGTGCTCACAATGGTGGAAGCAACCACTGGATGGCTGGAAACATGCCCTGTGCCCCATGCCACTGCCCGGAATACTATCCTGGGCCTTGAAAAAGCAAGTCCTGTGGCGAATTTGGGTTTCCTATTCGAGCTCGCTGCACGATTAAGGCAACCCGCTTACTCCAGGTAGCATTGGTGGCATGATGAATAGAAGGAACTTTACCCTTGAACATCCAGCCCAGCACTGGTAATCGGGGCGCCAGGAGGAGCTGTGCCTCAGTACCAATTACCTCTGAAGCAGCTCCAACTCCTTCATATGCTGCCAGGATTTCTTTCTCAGTTGGGGTATAGTTGGCCTCAGAGCCTTTGTATCCTTGACTCGACAGAATCCTAGGGATCGACCTCAAGTCTCCCCTGGTGCTTTCTGCTATAGGCTCCAGGTAGGGACATTGTCCCCGGCTGCGGTGTAGAGCACATTTTTAATGTCCTGTCCTGTTCGAACTGGTCCAAGTGCTACTGCATGCACAATCTCTTGTTTAATTTGCTCAAAGGCCGGTCATTGCTCAGGACCCCACGTAAACACATTTTTCTTTCGAGTCACTTCAAAGAGAGGTTTCACAATCTGACTATAACCTGGAATATGCAGTCTCCACATACCCACAACACATAAAATGCTTGTGTTTCCTTTTTGTTAGTAGGTGGGGACATAGCTGTTATTTTGTTAATCACATCCATTGGGATCTGACGATGCCCATCTTGCCACTTAATTCCCAAGAACTGGATGTCTCATGCAGGTCCCTTGACCTTACCTCTTTTTACAGTAAAACCTGCTTTCAGAAGGATCTTGATTATTTTCTTACCTTTCTTGAAAACTTCTTCTGCTGTATTACCCCACACAATGATGTCATCAATGTACTGCAGGTGTTCTGGAGCTCCACCCTTCTCCAGTGCAGTCTGGATCAGTCCATGGCAAATAGTAGGGCTGTGTTTCCACCCCTGGGGCAGTCGATTCCAGGTGTACTGGACGCCTCTCCGGGTGAAAGCAAACTGTGGCCTGCACTCTGCTGCCAAAGGAATAGAGAAGAATGCATTAGCAATGTCAATTGTAGCATACCACTTGGCTGCCTTTGACTCCAGTTCATACTGCAGTTCTAGCATGTCTGGCACAGCAGCGCTCAATGGTGGTGTGACTTCATTCAGGCCACGATAGTCTACTGTTAATCTCCAGTCTCCATCAGACTATCACTGGCCATATAGGGCTGTTAAAGGGTGAGCAAGTCTTGCTGATCACTCCTTGGGTCTCCAGCCGACGAATCAGGTTCTGGATGGGAATCAGAGAGTCTCGGTTAGTGTGATACTGTCGCCGATGCACCATGGAAGTAGCAATTGGTACCTGCTGTTCTTTAACCTTCAGCAGTCCCACAACCGAAGGGTCATCTGAAAGGCCAGGTAAGGTAGACAGCTGTGTAATGTCCTCAGTCTCTACAGCTGCTATACCAAAAGCCCACCCATACCCTTTCAGGTCTTTGAAATACCCTCTCTTAAGGTAGTCTATGCCAAGGATGCACAGAGCATCTGGGCCAGTCACAATTGGGTGCTTCTCCCATTTATTCCCATTCAGGCTCACTTCAGCCTCTAATACAGTCAGTTCTTGAGACCCGCCTGTCACTCCAGAAATAGTCACAGATTCTGTCCCTTTATGATTCGATGGCAATAGGGTACACTGTGCACCAGTGTCCACGAGGGCTTTATACTTCTGTGGCTCTAATGTGCCAGGCCATCGAATCCACACAGTCCAATAAACTCGGTTATCCCTCTCCTCCTCCTGGCTGGAGGCAGGGCACCTCTAATGCTGAGAACAACATCTGCAATTAGAAGATGAGTTCCTGCAAGGACTGGAGCATCGCTTACCATGGACTGGAGCAGCCATCCTCCTGCAGAAATTCTTTTTTCCATCTGCGTTACCTTGCAACTCAAGCACTCGTGCCTGCAGGGCCAGAGTAGGTTTCTTATCCCACTTCCTCATGTCCTCTCCATAGTTGCAGAGGCAAAGCCATAGGAAATCTCGGAGTGGATCCTGTTTCCCTTGAGTTGGTTTTATAGGAGGGCGTTTTTTCTTAATGACTGCAACCTGGTTCTGTTCAGGGGAAGAGTGGGATTCTTTCCCCTTCTCAGACAGTTTTTCAAGCAGTTCATGCAGCAGTTTATCAGTTTTCTCATTTTGCTCAGCTATTTTCTTAGTCATTTTCTCCACTGTCTCAGCAATGGTCTTAGTTTGCTCAGCCATTTTCTCCACAGCTGCTACATGAAGGGGATGAGAGGGGCTGTCTTCATACTGTCGCACCTTGTTAGCCACCTCATTTACAGTTGGTGTATCAGCATCAGATCCTCCCCAGACCATTGTTGACAATGTGTGGGAATAATTTGATGGTGCACTCTGCACAAACTTCCTCAACAAAGATCATTTGCATGGCATTTCATCAGGGTCTATAAGCACTTGCCAGTTGCTATAAATCACCTCTCGCACAGCCAATTCTCTCAGGTACTTAATACCTTTTTCCATGCTGGTCCATTTGCTTGGATGGCATTCGATATCCTTAAAGGGATACCTGCCCTTCACAGCTGCTAGCAGTCGCCTCCAGAGACTGAGGATGTCTGCCTTTCTCCCAATCGCTTTATCAGTCCCTCCATCTTTGGACAGGTTTCCCAACTGCTTAGCTTCTCTGCCATCTAAATCTATGGTATCAGCTCCATTGTCCCAGCATCGGAGCAACCAGGAGACAAGTGTCTCCCCTTCATGACAACTAAAGTCCTTCCTTATATTTCACAAATCCTTCATAGAAAAGGATTTAATGATTATCTCTGCATCTGAATCCTCATCCTGTGTTAATGCTGGCTGAGAAGGACCCTCTCCTGGATCTTCCTCAGAGGAACCCTCTCCTACACTGTCTGGCTTGGGCTGGTCTCTGTCGTCAGAGGCAAGGGAACGAGCTGACTTTTTCTGTTTCCTGGTCACCGGGGCAACTTGTGCCGGTTCTGCTGGAGTTTGGGCAGCAGCAGCGCTCGTTGTGGGAGCAGCCGGAGCAGTGACCGTGCTCCTTGTCGGGGCTGGAGCAGCCGGTGCCGCTGCGGGCGGGGGAGGGGCTGGCGATACAGGCGGGGGTGGGGGGGCAGGCGGCGGAGTGACTTTGACCGCAGGCTGCGGAGTGACCGCTGCCGGCATGGGCCGGGACGGGGCCTGGGCCGGTGCCGTGGCTTTTGCCGGAGCTGTTGCCGGTGCCGTAGCTTTTGCCGGTACGGGCGGAGGCGTGGCTTTCGCCGGAGCCGGTGGGGGGGCAGCCGATGTGGTCCTGGACGATGCCGGGGCCTGTGGGGGGGCAGCCGATGTCGCTGGGGCTGCTATCGGGGCCGGTGGCGTTGTTTGTGTCTGTCTTGTGGCTTGGGCAGTGATCCGAGTTGTTTGAGTTTCTGCTGTAGCTTTCAGTGGGGGGGTTGTCTGAATTCCTACTGCAGCTTTCGGTGGCAGGGCTGTCTGAGTTTCTGCTGTGGCATTTAGCAGCGGGATTGTCTGAATTTCTGCTATCTTTGACTCTGGCTGTGGGGTTTGAGTAGCAACATCAGATGTCACACAGTACTCACTCCTGCACCGATGTTTAACAACAAACCACCCCTGCAACACATTCAGGAAACCCAACAACAAAATCACGTACGAATGAAAGTAACATTCACTCTCAAAACAGCCCCTGATTCTGTTACTGTCACTTTGGCATAATCATCAAAGGGCAAAGTAAACTTTCCCCAGGTAAAACCAAGAGTGTAATTAGCAAAAGAATCCATCCCGAAAGTGTAATTAGTAAAAGACTTCATCCACGTGATGCCCAAGATACGCAGGTAGAACCGTTATCCAAGCGATTATTTTATAAATCTGAAGGCAAATCCACACCAACAGAGCATGCTTAGACCACCGCATCCAAACACAAAGAATAAATGAACCATGCAATATATTCGACCAGTTAATCCCCATTGCATCAATTAACTTCATACAAAGTTCTCTAAGGACACGATACAAGATTTCATGTAAGAATGACATGATGTGAACTGTCTGTTCTCCCTGAACAAGCCGGAATTCAAACTATTCAGGCAATCTATCAGAGCTCCGTTCGTGCCCCACGTTGGGCATCAATAATTCTGTCACGGTTTTGGCCAAATTGGCCAATGGCCGGCAACAGATGCTCCCCCCCAGCCTCTCGTACACAGAGAGGAGGAGGAGAGATAAAGAGAGATTAACAAGTTTAGAAGAAACTAAACTACTTGAATGAAATATTAATAATAAAATAAAAAGGAAAATAATGAAATAGATACAGTATATACAAAACTGCATTAAGCTCCCAGCATCATGTCACCAGCAGGCACTGGGGAAGTCCCAGACTGGACTCAGCGACGAGTGGGAACCAGGTTCCAGAGTTGGAGACAGGAACATACAGATCGGGATCAAAGGCAGATGAACAGACAGGGTCCTCCTCGGATGTCGGCCACTGAAGGAAGAGAGCTGACCCTTTGATCCCTCAGCTTTTATACTGAGCATGGGACAGATGGGATGGAACACCCCAGTTGGTCAATTTTTGATCACCTGTCCTGTCCGCTCCTCCCCGCAGGTGGGACCCCTCTACGCTTTTCTGCTTCCGACTCTCCAATGGGGCAAATAATGAAATGAGCTGACCTTGGTTGTTATAGCAATAAATATAAGCAAGAGCCTGTCTGCATACCATTCCTTGGCACAAACTGCCTTATCACTCTGAAGGAACCACTTTAGACATGACATGCTGTGGAGATAGAGAGTAGCATAGGGAATCTGTTTGGCCTTGATGAGACAAAGCTGTACCCATGAGAGGTGCCTTGAGAGAAAAGATAAGCAAGCATCAGGAGATATCAGCAAGGAAAGGAATGTGAAAAGCAAAGCTGCTGCTCCGTGTGAACAGTCAGAGACAACCAGTTAGAAGACACTGAGAAGCGCGTGGCAATCGACCTTCAACCTATCAGCAGGATGCTGCCTGCGCGTGGACAGTACCTGTACCTATAAAACTCGGGAAATTGTTGTAATAAAGGTCTTTGGTCCATACCCTGCCAGAGTCCGTGAATCAATGCTCCACAAATAGCGCCCAAACAGGGACTTGAATCGTAGGAAGATACAACCGGTGGAGCAGCCTGGCTGAACGAAAAAAAAGCAGCGGTATCGGAGAGCTGCAGTCTGGATGACTAATCACCAAGGAAAGGTGAGCAGCCGGGAACGTGTGAGAATGGGGTCAAGAATGTCCTCAGAGGAAAAGGCGATTGTATGTATATTAAAAAAGTTTTTAAGTAAAAGGGGTATACAATATGATGAAGGAACTCTTCGGCTTTTGCTAGCATGGCTAAAAAGCAAGGGCCTTCCTGCTGATTCTACAACAGCTTTCCAATTATCAAATTGGGAGCAAGCCGGTGAAACTTTGTTTGAGGCAGCAACGAAAGGGGATGCGGTAGCTATGAAGGTCTTAACAACCTGGAGGTTAATTAAGGACACATTACAGCAGATGAAATCAGAACGGGCTGCCGCGGCCGCCGCCGTTGCCGCGGTGACGCCGGACAGCCCGGCTGCCGCTCATATAGAGGAGAAGGGGAGGGAGAAGCTCGAGCCCCCGGGCCATCATGCTACGCCGTCAGCACTCCCGTTAGATTCGGCGGCAGCACCGCCGCAGCCCCCCGGGTCCGAGCCTCTAGTTCGAATACGACAGTGCTTGCAGGAAAGGGATTTACTGGGCTGGGAGGATCCCCCGCCAAGTCAGGCAGTTGCCACGACTTACGATCCCGCCCAGCACTGGCAGCACTGGCAGAAGTTACGTAAACAGGCAATACAAGACGGCGATTTAGAAGCCGCTACTGCCCTCGTGTGTCCTGTGAAAATCACTCAACAAGGACCAAAGACTTGGGAACCGCTGAGCTGGGAGCTAGTTAAAGAAATGCGAAAAACGATTATGCAGCATGGACTAACTTCCCCGTATGCGCAAGGATTATTAAATACCATTATGAAGGGACACATACTAACTCCGTTTGATATCAGACAATTGGCAGATGTTATCTTTACCCCCACGCAGCGTGTTCTCTTTATGGCACACTGGAGAGACGCATGCAGTTTTGCCGCAATAGATAATTTGTCTAGAGAAGATGGAGATCCTCTACAGGGGGCAGGTCTCCCTCAATTGTTGGGGGAGTCACCCGTCGATACTCCGCAGCTCCAAGCGCAGCTAGCACCAGAAATTTTAAAGCAGTCGGCAGACCTTGCCCTGAAAGCTATAATTAAGGTCCCTGACACAGGTAAGGCAACCCAATCTTTCACAACTATCAAGCAGGGTCCCAATGAACCATACATGACGTTTATTGATTGTTTACAAGAAGCTATTCATAAGCAAGTGGATAATCTAGAGGCCAAAGAAGCTCTGATGCTAAAACTAGCAGTGGAAAATGCTAATATTGATTGTAAACGTATTTTGCAACCCCTAAAGAATCCAGGCCTAATAGATATGATAGAGGCTTGTAATAGACTGGGATCCATTTCCTATCAAACCGATATGCTTGCGGCTGCATTCGCTGCTGCCGTTACAACAAAAGAGCGAATATGCTTCCGTTGTGGCAAACCAGGTCATTTTAAGCGTAGTTGTCTGCAAGGGACAGGAGCCAATGATATGACCCCAGATATCTGTCCACACTGTGGTAAAGGCAAACATTTTGCAAATCAATGCCGTTCAAGATATAATACGGTCGGGCAACCACTATCCCCGCATTCGGGAAACGGGAGGACCAGCGCGAAGCAGGGGCGCACCTCGACACAAATGCCCCGCAACCCAAGCCTATTAGGCATGCACCCGCGGACATCACGGGTCTGGACAGCCTCCGAGCACAGACCACCGGAAGCACTGGTATGGATGTTGCCACAGCCATCGACGTCACAATAACAGACCCTCAGCCTGAATATGCTCAAATTCCCAATCCGGAAGAACATTACCAAAAGCAGAATTCAGGAGGCGAAGAGCCAGAAGATCGCTTTGATCCTGGCCCAATAAATCCAGAGACTGAACCTGATTTATGTCCACCTTTAACCCCGATTAAAGCTATGGCTGCATCTGCTCCCACTGCGGAGGAGATTTTACAGCAACAGAGACAAAAGCTGTTATCGCGCTCCTCCATTATTAACCCTCCTCCATTTGCGCCAGGTATCGTGTCTGTTCCTCCTTCTCAACCACTTATGCGTGCGCAGCTGGAATCGGGGTATTGCAGTGTATTGTCAGAATGTCGGGGGAGAAGGACGGAGCCGGAGCCGCTTCGCTCCCGCCACTGCCCGCCTCACCCCCTCCCCTCCCCAGCCGTCTCCCTGCGATAGAAGTGGTGTTTTTGTATGTCTGCTGTGTAAGTGTGTGTGGGCGCCAGCTTATACCTGCTGATCAGCATCTGTGCTACTGTTTGTTTGTTGCTGTGTGCAGTGTCGTTTGGTGACTCCGCTTGAGCAGGTATTCTGCCCGGTGTGGTACTGTTCTCATACGTGACTAGGGCTGACACACTGTCAAGCAAAGAAGTTTGTATATACACAATGTTTAGATGTAAGGCGAGCTCCCCCCAGATAGATAGGCCATGATGGGCCGTAGAACTGATGGAAGTCCTGAAATATTGGGGGAGTTTTCACCTGCCGACATGCTTACGCTCTCGGGAACGGCTTACCCATGCAGGGCGTATGGCTGGTTGGTTGTTGTTTGATCATGGTTGATTGGGAAAAGGAGTTAAGCTAAAATCTATAGGATGCTCTGTAGGAAAATGAGAAACTTAAGGGTGAGCTCTTGTTGCAAGGCAGACTTTTATGTCAGCCGTAAGTGATGGGGAAAGAAAAAAAGAAGAAAAAAAGAAAAAAAAAAAAGAAAAAAAAAAAGAGAAAAAAGAAAAAAGAAAAAAGAAAAAAAGAAAAAAAATAAAAAAGAAAAAAGGAACAAATAGAAGGGAAATGTGCCACATTAGCACAAAAGTATGCCATATGCACTACGAGAAAGCGGCAGAAAAAGAGAAATAGGGCACCTGATTCAAGCAGTACTATAGAGATATGTTTTGGGTTTTGTGTTTTTTTTTTTCCTATATGTATATATGTTATTGCATGCCTTTGTAAATTACTCTGTGTTATACCCTGCAAGACTAAATGAACCCCAGCAGAAGTGGTCTCTTGAGCCGGGGGGTGGAATATGGGAAAGCAATGGAAGATTGGCAAGGAGGATTGTAAATACGCTCAAGGGACTCGCACCTGGGTGCTGGAAAACACATCTATCACACTAATTGTTATTCAGTCTCAGATGCTTGCAAGAAAAACACTTAGATGACATCAGTCTGTAATGGACTCAGGGGCACCTTATCTAGCTGCTTGAGAATCTTGGCCTGTTGTGGAAGAAGATCAAAGCACAGTACAGCAAGAACAGGGAGTCCACATGCGCTCTTGCTAACAAGGACTCTTTCGCTGCCAAGGATTCTTGAAAACAAGGACTCCCTCACTGCCAAGGATAAGTTTAGTAATGCTACTAGTACAGCTATTTCTGAGTTATTGCTAGATGTAGATAGTATTCAACATGTGATGCTGCAAAACAGAGCTGCTATTGATTTTTTGCTTTTAGCTCACGGACACGGTTGTCAAGATTTTAAAGGACTGTGTTGTATGAATCTAAGTGACCGCTCCATGCCCAGTTGCAAGAACTGCACCGACCGAGCCAGCAACTTGTGGAGACCACTGGGTGAAATCTCTTTGCTGGATGGACTTGGGGGTGGGGTTGGTTGAAGGAAATTATACTCATTATCTGTGTGGAAGGAATCTGTCTGTTATGTTTGGTATGCTATTTGCTATGTTTAATAAGCATTATATGATCAGTTGTAGATGCCGCTTTGCATCATACCCTTGTATGAGTTGTAGAATATCGTCATGTCCCAACTATGGACCACGGGGTGGCATGTGTAAGGGATAATAGAGGATGGTCCGAGTGAGACACGACAGAAAATTACTAGTTGAACGAAACCCAGTATACATGTTGGGGAAAAGGGACTCGGTACTGTTGCTGAAAAACTATATGTGTATCCATGAGAATCTAACTTTCAAAGAAGAAGATAACAAGGAGGGAGTACAAGGTAGTCAGGTATCAGACATCCGCAGTTAGCAAAGCTGGATCGTGAGTCTGGTGAGTCTCGCTGCATGCGCTGGCCATGCGTGCAGCGACCCTAGCCTGTACTTTTCCACTCAATCCGGGGCAGGATATAAGGGGGCTGTCTCGGGTCAGAGAGAGGGGAATAGACATGAGTGCACTTTGAAGATACAGGGGACGCCCTGAAGCGCTGTGTCTGCCCCCCCCCTCCCCTGTAGGTTCCACGTTCGTTAGCCCCAACAGCTCAGAAAGCATTACAGCACATTGCAGATTTGTTTATGATACATCAAAAATTTCAACCTTACGCCCTGATAGGACAGTGGGATGATGCACTCGCAAAGAGCCTGACTGCATTAGAGTGGGTATTTTTGCCACACACCTTTTCAAAAACAGTAACTACGATGATTGAAATGTTAGCACGATTGATTTCGCAGGGTCGTTTGCGCTGTCAGCAGCTGGCTCCTCTGCCATCATTTGCGGGGGTTAACCCACGAGGGCTTACACCTGATGAATTTTGGCAATCCGAGGTTACGCACATTATGGAATTTGGACGTTTGCGCTATGTACATGTTTCAGTTGATTTGTTTTCTCACCTTGTTGTAGCTACTGCTCCTACAGGAGAGAAGGCTCGTGATGTTATTCGACATGGGTTGCAATGCATTGCAGTCATGGCAGTACCGAAAACTGTAAAAACTGATAACAGACCAGCTTATGTGTCCGCTAAAATACAGGCCTCTCTACAGACATGGGGTATTAAACATGTCACTGGTATTCCTCATTCCCCAACTGGGCAAGCAATTGTGCAACGTATGCATCATACTTTAAAAACCATGCTTGATAAACGAAAAAGGGGGAATCCTGTAGGTATGACACCTCAAGAGCGATTGTATAAAGCAACTTATGTTTTAAATTTTCTAAACATGTCATCTTTGTCATCCAATGCTTGTCGTGTGCTGTATTTTAGGCTGCTTACAGAAAATAGTGCAAAAAATGATTAATCAAGCTTTTGTTGCAGAAAAAATAAAAAAGGGGGAACTGTGGAGATAGAGAGTAGCATAGGGAATCTGTTTGGCCTTGATGAGACAAAGCTGTACCCATGAGAGGTGCCTTGAGAGAAAAGATAAGCAAGCGTCAGGAGATATAAGCAAGGAAAGGAATGTGAAAAGCAAAGCTGCTGCTCCGCGTGAACAGTCAGAGACAACCAGTTAGAAGACACTGAGAAGCGCGTGACAATCGACCTTCAACCTATCAGCAGGATGCTGCCTGCGCGTGGACAGTACCTGTACCTATAAAACTCGGGAAATTGTTGTAATAAAGGTCTTTGGTCCATACCCTGCCAGAGTCCGTGCATCAATGCACCACAACATGCTGTTAATTCCAGAGAGTTAGAAGAGGCCTAGATAAGAAAATAAAATTAGTGAACAGAAAGTTGGTTCGGTTTTATCTCAAACAAGGACACAGTGTTCCAGAGATAGATAATGATTTGGCCAGTCATTTGAAGCGTGACGCTGGAAAGGCTTAGCAGTCTCCTGCGTCTTGTAGGAAGCAGACTCTTAGCTCTTTGGAAGCGGTACGCAAACGTACGTAAAGCCAGTGTAGGCAGCTGCTGCTGCAACACCTTTAGAAAATGCCCGTAGCGTCGCATAGAGTATGCCATACAAGGGTGCTTTTGGCACGGTGCAGTGTGTTGGAAGCATCCAACTCCTGTTGGAGCACTTTATCAAGGGCTGTGTGATAAGGCCCCGTTGCTAATCCCTTTTCTGCTGAGGAGGGACGTGGTAGGAGGAAACAGTTGGTCTGAATGGCAGCTGTGGTGCTTCCATAGCACAGTGGAATATCTCTCTTGGTCCATTTGGGTCAGCTGTCCTGGCTCTGTCCCCTCCCAGCCTCTTGCCCACCCCCAGCTTACTGGACTGTGGGGGTGGTTGGAGAGACAGCCTCCATGCTGTGGGAGCACTGCTCAGCAGTAGCCAAAACACTGGTGTGTTATCAAGACCCTTCCAGCTACAGCTACGAAGCGCAGCACTATGAGGGCTGCTGTGGGGAAAGTTACCTTCCATCCCAGCCAGACCCAAACCAAAGCTACATCGCAGGGAGCCGGCAAACTTCATCTTTCTTTAGCAGCTATTAAAAGAGGAACTTTTTCATCCTATTTTCTCCCCCTGTCCTGTTGAGGAGGGGCAGTGAGAGAGCAGCTGGGCGGGCCCCTGGCAGCCGGCCAAGGTCAACCCATCCCAAAGCCTAAAGGGCAGATTCCTCCATGTAGAAGTCCAAGGGGGTTGGTGGTTTAAGGAATGATAGGGAGTGGGGTTTTGGAGGCAGGATGTTTTGGAGGCAGGAAAGTGGGGAAATAGCTGGGGATCCAGTCGCTTTGAGGGGGGGAAATTTCAAGAGAGAAAGCCTTCTTTCTGAGCAATAAGAGGCTCTTGTGAGCAAAAGGCTCTAGTCTCCCTTTTTTCTCATTTTGTAATGAAAGGGACAAGGCACCGGAGCTCCTGCGTGCAAAGGGATGAAAATGGGCAGAGCCTGTTGGATGCTCTTTGTGTGTGTGTGTGTGTGTGTGTGTGTGTGTGTTGGAAACCCAGGAGCAGCTATGAGGTGGTCATGGAGTAGGTGTGAGCTTGGTTAACTTGGTCAAGCCAACCACGCAAAGCTGACCCAACCGCCCGCCCGCATCAGAACCAGTGCCACCAGAAAAGCACGTAAGGTGTTGGCAATTGGAGATCCCCTAGTGAGAGGCACCGAAGCACCCGTTTGCCGTCCAGACGATTTCTCTCGAGAAGTCTGCTGCCTAGCAGGAGCTCGCATTCGTGGCGTCACCGAGAGGCTGCCGAGCCTGGTGATCCCTGCAGGTTATCGTGCGCTCCTACTATTCCGCGTAGGGTCTGACGAGGCAACTTAGAACCCTCCAAAGAGACTTTATGTCCCTCGGAGCAATGTTAGAAGGATCAGGAGCACAGGTGGTGGTCTCCTCTATCCTCCCAGTCAGAGGAAGGGGTCCAGGAAGGAGGAGACGAATTGAACAGGTGAATGCCTGGCTGCTTAGCTGGTGCCATACTCAAGGTTTTGGCTTCTGTGATCATGGATGTACCTTTGAGAAGCCGGGTCTGCTGGGAGCTGATGGCATTCACCTGACCAAGCGGGGCAAGAGGGTCTTTGCCAACAAGCTGGCCAGACTTACAAGGAGGGCTTTAAACTAGGCTCAGCGGGGGAAGGGGATGGAGTTCTGAGCAACAGAGAAGAGCCAGGGGCTGCTGATGCGTTAGGAACCACCAGGGGAACACCTGAGAAATGCCGCAAAGGACTTGGGGCTCGATCCTCCAGAAAGGTGACACGGTCGACAGCCCGACTGAAGTGCCTCTATACCACTGCGCGCAGCACAGGTAACAAACAGGAGGAGTTGGAAGCCCCTGTGCAGAAGGAGCAGAAGGGAGCTGGCAGCTCTTTCAGGACGTTTCTTCTTAGAGCACAAGAGCTCTCGATTCCCACGCGTAAGAAATGGGAAAATAGAAATTCGTCTGCCTAGACTTTAGTAAAGCCTTTGACACCCTTTCCCACAGCATTCTCCCGGAGAAACTGGCTGCTCGGGGCTTGGACGGGCGTACTCTTTGCTGGGTAAAGAACTGGCTGGATGGCCGGGCCCAGAGAGTTGTGGTGAATGGAGTTAAATCCGGTTGGCGGCCGGTCACAAGCGGTGTTCCCCAGGGCTCAGTACCGGGGCCGGTTCCGTTTAATATCTTTATCAACGACCTGGGCGAGGGGATCGAGTGCACCCTCAGTAAGTTTGCAGCCGACACCAAGTTGGGCGGGAGCGTCGATCTGCTTGAGGGTAGGATGGCTCTACCGAGGGATCTGGACAGGCTGGATCGATGGGCCGAGGCCAATGGTATGAGGTTCAAGAAGGCCAAGTGCCGGGTCCTGCATTTCAGTCACAACAACCCCATGCAACGCTACAGGCTTGGGGAAGAGTGGCTGGAAAGCTGCCCGGCAGAAAAGGACCTGGGGGTATTGGTAGACAGCCGTCTGAATATGAGCCCGCAGTGTGCCCAGGTGGCCAAGGCGGCCAACAGCATCCTGGCCTGTATCAGGAATAGTGTGGTGAGCAGGACTAGGGAAGCGATTGTCCCGCTGTACTCAGCACTGGTGAGGCCGCACCTCGAATACTGTGTTCAGTTTTGGGCCTCTCGCTACAAGAAAGACACGGAGGTGCTGGAGCGTGTCCAGAGAAGGGCAAGGGAGCTGGTGAGGGGTCTGGAGCACAAGTCTTACGAGGAGCGGCTGAGGGAACTGGGGTGGCTTAGCCTGGAGTAAAGGAGGCTGAGGGGAGACCTTATCGCTCTCTACAACTACCTGAAAGGAGGTTGTAGCGAGGCGGGGGTTGGTCTCTTCTCCCAAGTAACAGGCGATAGGACGAGAGGAAACGGCCTCGAGTTGCGCCGGGGGAGGTTTAGGATGGATATTAGGAAAAATTTCTTCGCAGAAAGGGTTATCGAACATTGGACCAGGCTGCCCAGGGAAGTGGTTGAATCACCATCCCTGGAGGTATTTAAAAGACGGGTAGACGCGGGGCTTAGGGACATGGTTTAGTGGTGGTTTTGGCAGTGTTAGGTTAATGGTCGGACTCGATGATCTTAAAGGTCCCTTCCAACCTAGACGATTCTATGATTCTATGAAATCAGGCAAGGAAGGCAGGAGCCCAGCATGGCTGAGTAAGGACCTTCTGGTCGAGCTGAAGCGCAAGGAGGAAATGCGTAGGCAGTGGAAGCAGAGACACGCGTCCTGGGAAGAATATCGGGATGGGGTCGGGAAAGCTAAGGCACAGCTGGAGCTGAATTTGGCAAGGGATGTGAAGAATCATGAGAAGGGCTTCTACAGGTGTGTGGAATAATTACTAAATTGGCTAAAAAATACAAAAGTATGACATTGTTCACACATTAAGGAAAAGTATAAAATCAAGAGGCCTCTGAGGTAGAAAACAGCTGCAGCTGGCGTGAAGAATACAACATCCGCGGTTCCCTGATAAGGATGCTTGTGAAGCTACATGAGGTACGGGGCGGGATGCAATTATTGCGCGGCTTTACCTTATGATGTATAGCAGATACGGGGACGGGACGATACCATGAAACAGATAAGCTGCCAATTAGCTGCCTGCTCGATACTCGGAGCCAACATTTTGTCAGATTTTGATGAAATGCTGTCCTTTGTGCGAACTTTGCTCATTATAATGTCATTATAATACCAAAACACACCTCCATCCCAAAGGCTACCTGCCTCCAAGGTGCCACCACTCCTTCTTGAGTCTGCGCTCTGAATTTTTTGTAAACTATACCTTTAATTGTGAAGCGAGAGAATTTTACACCAATCATAATTAAAGTATTTATGACTAAAGTCACTCAAACTCCACCTTGAAGATAACAAATAGTATAAAAATAGCCCAAGAGAGGGGGGATACTCAGGGAAGACACCATCACAAAGAATTTCATCACTGACTTCCGGGATCAGTCGACGGGCTGAGCCTTTCTTCCCCCCATAGGGGCGCCTTTGGGTAAGACTTAGATTATACTGAGTGCTTTCTCAGGAAACTTAGAAATTTCTCTAGAGAATCTCTTTCCTACATTTATAGCCAGGCTGTATCGTTTATAACTTTGTCACGCGTTTGATATATGTAATAATACTTTTATTTGCACGTGCTTTGCAGACAGTGTATTTATCACCGGCAATCCTAAGAACCTATCTAGCTGTTGTTTAAATAAACTGCACTGTTTAAGTAGCTAGTCGTTTCGGTTTCTCACTGAACGCGACCAAAGACTCGAGAGTGGCCGTGCTAGTTCATGAGCACGACTAGACTGAAGGTGCAGTCCACTATTAGTGTATCCAAATCGTAATAGTTCAATACATATTAAACGCGATTGGACCGATAGTGCTGAATTGGGCATCACTCAGAATTTAAACCCAGCCGCACCTAGCCTCCCACCTCGGTGAGGAGTGTTAGAACGCAAGGGGGTTTATCTTCTGCCAAAACCGCTTTGTCCCTTTCCACGCAACAAGGTGCGTTGGTCAGAAAAGGAAGACTAAAGAAAACGCACACCACCCCCACCCCCCTCCGACAGGAGGGCTAGCGCCAACCGCACTGGAGGCACTCAACCATTTTTCTCCTCCGTTTTCACCAGCAATCACTGTTCCCGCCTCTCTCAAGTCCCTGAAC
Organism: Fratercula arctica; assembly: GCA_947846985.1. Taxonomy (NCBI): domain Eukaryota; kingdom Metazoa; phylum Chordata; class Aves; order Charadriiformes; family Alcidae; genus Fratercula; species Fratercula arctica. The sequence continues at coordinate 11,578,505 of CANTUZ010000025.1, read as the reverse complement.
CTCAAGGCAGGGACTGGGGGAACAAAGTCCCTCCCATCGTAGGAAAGGATCCGGTTCGAGACCACCTGAGGAACCTGAACGTACGCAAGTCCTGCACTGGGGAGGAACAACCCCATGCACCAGTAGATGCTGGAGGCCGACTGGCTGGAAAGCAGCTTTGCTGACGTGGGGGGCTCCTGGTGGACATCAAGTTGAACGTGAGCCGAGGACGTGCCCTTGCCGCAAAGGCGGCTAAGGATATCCTTAGCCCGCTACAGAGGAAAGCAGGGTTTATATATGTTACAATACAGTTGCGTAGACCAATCAAATTGCTCGCTATCCCCGGGGGTGCAGGGCACCAGAGACCACCCTTGGGCAGCTTTGGGGGCACTGCCTGTTTTTCTACGAGCCACCAGTGCTGAAGACACGCTTTGTATTTTATTTTCTCCCAGGAGGCGCGCAGCTTAGAAACGTCTGCAATCGAAGTGGGGCTCTCAGGGAACAATTTAGAGCAACTTCTGTCGGTTCTGCGGAGTGTTCTGAAAAGTTAAGGCCTGCCCTGCCCTGGCAAAAGCAGTCCTTTGACAGGAGGGAGCAGCGCCAAAAAGCCACAAGCACGTTTGGGGTGGAGTTGATGCGGTAATAAATAACAGTCAATAGTACTTCCAGCTACAACAGCCTCTTCTGAGACCTCGTTGCCCGCCCACAGGGTCGCAGCACTACACGGCACAGATCCCTCCGCGGACTCGCCCAACGTCTTCTCCCTCCACCCCCAGGTCGGATCCCTCCGCGCCCCGAGGGCACGCAAACTCCCTGAGCCCCGCTAAGCACCAGGTCGACGAGGGCGGACCCGCCGGGGGGGGGGCGGGGACAAGCGAAAACGACAGACGAGACAGCCAATCGAGACGCGGGATCGGCCGGCGGCCATCTGGCGGCCCAATGGGCGCCGCGGAGGGCCTGGCCGAGTGGAGGAAGCGCGGGGGCGACAAGGGGCGTTGTCGTGGCTGACGAGCTTATTGGGGCGCGGGCCGCCCGGCCTGGTGCCGCCGCTGCCGCCGCCCCCCGCAGTGTTTTCGGAAAGATCATCGGCAAGGCGCTTCTCCGCCAACGTCACCTACGAGGACGAGGAGGTAGCCGCGGCTTTGCTCTGAGCGCGGTTCCTCTTCCCTCCCCCCCTCCCCCCCGCGCTCGCAGGCACCCTGAGCCGAGGACCCGTTGCGCGGTGCCCGGGAGCGGGGCAGGGCGGATGGCGGCCTTGCTGCGGGTGGAGGGACGGGGCCTCTCTGGGTTGCGGCGCTCTCTACTGCGCGATCCCTATAACATCGCGCTTCTTCGGTGCGGCCCCCCCGCCCCCGGCTGCCGCGGCGCCTACTGGGTTGCTGGTGCTGGCCGGCACGCCTCGGTTCCCAGCCCCGCCGTGTCGCGTGCGCGCGTGCGTAGAGGAGGGCCTGTGACGGTAGCGCCCTTGGTGGCAGCCGCAGACGTTTGCCGCGTGATATCCCTTTGGCACTGCAAGTCGTGCAAAGTTTGCTGCCGAGGGATGCGAGTGGTCCTACCTCGCGTAGGGCGACAGTCTTGAAACCTTAGATTAAGCGCACGCAGTCAATCTCCTCGGGGATTCCAGGCGTATGTATGTACACGGTGAACGTCTGAGTAGTGACCGTAATGAGTTAGTTCTGCGTAGGAGAAACGCAGGTCTCGATGTGCCTCCTGCTAGCATTGTAGAGATTTCACAGCTCTGCCGTGCTAGGCTTTGGTTCTGCGCCCCCAAACTGGATTATTAGAGCGAAGAATTACAGCTTTTCTTATTCTTCTTTACCAAAAAAAGAAATCTCGAAACTCGTCATCCTTAGGAAAGGCTCGACCCAAATTAAAACATACTGGAGGGCGCTAATCTGAAGTACTGGCCCGTCTCCTTGCCCCCATCATCTTGCATGCTGAATCCCACTTCTGGAGGGGGCTCTGTAAAGATGCGTGTGTTTTCTTGTACAGAAAGTATTAATATCGCGTAAGAAAAATCAACGTTTCGGCTTGTGTTTGGGGTATCCGGTAGTCGGCTTCTGTAGGAGTTCAGTGGGGCATGTTGATTTGCTTAAGCTATTATTACCTTTCTCTGAAGCCAATTACGTTTTAACTGTTTACTCTTCCTCCAGCGCCTTGGGTTCCGTGATCTTTCACCCCAAGCTGGGACGCTTTTCCTAGTCATGCCTAAGGAGGCCATTATCAGGTTATCTGAAGCAGAAGATCCTGGTGAATGCGTAAGTACGGTGGAAGCTTTCTGTGTGCGCTAAACTGTACCTGTCGTTAGTTCCTAATTTAGTAGACTCTTTCCCATCCCCCCTTTTCCCTTTTGATAGGGCACGGTAGGCTGTTTTGGGTTTTCTGGCGCTATAATCTTTTGCCTCTAGCTTGTAATGGAGTTGAGCTTTTTGGCTGAAAGTAGCGCTATAAAGCAGCGCTCATCCCTGGGTACGTACTTCTGGTGCGAAATACAGTGTTGTTTTGGAGCGCAGTGTGATGCCTACTGTCGCGGTGTAGAGTAAGAGGAGAAGTAGTGCTTCTTCTAATGCGGAGAAGAGGGCTTGGGGTTTTTGGCAGGTCAGGGGTGAGGAAGGGCAAAGCTGGTTGAGAGGTGCTGGATGCTTCGCTTTTGGCTATAAAAGTCAACTTTGGAGACTTTGTAAACCCACGCAAAAGGCAGCCTGAAGCTTATTTTCCACCCGAGTTGCTTATGTTGCCTGAAGAGATAACGGGGGGCTTTAACCCGGAGACAAACTTAGCTTCTGTGGCTGTTTTGTAGTCCGTTACTGTCTAGCTTGAAAACAATTGCGTAGCCCTTTTTTTTCCCCCCCCTACAGTGTGCATAATCGGTCTTTGTAGCTTTGCTTGGAAAATGTCAGTTGCAGGCGGACAGACAGTAATTTGAAGCGCAGTGGTTGAATTGCTAGGAGTTGGCGAACTGGTTTCTCTGGGTGGTTCTCTGCTCTCATTGCTCCCCTCCCTGCCCTCTCCCCTCTTTGTGTGTGGCTTTTTATTTTACTTACTTATGGTTTTGTACTTCCTTCTCCAGCTTCTTGGGCGTTTAATGATTGTTGGCAAGCAGCGTGCTGCTCACCTGGGCCTGACCAATGGATTCCGGATGGCTGCGGATGAAGGGCCCGAGGGTGGGCAGCCTGTCTGTCACGTACATCTACGTATTCTGGGTGGCTGTCAGTTGGGCTGGCCGCCTGGCTGAGATTTTTGCACCGCAAGAGTTGCTGCACGTGTACAAATCGCCGCTGAATGGATTTCGTCTGTCGCCCGTCGATCTAGCCGCTGATGATGTCGAATGTTTTGTGCCGTGTGTCTGTGGAAGGTAATAAAAGCTGTGAGCAGCAGTTGCACAATAAAGATTTAGCATGGGGATATCACCTCCGTCTTGTGCGTCTTACTGAGGGAAATAGTCCTGCAAGTTGAAACGGTGTCTCCCCGGAGTGTAAGTATGTGCAATGTGTCGGTCTGTTACCAGTGTTCTATAGATAGATAGTGATTTGGCCAGTCATTTGAAGCGTGACGCTGGAACGGCTTAGCAGTCTCCTGCGTCTTGTAGGAAGCAGACTCTTAGCTCTTTGGAAGCGGTACGCAAACGTACGTAAAGCCGGTGTAGGCAGCTGCTGCTGCAACACCTTTAGAAAATGCCCGTAGCGTCGCATAGAGTATGCCATACAAGGGTGCTTTTGGCACGGTGCAGTGTGTTGGAAGCATCCAACTCCTGTTGGAGCACTTTATCAAGGGCTGTGTGATAAGGCCCCGTTGCTAATCCCTTTTCTGCTGAGGAGGGATGTGGTAGGAGGAAACAGTTGGTCTGAATGGCAGCTGTGGTGCTTCCATAGCACAGTGGAATATCTCTCTTGGTCCATTTGGGTCAGCTGTCCTGGCTCTGTCCCCTCCCAGCCTCTTGCCCACCCCCAGCTTACTGGACTGTGGGGGTGGTTGGAGAGACAGCCTCCATGCTGTGGGAGCACTGCTCAGCAGTAGCCAAAACACTGGTGTGTTATCAAGACCCTTCCAGCTACAGCTACGAAGCGCAGCACTATGAGGGCTGCTGTGGGGAAAGTTACCTTCCATCCCAGCCAGACCCAAACCAAAGCTACATCGCAGGGAGCCGGCAAACTTCATCTTTCTTTAGCAGCTATTAAAAGAGGAACTTTTTCATCCTATTTTCTCCCCCTGTCCTGTTGAGGAGGGGCAGTGAGAGAGCAGCTGGGCGGGCCCCTGGCAGCCGGCCAAGGTCAACCCATCCCAAAGCCTAAAGGGCAGATTCCTCCATGTAGAAGTCCAAGGGGGTTGGTGGTTTAAGGAATGATAGGGAGTGGGGTTTTGGAGGCAGGATGTTTTGGAGGCAGGAAAGTGGGGAAATAGCTGGGGATCCAGTCGCTTTGAGGGGGGGAAATTTCAAGAGAGAAAGCCTTCTTTCTGAGCAATAAGAGGCTCTTGTGAGCAAAAGGCTCTAGTCTCCCTTTTTTCTCATTTTGTAATGAAAGGGACAAGGCACCGGAGCTCCTGCGTGCAAAGGGATGAAAATGGGCAGAGCCTGTTGGATGCTCTTTGTGTGGGTGTGGGGGTGTGTGTGTTGGAAACCCAGGAGCAGCTATGAGGTGGTCATGGAGTAGGTGTGAGCTTGGTTAACTTGGTCAAGCCAACCACGCAAAGCTGACCCAACCGCCCGCCCGCATCAGAACCAGTGCCACCAGAAAAGCACGTAAGGTGTTGGCAATTGGAGATCCCCTAGTGAGAGGCACCGAAGCACCCGTTTGCCGTCCAGACGATTTCTCTCGAGAAGTCTGCTGCCTAGCAGGAGCTCGCATTCGTGGCGTCACCGAGAGGCTGCCGAGCCTGGTGATCCCTGCAGGTTATCGTGCGCTCCTACTATTCCGCGTAGGGTCTGACGAGGCAACTTAGAACCCTCCAAAGAGACTTTATGTCCCTCGGAGCAATGTTAGAAGGATCAGGAGCACAGGTGGTGGTCTCCTCTATCCTCCCAGTCAGAGGAAGGGGTCCAGGAAGGAGGAGACGAATTGAACAGGTGAATGCCTGGCTGCTTAGCTGGTGCCATACTCAAGGTTTTGGCTTCTGTGATCATGGATGTACCTTTGAGAAGCCGGGTCTGCTGGGAGCTGATGGCATTCACCTGACCAAGCGGGGCAAGAGGGTCTTTGCCAACAAGCTGGCCAGACTTACAAGGAGGGCTTTAAACTAGGCTCAGCGGGGGAAGGGGATGGAGTTCTGAGCAACAGAGAAGAGCCAGGGGCTGCTGATGCGTTAGGAACCACCAGGGGAACACCTGAGAAATGCCGCAAAGGACTTGGGGCTCGATCCTCCAGAAAGGTGACACGGTCGACAGCCCGACTGAAGTGCCTCTATACCACTGCGCGCAGCACAGGTAACAAACAGGAGGAGTTGGAAGCCCCTGTGCAGAAGGAGCAGAAGGGAGCTGGCAGCTCTTTCAGGACGTTTCTTCTTAGAGCACAAGAGCTCTCGATTCCCACGCGTAAGAAATGGGAAAATAGAAATTCGTCTGCCTAGACTTTAGTAAAGCCTTTGACACCCTTTCCCACAGCATTCTCCCGGAGAAACTGGCTGCTCGGGGCTTGGACGGGCGTACTCTTTGCTGGGTAAAGAACTGGCTGGATGGCCGGGCCCAGAGAGTTGTGGTGAATGGAGTTAAATCCGGTTGGCGGCCGGTCACAAGCGGTGTTCCCCAGGGCTCAGTACCGGGGCCGGTTCCGTTTAATATCTTTATCAACGACCTGGGCGAGGGGATCGAGTGCCCCCTCAGTAAGTTTGCAGCCGACACCAAGTTGGGCGGGAGCGTCGATCTGCTTGAGGGTAGGATGGCTCTACCGAGGGATCTGGACAGGCTGGATCGATGGGCCGAGGCCAATGGTATGAGGTTCAAGAAGGCCAAGTGCCGGGTCCTGCATTTCAGTCACAACAACCCCATGCAACGCTACAGGCTTGGGGAAGAGTGGCTGGAAAGCTGCCCGGCAGAAAAGGACCTGGGGGTATTGGTAGACAGCCGTCTGAATATGAGCCCGCAGTGTGCCCAGGTGGCCAAGGCGGCCAACAGCATCCTGGCCTGTATCAGGAATAGTGTGGTGAGCAGGACTAGGGAAGCGATTGTCCCGCTGTACTCAGCACTGGTGAGGCCGCACCTCGAATACTGTGTTCAGTTTTGGGCCTCTCGCTACAAGAAAGACACGGAGGTGCTGGAGCGTGTCCAGAGAAGGGCAAGGGAGCTGGTGAGGGGTCTGGAGCACAAGTCTTACGAGGAGCGGCTGAGGGAACTGGGGTGGCTTAGCCTGGAGTAAAGGAGGCTGAGGGGAGACCTTATCGCTCTCTACAACTACCTGAAAGGAGGTTGTAGCGAGGCGGGGGTTGGTCTCTTCTCCCAAGTAACAGGCGATAGGACGAGAGGAAACGGCCTCGAGTTGCGCCGGGGGAGGTTTAGGATGGATATTAGGAAAAATTTCTTCGCAGAAAGGGTTATCGAACATTGGACCAGGCTGCCCAGGGAAGTGGTTGAATCACCATCCCTGGAGGTATTTAAAAGACGGGTAGACGCGGGGCTTAGGGACATGGTTTAGTGGTGGTTTTGGCAGTGTTAGGTTAATGGTCGGACTCGATGATCTTAAAGGTCCCTTCCAACCTAGACGATTCTATGATTCTATGAAATCAGGCAAGGAAGGCAGGAGCCCAGCATGGCTGAGTAAGGACCTTCTGGTCGAGCTGAAGCGCAAGGAGGAAATGCGTAGGCAGTGGAAGCAGAGACACGCGTCCTGGGAAGAATATCGGGATGGGGTCGGGAAAGCTAAGGCACAGCTGGAGCTGAATTTGGCAAGGGATGTGAAGAATCATGAGAAGGGCTTCTACAGGTGTGTGGAATAATTACTAAATTGGCTAAAAAATACAAAAGTATGACATTGTTCACACATTAAGGAAAAGTATAAAATCAAGAGGCCTCTGAGGTAGAAAACAGCTGCAGCTGGCGTGAAGAATACAACATCCGCGGTTCCCTGATAAGGATGCTTGTGAAGCTACATGAGGTACGGGGCGGGATGCAATTATTGCGCGGCTTTACCTTATGATGTATAGCAGATACGGGGACGGGACGATACCATGAAACAGATAAGCTGCCAATTAGCTGCCTGCTCGATACTCGGAGCCAACATTTTGTCAGATTTTGATGAAATGCTGTCCTTTGTGCGAACTTTGCTCATTATAATGTCATTATAATACCAAAACACACCTCCATCCCAAAGGCTACCTGCCTCCAAGGTGCCACCACTCCTTCTTGAGTCTGCGCTCTGAATTTTTTGTAAACTATACCTTTAATTGTGAAGCGAGAGAATTTTACACCAATCATAATTAAAGTATTTATGACTAAAGTCACTCAAACTCCACCTTGAAGATAACAAATAGTATAAAAATAGCCCAAGAGAGGGGGGATACTCAGGGAAGACACCATCACAAAGAATTTCATCACTGACTTCCGGGATCAGTCGACGGGCTGAGCCTTTCTTCCCCCCATAGGGGCGCCTTTGGGTAAGACTTAGATTATACTGAGTCCTTGAGCGGCTGCCCGTGACGCCGTTCTCATGCCCATTTGTTTGTTGAGCTTGTGTCTCGGTGCAGATCCTTGTATATGTTAGCTGACCCGGCAATCTATAGGGGGGCACCTGGCGGAGACTAAGGATGCTGAAATCCACCCCCGAGAAGATAAAAGGAGTTGCTTGAGACATTCGAATTTGTGAGCCTTTGTGGAGCTGTGACTCCCCGGCCGCCCAGTGCTGCTTTTGCTTTCTTATCTAATAAACATTTATTAAACTCCTTACGGACTCGGAGTATTTATAACAATTTTGGTGCCGTGACTCGGATCCAGACAGCTGATTTCGGAACTCAACTCTGGGAAGGCGCCCCATCTTCGAATGGTCCCGGAGGGAGTCCCGGGCTAGCTAACCTGGATTTTCCGAACGGAGGTGAGAAAGCAAAAAGAAAGAGATAGTGCAGTTTTGTTTCCCCGTAATCTTTGTGCACGAAGACCCGGATGAAGACTCGGAAGTGAGTATGTAGCGGATCCCGTTCGGAAAAGCCGAACGAAGACTCCAGAGTGAGTCCGGAATAGTGGTTCCCGTTCGATGTATCGAATGAAGACTCTGGGGTAAGTATATTGTGGTTCCGTTCGGTCGGGGATTGGATACCCGAAGTGCGAGTGAATGAGACGTCCATCGGATTTAGTAATCCACCGGACGAAGTGAGTGTGGACCTCCCAGTAGTGCGGTTCCCATAGTCCGCGAGGGCGTGGGCCACGAACGGAGGGAAGTGAGTGAGTGGAAAAGAAAGAAGGCACTTTTGGAAGATGGGACAGAAGAACGGTAAAACTTCTGGTTCCATACAGGAGAAACGGGGTGGGGGTAGGCTTCCTAATATACCCCCAGGTAGCCCGTTAGGCTTAATGATCCAATATTGGGATAGTTCCCCTTCTCGGAAAGAGAAACCTAGGGAGAAAATGGTCCATTATTGTATGGAGATATGGGGAGGAAAACAGATAAGAAAAGACCTACGCTGGCCAATTTATGGGTCGTCTGAGGGTTGGATATGCCAACAATTAAACATATATGTTAACAACAAACGACCATTTAATAAGGAGGAAAGCGAGTACGCCTTTTTTTTGGATCCAAGGCATAACACAAGTTACGAACTTGTTTTCATTAAAGGAAAAGAAAGCTGATAAAAGGAGGAAGTGGGATGTAGGCGAACCTCCAACGTCTCCCCCACCCTATGCTCCCCCTCCACCGGGTCCTGAGCCAAATCTCCCTCCAACAGTCCCCACGGAATCTGGGGAGGAGACCCCTCTTCCCAATCAAAGAATAACTAGAAGTCGAACTAGGGAAAGGAGAGAGGAAAGTTTATTATACCCCTTAAGGGAGACTGCTATGGGGGGACCACAGCCTGGAGTGGGGTTTGTGTCTGTACCTCTCAGCTCCGGGGATGTGAGAGAATTTAAGAAAGAAATGGGACATCTGTTAGAGGACCCATTAGGGGTAGCAGAGCGTTTGGATCAATTCCTCGGACCTAATATCTACACTTGGGACGAAATGGAGTCCATTTTAAGAATATTATTCACGAACGAAGAACGAGGAATGATCAGAACTGCCGGTATGAGGCATTGGGATCAAAGACATCAGCATGGTCCTGCCGGGGATGTAAAATGGCCCTTACAGCGGCCCAATTGGGACAACCAAGACCCAGCACATAGAAATAATATGGTTGATCTCCGAGATATGATAATTCAGGGGATTAGAGATTCTGTACCCAGAGGAAAAAATATTAATAAGGCTTTTAATGAACAACAGAAAAGAGATGAAACCCCCACCGAATGGTTAGAAAGATTGAGAAAGAGTTTACAACTGTATTCTGGGTTAGACCCCGATAGTCAGGTGGGTCAAGCCCTACTGAAAACTCAATTTGTAGCTAAATCTTGGACTGACATAAGGAAGAAGTTAGAGAAGATAGAAGATTGGCAGGAAAGAGGGTTAGATGAGTTACTAAGAGAGGCTCAGAAGGTGTATGTGAGAAGAGAAGAAGAAAACCAGAAGAAACAAGCCAGAATTCTGGTGGCAGCTGTAAGGGAAGGACAGAATCAGGCTAAGAAGGAAAGTTCTCGGAAAGACCCAGTAGAATTAAGAAGGAGAGGATTTAGTCCACGAAATGTGGAGTGTTTTTATTGTCGCAAGAAGGGACATATACAGAGGAACTGCCAAAAGAGAATACAAGATGAGGAGATTTTTAAGGAAGATTAGGGGGGTCAGGGGCTCTATTTGCTGGGGACCCTTAAAGTCACCGAGCCCTTGATAAAACTGAAATTGGGTCCTCAGCGTGAAGTATTCGAGTTCCTTGTGGACTCGGGTGCTGAAAGATCAACAGTCCAAAAACTACCATCTGGGTGTGTAGAATCAAAAGAGAAACTTCAAGTAATTGGTGCAAAGGGGGAACCCTTTAAGGTGCCCCTGATAAAGAATGTAGCAATAGAAACCCCCAACAAGTATGGGGTGGGGACATTTTTATTAGCTCCGGAAGCAGAATATAACCTTTTGGGACGTGACTTAATGGTAGATTTAGGGATAAATCTAGAGGTAAAAGCAGAAAAATTAATAGCCAGATTATGCTTGTTAACTGCAGAAGATGAAGCCAAGATCAATCCAGAAACCTGGTCTAGCCCAGAGTCGGTGGGAAAACTAGACATTAAGCCAATCACCGTTTCCATAAAGACCCCAGACCAGCCCATCCGGATAAAACAATACCCCATTTCTAGAGAGGGGAGAGAAGGATTACAACCGGTAATTGAGAGACTTTTAACACAAGGACTCTTGGAGCCCTGTATGTCTCCCCACAATACCCCTATACTACCCGTAAAAAAGGCGGATGGGTCTTATCGCTTAGTACAAGATCTAAGGGCGGTAAATGAACGAACTATTACCCGGTTCCCTGTGGTGGCTAACCCCCATACTATCCTTAACCAGTTAAGCCCAGATTATAAATGGTATAGTGTTATAGATTTGAAGGATGCTTTCTGGGCCTGTCCCTTAGAAGAGAAATGTAGAGACTATTTTGCCTTTGAATGGGAAAACCCCAATACCCATAGGAAACAACAATTACGGTGGACTGTTTTGCCCCAAGGATTTACGGAATCCCCGAACTTGTTTGGACAAGCCCTGGAATAGCTATTAGAATCTTATGAACTGAGTCAGGGACTGGTCTTAATACAATACGTAGATGATTTATTGATTGCTGGAAAAACTCAGGAAGAAGTCAGAAATGAGAGTATCAAATTATTGAACTTTTTGGGTCTTAAAGGGTTGAAAGTTTCAAAGTCCAAATTGCAGTTTACTGAAGAAGAGGTGAAATATTTAGGGCATTGGCTCATAAAAGGGTATAAGAAGCTGGATCCCGAGAGAGTAAAAGGCATTTTGTCTCTAACAGCACCAACTAACAAAAGACAAATAAGACAACTATTAGGGCTATTAGGGTATTGTCGACAATGGATAGAAAACTACAGCAGTAAAGTAAAGTTCTTGTACGAAAAATTAACTAAAAACGGGTTGGTAAAATGGTTCCCTGAGGATGAGGACCGATGGGAGAGCATAAAAAGAGATCTGGTAGAAGCACCTGTTCTCAGTTTACCCGATATTCGCAAACCCTTTCAACTTTTTATCAATGTAGATAATGGGACAGCCTATGGGGTTTTAACCCAAGGATGGGCTGGACAGAGGAAGCCGGTGGGCTATTATTCTAAAATTCTGGACCCTGTAAGTCGTGGATGGCCCACCTGCTTACAAGCTATAGTAGCCACGGCATTATTAGTGGAAGAAGTTGGAAAAGTCACCTTAGGAGGTGAACTAAAAGTATATACTCCCCATAATATTCGAGGAGTGTTGCAACAACGAGCTGATAAATGGCTCACGGACAGTCGATTGCTAAAATATGAAGGTATTTTAATTAACTCCCCCAAATTAGAAATAGAAGCCACCTCCCTTCAGAACCCTGCTCAATTTTTATATGGGGAGCCTAAAGAAGATTTAGTACATGACTATCTCCAACTAATAAATTTACAGACAAAGATAAGGGAAGATTTAGAAGAGGAGGAATTAGAGGAAGGGGAGAAATTATTTATAGACGGTTCTTCACGAGTAGTGGAAGGAAAAAGAAAATCAGGATATGCTATTGTAGATGGGCATACCTTTCAGATAAAGGAATCAGGACCATTGGACAAAACTTGGTCCGCACAAGCATGCGAGTTATATGCTATGTTAAGAGCATTAAAGCTCTTAGAAAATAAAGCAGGGACTATTTATACTGATTCCAAGTATGCCTTTGGGGTAGTACATACTTTTGGAAAAATCTGGGAGGAGAGAGGCCTAATCAACACCCAGGGGAAAGGATTAGTCCACGAGAAACTAATCTTAGAAGTTTTGAAAGCATTAAGGGGTCCACTGAGAATAGCTATAGTACATGTAAGGGGACACCAAAGGGGACTGACTCCCACGGTAAGAGGAAACAATATAGCCGATGCAGAAGCAAAACGAGCGGCATTATTAATGGTTCAGGCCTTGAGAGAGGAACCTGAAAGACTGAACTTAGAAAAAACCTTTACCCTCCGAGAATTAGACAAGCTAAAACAAATTGGAGCAAAAAGAGAGGGCGATAGATGGCTGTTACCAGACGGCAGAGAAATCCTTCCAAAGGGGTTAGCACGGGGAATACTGAATAAATTACACCATAAAACCCACTGGGGCGTTCAAGCGTTAGTAGACCAGTTTGAAACAAAGTATGCCTGCGTCGGAATTTATGGCCTAGCAAAGAGGACTCTAGAGGGTTGTTTAACTTGCCATAAAATAAACAAGCGACGACTTAGGGAAAAGGTCCAAGGAGGTCGTGAATTGGCTAAACGACCGTTCGAGAAAGTACAAGTAGATTTTACTGAATTGCCAAAGGTAGGAAGATATCAGTATTTATTAGTCTTGGTTGACCACCTCACCCACTTTGTAGAAGCTTTCCCAGTAGTAAGAGCTACCGCAAAAACAGTCACTAAAATTCTCTTGGAGGAAATCATTCCAAGATATGGGACCATCGCGGTGATTGATTCGGACCGAGGCCCACATTTCACGTCTAAAATTATTAAAGAAACTACTGAGCTTCTTGGTACGAAGTGGGAATATCACACCCCCTGGCACCCACAGAGTTCTGGGAGAGTAGAGAGAATGAACGGGGAGATAAAGAAACACCTAACCAAACTTATGGTGGAGACGAAAATGAATTGGGTCAAGTGCTTACCATTAGCACTGTTGTATATCAGGACCCAGCCAAGGACGGATACTGGTATCTCCCCCTTTGAAATGTTATATGGGATGCCCTATGACTTTGGGTTATTAATAGAGCATCCAAAAGTTGAGGACAAACTTCTGACAGAATATATTTTAGAACTCACACGAAGGAGGCGAGAGTTGCAAAAGAAAGGATTGGTAGTACAGAGACCTCCCTTAGACGTTTCTATACATCGCGTTCAACCTGGGGACCAAGTACTAATCAAAACCTGGAAAGAAACCTCCCTGACACCACGTTGGGAAGGCCCCTTTGTTGTCTTGCTTACAACAGATACGGCAGTCCGGACAGCGGAAAAGGGATGGACCCATGCTAGCCGTATTAAAGGACCGCTTCCCCCGGAGAAGTGGACCGCGGTGCCAGAACCAGGAACTCTCCGTGTAAGACTACAACGACAGCCACTAAGTGAATGACTAATTCAGAAGAAGGGGTCCGAAGCAGCCTCTACCGGTGGTTTCAGGTGCAGTCGGATCATACCCTCCGAAAAGTATACTCCGCACCCTGGTCCAGGGAGCGCTTACCCCCACAAACTGGTGGGGCTGGGGTATATAGAATCACAGAGACCTCCACGACACTCTCACTTTGTTGTGAGGTAGAAACTGGGATACCAGAAACCCCTACTTCGACCGTCGGGGCGATCCCTTGTTTAAAACACCCTCTCCACGGACATTTAAGTTGGGTGGTGTGTAAATGTTGTCACTGCGGCGATCATCGGTCTTGTGTAGCTTTTAACAGGCAGTCTAATTGCATGCGCTGCCGAAGACACCTTGGAGCAAATGGGGGCCAGGCCCAAATAGTTCGGCTCTTTTGCGGCTGGGAATTACTACTGCCCGAATTGTGGGAGGTATACGAGTCTGATTGGTACCGGGTGCTAAGGCAGTGTGCAATCAGGGTCGCCCAGGGGCAATTCCAAGACCCCGATGGGTGGGAACCATAGTAACGGATTCCCCGATATATGGAAAGGCCGGATCTCTGACCAGCGGAAGTCCTTAGACGAAGGCAGAGTCGGTGGCACAGGGTTTTATCGCCGTTGGTGAAAAAAAAAAAAAAAAAAAAAAAAAAAAAAGAGGTCACGGGGTCTGGTCTCCCCAGGAACAGTGACCAGCTACTGTTCATAACCGAAGGGATAATTAATAATCCCAGAGCTTATTGGGGCAGCTGGAAAGCTGAACAGAGACTGAGAGGAGTTTGCCAGTGCAAAACCCTCACGTGTGGGTTTTGGGTGTTTTATCAGTGTGGGAGGTGTAAACGAACAAATATAACTAATCGTATAGTGCTTTTTCACAGAGGCGTGTGTCCAACGTGCCAGGATCGGTATCAGTACGAGACTCTAGAACGACATCTATATCCTACGTTGGAACGGAACTGGACAACCACGGAGGGGTACCCAGATAACTTTAGCAGGAATATACGGTTTGTGATAGAAAACAATGAACATTGGGGTTTAAGCCTAATTTGGTGGGATCTATATAAGCTAATGAAGCATATAAGAGGGATTAGACAGACAAAAATATTAGGAACATTTTTGTGGAAAGTTAGTAGACTGTGACGAGCTTAAGGAATTTGACAAAGATTCGTGGAATAGAGAAGTTTCCCGTACGAGGGGAGTCAGGGCTGCATTAGAAAGACTAGCAATAAGCAGACCTCTGCCCAAGCCAGAGCAGGGAGCAACGCGCGGCGAAAGGAGAGGCAGTAGATTCCCCTGAAGATCACTCACTGCTGCCGAGAAGAAGCTAAAATCCCGTTGCTCTCTGCAAAAGAGTAGACGAGGAAGGCAGAGGAGTGCTGCAAAAGTGGGGAGAATGGCTACTAGCCTCCTCCTGGGAATCTTAATCCTCGCCACCACAACATGGGGAAACCCATACCATCAACCCTATGAATGGGTACTTGGAAGTAGAGAATATTCTATTTTAAAGACAAATATCACAGCGGGGGCCCCAAGGTTCCTGACATCCCCTTGTGAATTAGTACCAGCACAGCAAGTTCAAGGACGTTGTGAGGATCGATTCCATTACTACATGTGCCCCAGCTCCAACCCAGGAAGAGGCTATTGCAACTCCCCAGGACATTATTATTGTGCTTATTGGGGATGTGAAACAATTGCCTCAGCCTGGATCCCCATTGTCAAAGATCAATTTTTAAGCACCGAATGGGCCCCTATAGGGTGCCGACTACCCACAGGAATGGGAGGGACTCGTCATTATGGCCAGTGGGGAACAAGAGCCTCCTCGGATAGGAAACCTCTCTGCAATGGTAGTATATATTTAGCAGTCCATAAGCCAGATGATCCCGGCTGGCTCATAGGGCGAACCTGGGGTTTTCGATACTCACAACCGGGGACAGACCAAGGAGGGCTAATATTTATTCAGAAACGCGAGGTTAAACAAACCCCGACCGTGGTAGTAGGGCCCAATGATCTCCTCAACGGGCAATTGGGGAAGCCTGAGGTCGTTAACTCCTCAGAAGCATATCCCACTGAAGCATATCCCACTCCTACCGATGAGGCATGGGACCCACCCCAAGTACCTTTATGGACTATGATGAAAGCAGCTTACCAGACCTTAAACATGACCAACCCGAATCTTACTAATTCTTGTTGGCTGTGCTACAACTCAGAACCACCTTTCTATGAGGGAATAGCAGTGTCATCCCCTTTTAATATCACCAATGGGACCATACCTCCCGGCTGTGACTGGAAAGCACGCACTGCGGGAATCACCCTGCAACAAGTCCGAGGAAAGGGTTCGTGTGTAGGGACAGTACCAAGAGGGAGACAAAGTCTATGTACTAACCAAACCAAAAGTTTTGCTACCGAGATCAAATGGGTCTTGCCTAGTCCAGGGGCATGGTGGGCTTGTTCCAAAACTGGACTGACTCCGTGTTTGTCCACGATCGTTCTGAAAAATAACTCAGACTTTTGTGTGCAAGTTACTGTGGTACCTAAGATCTTTTTTCATAGCGAAGAAAGTATGTATTTACATTGGGGAAGTACCAAACATAGGATAGAAAAGAGGGAACCGATATCCGCAATAACTATAGCTACTTTAGTCGGCTTAGGGATCGCAGGAACCGCCACCGGCGCGGCTTCTCTAGCCCTGCAACATCGAGGTCTATTGTCCTTGAGAGAGGCAGTGGACGAGGATCTGACCCGAATAGAAAAGTCTATTTCTTACTTAGAAAAATCTCTAACCTCATTGTCTGAAGTGGTTTTACAAAATCGAAGAGGATTGGACCTCCTGTTCTTGCAGAACGGAGGACTATGTGCAGCCTTAGGCGAAGAGTGTTGTTTTTATGCTGACCGTACAGGGGTAGTGAGAGATTCGCTAGCCAAACTAAGAGAAGGATTAGAGAAGCGAAAACGAGAACAAGAAGCTCAGTCCTCATGGTATGAATCATGGTTTAACCAATCACCGTGGCTGACTACTTTAATTTCTACCTTGGCAGGGCCCTTCATAATGCTAGTAGTGGCTCTGACTTTTGGACCCTGTGTCATTAATAAATTTGTAACCTTTATTAAAAACAGGTTAGAGAAAGTACAGTTGATGGTAATAAAGCAGTCACAACTAGAAATGGAGATCATACCGGATGAAAACTCTAGATTGGATAGAGCCTATGAGGTATTATCTAGATTTGATCAGCAAATTACTGGTAAATAACAGAAAGGGGGAATTGCAATAGGTGACTAACAGGTAATTTGCTGATGACCAGGAGAGCTGAACAAGGAGGGTAATTATTGCACCAAACAAGCAATGGAAGTGTCCTGCTCTGTGAAGCAGGACATCCTGTCTTGCGATAAGACTTAATTGCTATACTAGCAGTAAATGTCATGATATGATATACTGCCATGTGCTGTTGCTACGGATGACTGCCTTATCT